>OZ010575.1:31555748-31703248 GCA_963932145.1 Acanthosepion lycidas
AATAAACTCTTCCAACAGATGATTTTTTTAAAAAAATGTAAAGACCTACTGTGGAAGAATTTCCGGATCTTTTCTGTTAATTCACCCCAAATCATAAAGTTATTTATCACCAATATTAATTCACCCCAAGAATTTATAAATTTTAAATCAAAGTTTGATTTTTTATTAAATTTTTGGCACTTTTTTGAAAGTATAAATTTTAAATATTTTAAATAATTTACAAATATTTTTCAAATGTAATTTTATACCGGATTATAAGTAAACATGGAATGCTAAAATTTTGTCTTAAGCTTTTTTTATTCATAATGCTTAGGAATTTTGAAAACTCGAACTTGGTTGAATATAACTCCATTTACCAGTTCAAAGTAAAGGACAACAATAGATAAAGGGAGACAACTCTTGCTGAAAGGAGAGAGCCCGTTTTAACTTACTGTTATCTACTTTACTTTCTTTTAAATTTTCATTATTTTTAACTTGAATTATCACATTGAAGAACTGGATTAAAATTTCGGATCTTTTCTATGGTTTCACCCCAAAATAAAAAGAATTTATCTTTGCTAAAATTCACACTAAATTCTCACAGAGCCAGGCACTTCCATTGCACTCCGGTTAGCTTAACTGTGATCGCCCTTAATGTGGGCGTCTCGAGTGCGCTATTTCTAAGTGTGGGAGATCTATATTCGCGCTAACCCCAATAAACAAACAAACAAAAATCTAGATTTTTTGATTTTTGTTTTTTAACCTGTAAAGAATTCCTTTTAAGTACCTCGAATAGCATCCACACTTACGTAAATGTGAATAACTCCCTGATTTTTTGGTAATGCTTCATTTCATTGAGGGCCTTGGAGTTGTTGCGAGGCATGCTAAACAAATTTTGGTTTTAAAATTTGTAATTTCAAAAGAGTGACAAAAATTTAATAATAATAAAAAAGCAACTCTGATTTGTATAATTTCGTGAGGTGAATTAATATTTGTGATAAATAACTTTATTTGGGGTAAAAAATTAACACAAAAGATCTGGAATTTATTCCACAGTAGGTTTTTGCATCTTTAAAAAAAAAATCATCTGTTGGAAAAGTTTATTTTTTTACTGAAGAAATCTTAGAGAATGTTAGTTATTTATTTTGTTAAGTGTTGTTATCTAGTATTATTTTATTTTATTAGTGTTGAATCGTCCATCATTAACCTTCTTTTTTTTTTTTTTTAAATGTCTTAAGGACTGGTTGAGTAAATGTTCAGTCTGCTTTTTGAATTTATTAATTGATTCGGTTTCTACGGCTTGTCAACCTTTTGCAGGTTAGAAATCCAGGAAGAAATATTTTTTACTTTTAGGTTGTAAAAGAGTTTTTTTTAAAGATAATAATGGTTTACCGTTTACAAGTCTTACTAATTAATTTAATTAATGGCTAAAGGACAAGAAGTGGATTCATGCCTTTCCCAAGAGTATTTGCGCGTAACTAAATATAACGAACCCAATGGGAATTGTAACTCTGGTAACCGATTAAAAATTCCAAGCAATTATCGATTAACTACTCGAATATCCAGGCTTAGCACCTGGAATTCCCCCGCAGTCACCTATCTAGGTACTGACCAGGTTCGATGTTGCTTAACTTCAGAGATCGTACGGGAAACTGTTTAAATCTTAGTGATTGTTAGCTATTATAACTTAAGTGTTGCTATCTCGTATTATTTTATTATCTCAGTGTTGAATCATTCATTTAAAATTCACTAACCTTCATTTTAGAAATAAAAAAAAAAATGTCTTACACTGGTTGACAATCAACTAAGTCTCTAGATTCTAGAATAGCACACTGAACAGTGAACACTGAACAATAACATTTTCAGATTTTTAAAAGTTCAGTGTGTTTTTAAATTTCGGACATGAAGTCGGCTTATACACAAATACAATAAATTAAATATATATGAGAAGAAAAAAAAGAAAGCATTCCGCTACAGAAGGGAGAAAAATGTAAATAAATTATTCATTAAATTAAAATTTATTTTACAGTAATTCACACTCCTCTCCGGTGTTTTGAACAGGAATAGAAGTTTTTTTTTTTGTTTTGTTTTTCCTTTGTTCTCTGTGGGATTGGGTTTCCGGTTCCTTCTTAAAATTTCTCAATCTTTTTCATTCCCAGTTAAAAAAAAAACAAAACAAAACAAAAAAACCCTTTGCTTCTTTAGTGGCATTATCGCCTTTCTTGGGATGGATTAATTAAAAAAAAAAAAAAAAAAAAATTCATAAAATTAAAATATTTATTTAAAAATTTTAAATGCACAATAAAAAGAATATCTTACAAAAAATATGAAAAAAAGAATCGGTCTTATTTTCTTGCATCTTATAAGTAAAAACTAAAGTTATTTTGGCTAATTATTTCAAAAATAATTTTCCAAAAACGTTTTCTTTTTCCCAATAATTTTCAGTATTTAATTTTTTTTATTTTGAGTTTAAAAACATAATTGTATTTCAATAATATATATTCTCTGGATATTTTTTTTTACTATTATTAGCAAATAATTTCATTGAAATAACAGAGACATTGTTAAAAAATTGGCGAATGTAAAGATTTTCTTGAGAAAAAGATCAAAATTTGAATCCTGTTATTTCGGTAACAATTTCACTGCAGTAATTACAATGGTACACAACTCATTAGAAATTTACAAAGCAAGGGAAACAACTCTTGTTAAATATCAATAACTCTTAGCCTTCATGTTCTTGAATTAGTTTAAACTTCATTGCATATTTGAAAAATAAAGAAATATAAATACAAAACTGCAATGAAAACAAAAGATTTAAATAATAAACCTTGAATGAACTTACTTTGAAATCTATTCTTCCATTTTAAAAAAAAAAAAAAAACAGGTCAGACATACACAATTTTCTAGATACCTATATAGACTCTCTTCTTAAAATAATTCAACCTGCACTTCCTGTGGAGTTGTTTCATACTTCCCACTTCCTTCAGTAGTCCGCATTTAAGCCTAGTAAATCAGGTACACCCAACTGGTTCAAAATATCTTCTTCTTCATACCTAATATTTCACTCCTCCTTTGATACAAAAATTTATCAGAATTATTTTTAATTTAACTTATTTTCTTCATGCCCCATTGTATTCCCATAATATTTTTGTTCTGAATAATTCTCCATTTTTTAAATTGTTCTGCCATCTTTAATTCCTAGGAACTTTATTTCTCCATGCATTAAACGAAGATCTCAAGGAATTACTTTTTAAAAATTTCTAGAATTCTTATTTATATTACTTATATTTGGACTAATGTCTCCATTCTTGTTATAATTACATTTCAACCATTACGTCCTCTGGCCTTCTTCAGGTATCTTTTGATTTGATTAATTAACATTCAAGAAATTTAACCCAGGTCCACCCTGACCTAGAGTGGTAGCACCTGTTAGGGTCTCAGCTATGGACAAAAAGTTAACCCCTAAGCTAGGGTCAAAACACTAGACATACTTTGTAAAAAATTATTACCAGCAATAAAGTTTTGAAGAAAAATATAATTTCCAGCAATACATTTTGGAAAAAAAATATTACCAGGAATAACATTTTTGAAAAAATATATTACCAGCGATAAAATTTTGTTGGCATTAAATAATCCATTGAGGTTGATATGCTGTAAAACAAAACAAACCAAACCAAACCAAGAAATTTGAACTGAATCCTTTATGTAATATACAGGAATAGGTTGTTCTTGTTCTACTGTCCATGTTTTGTTTCGTTTTATATTTTTTTTGTTTTTTTAGTACTATTCATTTACAGCTAATTTCCTTTCTAGTTAATACAAACTCAGTAGATTGATGGATATGTTTTTTTATGATTTATCAATCTTTTGCAGGTTATTTAAAGCCAGAAAAAAATCTTTAGAATCTTTTGGGAATAATTGATTTTTACTCAAAATGTTCTACTAATTAACATATAGCTGGGAGTAGGAAGAGAAAAAGTAGTAATCATATAAGAACTGCTGTTTCAACTTGATATGGCTGTAAGCCCACACTTGAAGAAAACAGGACTAGCAATATCTAAGCAATACTAAAAAAAAAAGCAAAAGAACTAGATGAGATATTCCTAGACCAGCATTTTTCATCCTTTGTTACTTTATGACTCATTTGTAGACTAACTAAAACTCTGGGGTGCACTTGAGATTTTAATATGGAAACATTAATCATGAAATTTGTAAATAGGAAAATATTAAAGACATTAAAGAAGTCTCCTAAAATAAACATTTATTTTTAAGACATTCTATTGCTTGGTGTTTCTAGTGGCTAAAAAAGATTATTTAAATATAAAAATAATTGATAAATTACTCTTCTGTTAACTTAGGGTGGACCTAGCTGCCTTTCAGGATGCATTAGTGTGCCCAGGTGCACTGGTTGAGAAACACTGCTCTAGACAGTAGAACAGGAACAATCTACACTCATAAATTAAATAAAAGGCACAGTTCTAAATTCCTTGGAGTTTATTTGGATCATCAGTCACATGAAGAAAATTAGATGGAATCACAGCTGAAATATAGTTGTTATACCACTTAATCAAGATCTCTTTCTGATTCACAAATGCATCTAGTTAAAAGATTTCCGTTTTACCTATGTTTAATTTTTTGCCTGTGCAATCAGCTTTATAAACTCCAGTTTGACTGGCCTTGTTACTGGAAAGTAATTTTTTTTTTTTTTTTTTAATTTGGGACAAATTTTAAAATAACTTTAAAAGCAGCTTTTTTCAGTATGGGAAATAGAGAATTTAACAGTTTCAGAAATAACATATTGATTTTCATTACTATTCAATAACAAACTCAATCAACTTAGAATTCACAGTTTAATTGTATATTTCTGGCTGAATTTCTGAGATGAAGAGTTATCATTATTTGCACTATTTACATCATGACTGTTTCTACATGGCTCCTGAATATGACCAGATAACTTCTTGTTGATGCTTAATATATAATTCTGAGTTCAATCCCTGTGACAGGCAGTATGTATTTGGAAACAGGGTGATCAATAACTAAGCAGTACTAAGAATAAAAACTAGACAAGTTAGCCCAAAACATGGACAGTGGAATGAGAACATTCTATCATAGATTAAATAAAGGGTTCAGTTCAGAATTTCCTGTAGGTTACCCAGATCAACATACACCTGATAAATGCTAGAGGGAACAACAGTCAAAACGTGATAATAACAACAATGATGAGGACAATAGTTCATATGAAAGTCTATATATAAAATTCTGTGATTTCCATTAATCTGTCCACTCATAACACAATCTCTAAAACAACCATATAATATACAGGGTGGTCCGAAAGTCTTGTCACTCCTACATAATATAATTTTTATTTTCAACGCTCTGTGGGTTATCAAGGAGATAGTTTCACATAAACGATATCAGAATACCCATTATTTGAAGAATGCTGTTTAAATAAAATTATTTTGGATCAGTTTCATGTGAATATGACTTAGAAATGTCTGTGAAAGTAACTGAAAGGTTATAAAACCTGATCAAAACCAAATATTAAAATGCTGATTTTTAAGTCAGATAGATCCTCTGAACTTAAAATATTGGCGTAGCACAATCTTCCTTAATGAATATTTTCCCCAACTTAAGTGTGTTGAACTAAAATTATCTTCAATCAACATCTATCGAACAGGCAAAAATATGAGCATGCTTAAAGGAATTAAAACTTTATCAAGGGAAGCAACTCTTAAAAGTTGTTTCCCTTACCTAGTATTTGACTAATTTCTAAATATTTTTTTTTAATAGGTTCCAAAACTTCCATCATGTTTTTAATCATTATTTAGTTGTCAAAGTATTTATTTTTACCTCATGCCAAATTTCAGGTAAATGGTATATTCACCATAAAAGAATTATTCCGGTTATGAGTAATTTTTGATATACTGAATGACAAAAAGTGATAATCTGAAGGTGACATAATATGTCACATGTGGAAATATTTAACTTACCAACTCCATGGTTGGTCTTGTCCTATTTCCTACCAATCACCAAAATTGCATGATTTTTAACCTCTTCAAAAAAATTATCTGTGTATAGTGTAACACCCTATTTTATGTGTAAAAAAAAACTTATCATATAACACCTCATTGTACTCATGTATACTCATATGTATATACACGGTAGCTTTTACTGACAGTCTGAGTAGCTGTGATAAAAATTAACAGAAATTAAAATGTAACAAATACTTATCAAAAATTTATAATAATTGACACTACTTCCTCTCATAAATGTAAATAATACAGGGTGCAGCAGAAATACCTCCCACATTTTAAATGTTGACAAAAAGACCAAGAAAATGCTATTAAAAAAATTATTTCACTGTTGTTTAACCAAAGGCCTACAGTTTTTATTCATTTCATTGTAAAAATGACTTGAGTATATATGGTATGTATATTTAGGAAAAGAAAATCTATCTATTTTGTGAAATTTTACAGTTGGACATGTTTCTCTCTTTTTTCAATTAACATCATATCTGATTTAATTTAAAGATAGCTTCCAAACATCATTCACAAAAAACGACCTCTCTCCAAATAGCAAGAAATACAGAGATTTAATTAAAGATTTTCAATTCTAAATTAACTAATATATTCAAAATTGTCTTTACTGCTTTTAAATTACTCTAATTCAAAGACAGACAAAACCTGAAAAATTACAAAATCATAAAACATATCACAAAATTAAATAATTAATTTTCTTTGTCCAATCATTTTTCAATTGTTAATGTTAAGTTACTATATATGAGGAGGTGCTGAAAAATTTCCTAACCTGATCAAACAGCGATGCCAAAATAAATTGGTCAGATTTTGTGTAGTGGATCAGACTGAGAATTTTTCAGCACCCATTGTACAGTCATGAAAGTTAAATAGATTCATAACATTGAATAGACTCGAAAAGTATTTTTTTCCATGAAAAAACTGTTTTAATAAAAAGGTTTAAATTTCAGCTGATAGTAAGATTAACCATTCAACCAATGAATGCCAAATGTTTCCTATTTCAAAATGGCTGATTTTACCATTATCATTATGAACACTTAATGGTGAAAAAGAATCGAATTTCTTAAACATTAAGTTCACTCAATACAAGGCTCAAGAAGCACTCAAAGTAGAGGGTTACTGAGTGAGCTGATTAGAATAGATCTGTGGGCTACTCACACATAGCTTTGACAGTTTTAGCAAGAAGTCATTAGAATGGTGGCTGTCAAGCAGCTATAATAATTGGACACTTCCTGTCTTTCTCTTTCTTGTCTCTGTTTTCCTTCCAGCATGCAATGCCAACTGGGATCTCCTCAGACATCTGGATAACTTTCCCTTTAGTGACTGAACTTTATTAACACATGTGCATATGTCCTTACTACCCCCGCCAATGGGGGAGGGAGCAAGCCTGATTTGGGCTCTGGGTGCATTGTGACACTTGATAACAACATTTGTTACAATTTTACAATTTATTTTTAAATAAATACTGAAAATGGAGATGTAGTAGATTCAGTAGTGGTAGGAGGGTATGAAACTCTTGCACTGGCCTTGTACGTGTATATCCCCCACACAATACCTAACTTGTAAAGAACCATGTTTAATATAGATGTTTCTATAGGCACAATTTATTGTGATATTTTTGCCCCTGTGATACAGAACTGGGGTATCAAGAACTGAACTCATGACTACTATATAACAATAATGCATTGTATTATATCCACTACACCACTGTCCAGAAGTGATGTATTTTTTGAAGCCTTTTATATTCAATGTCAGATAATTTTTTTACATTTGGTTATGATGGCAGGTTTGTAACAATTTTCATAATTTAATATTAGTCAAAACATTGTATCTATAATAACATCTTTATCAACCAAGATGAGAACAATAGTCTGAAATATTGATATTTGCTCATCTTAGAAATGAGATACTAAATTATGAAAAAGTAGTACAAACCCACACCATAGACAAATGTCAAAAACCATTTGACACTGAATATAAAAGATTCCAAAAAACACACCACTAATGTTCTTTGGGACAGTGGCATAGTGGTTATAATAGTTGGCTATTCATGTTACTGTCATCTAGTGGTCATGAGTTCAATGTCTGGATCTGGCATTGATGCATCAATCCAGCAGGAATGGACAATTACTGATGTTACAGGGGCAAAATATCACAATAATCAATTTGTTGTGATATTTTTGCCCCTGTGATACTGAACTGGTGTATCAGGAATTGAACTCATGACCACTATATAACAGTAACACATGTATAACAAACTATTAGGTTGGTGCAAAAATAATTTCGTTTTCTCACATAGTAACATATGCTAGAAAGCGAAATTATTTTTGCACCAACCTAATATTATAGCCACTACACCACTGTCCAGAAGTGATGTGTTTGTTGAAGCTTTTTATATTCAATGTCAGATGATTTTTTTACATTTGGTTATATTGGCAAGTTTGTACCAATTTTCATAATTTAGTATTAGTCAAAATGTTGTGTCAATATAACATTTATATCAACCAAGATGAGAACAAAAGTTTTGAAATAATACAAGAATACTGACAATTACTCATCGCAGAAATGTATTTACTAAATTGTAATGTCTTCTTTCATTTGCATACATACTAGTGTATTTTCTTTCTCTTGTTACTCAGTTATATAAAAACAAAAATATAAAATATCGTCTTGTTGAAATTGTCTTTCATTTCCTGGTACTTGTCATTTCTACATTTGCAGAAAAATGTTGGCAAAACTTTTAATCTAATAAGAAGTAGTGCCAGCAACAGATAAGAATAAGAAGTTGAAAGTGAATATTATGAGGGATGGAAGATAGATAAAAAATGAGGGGGATTTGACCCTGTTGATGTAGGGTGTTGGGTGTAAAGGTATAAACTAGTAAAACTAAAGAATGGAGCTCATCAGAACATTTGTTATAGAAACAGTGATAGGCTTGCAATATTGCATCTGTGGGAATGAGGCTGCAAGCAATTGCATTGGATAAAACAATAGAAATTTAAAGAAATAATGATGCCAAGTACAAATGAAGAATCACAAATAGTGACAAAACCAAAACATTATCTGTCTATATTTCTGAGATGATGTATTATGTAGACTATTTACATTATTCGGACTATTGTCCTCTTTGTTGCCATATTTATCACAACATTTTGGATAAAGGCGTTAGTTAGATCCAGTGACAAAACCCAAAGACTGTGAGTTCAATACGTGGTTAAGGTGATGGAGAACTTGAAGATGGGAATTAACAAGAGATAACTGATAACTGAAATCCCTTAGACATGGCATGTGGAACTAGGAACAGTCTACCCCAGTGAGCGAAATAAATGGTTCAGTTTGACTTTCCAACCACCTGAAGAAGGCCAGAGTGTACAACGGCCGAAACACTGTGATAAATATGGCAACAAAGACGAGGAGAATAGTCTGAATAATGTAAATAGTGTACCAAAACATTAACCTGAAAACTCGAGTCATGATCTTAAATAACCTTGTCACATAATTACATTCATATGGATATCATGCATGGTGTCAGACCCAATCAAAAATATCTTAACTGTCTGCTGTATAGAATTGCTTTCTAAGATCAATGGTTAAAACTGGTTTCGAGTAAGTGAAGCCTATAGGTCTTGGTAATGGCCACACTTCTTCAAACCTTGTGGACTGGAGCTACAGAATCATAAACAAAGAACTGTACCAAATAACAGAAACACCATCACTTGAGGACTACCAACATCAGCAACAACTAAAATAGATGGCACAAAGAGAAAATAATGACATCATTAATTAAGGAAACCTCCATCAACACTGGAAAGAATGATAACAGTTAACTTGGTATCTACACTCTGTCTGAAGTTATTAAGTAAATCATATGAACTTCAATAATTCAAATTTGGTTTGAAAAAAAATTGTCAAATTTTAAACAATTAATTTAGATGTCAAAACAAAGCCTGAGTTAAAATTTTAGGCAGTGTCAATGTTTTATTGAAGTTATTTGATGTATTTTAAAAAAAAAACTGTCATCCAAAGTCATTAGGCAAAACCAAATAATCACATTTTACTTCAATAAAAAGGTAATAAAATCATTAAAAATTGATGAACACTTATAACAGAACAAATAACAAATGCATATGATAAGTCTTTGAATCCTTTACATTTTAATTTAGTGACCTTTCTTCTCAATAACTGCCAGTAATCTATTATCCATTAATTTTTTTAATTCAGTAGGTTCAATTTTTGACATGGTAGTTTTAATTGCTTCCCATAGGTCTGATTTGCTGTCATATTTGTTTGCTAGCTTCATATAATTTCATCTTCACAATTGACCAGAAGAAAAATAGTATTAATAAAAAAAGAGAAACAAATAAGTTTACAATAAATAAGATATGGATAAATATACAGTACAGTTCAAAAGTTTGCGGCAATCTCTGGTAATTTTTTAAATTGGCCCAAAAAGAAGTTGTTTTGCACTTTAAATAAAAGAAAATTATTATATTTGGTAAAAAAAAAATGAGACATGATGTTTAATTAGAAATTTTATTTTGACAAAAAGAAAAGAAGCATTTTATGATTAAATTTTGCTCTCGTTAAAATATCCTCCTTTAGCATTGATTAGTGCAGTACAAAGTTTTGGTATTTGTTGCAAAATTTTCTCAAAGTTTGATAATTGATTCCTTTCTTTTTTATTAATGACTCTAAGAGCTTTTGTCATTTTCTTTTTACTCTTCTATCAAGTTCATCCTATGCTAATTCTGGGGATGGCTTCAGACTTTTGAACTGTATTGTGTGTGTGTGTATATATATATATATATATATATATATATATATATATATATATATATATATATATATATATATATATATAAATGTATGGCAAAGTGGAAAAAGTTTCTAGACATGCAGTACTGGGGATTTTATGATTTTTTTTTTTTAGATATCTAGCTGAATTCATTTAGAGTCTTTTCCTTTCCATCAATTTTGTTAGTAGGTATCTAATACCGTGATAATAGAATATCTGCCAGGAATGGTGAAATGTTGTAAGAGCTAGGGTGAAAATTTACTGTAGATGACCTTGCAATCAAGGCACTCTCTAGACTTTTACGTCATAGTGAATTGTTTGATCAGAGTAGCAATTTTTATGTCAAAATTGTGGTCAGTTTTGTTACAGTGACCAACCAATTGTTTTGTTTCTAAAATTCTAAAAAAAAAATTCTAAAATCCCCAGCACCCTTCATATACAAATGTGTAGTTCTACCAACTTATCAAATTTAGTCTGATGAAGACCTGAAGGATGAAATGTGTTACAAGTAAACTTTTCCAATTTGTCATATAATTTCCCCAATATTGTTCTTGATATATAAAAATATATATCATTATCTCATATATAAATACAGTGCTGTTCAATAAAAGTGACTCACCTGGTTTTTTTTACTAAATGTTCTTTTCTCCGATGAAATGAAAGTTGAGCTAAATTCAAAGGATAAGTGATCTAAAATCCAAAGAAGAAGCTTTGAAAGCTCTTTGCATTTAGCAGTAAGTACTGTCAAGCATCCATTCAGTATAATGTTCTGGGGATGCTTTTCTTTTCATGGAATTGGTTTCTTAAAACCTATTGAAAAGACCCTCAGGAGCGAGCAGTACAAGAGAATTTTAGAGTCTTGTCTGCTCCCTTCTGCTGAAAGGGTGCAATTTGACCCCACCAAGCTCATTTTTATGCAGGATAATGCTCCTGTCAAAAATCAAAATTAATGAAGGAATACTTTGATGAGAAGCAGATGAGTGTTATGACATGGGCGCCCCGATCTCCTGACCTCAACCCCATAGAAAACTTATGGAGCATTATAAAGTACAGTCTCTCGAGAAAGCAGTTGAGCAACAAAGAGGATTTGATTGGGAATTTCATATCCAAATGGAATTCAATGCTTGGAGATGATATTTGCCAGAACCTAATCAAGTCAATGCCAAAAAGGATTGAAAAGGTTATTCAAAATAAAGGAGGACCCATAGATTATTAAATATTTCAAACTATATTACCTATTATAAATACCTCTATTATTCTTTATTTAAAGCTGTTCAGTTATGTTTCTATTGATTACTAGTTGCAGGAAATAAGTGAGTCACTTTTTTTGCACAGAGTTTTTCCCTAAATCTCATTTATATCCAAAATTATAATTATCAATAGAATACCTTAGGATGAGTAAACTTTTTTACTAGGTGGTCAGGAAGGGGTCTTTATATTAGTAAGATTAAAAATTAGTTTGACCCCAAAAACAATAGGCAAAAAAATTTTTAAGTAAAAAAACTCAGGTGAGTCACTTTTATCGAACAGCACTGTATGTAGATTTAATAGGCCAGTTAATTAAATTTGAGGATTAAAAAGACAATGAAATGATAACAATATTGGCAATTATATTGATATTTTTTTTTACAGTGAGGTTCACCCTTTACAAAGCCTGGGGCTTACACAAGGTAGATTGTTACATGTGGAGGTCATTTGTGTGTATAAGAGTTGAAGATAATGGTTAACTTGAACAGGTTGTAGTGATAGGGGAAACGCTCATTTGGGAGTTGGTTCCATAGTGCAGTGGTTAATTGGAAAAAGCTGCTTGAGTGGAACCTGCTTCTCACCAATAGAATACAGAGGGAATGTGAGTGGTTTGCTACTATGTAAGTGGCATGGTGTGTTCTTACTAAAAAGGTTAGTCTCAGTGGGAACAGGGAATGTAGTTTGTCCGAGCACTTTCCATAGAAATAGCAGTAGAACAGCTAGAGGCTTGACACATCCTACCTGTGGGAGAGAGATTGAAGGGTGGAGAATAATTCATGACCCACAAGGGCTTGGAGACGCTTTTAAACTCTATCAAAGCTAGAGATTGAAGTCTGGGCAGCTACTGCCCAAATATGACAACAATACTCCATTTTTGGCCTGATCTGGCTCCTGTAAAGGTAGATGCTAGCAGGAGGAGTCAGGTATTTACTGGAGTGATACAGAGAGCCAACCATTTTACCTGCATCCTTAACAATGGATTATGAGTTCCACTTGAGGATGGGTGTGAGTTTGAGGCCTAATTGTCTTTCAAGGTATGTGCTTACTCAAGAGGACCTCCGTTCATCCTGATTGGTGGTAGTTTGGGGTCGCATCAGCAATGATGGAATGGTAATGATCATAGTCTTTGAGGCATTGAATGTAACCAGCCAGTTTTTACCCCATTGGTTAGTTTGTGCAAGATTGGAAGAGAGACCAGTCACCAATCTCTGATCATTGATATTTATTATATATTAGCCTTTTGACTAAATTGAAGCACAAAGAGAAAGATTTTAAAGCTAGAATTTTCAGCTGTTAAATGAAAATGCTAAAAGCATTGATGACATAAGATGCATGCTTTTAGCATCTTTATTTAATAAATGACAAGAAAAACACAGAGCTAAAATATATTTTCAAAATAAAATCACATATTAATGGATTTTGGTTTACTTAGAGAATATAGTTTCCACAGGGAGCCATCTAACCAAAAACATCCCTCCTCGGAAGAGTGAGTGCCACTTCGTTTATTCCTCATCTTGTTGAAAAAGGACACAGGCATGTCTGAAAATTCTGACTTTAAAATCTTTCTCCTCAAGCTTCAATTTAGTCAAAATGCTAAAAATATAATAACAACAATCTTATTGTCAATATTGTTATCATTTTGTTTTCTTTTTATTCCTCAAATTTCATTAACTGGCCAATTAAATCTACATAATTTAAGAAACATGTGTGGGCCATCTTTCGCTTTAATTATATATATATATATATATATATATATATATATATATATATATATATATATAGAGAGAGAGAGAGAGAGAGAGAGAGAGAGTGAGAGAGGGTATGTATATTGTATTCAATTTTTAAATCTGCTAAAAACTAAATAAACAATCATCTATCTTGTCTAAAATTACTACAGTTAATGCTCTTATTTTGGTAACTGAGAAATGTGCTGATAATGTTGAAAAAATTACTCATCCGCACAAATCATTTCACCAAATAAATTAGCAAAAATCTGCACATTTTGTAATGATGATAATAACAATAATTAAATTTTTCAACAATATTAATAAACATCAGGAATTTTATGGTTTATTGCAAAAAACAATGCATCTCTAATTTACAGGAAAATATTTTTTTCTTTAAAGTTGCATGGTGGAGTAATGGATAGAGTGAGGAATTGGAGAGCTGAGTTTGAATTCCAGTCAAGTTCATTACATTCATTTATATGCAAGTACACTTGGGAAAAGTATGAATCCATCTTTTCTCCCACCAAGCTATAGGTAAATAGCAGGACAGACTGGATCCTATAGACTTGGGTGGCAACCACTTTAAAAGAAGTACAACTTTGAATTCAAAATCTCCAACTATGTGTTAAATAGCCTCACCAGTCTGCAACTGGCCAAGAATTTGTCGATAGGTTTGCCTATAGTCCTGTTAACACTCCACCCTAGTCTTTTGAACAGGAATAGAGGTTTATCTCTTGTTTCCTGTTTAGGATTGGATTTCAAGTTCCTTCTAAAATCTACTTCAATTCTATACTTCTAATGTCTCCACCTGAACTCTGAAATTTTATTCTCTAATTAAATCTTGACATCTTCATGTCTAGAATTAACGATTATCTTTCTTGCCTTGCACCAAGAATTTCACTTCTTGCCCTTTCTTATGCTAATATAACACCATACAGTAATTTTCTACCTTGAGTGGCCCTTAGGCCTTGTATTAGCTGAATATTAGTTAGAAAAAAAAAGCATGGTGTATACAGTTTGTGAAGTGAAGACAAAAATAAACACTAAGACAGTTAATCATCAAATGCCAAAATAAATTCTGAGTTGGAGGATCCATGTATTAATTCTTTGAAAATAAATATTTAACATTTTTCAACCAATAGGTCATGTTCCTGCCTACAATAAAAAAAGAAAAACATGCTTTGTGATCCTTTTGAAGAGTATATAAGCAAAGTCACCAAACCAGACAAGTCAGGAAGGAGAACAAGTGGCAACATGCAAGAACAGATCCACTACACCACAGCTTCGAAGAGATTTAATTCCTCATTCACTCATTTTCCCCACCAAGCTACATGACATTCAATACTCTTCCTCACCAAGCTACATAACACTTACACATTCCTCCTCACTTTCTCCCTTACTTCTTTTTTCTCACATGTCTTTTCATTTTAGCAAACAACTACAAACAAGGACTGTAAGAACTCATATATGCTAAGAAAAATTTAGTTGCAAATTTATATTTTTATATTTAAAAACCTTTCTCACCTTTTTCATTGTTGTGAGTTGATTTAAATCCACAACAAGCTAAATACCTGAAGACTTGGTCAGTTAGGGTGGCATTCGTCCATGGAGTGAGAAACCCCTGGATCCAGATTGGAGCTTTTATTCCTGGTATTTACTTTTTTTACTTTTGACTTTTAAAATGGCAAACTACTCAAGAATTTCTAGTTACCTATATTTTACATTAATTTTAACAAGTTTAATTTAATGATAGAAAAAAAAATGAAACAAGAACTACCAAAAAACATTGGTAGACTTTTGCTACTCTGTGACTATATGTAAATGTTCAAACAAGTTATATTTCTTTGTTCCACCAGTTCCGACCTTTACAGCTGGGATGTGCCATGTCATGTACATAGCATCAAGGCATTCCTTTCATATACCTTTGGTAAGGAGAAAGTCCCACTCATACAGTTTCTTCCCTAGAACTGTCACGTTATGGAACAAGCTCCCAAGATGATGGTTCCTCGATCTACAATCTTGACCTCTTCAAGTTTAGTGTCAAACATTATCTATCTTGCATATACTCATAATAATGCACTACTTCTGCATCAATTTGATGCTCTTACAACAATCTCATTCAGTAACCCACTGCAGGTATGCAAAGGGTGATTGTCTGTCTTTGGTTTAGACAAAGAGTCATTTGATGGCTAGTAAGAGATGCTAGTTCATAGATTGAAAAACTCCAGTTGCTATGTAGACTGTGGAGAAAACAGCCACCATAAGCACAAAGAAATATGGAGAATAGAAGAACCCACATGGAAACACTGTGCTTACTTGACTTGGCTTCACTATATGAAACACTTTAAGTTCTATAAAAAGCAGTGGCGTAGCTAAGTGGGGGCAGACCGCCCCGGGTGCCAGCACAGGAGGGGTGACACAATGTCACCCTCAACAAAATTTTTCAACCAGGCTAAGTTGCCAAAAATAGTCTGAAAACAGTGGTGGAGACACAGGGTTTCGCAGACGGGCATATGACCCCCCAGAAATAATTTATGACCCTCTAGTTTATCCCCCCATCAGAAATTTTCTAATAAATTGTTAGGAAATTTGTGAGTAGGAAAAATAGCAATGTTTTCAGCTTTCATGTGTTTCAGTTGCTACAATCTTGGTTACTAACAAGAGACATTGTTGTAACATTTTATCGGATGATATGGTGTTTTAACTCTGCATCTTACTTATTATAAAACGCAGATTGTGTGTGTGCGTCTGTACATTTATATATTGGATCGGATTTCCTACATTTTTCAACCGATTTCAACAAAACTTCACAGGACTGCGTAAAATTACCTTGCGGTGGTTCTGACAGTGCCAGAAATTGAAAAACACAATTGTTTTTGCATGAAATCAATTTGAAAACATGATTAAGAAGCATCACTGTCGCCAGAATGAAAGGGGGAAACTCATATCGAGTTATACTTATTATAAAACCCAGGTTGTTTGTGTGTGTGCGTGTTCGTTTATATATGGGATCGGATTTCCTACATTTTTCAACTGATTTCAACAAAACTTCACTTTTTTTGGGCAGGTAGTGTTTCTTATTGTCTTGCACACTTTTTTCTTTATTTTTACATTCAGAATGCTTTAAGAATTCCATTTACAAGACAATTGTTTATAATAAAATTCTATTCAATCGGTAGACTCATAACAATTGAAAACAATGTTTTTGTTTGAGTTTGGGTTTGACCAATTCGTAAGAAAACCCAAAAAGAACAAAAAAACAAAAAAAAAAACTAATTAAGACATGCGTGTCCGTCAACCTTAAACAATAATCTTTGTTAATTTTATTTTTCAGTCTTTATGATGGTTGATACTTGATCTATCTCTTACTGTTACATCCCTGGGCAACGCTGGGCCCTCCTGCTAGTCATTAATAACAACAAAGCCAAATACGAAGCCAAAAGTGCAACAGTTTCAGTCTTGCCTGTGTATCAATTCGCTGAGATACAATTTTCCATTGAGTGAGCGATATATTTTTGAATATATCTACTAGTGTTGGGACGATTAATCGGAATCGAGAATCGGAAAAATTGGAACTTTTTGGGGTATCGGAATCAGAAAAATTTGTGCCTATTTTCGAATTCCAAAAACGATTCTTTTAAATTTTTAACTTAATTTTCCATTATTGGTACTAATGATAAATATTTATTGTTTTCAAATTATCACTAAAACTAAAATCATAATAACATCAAAATACGATGTAAATTTATTTTACTTGTATAAAGAAAAACAAAAAAATAAACTTTGCATAAATTCTCTAGGTAGTCTTTAAAAGAATGCAGTTGATTTACAATGTTCCGAAAATTCTTAAAAATTAAATAGAACATTTTTGTCAAGAAAAATACTTTCAAACATCATTGATAATTAAATGGTATCCAGAAAATGAAACACCGGAAAATTAGCAACAGAAAATTACGTCAACCATGAGCCAGTCGAGACTGTCGGATCTGGCTGTGCTGTCCATTGAAAATGAGCTTACAAGACAAACAGATTTTGATGATGTCATTGACCAGTTTGCCACAATGAAAACAAGAAAACATTCATTCTAAGACCATAGTATCGAATGTCATTCTTTTGTGTATTGCCGTGTTTTGTATTTAGTTGTTCTGAAAGTGAACAGTTGTATTTTATAAAAATTTTGATTTGAACTGATTATTTTGTGGTATTGGATTTTGTCTTGGATCATACATGTAAACAGTAACGTACCGGTCAGTAGAGTAAAGTAGAGGTAGAGCATGTATGAAAATTTAGCTACAGCTAACCATTCAGCATAGGGTGAATCGGGGTCATTGGGGTGACATTTGAGCGGACTGCCCTGGGTGACGTTTACTCTAGCTACGCCACTGATAAAAAGACAAATATCTCCTTTTTCTTTCTTTCACTTGCTCCAAGATTTAGCAAATGTAAATGTGGACATCCCTGTTGGGGTTCAATTGTTTCTCTGGTTGAATGACCACTAAACTCTTGCACACACACATGTATCACCCACACAAACAAGTACATTCTTAATTAAATTTTTAATGTCTTTTCCTTTCCTTTTAACTATAAACACATTAATGTCAGTTCTGTTTGTTAATAAATGTATTGTTTGTTTAAATTTCATGTTTTGTATCTTGTTTTTGCCTGGACTCACATCAGTTCCTCAAATATTGTTTGTGGGAAAAAATGTACCAAGAGTCATTAAATAATTACTGGAAAACTTCCACATCTCACAACAAAAATGGTGACTTCTGTAACACCATGAAGGGCATAGATGATCTCACTGAACTGGCCATTTTACCTTTAGAAGATAATACAAGTAAAACCTTCTCACTCCTCCCCCTTTCACACTGCTTGTTGTCTTCATATGTTGTAATTTCTCTGTGTAGTGACAGGTCAAAATACATTTATATATAATTCCTTTTATGACTTAGCATAAAAAAATCTCTTTGCATGTTAGTTATTCCTTTCTTTCAGATATTTGGATCCATTGTATTAAGGTGTTGACGTATCATGGATGCTTATAATGGGGAAATGCAAACTGGAAATATTTTCTCTTTCCAAGCAATTCCATTACCTCTAACTTAAATGTCCCTTGGGTTTTGTAATTTGTGAAAATAATTTGAAAATAAAACATTGGTGTAAAAAGCAACAACAAAAAAGTTAAAGAAACTGTCTAAAATAAAAAAATATTTCCAAGAATGAAAAAATTTCATGTCAGAAAAATAAAAATACATGAGAATTCACTGATAAATCTTTAAATGAAATTTCTAATACAATATTTTGTAAATTGTTAAAAAAAATATGCAGATGTTGATTATAAAATTAGCTTATCTTCAATTTGATCATGTTATGAATGGAACTGTTTACAAACATTTGATTTATGAAAAAGATTTTTGCTATTAACAGTAAGTTCATAATCTTTAACATTTTCAGAAAAATGGTAAATTAATATTCATTGTAGAGTTAATTCTTTGTAAGAGTAAAAGTGCATATTTTTATTAAAAACACTTATTTTCTTGCTTTTTCCTAATTGCATCATTAATGAACAAATTAGACAAGGCATTAGAAATATTAACATAAATCTAAAAGAACATAACACTTCCTCAAATAACCCTAAACACATCAACATACTATACAGTAATCAATTGCATTATAACTATAAACAAGATGAAAAAATCCTAAAAATCTAATAAGCTCTAATATATTTTCCACCGATCCCAATGAATGAAAAAAAATATATAGAAAAATAATTATATATTATACTAAATTTAACACAACCAACTTACTCATACGCAATAACTCTTCTCTGTCAACTAGTGTTTTGGAAAAGACCAATGTTGTATATCAGTTTAAATGTCCTTTGGGAGATTGTATCTCTGACAAAAAAGTAAGTATATATATTGGTTTGACGACCACAACATTATCAAAACATCTTACACTTCAGTTGTTGGATGCAAGTTCTACTGCATATTTAAAAATACATTCTGGTCCACCTTCACAATACAAGAAAATATTTACTGACAACACCAATATACTACACCATGAAAATAATAAACAAAAACTTCAAATTCTTGAAGCCCTCTATATTAAAAGCAAACAATCAACACTGAACAGAATTTATTATGAGTGTAGCAGCAATATGTTGAAATGCATTTAATGCCATTTGCATTTCTACCAATTTTGGATAGGAATCATTCCTTTGTTTTTT
The DNA here is from genome assembly GCA_963932145.1 of Acanthosepion lycidas. Taxonomy (NCBI): domain Eukaryota; kingdom Metazoa; phylum Mollusca; class Cephalopoda; order Sepiida; family Sepiidae; genus Acanthosepion; species Acanthosepion lycidas. The sequence goes on from OZ010575.1 coordinate 31,575,762, forward strand.
TGGAGGGTTTTAGGCCCCCCCCCCCGGGACCTTTCATCAAAATGAAATATACTTATCTAAGCACCTTGGGTGATGTAGTTTCAGAATATGGGGATCTATCTCCAAAACCCTAGGAGGAGTTTGATAACAAACAAACAGACAGACAGAGGCTACAACCTTATATATATAGGTATAGTCTTGGTTAGCGCCCTTACATTGGGACACATGTTTTGAAAAAAAAAAAATCCATAGTTACAATGGATAAATTTAAATTTTAAATTAATTATAACAGAATGAGTTTATGTGTACTTTTAAAAACCACCATCACAAGGATCTCAGTTACAATAAGTTGGTCTTTGCAATTCACCACTGAGGATCTTCGGTAAGAAAAAACTACAGCACCTTCTTTGATGAATTTCATCGTAACATCAGAACTAGAGAACTAGAAAGAATTATTATAAAAATAAATAGACATAATATGTCTATATTATTCAATGAAATATGTTTGAATAAAGACATATATATATGTGTGTGTGGCTGTGTGTGTGTAAAATGCCTATATATATATATATAGATATATATATATGTAAAATGTCTATATATATACAAATATATATATATATCTGTAAAATGCCTATATATATACAAATATATATATATATATCTGTAAAATGTCTATATATATACAAATATATATATATATATCTGTAAAATGTCTATATATACATATATATATATATATCTGTAAAATGTCTATATATACATATATATATATATATCTGTAAAATGTCTATATATATATATATATATATATATATATATATACACATATATGTGTATGTAAAATGCCTGAATATATATATATATATATATATATATATATATATATATATATATGACATCTCACATTATGAAGTGTACAAAGTCCGACAATTACTTTAAGACATTTTATGTTTATACATTCATTTTATAGATACAAATATTTAAGTAAATGGTCTGTTTATAATAAACAGTATTAAACAACATTTACTGGCCTGAATGTCTGAGAAATTTTCATAGAAAATATTCCTTCTCCGACAGGATTAGAACCTGTATCCTATACGGAACCATCATATAACCTGAATGAAGTTGAAAAGCAGTAAATTCGACCTTGCTAACCAAACGATCCTCTGTGGCCGAATCAGTTAAAAGACACATCAGGCTATATGACGGTTACATATATATATATATATATATATATATATATATATATATATATATATATATATTATTTATTTAAAAATATGATTCCAACACGCTACATAAGAGTTCTCATGTTTCAAAACAAGAGCCGAAAACTTTAATATAATTATTTGAATTAAATTGAATTAAATGTGTATTTATATATATTATTTATACATGGTTTGTCTGACAATCACAAATAGTGTGAAACCTAGGGTCACAAACTCACATCAATCTAACTATATATATATATATATGCATATGAATTAATTTTCACTTATTAATACAATATATTTTCATTTTGTTGTTTAAACATTAATTTTAGTGGATACCCATATTTGATTAGATGCTCTGTTTATTTGTTAAACAGTATTTATTTCCATCGGCTGGCCTAAATATTAAAGAAATCTTATTAGAAAAATGAGTGTTCTGTGGAAGGAATTGAACCTGCATTCCCCTAGGTGAAACCATCATTAAATCTGACATGATTTAACCACTCAGCCACAAAGAACCTACCGGCCAAAGCGAAGCCAGAATAGAGCTTTTGAACGCAGACCTTTCAACCAATTCTTGAAATATACATCTCTGCTCAGTTTTGTATCCTAACGTAAACAAAGAGAATTTTTAGGAATAGACTTTCTTTTTTCTGAGCAGCTATATATTACCATTGAACAATAGAAACATTTTGACATTTCACAAAATATCAACTTTTTGTACCTTCTTCCTTCAAAGCATAAAAGTCATTTGTTATATTTTTCCTTGCAAAAAAAAAAAAAAAAAAAAAAAAAAAAAATTAGTTTTTGTGAAAAATAAAGGAAAATGCAAGCATTCTTTTTATAATAGAAAATCTTTCTGACACTTTTGTATTTTATTTTTTGGGAATCAGTGATCGTACTTTTTCATCTAAACTAAATGTTATTGTTTAACTCAAGAAAGAGATTTTCCGGATATTTTTTCAGATAATAAAAAAGTTACTCCATCTTGTTTTAAACTTTTGCATAAACTATAAAAAATGCTACGCATTACTTCAAACAAGAAATAATTTATTTTGGCTTTCTTTGTATAAAGAACTAAAGAATGCTTATTTAATATTATTTTTTGTTTTTCTAATCACTAAATGTCTCTAATTGTTGAATTTCAAAAAAGATTTTCTGATGCTAAAAACTGACTGAAAAATCAAACCTTTGTATAGAAAGAACAATGGCGAACACAATCTGCAGTAAAATAGAAAAACTGATAAAGTAACGCTGACTAACATGTTTAAATCTTGGATTTAAGATTCTTCAAAAGAAAAAAGCCAATATTCATTGGAGAGATGAAAACCATGAATTTCCAGATTCTTGCTCAAGTTCCACTTGGGTAAAGTTCATTAACACAAACTCACTAAGATTGTTGTTTGATTTTGTTTGGCAGCATATCAACACCTCTATAGTTTATTAAATGCCAAAACCTAAATATTTTGATCAATTTTTTATGGCTTTAACTCAGTAGCATGCAGAAGTGGGGTGCAGAGAGTGCGACGGCCCCGGTGAGAGTGCATCCAATCAAAGAGAGAAATAAAAATTTAGTTTATATTTAATTTGAATAAAGTGTTTATTTCGTTTCATCTGTTTTTATATATTTAAAATGTCTTCCTTTCTCACATTTCTCAATACTAGGCCCTATAGGCCACCCTACTTGTGTCCTGGGAGCATACAATTAAGGAATTGGCTCTGGACATCACCAAATATCTGTACATCACTGCTTCAACTAAATATAATTTGAATGCAATTGTAGGTCTTCAATTATGGATAAAATGTATTGTTGATCATTTTGCTATAAAATGTATTGCTGGTCATATTGCTTTAACTTTCATCATTCTGTATATGACTTCATTTGATGTGCAAAATGTTTATCTTACATTTGAATTTGTTTGAATTTTATAGTTGTGTTGTCATATCCTGCTATGGCAACAAATAACATCTTTGAGTAAAATTAACAATAAGATTACTGTAATTGAGAGGCCTTGTAAAAAAATGTTAGATATTAGCAATCAAAAATTGTTAAAAAATTTTTTAAAACAAATTGCATATCTAAGTATTTTTGTATTTCTACACATGTGTGTATGTATATATATTTATCACTACAAACATTATTTTTAATGGATACCCTTATTTAATTAGATGCTTTGTCTATTTTAAATAGTATTTATTTCATCTACTGGTCTTTATACTTGAGAAAACAATAAAGAAAATATCTTAAAATTATTTTTGATTTGTGAATACTAAAAATTTTTCCCATATAAATCAACTAGCTTAGAAGCCACCATATTTTCTTTATTAAGTTTTTTTTCTCAGGTATGCAGGCAGGTAGACAAAATAAACACTGTTTAAAATACGAAGCATCTACTCAAATATGGATATCCACTAAAATTATTGTTTGAAGCAATAAAAGTATGTTGGAGTAAAAAATAAAATCCAATAATTCTTTAGAAATAATAATAATAATAATAATAATATATATATATATATTATATATATATATATATCAAACTAAAACTACTGGTATATCAATGTAGGATATTTAAAAACAGTTGTAATAAAAAATAAAATCCATTAATTCTTTAGAAATATTATATATATAATATATATATAAATATATATATATATATATATATCAAACTAAAACTGCTGGTATATCAATGTAGGATATTTAAAAACAGTTGTAATAAAAAATAAGATCCATTAATTCTTTAGAAATATTATATATATATATATATATATATATATATATATATATATATATATATATATATATATAAAACTAAAACTACTAGTGTATCAATGTAGGATATTTAAAAACAGTTGTAATAAAAAAAAATAAACCAGTAAAAATTTAAGTAAGGTCTGTGAGGTGTGGAGGTATATTCACTCACACCATGTGGTCATAAAAATTTTGGCTTGTTTTCACAAGGAAAAACAGTACAAACAAATATATACAATGACAATAAAAAAAAAAATGGTAAAATTGTATGGAAGTTTCAAAAAATGTTATTTATTTACGTATTTGTGTGTGTGTTTTGCATTACAATTACAATTGTGATAAAGTTCATGTTATAGGAAGAGAGGAAGTCACTCTGTAATATCACAAGTCCTATCACAGAGTGTTTTTAAACATGTGTTGTCATCCTGACAGTTCTGGGTAAAGAGAGTGAATTTCATGTCTCTTGGTGGGATGTTTGTATTTCCAGCAGGAACAGTCCCTGTTGCATACTGGGAGTAATTTTATTATTTTTATTTTTTATTTATTTAATTTATTTTAAACAGTGTTTAAATTTTATTTTATTTATAATTTTTATTATTATTTTATATTTTATTTTCATTTATAATAATAACAATGTTCCCACAGAGGTTATGCATCTAGATACAATGGATGCTGAAAATTTTTAAATTTAAATTTAAACTATGTGTCTGTATCTTCAATGTTTCTTGATATAGAATTGTAATCATTGTTTCTTGTATTTTCTCCATTGATTAGTCTGAAGAAGTCCCTACAAAGGACAAAACATGCAATAATTATCCACTATTAGACAGATGCATAGAGTTGTATATCATATCTATGGATGTGCAGTGGTGTAATGGTCAGCAGTTTGAAATGAGAAATCAGTGAGCTGAGGTCAAATTCCTGTTCAGTTCATTGCATTCACTTTTGCAGAAATAAGCATGGGAAAGGTATGAATCCATCTCTTCTTACCCTCGCTATAGATTAAATAGCAGAGCAGGCTGGGTTTTCTAGCCATGGCTGGCAACCAGTCTAGAAGAAGGACAACTCAATTCAAAACCTTACATAGACCTAGCAAAGTACAGCCATGTGGGGAAGGGTTGTAGACTAGGACCTCAACAGCAGTTGATGAGATGGGTAAGTAAGTAGATATACCATATCTTCCATCTAAGTCTATTCATAGCTATTACATTCTGTCTTTTTCTATTATTTCGAGCAGTGTTTGTCAACCAGTGCACCTGGGCACACTAATGAACTCTGAATGGTAGCCAGGTGAACCCAAGTTAACAAAAGAGTAATTTATTAATTATTTTTATATCTAAAAAAGTCTTTATTTTTAAAAAGCTTGAGACATCAATCACATGGCATCCATGTCTAAGTCAAGTCTTTGCCATTTGATATTTTAAACTGGATAATAAAATCCTTAATCTTTAAGAAGGTGTGGATAATCCTTTCTCTTTTGCTTTCCTCAAGGAATTTAAATCACACATTATCGGTCTCTCTAAAAGATAAATAGCATTAATACATTTACATGAAAACTCTACCACTTAAATATATGATGTAATGTCTGAAAAATAAATGCTTATTTCAGGAGACTTCTTTATTATTTTCAAATTTCATGACTAATTTTTCCTTATTAAAATTTAAAGTGTGCTCATGAGTTTTGGTTATTCTACAAGTGCACTCTGAATTAAAAATGGTTGAGATAAAATGATTTAGAGGGCCATGATATGCTGGATGTGTGGCGTGTCCATTAATGATGAGGTCAAGTTAGACTCGCTTTTCAAGAAGCTAGGCCTTGATGACTTTGTTGCTGCTATACAGTTGCTGGGATGGCTATGTTCAGCACAATGGGGAGGGAGTCTATCAAATAGGTTCATGAAGTGACAGTTGAGAGTAAGAGAGGAAGTGGATGGCCCAAGATGACTTGCGCCAATATTAAGATGATAGGGGTGAAGAAGGACATGACTCCTGGTAGACTGTACTGAAAGCTTTATTAAAACATGGGTAAACTTCCCAGTAGCAGGATACTTACCTGGCACAGAGATCTGTCCCTGTGCTGGTGGTATCATGGCTATAACTAGCTTGGACTGGCTCTGACCAACTTGGACCAGCTGTACAAGCCAAGACCAGCCAAGTCATAGCTTGGACAAGCTATGACCAGCTAAGACAAACTTGGACCAGCGGCCCGAGTGAAAACACTCCAGTCCCCATGTTAAAAATCAACCTTCTGACTCAAGTAAATATCAACTTCCCAGTAGCAAGAGAGAGAATGAATCAGACAGAGAGAAAAAAACAATGTTGAACAAGTCCCACTGGTGAGTTCTAATCCAGAGGACCCAAAAGGGAAAAGACCCAGAAAGAAAAATAACTTACTAAAACAAATGCCCGTATTGGTGTTGGGAGGATGTTTTTTTAGAAGGGCAGGAAAAAAATTGGGCCTAGAAGTAGCTGATGCTAACAACAGGCATATATGGAAAGGTAAACTGAGATCCTCTGTCAGGCACCTTCCTTTGTGTAAGATTAATCCCAGTCCTGCCTCAGCAAAAAAACATGGCTATGATGATGATGACCTTAAACATCATCTTTTGTGGAAAAATGTGTTTTAAGTAGACATTCCTGTTTATTAAACTGTAAATTTACATTTACCAGCCTGTGCATTCTAGAGTCATAATAAAGAAAAAGTGCATTTCAGCATGAATTGAACATGCATCTCCCTTATGAGAGAAACCAGTATCTACCAGGGTGTGCGTTTGACCACTCAGACATGAAAAGCTTGCTTTCTATCTTTTTTTTAACTTTTTTCTTTTTAAGCTGATGTCACTTCAAGTGTGGAAGAATTAGAAAACAGAAACATTACTAAGGAGCGAGAAGAATAGAAGAGTAATCAAGAAGACAGTAGATAGCAATTGACATTGCATTTAAGTTTTCGAAGATTAAAATTGACTGGAAAGCATGGAGCCAGAAAAGAGTTCCACAAGTGAGAAGTGCAAGAAAAAACTATTAGTATAGAACTTATGGTGACATCTATCCAATTGAAGTGTAAATTGATGAGACCTTGTTGATAGTCAAGTACTTCCGCTTAGATTCATAAATTCTAGGTATTACAGCAAAGAGCTTATCCAAACAATTATCATGAATGTCTTTATAGAAAAGGCACAGGCAACCTTACAGCAGTATGAAAGTGACTGAAGCCGATATGCTAGGTCAGGACCAATAATATTGCTGATTCTTATTTGGATTTAGTCAGGAATCACAATGTTTTGGCTGTTTGCCCTCAGGCCTTCTTTAGGTGTCAGTCGTTCTGGGTAACCTTCAGGAAATTTTGAAGTGAACGCTTTATTTAATCAATGGGGGTAGACTGTTATTTTCAGGACAATAGGCTAGTACTGCAGACTTAGAATCAGAGAAAACAATTACTAAGTAGTATTAAATAAACACAAGATGAGATGTCCCTAGATATGGACAAGAGAACAATATATGCCCCACCTTAGATTAAACAAAATATCCCAAATGGTTGCCCAGATTGACAGATGCCTGAACAATAGAAGAGTAATCAGGGAGACAGTAGATAGTGATTGACACTGCATTTAAATTTTTGGAGATTAAAGTTGACTGGAAAGCATGGAAGCAGAAGAGAGTTCCACAAACAAGGAATGCAAGAAAAGAAATTGTTAGCATAGAACATACGGTTACATCCAGTCAACTCAACTGTAAACTGATGAGACTGTATCACCAGTCTAGTACTGTGCTTAAATTAATAAAGTCTAGGTATCATAGATAATAGCTCATCTGAACAATTACCATGAAAGTATTTATGGAGAAGGCACAGGGAAGCAACTTTATGGCAGTGAGAAAGTGACTGAAGCTGAGGTGCTAAGTCAGGACCAATAACATTGCTGATTCTTCTTTGAGTTTTATCAAGGATCTCTAGATATATGGCGAGAGCACCAGACAATATGTGGCATCAATATTCTAAGCATAGGTGAATGGTAGACTTACAGATATGTAAGATAGATTCTGTAGAGACAAATTGTCTCACACAACACAGTGAACTAATTTTCTTAGCAGCTGACCTAGCAATGGATTCAATATAGTATTTCTCTTTCATGTCAGCCGAGAATGTTAATCCAAGAAGATGCTAGAGATTATTATCAGCCATTCTGATAGAAAGTGGAAAGGGGTCTCTCAGGTGATCTATTTCATTTTGTTTCTGTCTGTCATATTTACAAGTCTTTCTTTAAGTTTTTTCAGTCATTTCACTCCAAGTAAGGCAAAAAAGCCACTAAGATGCAAGGAGTTACTGAGTGTGAATTATTAAGGAGTGAGTACAATAAAAGAGCAGGAATTAAGAAGACAAAAAATAACAATTGACATTACATTTAAATATTTGAAAATCAAACTCGACTAGAAAGCAAGAAGAGAATTTCACAGTAAGAAAGTGCAGAAGGAACTGTTAGCAGAGAAATTTCAGCTGTAAAATGGTGAGACCTTACTACCAATCTATTATTGTGCTTGAATAAAGTCATAAAGTCAAATAGATAGGGGAAAATTAATTAATCAAAACAATTACTATGAAAGTATTTATAGAAAAGCCACAGGGAAGCTAAGTTACAGTGGTGGGTAAGTAACTAAAACTGAGATGCCTCGTCAGGACTAGTAACATTGCAGATTCTTCTTAGTATTTTAGCATGAATCACTAAATACATACATGTTTGATGTTTAGTTGATGTATTCTTCAATTTTCAAATGTTTTTTTTTTCATTTTTGAATTTTTTTTGCTATCATTTGAAGAAGTAATGAAACATTTCAGTTTTTGGCAAACATTGCTCATCTTTTTAGATATAATGTAGATTACCATGTTTGTTATTTTTCAATCCACTTTATATATCTTTACACATTTACTGCAAAAATAATAACCTCCAATAACGTCTTCTACAGTTAATGAATCATGTGTCAGGTGTAATTTTAAGGTGGAAATATCAATGCCATTAAGAACATCCCAAAAGTGTTTTACAATATCACCAGACTTTGCTCATTTTAAGAGTATAAGATCAAAAAAAATTCAGACTATGTGGGATCTTGGAGCCTTTCTAATTATTTCTTTATAGGTTTACCAAATTTAACTAGGAATACTGAAATTAAATTTCCAATAATTCATCTATATTCAACATTGATACAACAAACAGATACAACCAGAAAACTCAAGTCATGTTCTTAAATAACCTCATCAGATCGAGACTTTCATATGGATGCCATGCATAGTGCCAGACCCATTCAGAAATATCTAAACTCTGAGTTGTATACAGCTGCTTCCTAAGATCAATGGTTAAAAATGGCTTCAAGCAAGTAAAGTCTGATGGTCTTGGCAATGATCATGCCATTGTGAACAATAGTACATAATCACAAACGAAGAACAGTACTAAATAACAGGAATCACATCACTTGAGGACTATCAACAGCAGCAAGACTAAAATGTGTAGCACATGTAACTCAAGGAGAAAATAATGACATAATCAAGATGGTGACATTCTACACTATTTCAAATAAAAGTTTAAGCAGGAACCCCCCATCATTATTGGAAAGAGCCATAATAGTTACTAGACTTGAAAAATATGTTTTTTGAAAAGTTGTTTTAAGAGAAAGATTTTATAAATTTAGACTGAATGCAGTGCTGGCTGCTCAATCAATGAATGCCAAATGTTTCCTTGTAAGGAAATGGTTAATATTACCATTACCATTTCTCTTTTAACACCTCTCTATTTCATTCTCTCACCCTTCTTTTCACTAATCTGTCTCAAATGTAGTGAAAGAGAAAGCATCATGGATAATAATTATATAGACAACCATCTCTATTTTGCCACCTTTTTCACCAATATGGGTTATTTTTTAATCAGTTTCATTCCAAACAAGGTGGTAAAGCCACTTAGACACAAAGGGTTACTGAGTGTGGAAGAATTAGGAACAGAAACATTATTAATGAGCAGGAAGAGAAAAGAATTATCAGGAGGATGGTAGATAGCCATTGACATTGTATTTAAAATTTTAGAGTTTAAAGTTGGCTGGAAAGCATTAAGCCAGAAGGGAGTTCTACAAGTGAGAAGTATGAGAAAAGAAATTGTTAACATAGAATTTACAGCTACATTGTCAGTTCAACTGATGAGATCTCAAAGCCAGTCTAGTCAGCTCAATTGATGAGATCTCAAAGCCAGTCTAGTACTGTGCTTAAAAGTTTGATAAAAAGATAGGTTTGGCTTTTATAATAAAATCTTTTCAACTCTGAGGAAGGCTATATGAAAAACGACTAAGGGAGATAACCCATTGTTCCCTTCAAATGTCTAAATTTATTCTTGGTAAATTTATCTATTAGATCAGCTGTTTCTATTTGGAAAATATCTGGCATTTATTGACAGAACTTTTAGCATTAGCCAACAGCAATGCTAAATGCTCTTTCAATGTCTCAGGTAGACATTATAAAATCATTCTATTAAAACAGTTTTTCAGGAAAATAGTCCACTGATTGTTATTGCTCTTTCTAGTACTGATGGAAGTTTCCTTCCTAACCTTTTGTTAAAGTAGTCTGGAAAGTCATCATTTTTATTATATCATTATTTTCTCTTAATGTATTATCCATTTTAGCTGTTGGAAATATCCAAGTGATGTGGTTTTTGTTACTTGGTAACATTCATTGTGGTTTCATAGCACTAGTCTAAATAATGTTCAATTCCTCACATAAATGTAATTTTAAAAGATTTAGAATATTTGTACACATTTTTTAAAAAGATGTGAGGCAACAGCGAATGTGGTTCTACAGATTGATGCTGAGAATACTGATCATGTGAGCAATGATGAAAAGTACACTTATATATCAAAAAGAGATAGTTCTATTTCTAAGGCACATAATAAGGAAAGAGAGCTCGGAAAATTTGACACTCACAGGCAGTGACAGGTTTACATATAGCCTTAGCAAGCTGAAGCCTAAGGCCCCAAAATCGAGAGGGCCTACAACCAAGGTGTATAATATTTTTGACACTGTCATAGGCCTTTCTTACACATACTGCCATGCTGCATTATAGACTCTAAATAACCCTTCAGTGATTTTAAACACAGTCATCATCATCGGCTTTACTCAGATTGTTTAATTTAACTCTCTTCCATTTTCCTCTACTCATGAGAATGGATGATTAGCCTAGGGCCTCTCTTAATTTAAATCCGTGCCTGCTCACAGGGCATATTGAAGGCAAGAATGACAATGGAAAGCAGCACATAATCTACCTATCTTGTATAAATGGTTGGCAGAGCAGAGATACCAATAAGGAAAAATATACTAAGAGCTACAAAAGACAGGAAATTCTAGAGGGCCATGCTCACTAACATCTAGAAGAGGTATGGCACAAAGATGAAGGAGTGCATCATGTTTCAATAGTCGAAATAATGTAAATAGTATCCGAAGTGGATGTTTGCCTGAAGCCTAAAAACTATACTATCCACCATATACACATAATCTTCACTTCTTACCTCTTACTTTCATTTCACACACCTTATTTAGTAACCCTCTCTTTGTAATCTTCATTTTCTACTTCCTCCTCTTTCAGGTGAAAGTAGAAAGAAAAGATTACAAGAAGGGGGTTACTGAATTAAGTCTGTGAGATGAAAATATCTGATTTTTAGTTCTAGTCTAAGATATTCAAAGAGGGATGGTCCTCACTAAAACCGACAGCCACCTTTAACCAAAGATCTGAGAAAGCATTTTTATATAGCTGACAGTTTAGATGTTTCTGGATAAATTTGAGGCTATGCATGGAATTCATATGAAAGTTTCAATTTGAAGAGACTACTTAAGAATGTGACTTGAGTTCTTAGGTTAATGTTTTGGTTTTGTAGCAACATGTGTTATTGTGTGAAACTATCTCTGGTTCAGAGTATTCTATATCCAATTTTTTTTTCTTCTATACTAAATTTGTTATAACTGATCCATACACTGTGGTAATGGCAGCCTGTAAATTAGTTTAAATAAGGTTCACATTGTATCTACTATGAAGAAAAGCAAAACAAATAATTTAGAGTTGAGGTTTAAAACTTTTAACAATCATGTTTAAACAATCTAAAACAAGCAATTTTTGGGTCAGCAACAGACAACAACTAAATTTAACACTTTGTTCATAAAGATATTTTTTTTAATTATTTCACCCCAGGCAAAGTAGGAATGCCATTAGTAGGCAGAGTGTTACATGGAGTGAAAGTGAGAGAAAAAACTGGTTATAGTGAGAACTGAGGAAAAGACAACAGATGAATGAGATTCAAGAAGATGGCGACTGACATTGCATTTAAAGTTTTGAAGGTTGTAGTTATCAGGGAAGCAAGTAAATGGAATGGACTTCTGCAGGCAGGAAGTGCGAGAAAACAAACTATTGGGATAGAAGAGGCAGTTGCATTTACAATTTCAACAGTAAATGGGTGGGGTTTAGATGCCAATCTAACAGCAAGTTTAAATTCATATAGTTGTGGCACTAGGGAAAAAAAGTCATCAGAGCAGTTGTCATGAAAATATTTGTAGAAAAGACAGAGGGGAGCCATGCCACATCAGTGAGAATGTGACTGAAGTTGAAATGTCAAGTTAGGATTGATTACATTACAGATCCTTCTTTGGATATTGACAAGAACCTCAAGATGAATAGCAGGAGCACCAGACCAGATATGGCAGCAGTATTCAATGCATGGGCAAATGCTAGATTTGCAAATGTGCAAAATTTTCTGTTACAACACAGTGACCCAACTTTCTTAGCAGTAGATGCAGGTATTGATTCAAAGTAGTAGCTCCACTTCAAGTCAGTTGAAAATGTGATGCCAAGAAGGTGCAGTGTATTGCTCTCCAAGGAGTTTAGCATTAGCCATGCTTATGTAAAAAGATATTTTTGTTTATCAATTTGGGAGCACATGTAAACTGAGTGAAGAAAAGAGAAGGAAAATGGAGATTGAAGCAATTACTGGTTAGGAAATCAACAAGAGCAAACAAAGTCAATATAATCTGTGAGATATAATTTGAAGACAATGATAAAATAAGCTAGAGAAGCAAAATTAATAAAACAGTTATAAAACATGATTGGACTATAATGGTGGATACATTGCAAACTGTACTAAGTAATTATGATATGGTGAAAAAGTTGCACAATAAATTATAGCAATTATTGAGAGTAGGAAAAGCAATATGATTGTGGATTCCAAGGTAATCAAATTCATGTAAAGAGACTGAATTCTTTTATTCTCAAAAGAAGATATGTAAAGTTGATGATGACACAAGGGTGAGCCAAAAAGTAATGCAATTTGTTTTGTTATATAAGAAATAAGGAACACTGTCAAACATCTTGTGTATCCTGCCATAGAGCATAAATTTTTCTTTAATAAGAGTTCTTGAACATTCAGTCCATTAGACGAGAATAAATAAATATTGGTGAAGACATACTGGATTTAATGTTAGCTCCCTCTGCCCTGAGGAATGTAGGTTCGAATCTTGCCAGAAAGTGTAAATTTTTCTTTGATAAGATTTCTCAAACATTCAGGCCATTAGACAAAAATAAATATATTGTTTAATAAGTAAATGGAGTGTCTACTCAATGTAAGTATCCCTTAAAAATAATGCTTAAGATGATAAAAACATCTGTTGGATTAAGAAAAATTCATTACTTTCTTTAGAAAATTCACCTTGTGTACATTTGGATATGAAACTATGTAGATATGAAAAATTTTGGGACAGCTATGACAAGAAAAGTTTCACTTGAAGGTACAATTTTGGCCTTGCCTAACTGATTCGATCCCAATAGCTCAATTGGTAAGAGTATTGGATTTAATGGTCGCTCCCCTGCTTCACAGATTCAAATCCTGCCAGAAAGTGTAAATTCTTCTTTAATAAAATTTCTTGAACATTCAGGCCGGTAGAGGAAAATAAATAAATATACTGTTTAATAAATAAACATAGCATCTACTCAAATATAAGTATCCACTAAAAATAATGTTTAAAGTGATAAAAAAATCTAGATATATCTACATCACAGGTTCATATCCCTACTACTACTACTTAAGGCTTATCACCATATCACCTTGAAACACTGATTCTCATACGATCACTGAAGTTAGGCAATGTTGAGCCTGGTCAGTATCTAGATGGGTGATCATTTAAGAATATCAGGTGCTGTAAGCTTGGATGTGCAGGTGGTGTAATGGATAACAGCTTGAAATTGGAAAGTAGAGTTTCAATTCCAGACATGTTCATTATATATACTTACATGCAAATACCCTTAAAGGTATGAATCCACCTCTTCTATCCACAGTTATGAGTTAATTAATAAGACTTGTAACACTTAATCATTATTATATTATTATTATCACTAAATCATTATAACAGCTTAAAATTTGAAATCGGAAAATCTCCCCCTAGCTATAAGTTAATTAGTAGAACATAAACTATATCCCACCCCCAACAAAAAAATTTCTTACAATCTAAAAAATGTTTTCTGGTTTTAAACTATCTGCAAAAGTTTGATAAGCCATAAAAAAAACAAATCAATCAATAAAAACCTATTTCTCAATATAGTCACCACCTCTTTCAATGACAGTGTTCCCCTTATGAACGAGGGCATGTATCCCTGCTTCATAAAACTCAGATGGTTGCTGATATAGTCAGTTCCTTACAACAGCTTTCCCTTCATCATCACCAGACTCAACACACTCAGATTTTCATCTCTTTGCTTCAATGAAAGAGGCTTTGAAGGGCACATGTTATGGTAGTAAAGAAGAAGTGAAGACTGCTGTTAGGAATTCACACACACAGATTTCTTAACAGCAAAGCCTTAAATGTTTTCCTTTTCCACTATCTCTGTATACACAAATATATATTTCTCTCTTCTTGTATTGTTACTCTTTATATAAAAATATGTACAAGCACAATTGCTACATGCATTGAAATTTATTCGTGAGAATGTTGAAATCATTTTCTGCAAAAAAGTTCTCAAACTTTTATCAATACAACTTATTGCCCTCCTTTCAAACAGATTTTTGGCACAGGTTTACAAGTTTGGGTCAACTTAGAGCTTCTTTATAAAATCTAAAGAAGTATCTGCAATGTTATCAGTCCTGACCTGGCATCATGGCTACAGTCACTTTCCCACTGCTATAATGTAACTTCTCTGTGCCTTTTCTATAAATACTTTTATGGTGATTATTTTGATGAGCTTTTTTCTATGGTATGAAGACTTTATCAATTTAAGCACAGTACTGTATCTTGTCATTTTAAAGTTGAAATGGCTAAATATAACCGTTTCTTCTCTCACACATCTTGCTTGTGGAACTCTTTTTTGTCTTCTTGCTTACCAGTCAATTTTGATCTTCAAAATTTTAAATTCAATGTCAATAATCTATATTATCTATATTTTTTCTCATATTCTCTAACACTCAGTAATCCCTTGCATCTTAGTGGCTTTTTTGCCTTACTTGGGGTAAAATGATTAAAGAAAAATGTGAGAATCACACTCACTATTAATGATCAAGTTAGATAAGGTATATTATGTTATGATTTTATTTAATGGATAACTGTAGCTCTTGGGAAATATGCTGCCAAAGAAATCCTCAATGTCTGATCCAATTCATTTATTCATGAAGATGTGACAATAATTACAAGTAAATAGAATGATTTCTTTATCTATTTGTTAATATGAACATCATACCCAGAAATACAAAGCAATGACAAAGCCATATCACGTCATTACAACAGATAAGGAAAAGCAAGCCAGAAAAAACATGGAAGAAGAAATAAGGAGCTAAGAGGAGAGGTCTTAGCTTATCAAGGATAATATGTGCTTCATTAATGGAAATTTATCTGTGAAGAAATTCAAGAGATTCTTTAAGAACCAGAATATCCAAATAAGAAAGACAAGCAGTGTGTATTTTCTTAATGTATTTTTCATACAAGAAAAAATTGAAAAAAAAAAAAGCACAAAAATAATGCAAAAATGATTAAAATAGACAAGGCATGGAGCTATGGTTTAGGAAAGATAAAAAAAATATAGAAATTTAACCTCTTTAATATTTACATTTTATTTTAAATCATTTCATCCCAAGTAAGGCAACAAAGCCACTAAGATTCAAGGGGGTTTCTAAGTGTGAAAGGATGAGAAAAAAAACATTATTAAGGAGTAAGAACAATAAAAGAAGTGGAATCAGTAAGGCAGCAGATAAGAAATGACATTATATTTAAATTTTTGAAGATTGGCTGGAAAGCAAGCAGCTGGAAAAGAGTTCCATATACAAGAAGTGCAAGAAAAGAAACTGTTAGCATAGAACTTACAGTTACATCGAGACAATTCAACTGTAAATTGATGAGACCGACTGCACTTAAATTCATAAAATCTAGGTAACATAGAGCAATGCTCATTATAACATTTACCACAAAAGTATTTATAAAAAAGGCACAGGGAAGATACATGTGAAAACTAACAGTTACCTGGTATTAACTATCTATTATATCAAAATAGCACCAGTGATATACAAATTCATGATGAAAAATACTGATTATTTAAACTATTTATATTTAGACTATTGTCCTCATCTTTATTATTGTTATCGCAATGTTTTGACCTTCCACAGGTGTATATCATCAATCTGGTCAACCTACATAGAATTCTGAACTGAACTTTTTACATAATCCATGAGGGTAGACTATTCTCATACCATTGCTCATGTCTAGGGATATTGTCTAATTCTTATTTTTATTTAGTATTCTTCAGTTATCACCCACCCATTTCTACTGAATGCAAGTATACACTGCTCAACCTAGGGATTGAACTCACAATCACTATTTCACCAAATTCATAAACTAACACGTTTATATCCAAGACAAATTGCTGTAGTCAACTTGGAGCTTTAAATCTAACCTGGCTACTGATTTGAATGTAACTACTGCTGCTTTTGTCCATCATTTTTGACTATTGCTGCTGCTACTGCCCATGTTTTGATTGATACTGCTGCAGTTGAAGACATGATGTCATTTGTCTTTCTTTCATTATTAGCAAGTTCAGTACTTACACTTCATTCCACAGGGACTGATGACCACCACTTTCCCTCCATACATGATCAGCCATGCCCGATTTCATTTTCTCATCTGTCACTATGGCTTTTTGATGTTCCTTCAGCTTTACTTTTAAGGGGCAGTTTGTTTCACCTTCATATTCTCTGCCACAACTGCAAGGAATTATGTACATGCAATTCTGGGTCATATCTCCCCTTTGTTAGGCTTTAATTGGCAGAGATTTCTCTGTAGAGTGGAACTGCTTCTGAATATTGTTGTATGAACTTAGGATCTTTTGAATCTTTTTCAATAAGCCCTTGATGTTAGGTAGACCATCACAATTTTCTGGTCATCCTCCTTGTGCCTTCTCTTCCCACCTGTAAATGTTTGCCAGGTAGTTACTATTCTGAGAGGTATGTTTGATGCTGATCATTTCTTGTTGGTATGTGTCTGGGTTGTCACTTACAATTTTTACAGGGTATTGTAGGCATCAGACATCCTTTTCTTCACACTGGTGAGAATTGAAGGTGAGATATTGTTTGATGAAGGTTGGCTTGTCATATACAAATGATTTGAACCCATTCTCTGTGTGAGTTATTAGCACATCAAGGAAGGCAAGCTAATTATTATTTTCTTCTTCCATTGTGAACTGGATTGAAAGTCTTATTGAGTTCACATAGTCATGCAGTATTTGTTCAGCTTCCTAGTACAGCCAGAGTATGAGTATGTGTTATCTATGTATCTCAACCATACTGTTGGTTTTAGTGGTGTCATTTCCTTGAATAGATAGATAGTACATTTCGACATTAATAGAAGTTAAAATTCTCTGTGTTGAAGTCTTTCATTGCAAAACAAAATGATTGAAGATCATTGGCCAAGAGAAAAAGCAGAGCAGAGATTACACACTGCTGTCAACATGCAACATCAGGACTGATAATGTTGCTGATTCTTTTTTGGATTTTGTTAAGAATCTCTAAATATAAAACAGAAGCACCAGACCATATGTGGCAGCAACATTCAAAACTATTTTAAATTACAAATATCTTTACATATATAAACAGTACAGAAATAAATTGTTTATAAAAATGTTCTTTGGGATATGCTGAATCAGAACATACTTGAGATATCCATGGAAATTTAACAGTTTTCCTATTTGAATTTTCTGATGAATCTTAATTCTTAAGTTAATAACTGAATAAGCCCATGGTGAGATCTATGACAATAAATACCCATAGAAATTTCCATATCATGTCGTTAAATATTTGAGTTTCACAACTTTAACAAAATATTGCAATGATAATCATAGATACGAATGTTGGTCATTATTTAAAGAAGTAAGGGGGTACAAATAAAAAGATTTGAAATTGACAGCATTTTCATTTCACTGGAAGAGACGCTAAACGCATGAAAGTGTTATTGCCTCTTCTATCTTCTTTCTTTCTCATTAAAACCAAGCAGCAGCTCTGGTATTTTATTTATTTTTTCCACCTATGCAGGTATTGACAGGGCATACTGTATATATGTACTAAGGAATGAAGTGAGAGATAAGCAGAATTAGAATAAGATATAGTTTTAAGGTAAAAAGGCTAATGGCACAGCCACTTGAATCCGAGGATGCCAGTCTACTAGGGTGGCTAGCTAATCCCCATTGCAGACGCCTGCTCAGGCAGATTTGTGCTTGTTCAATACCCACGGAGCCCACCTGTGGCTTATACTGAAACTATGATGAGCAGACCTTAGTTACTGTTTATGGGAGATAGCGTGTTATCTAGATGTGATCAACAGTTTGAACAATGCTAGCACGCTCAAACCATTCGTCACAATGACTTGTGACTTCATGCTAGCACAACTACCAAAGGCTCCCAAGGGTCCCATCTACCCAGTTTCACTCACAAGGCTTGGGTCAACTCATGGTATGGTTTTCAGGTATTTTCCAAAGGTACCGCACACTGGGATTGCCTCCTCCTCACTGATAACATCAAGAAGTCACCTTCCTGACAAATCAACCATGTTGAGATTCGAACATGGGTCTCATGGTTTTTAAAGCAAATATTCTAACCACTCGGATATAGTTTTAAGGGTCTAAATATTGTAGCTTTGACATTTAAGCTGGACACACAGACAGACATACAAACAAATGCTCTTTATTATAGAAAATGTGTTGGTAAATCTATAGTCTTACACAAAGTTATTATCTAAAATTTTATTTGAAATTCTCATAGTATAATGTTTGAGCTATGACATTAACATTCACTACTGAATTAAGTGCATTGACAAAGAAGGAGACTATGTTGAAAAATTAATATTTGTTATGCTTCTTTTATCATTAATTTCTAGATGTATTGATGTACCTATAACTTGAGTCCTGTTCTTAAATAGCCTTGTCAGATCGAGATTTTCATATGGATGTCAAGTAATTGTGCCAAATCTGTTCAGACATATGTTAACACTCAGCTGTATGAAATCACTTTTTGAGATCAATGGTATAAAATAGCTTTAAGTGAATGAAGCCTGAAGGTCTTAGCAAAGATCATCCCTCTTTAAACACGACTGTACTGGTGGTACAGATTCACAAGCAAAGAACTGTACCAAATAACAGAAGCCACATCACATGATGACAACAGCAGAACCAATTAAAATGGAGAGCACATGTAACTAGAAGAGAAAATAATGACATAATCATGATGTTTACATTCCACACAACTTCAAATGAAAGGTTAAGCAAGAAACCCCCATCAAGAAGCTGAAAGTTCCATACGAGAGAAATGCAAGAGCAGAAACTGTTAGCAGAGAACTTACAGTTACATCTAGCAATTTCAACAATGAAATGATGAGACCTAACTTCCAATATAGTACTTAAATTTGTAAATTAAAGGTATCAAAAATGAAAGATCATCAGAGCTGATAATATTGCAGGTTTTTTGCCTAACAATATGAGAGCCAGTAACAAAACCTCCTAAATCTTTATAATGCCAAGCTATAAAACTTTGTTTATAATATAAACAAATTCTTCTCACAAGTTTCCTGACAGTGAAATTCCCTTGCTTTCCTGATAACTATATAATCTGCAAAAATTTAAATATAATGTCAATCGACATCTTCTGATGCCTTGATCTTGATCCCCATGCTTCTCTTTATCCTTTCCTCAAACACCCCTCTTTACTCTTGCTCTCACTCTCTATAAACCCCTCCTTCTTTACTCTTATTTTTCACTCTCTGTAAACCCTTGTGTGCTGGTGGCACTTCTGCCTTACTTGTGGTGAAATGCTTAAAAAAAAAAGGTAATGATGTGTCTATATCTGTAGACTGAGATGGTTATTAACTAAAGATTAGGGAGTCAAAAATGCATATAGTAATAGTGACCTCAAGAGAATAACTGTCCTTTTGATATACCATTTTTTTTTGCTTTGACTGTAATCCTTTTTCATGTGAACTTCTTACATGAAAATCCTTACTTTGTGAACTTTTTACCTTATTACTGTTGATCTGTCTAGTTTTAACTTGTGTGTATATATATATATATATATATATATATATATATATATATAAAAGTTTGTCACTTAGCTGATTGATGTGACCTTCAGCATCCCAACTACAGAGTTTTGTAGGCAGACCTGTTTATCTACTCTTCAGTGGGTATCAGCAATTTACTGCTTATATTTTTTGATTTTTTCTAAGCACTTATCATTAGTGAAAGATTTTTCTGTCAGGGATTAGCTAAGCACCCAAGCAGCCATCTATATCATACAGTTACATCCATAGGTCTGTAGCATTGCATTGGTGCAAGGTTGATTCTTTTTTCCTTTCATAGTATATGTGTGTGTCTCCCATTTTCATTGTTTTTCTTGTCTCTCTATAATCTCTCCTTATTGGTTTTATACTTTTTCTTTCAGTTGTAGCAATTTTGACATCCAGTTTTCCAGATTTTTATCACTTTAAACATTATTTTTAGTGGATACTCATATTTGAGAAGATGCTCCATTTATTTATTAAACAGTATATTTATTTATTTTCATCTATCAGCCTGAATATTTGAGAAGTCTTATTAAAGAAAAATATGCACTATCCAGCAGGATTCAAACCTTCATCTATCACCCAGTCAATTTTACATACATGTTAGTTTGATGTCTACTGAAAATATACACTTATAAATAATCATTTATGCTTATATTCCAGCAATATCAATTGGTTCTGCTCAATTTCAGCTATATACACAATACAATCAGCACCATTATCAACTCATTACATAAGTGCTTTCATATTTACTTATATATGGGGAATAACTTGAATTCTCTCCCTGCTGAGCAAACCTTAACCATAACAATATTTTGAAGAAAAGAGTCCTTTATCTTTCCTGTACAAATTGTGCACCTAAAACATCTTGCAGAATGGATCAGCCCAGATGCAATGGTAACAAAAGCTGCATAATTAATTTTTCCAAAGAAGTCTTAGAATGATAAAGGCTCTTCTTGATATAAAATGCATTATTCATGCTTTTTATATTTTTAAATACACTGACAAGTTTCTCTCTCAATGACATAGATATATTTCATTGTGGTATTTTCCTTTGAAATAAAATTCAGATCAATTGGATTAAACTGTGGTTTAATCATTCTCCTAGATTTAAGGTATTGTTTGGATCAAAAAGGTGATGATCTCTGTTTTGAAAGAAAGAACTTACTGATGTTTTAAGACATCATGAGGGTCATGTGACAGCCTGTTGGTAAGAATAGTCAGTTGTTGCTTCACTCACCATGGAGGGGAACTTGAGATTCAGTTGTGGTGTGGCTGACCATGGAGGATGGTACAATTCCCATGTGTCCTAAATAGGAACCTAAGATATATCAGTGTACCATGTCTCTCTTGTGTGTGTTACATGACATCCTTTTCATCTACATCTTCACACTACTTTTTTATATCTATATTTATGCATGGCATCTTAGTATGACTCGGTTTATGGCCATATTACATGGAAACACCAGTTCTTGTATGATCACTGAAGTTATGCAACATTGAGCCTGGTCCATACTTTTTTTAAAATGTATATTTATGCATTTCAGCTTAGTATGACTTGGCTGATGTCCATACCATGTTGAAATACTGATTCTTGTATGATCACCAATGTTATGCAACATCGAGCCTGGCCAGTACCTTGATGTGTGGCCACTTGGGAATACCAGGTGCTGTAAGCTTGGATGTGCAGGTGGTGTAATGGATAACAGCTTGGCATTGGAAATTAGAGAGCTGAGGTCCAATTCAAGCATGACAACATGACTGGTATCAAAGTTTGTCTGGTGACCAAATTTTTACTTCTAAGGAAGGAAAAATATTTTTCATGTTAAATGAAATGATTTTAATGAATTTTTAAGTTTGTATCACTTTTATATAGAGCATAGAGTAAAAAATGTGAGATTCTAAATTTATTGGTCATTAGGTACAATCTTAGATCTGTTGAAAATGGTACAAAAATATAGTTTTCATTTGATAAAGGAATTGTTAGTCGAAATGAGTGACACAAAGTAAATCTTTAAAGGTCAGGTTTGTTTTCATCAGGGATATGATACACTGTCTGGTAGAAGTGATGATATCACCTCTGATACTCAGGTCAAATGAGTTTGAGATTCTGGAACAAAGAAAATTTTCCACTGAAGTTAGATTTATGTGATAAAGGCTGTGATTTTGATAGGCCCACCAATGAGAGAAAGGCTAGGTGGAGCTTCTCATCTCTCCCTTTGATTTGTATGATACAAGGCCATATTGGGCTCCTGGGAGCTTTCCTTCCTCCCTTTCAATGTGTATAACACAAGACCATTGGTCAAGCATTATTACTGGCTAGCCAATCGGAGCAGTGCAACTTGGGTTTGCACCCCCATAAAAAAAAGCTCTGAAACGGTAGAAAAAAAGTTTGAACTGGTCTAACTGTTAGTAGATGAACAATCTCCTTGCTGGATGACCATGGTGTCTCAATCAGCTAAAATGCTGTTTTTTATGCCCCTTTTTGAACTACATCAATCAGCTGACTTTGTTTAAACCTGGTCAACAACCAGTCAATCTCTTCCTCCCAGCTCAAGAATTCCTTATACAGGAAACTTGTTCAAATCCATTTTTGTTTATGTATTCAGGATCTTAGTCAGTTATAGTATCATAAATGAAAGTTGATATTTTTACACTTGTTAATGAGTATTGTTGAAGTTATTTAAGGTTACTGATGACAACGGTGACCATAGCCAGGACAGAGAAGAGTCAAGCCTGATCTTCAACAGATCTTTATTCATATTCTTGCAGATGCAGAAACACAACATGGGACATAGGATTGGTGCAGAATGGGTTCACCAGAGACAGACCAGAGTAAGAGTGTCTTTCAGTGAAGCACGCAGCAATGGGGCTAAACCAGTTTGTTTTGTTATATTCATTCATGTACAAATACCCTTAGTAAAAGTATGAATCCACCTCTTATCCCCCAGCTATGGATTAATTAGCAGGACTTGGATCAGTAAATTATTATCCCAAAAAAATGATCTAAAAATATTTTCTGGCTTTAAATAACTGGCAAATGGTTGATAAGCCATAAAAATGAACTGAATCAATCCATCCTGAAGAGTAAGCCACATAAGTAGAAAGGGAAGAGATCAAATTTATGGGATAAAATGTCAATTTTTGCAAGACCATTTTATGGGTTAATTAGTAAAACCTAGATCAGTAAATCATCATTATCTCAAAAAGTTGTTACATAGCAAGTGGAATTAGAACAATCTACTCCTATGGATTAAATAAAGGGTTTGGTTCAAAATTCCACGATATATCACCTGAAAAAGGTTGGAGTGTATAATGGCTGAAATGTCATGAATATGACAATAAAGATAAGGGCAACAGTCCAAACGATATAAATAGGGTAAATGAAAATTCTTACAGTATAAAAATATTTTCTGGCTTTAAATAATTTGCAAAAGGTTGATAAACAGTAAAAAAAAAACAAATCAATCAAAATTTAGTATGACTTATATTTGTGTAATTCAGTATTGAATACAAAATGTTTTCATTTATATTGTTGGAATGTATTTATTTGAGTTATTCTGGTCTTTTGTTTCATCTTGCTATGGTCTTAGTATATCTGTGATATACCAATGCCTATAATGGACTTTGGAAAGTGTAGAAGACCAAGATATTTCATTTCTTTTTCCAAGCACTCCATTAGTATTATGTTCATATTCAGCTATTAATTTTTTTTGACCAATTCACCCCAAGCAAGATGATAATGCCACTAAGATGCAAAGGGATACTTGTGTAACGGGAGTGGGTGAAGGAAAGATTTATTCTCCCATTTGTATTTCCCTTGTTATGGGAATTATTATATTTGTGATATAATAACACATATATTTCACGGACATAACAGAATGGCTGAAAGGAAAAACAATGACAAACATGCTTTATTCTCAGAGAGACTTTTATACCACTAAGACATACACAAAACCATATAAAAACATATATACACATGTCACCCGTGGAGAATAATATATAATATATATCTGCACAGCAAAGCAGAGTCTAAGGAGAAACAAAAAGGAAGGGTCTTACATATAATAGGGAGATACTCCTGTACCTGGAGAGGCAATTTTAAGGCTCCAGATTCAAACGGGCTGGATTCATCTATGTCCAGGCAAGGACATATTCCATGAATGAGGAACAGTGAGACTTACATTTCCCAGATTGAAGATTTTGAGCTGAAGTCTCATTCTGTATCTGGGAAAGGTATATTCCCAAAGGGATATTGTCCCATGGACTTCTAAGCTTCAAAGGAGGCTGATGTAGCCTCTGTCAGGTCATGGGGGTACCAAGCTAAAGAAAGCAACCATATTGTTTGGTTGCTGTATATGAATTTTGACTGCTGCTTTTGATCACTGTATGGAATAACCTCACAAAGCAGCTGCCATGTGACCCACATGAGTTATATCCACCAAAGGGAGATAATTGCTGTCTGTATCCTTACACTGGGAATGAAAGAAAATGATGAAACTTTAGAAGTAACCAGAAACCTGGTTCTAAACAGGAAACAAGGGATGAACCTCTACTCCTGTTCAAAAAACCAGGGAATGCAAACTTAAAATAGGTGAACCTATCTACTCCTGTTGAAGAAAAAAAAAAATTAATAAAATTTCTGAGTTTAGGCAATAACATTAGAAGTACAGAATCAAAGTAGACTTTGAAAGAAACTGGAAACACAATACTAAACAGGAAACAAGAAATAAAACTCTACTCTTGTTCAAAAGACTGAGGAGGAGTGTGAACTGGATGATAGCCGAACTTATCTACTGTTGAAGGAGAAAAAAAGGTAAATAAAATTTCAGAATTTAAGTGGAGATTTTAGAGGTGTAGGCTTTAGAAGTAACTGAAAACCCAATCCTAAACAGTAAACATGCAACAAAAGACCAGAGTGGAATGTCAACTGGATGATAATAATTTAAATTTATTATTATAAATAATAATTAATTATTATTTCTCTTTTATGATTATCTTGATAAATATATTTCAAATTAATCCTGATCCTTGGCTGGCTTAGTTGGGGAAAACATTATTTAGATGGTGATTATTAAAAAAAAATGTCTTATAGACACTTTGATCTTTGACAGTTGTTGGTGCCACATTACTTTCTATATAGTGATTACTGCAACCTCAAAATCTTTTTAAGAATGTTTTGCCTTTATTGGTGTTGTGTTTGGGTAGGAGATCAATCAACTTTTTTTCTACTTTTTGTTTAATAACAAAGTCAGTTCAGGAAAGTTGTTTTTATTTTGCAAGAGAGATTTAAAAAGAAGAATTGACAGAGATGAATGAAGGTAGGGGGAACATCAAGCCTAACTCCATAAAATTTTAAAATCTGAAACAAAGACTTAAGATGGTTTATTTTCATGGAGTCATGTTGGTGGGTTGGTTAGTGTGAGTGTTGTTTTGAGGGATTCCTGATTGATTGATGAAAAATAGAGAAAAAAAATTATCAGAGTAAAAGAACAGAAATTGAAGATAGGATAAAGAAGAGAAATTAATTTATTTTGATAAACAAAAATCATTGTATCGTTTTGTTTGTTCCTTCAGATTTGTTTTTATTGTTTCATTTTTTCTTTTATAAATCAGTCGGAGAGGAAACACAAGGCAATATCGATCTTGTTATAAAAGGACATAACTCTTGGATATGAATAACTTTTCTCTTCATATTTATATTCTTGTAGAGGAGATGGGTACCACCAAGCTATCTGAAAAGCCACTGAAAGGATTGTGAGGAAGAAGAATCAAAGCCACACCATGTTGGATCAGATGAGGCATGGATCAACAATAACCGCACATCCATTGACTCACTCTATTTCGAGGGAAAAACACTATAAATCTACTAATGCAGGATACAACCATTGGAATGTGGAACATTTGTACCCTGTATGTTTTAGAAAAAGAGTGGACAGATGTGACAATGCTGGAAGTCCTGAGAGCCACTGCTAACAGATCAGACTGGAGGAGATTGTCTGTTTCTTCTGTACTCAAGTCCCCTGAGTGACTGAAGCAGTCGAGGGAACTTATGATAATGAATGTGTATAATATGGATGTGTGGATGGTGCAATGGTTAGCAGCTTGAGCTGAGTTCAAATTCCAAAGTGTTTGGGTGTCAATCTGAGGATAATGCAGAAGATTCGGAAAGATTTGAATGAGTCTAATGGTGATTATGAAGGTATGGTAGCTTGGAAAATTTTTTATCATGTTAAACTTTATTTTTAGTGGATACTCATATATAAGTAGGCCATCAATTTATTTATTAAACAGTATTTTATCTATTTTTATCTACCGGTCTGAATGTTCAAGAAATTTTATTAAAGGAAAACTTGTGCTCTGTCAAAATCAGGAGTTTAGTTTAGAAGACTATGAATATAGCAAGTTTTAAATGATATATATATATATATATATATATACATATATATATATATATATATATATATATATATATATATATATATATATATATACTAGCAGTAGAGACCGGCGTTGCCCGGGGATGTAACAGTAAGAGATAGATCAAGTATCGACCAACATAAAGACTGAAAAATAAAATTAACAAAGATTATTGTTTAAGGTTGACGGACACGCATGTCTTAATTAGTTTTTTTTTCAGTTTTTTTTTTTTTTTTTATGAATTGCTCAAACCCAAACTCAAACTCAAACAAAAACATTGTTTTCAATCATTATGAGTCTACCGATTGAATAGAATTTTATTATAAACAATTGTCTTGTAAATGGAATTTTTAAAGCATTCTGAATGTAAAAATAAAGAAAAAAGTGTGCAAGACAATAAGAAACATTACCTGCCAAAAAAAAAGTGAACTTTTGTTGAAATCGGTTGAAAAATGTAGGAAATCTGATCCCATATGTAAACGAACACAAAACACACAAACAACCTGGGTTTTATAATAAGTATAACTCGATATGAGTTGTCCCCCTTTCATTCTTGTGATGCCTCTTAATCGTGTTTTCAAATTGATTTCGTGCAAAAACAATTGTGTTTTTCCAATTTTTGGCACTGTTAGAACCACCGCAAGGTAATTTTACGTAGTCCTGTGAAGTTTTGTTGAAATCGGTTGAAAAATGTAGGAAATCTGATCAAATATATAAACGTACACACACACACACACACACAGACAATCTGCGTTTTATAATAAGTAATATATATATATATATATATATATATATATATATATATATATAGACATTTTTTTGTTTATACATTATTTTTATAGATACAACTATTTAAGTAAATGCTCCATTAATAATAAACAGTATTAACAACATTTACTGGCCTGAATGTCTGAGAAATCTCAAAGAAAATATGTGTCTTCCAACAGGAATCAAACTTCTATCTGACACAGAACTGCCATATAGCCTGACGTGCTATACCATTTAACTACAGAAGAAGCATCTAGTTAGCAAGGTTAAATTACTGTTTTTAAGCTACAAACTTCCCATGATTTCTCTCATACAGGTTTCATTGAAGATGATTGACAAATGATCTTTGGACAGTTATTACACACTATGTCCAACAAAGAAATCATTTGTACAAATGCAAGAAAATAATAATAATAATAAACTTAGTTGCAGTTCCTTGTCATTCATCTTCAATGGAATATATATATATATATATTTGGGCAGCAACCTTTCTTTTAAACATATTTTGTTGAATATGACAGACAAGAAAAATTTAATTTTTTATTTAGTTTTTCCAGCATTCTTCCATTCTATCACTTGGTGGGAGTAAGGGCGTGCAAAAATTATCTGTATTGTCTATTGTCCCAAGGAGTTTTGGGCACTTCTTTAGCCATTTTCAAAGTGGCTTGTTTGAGGTGTTGTCAATTTCTCTTCATGTTTGACTGTTTAAGATGCATTTTTTCTAGTAGGAGCATTTATTCCGAGCTTCATGTGTTGATCACAGCTAGAATTTGAGTGAACATACACACACACACATATATATATATATATATATATATATATATATATATGTATGTGTGTGTTCACAATATGTTCATATTGTCTAAAGTTCATATATATGTGTATGTATATCTAAGTTTAGACTAAACCTATGTATACATACACACACACACACACACACACATATATATATATATAACACCCAAATATATAATTTAAGGAAATTAATTTTTGCAGCTTTTTCTTGCATTAATTTGCTATGCATAACTGAATAAACAATCTGTTAGAAAAAGTCTCAGACAAAATTTTTTTTAAAAAATGGAGGCGCAAAAATCAGAGATATTGTTGATTTGAAATCCAAACTACCGATTCTATTATTCAGAATCTCTTAAAACTCTTCTCTGTGAACACAATTGCAGAATGCTTCATTGTTGCCACCGCCACAATGCAGGCACTCACCAATTCTTTGTACAATGAGTCAGGCAGTATGAACGCTCTGCATATTCTCATTCTGTCTATAGCGAGACACGGGTAAAAATGTGTGGGAGTCTTCTTTCCCTCCTTCTTTCTTTCCTTTGCTAGCCATGAAAGTAAAATAGTTTCTTATGATTTGGGGCTCCCAAAACAGCCATCTTGATTTAAGGCCTTGTGTTAATTTTCTTTTATACAGAAGAATAATATTTAAAACTGGAATATCTTGGAAAATTAGGCTCATTTTGATAATATATTTAATAATTCCACCTATTTTAATCAAATTTAGGTTTGAAAGTAAAAACATAGATGCAAGGCATTTGAGATTCATATTAAAAACTGACATATTTAATCAAAAGAGAGTAATATTTATATTAATTGAGTACAGATAATTTTACAAGTATATTAAGGTGCTGGATGCTAAGAGACAGAGGATGGTTTACTTGTATACTTTGAAATTTGTAATTTTACCCTCTATTCTAATATGTAAATTTATTTTATTTTTATTTAAAAGAAAACAAAAGCAAAAGAAATGAACTCCCACATGACTATGTAAAACACAATAAACCTCAACATACAAAATAACAAAAGAAATAAGAGTATTTGAAAAAATAATCAGCAATGAACATGGAGGTTTCATTAGTTTCATATCAAATATGCATATATATGGGAAAATGATACATAATTTTTTTATATATCAAGAACAATTTTAGGAGACAAAAAATGTATGACAAAGTGGAAAAAGTTTTTGAGTGATGCGTTTCATCCTTTAGGACACATCATCGGACTAAATTGTTGCTTATGTTGATGCAACTACATATGCACATATAGGAAAGGAGATGCTGAATATTTTAAATTAAAGTTTTTATATATAAATATATATATATATATATATATATATATATATATATATTAACTGATTTTCCTGGGTATGATGATAAACTACATCCAACAGCAACACCTCTGATTAGGAGTTTCTGAGGAGTGTAGAACCACCTCTTAACTGCTGTTGTTCCCAGGTTCACCCCAACCTGCGGTAATGGCACCTGTTAGGGTCCCAGCTATGAGCAAATAGCCCCCAAACTGGGGTCAAAGCACTATGAAAGTGTAGTAATACATTTTTATAGAAAAGGTGAGTAAAAGCAATTTTTGTAAAAAATATAAAAAAACATTATCAGCAGTACATTTCTGTAAGGAAAATAAAATATTACTAGCAATCAGGAATACACTAGATAACAATTGACATTGCATTTAAAGATCAAAGTTAACTGGAAAGCATGGTCAGTTCCACAAGAAAGAAGTGTTAGCATAGAACTTATCTAGCCAATTCAACAGTAAATTGATGAGAACTTATTTCCAATCTAGTACTGTGCTTAAATTCATAAAGTCTAGGTACCATAGATAATAGCTCATCTGAACAATTAAAAATGAAAGTATTTATAGAAAAGGCACAGGGAAGCAACTTTATAGTAGTGGGAAAGAAGACACTAGGTCAGGACCAATAATATTGTTAATTCTTCTTTAGATTTTATCCAGCATCTCTAACTATATAGCAGCATCATTGTATATATATATATATATATACACATATATATATATATATATATATATATATATATATATATATATATATATATACATACAAATATAGATAACTATACTCGTTTCAAAAAACCCTCAAATTTTTGATTTGCCAATAATCAAATCAATCTCGAGGGAAAAAAAGGTTTTAAAAGATGAAAGAGCTACAAACATGAAATTCTGCCGAAAAAAAAATCGCACAGATGCAGGTTTGAAGCCCAAAGAAAAAAACCCGATACGAGTAAACGACTAACTAACAAAAGAGCTCAATACAACCGTAGAGCAGACCTAGATACACCTAGTGAGCCAGACAAACCTACTTAGGTTTGTCTGGCTTACTAGGTGTATCCATATATATATATATATATATATATATATATATATTAAAAAGAAGAGAGAAACCACAAAGGTTTTTGGTTGTAATGTGAATTTAAAAAAAAAATAGATATTATGCTTTATTTTCCATAATTTAAAAACATACGTTTCGGGTCTT
The DNA here is from genome assembly GCA_963932145.1 of Acanthosepion lycidas. Taxonomy (NCBI): domain Eukaryota; kingdom Metazoa; phylum Mollusca; class Cephalopoda; order Sepiida; family Sepiidae; genus Acanthosepion; species Acanthosepion lycidas. Next base: position 31,606,787 of record OZ010575.1, read on the forward strand.
ATGACATTCTTCAGGCAAAGAGTGGATATTTCCACATATTATAAAAATGAATTAATTTTCCTTATGTTTTTTTTCATGTTAAACATTCTCAATGTTGAACATTCTCTTTTTTGTGTGGTAGTGACACAAATGTCTTCCTTGAACTATCAGTGAGAAAGTTCTTCTGCTTGAAGGGTAATAAAACAATTAAGATTGGTTCGAGAAAGGGTGAGGAAAGATATCTGTATTCTTACCTTTTAATGACCTCTGTGTGTTCTTAGATCTATTTCCATTTTTGTACTGTGTGTGTTTTTGTTAGCATGTATATGCATATGTATATTCCCTCTCCATACATACATACTGTCTTATAAGAAATTAGTATATACATATATACATACACACACACATATATATATATATATATATATATATATATATATATATATATATATATACATACACACACTTCCTATGTTGTGTAGAGTTTGTATGTGTGCTTGTGAGTTGTCCATTTGTTTTTGCCAGTATGCATATATATATTTGTGCTCCATAGATGTGAGCATGTGCGCATGTTTGTGAGTGATTCAACCACTGTATTTGGCCATTATTTGTGCATGTTGTGTGTTTTCATGTAAAACCTGAAACACATATTAATCTCATCCGAATTTAACCAACATACAATGCAGAGATTCACATGCAACAAAAAAGATCTGGGGTTTATGACATCATTATAGAAGGAAACTCTTACACTTTTGAAAACCCCAAAATGAGATTTATAATAAATAAAAATTTTAACTCCAACTCCAAAAATGTGATTTATGCACTCAAGTGCACAAAATGCAAAAAGTCATATATAGGTATCAGCCAACAAATAAACAACAGAGTTTCCCTCCACAAAAGCAATATCAAATTATGACAACAGAAAGCTCTTTGTATTACAACACATTTATAAATGTAACCAGGGTGAATTTAAAATTATGCCAACATATCAAACAATTATTCTTACCTACAAATACAAGAAAAAACTTCATAAACAAATTTAAACCAGCACTAAATAGATCATAACCCCACACACAAAAACACACAACATGCACACATAATGGCCAAATACAGTGGTCAAACCACTCACATGCATGCGCACATGTTCACACACATACACACACTTCCTATGTTGTGTAGGGTTTGTGTGTGTGCTTGTGAGTAGTCTATTTGTTTTTGCTAATATGTGTATATATATTCATGCTCCATAGATACCCATGTGTGAGCATGTATATATGTAACAAAACTCCTACAATAAAATGGAAAATATTAGAAATAATTAGAACATTTAAATCCTTACATGATCTATGTCCCCTATGTTTACAAGAAAAATTGCATATTATAAAGTTTCCTAACAATAAAAACTTGTTGAATCAAAGAAATGAATTAACAGTGCTATACCACCATTGTCTACCAATTAGCTTAAAATATAGTTAAAAAATTTTTCCATAAATAATTATGTATTATAATTGTATAGCCATTATTTTATTAGTATATAATGGTCCACCCAATATTTATTTGATTTATTCAACTATAATATTGTCAGTTTTTACGGTTTATTCAGTATAATTAAAAACTGTTATATTCCGTGCTAATAGGAATATATACTTAACAAACACAGTGGATAAAATAAGTAAAAGTTTATTGCAATAACCAGTACAATAAGAAATAAGGTAACAGTTATATACACGGTCATCACAAGTCAATCCTGTAGTGAGTGCTACTATTGGAAGGTCGGTAGTTCTCGCATAAGTCTGAGTCGTACTCAACAGATCCCAACTAGACTCCTGTAGTCCGTTGCCTTACGGATACTTATAGGTAGTTACTACCTATAGTTTAGTCACTCATGGGGGTGACAGGTTGTTACATTACACCAACAATCTATATAGTTGTTTCCACATTTTTAATTTTACTTATAGGCTCCTTTAAGAAGCTTCAAAGTATATTAAAAAAATTTTTTTTATAAAATCCATTTCTGATAAATTTATCATCTTCAACAAATCACCAAATCATACTTGGATACACCAATATTACATTTGTTGTGGTAATTGTTCCCTAGTATCATTGAGTGACATGTCTAAGCATCAGTCTTCTTGACATTTAATAATAACCGCCCACTTCCATCCTCTGACCTAATTTTATATGTTAGCATAGACGTGATGTTCATTGGTTAATCTAGACATACCCATAAGTATATTTTTAATTCTGACCTTAGGCACCCACTTTAACTTATGAAAAGAGGTAAAGAGTTACCATCTTAATACTGAAACATGAAAGTTTTTGCGTAGTGATGTAAAATGTTTTTATTGTAATTTATTATAATAAAAATATTATATCTATAAAGCAAAAGTATTTCACTGAAAAACAAAACTATTCCACTATTTTAAAAAAATAATTACTTACTTGATATATAACTTCCTTTACTCCAGCACCTTTCCGACTTCTATCCAACTGATCCCCAGGGTATATTCCTTTCCGGGATTTCAGTTCCTGAGACATTCGAACCACAGACATTTCTGAGGTTTGATCAGCATCAGTCCAAGAGACTTCCTGACGTGATGGGCACATGAGGTGCCTCTGTTCATTGGCATGTTTATTACAAGGGTTTACAACATCGTTCCTTCGATTCCTGCATCTTACAAAACACACAGCCATGACAGCCGTGATTGGTACAGACACTGTCATAGATACCAGCACAATAGCAATCATCAAAAACATGTGGACCTTCTGGTCTGCTGGCTTCTGTGAGTCACTGAACATCTCATATGTTTTGTTACTGACAGTAAGAAACAGTGTGAGGTTTGTAGTTTGGTTTAAAGTTGGGATTCCGTTATCTTTGACCATAACTGCTAAGTGATATGATCCTGTATCCTCTTGTGTTATCATTCTACTAAATGTTAGCAATCCTGAGTACTGGTTGAGGGCAAAAAGCTTTTTATTATTGCCTCTCAAAATCTCAAACCTGAGAAATGCATTCTCTCGACTGTCCCTGTCTGCAGCTTTCAACATTGTAATGTTCTTTGTCTGATGCAGATAATACACTATATCTATGGAATAAGGATTAACACTTGGGAATATAAAATAGGGAATGTTATCATTCTTGTCTCTAACCTCAATAATGACATTGGCTGTGTTGTTTAATGAAGGTATCCCATTGTCTTTCACAAGAACTTGGAACTTGTAGACATCTTGAAATTCATGGTCAAGTGAAACAAGTGTTGAGATCAGACCATTCTCACTTATTTGGAAAGGTAAAAAATGTTTTTTGTCATCAATTAAAGAATATGTTAATTTTCCACCCAATCCTAAATCAGGATCAGTGGCATTAACATAGCCAACAGGAAACTTTGACCTCTGGTTTTCATATACAAAAAACTTGAATGTCCGCTCAGCAAATTTTGGATTTATGTCATTGATGTCCATCACTTTGATGGATATCCTCCTAACAGTCCGCAGTGGAGGCATTCCTTTATCCTGGCAACTAATGATAATATCATGGTGATCATTGGCTTCTCTGTTCAGAGAACTTTTGACTGTTACTTTATATTTCTTGGTGCCGAGTCTCTGTAGCAGAAACTTTTCATGATGAAGATTACATTTCACTTCACCATTCAATCCTTCATCATGATCAGAGACCTTCACATAGGCAATAAAACTGCCCACTTCTATGTCTTCTGAAATTCGGGCTGTGTCTCCTGTTGAAACTGACACAAAGTTGACGTCAATAACTGGAGGATTGTTTTGCTGATTGATCACATTAACAAGAACTTTGGCTGTTGAACTCAAGGGAGGTATTCCTCCATCTGTGGCCTCAACATACAACTTATAAAAGGTTTTTTGACCAAAAGTGAATTTTTTCTTCAAGAAAATTTCACCTGTGATTTCATTCAACTCAAATAAAGTTTTCATAAGGCTCGATGTCTGTGAGTTGAAATGGTACGTGATTTCTCTGTGTTTGTTCAAATCAGAATCTCTTGCTGACAATATACAGATCGGCTTGCTTATGTCATGTTTATAATTGATAGACACATTGTAGACACTCTGAGAAAAGGTTGGTGTATTATCATTGACATCGATGACAGAAATATGAACAGCAAGAGAATTTTGCAATGGCGGGGTCCCTCCGTCTTTGGCTATCACCTGTATCACATAAGAATCCTTTGTTTCCCTATCTAGTCGTTCTTCAAGAATAATATCAAGCTTTGTAATGTCATCTACATTTTTGGATACTGATAATGTAAAGGGCTCATTTTTATTCTTTTTTAACTGGTAATTAACTTGAGAGTTTAAAACACTGACATCTTTGTCTACAGCATTTGGGATGGCCCTCTTAGCACTTTTTGGAGATTCTTCTGAAAACTGGATTGTAACTTTCTTGCTTGGAAACTCAGGCTTGTTGTCGTTGATATCCGTCACAATGACTTTTATCTCCAAAATCTGCACAAAGGACTCCCCTTTCCGTACAGCAACATCCACCATTCGAAAGCATTCCTCTTTCCGTATACATATTGATTCAGCATCCAATGTCTGAGCTGTATAAAGTTTCCCGGAGTTTCTTGAAACACGAAACAACTGATCACTGCCAATTATGTCAGGATCCATTTGACTAAAGCGAATCAGATTATGGTCTTGTGGGAGGACGTTGTCCAACAGGTGGGTATCAGCAGCAATATCACCTACCAGAGTACCAGGACTCTTACCTTCCTCAATGTAGTAGGTAAAATCTGCAGACAGGCTTATGTGGAGGTTAGACAGGAGAAAACACATTGATAACAACATGGTCCTCGAATTAGCTCTCATCTATTTGGGTGGTTTCCATTCTCCACTGGTCATTTTCATTGTGAAGAAAATTAATCAGCATTCTTGTCAAAATTCCTTTCCTGTTGGTAATTGGGGGCAGGAGAAATGCCACTACATCTGCAAATAAAAGAGAAAATAGTTAATCTGTTAGGAAAATAAAAGATTTTCCATTATTGATCTTGAAAATGGGATAATTTTGTTGATTATGTCATTATTAAAAAAAAGAAACTTTATCATAATTCTACTTGTCCTTTCCTTAGTTCTTTTGTTAATGAATACATTACCCACTAACTTCACGAATAATGGACTATTCTATTTTGATCAAGTGGAAAGATGGAAAAGACATCAGATGCAAATTGGTTTCAGTGTGAAAAAGAAAGAATAAATGGCTTGTAATACCTCATAAATAATGGACTGTTCTGTTTTGATCATTAGGAAAGACGGAAAAGACATATCAGCTTGATTTCAATGAAAAAGAAACAAAAATTCAAACAATAACATACATATATATAGCATTTCACCATTCTTTGCAGATCTATTATCATAGTGTGGGATATTTAATAGTAAAAATGATGGAAACAAAAAGAAAAAGAATTTAAATTAAATTGGCTAAATTATATACCCAAAACACATAAAGGAAATAAAAAATATAAATACCCAGCATCTCTAGTTCTTACACATGCTTAGTCACATCAACATAAACAAACTTAGTCTGAAGTCCTAAAGGACGAAATGAGTCACACAAAGAACCTTTTCTACTTTGTCATACATCTTTCGCCCATATATACTGGGTATAACAGCAAAATTGTTATAATTGTTTAACTGCATAATTGTCCATCGCACAAAATGATTAATATCTAAAAAAAAAAAAAAAACACTAAATTAATTGAGTTACTTTTTTCCAGGTTTTCTGATAAGACATTTAACCATCTTGAAATGATTTTTCATAAGAATCACTGAAAAATCCTTTGAGTTATTCAGCTAAAAAGACAGCAGGTTAAAATTGTTTTGTGTCAGACCCACTGTCTTCCCAAATGACCAATGGTGTGAGGAAAAAGATCATTCAGAGCTTCAGTAATGATACCAACATTCAAAATCCGGCTTCCATCTTTAAAGTCCATTCAAGAACCATCAGGAGAATGGTGAATTAGTTTAAAACAGAGGAAACAGTAGAGGGGAAAACTGGATCTGGAGGTCACAACAGAGAAAGGGATCATCATTTGAACTTAGAACTAAAGAGATCAATTAGAAAAAATCCAACTCAATCCATAAGACATTTGGCATGTGAGAGAGGAGTTCCACCTATGAGAGTTCAAAGGGCAGTGAAAAAAGACTTGAAAATGAAATCGTACATGAAACCTGTGAGGCACCTTGTTACTCCAGGATAGAAAGTTAGAAGATTAGAGAGGGTGAAGATTATCTTGAATATGTTGGAAAATGATCCTGGAATAATATATATATATATATATATATATATATATATGAACTTTATTTCAATACTTCATGAGCTTTTAATCCTTATTTAATTAATGATGAACATGATATTTTCATTTATGATTAATTTTATCATGATACTTCTGTTAAGTTTAGAGAGTACTTATACATTCTTATTGCTCAAAGTAGAGTCCAGGGTTTAGGGTTAAGACTTTTTGTAAAATAATTGATTTCCTGTATCATAATTTGAGGAACTTTTGTTAAAAAATAATGAAGAAGGGTTTAATTCAGTTTATCTTTTTAAAAATGTCACCTCCTACATGAAATTTCTAAAGTTGTACATAAGAATAGTAGTACTATGACTTTCTGAAACCTTCTCAAAGTTGTTTTAGTTTATTTGAAAATTGGTTTGTTATGCTGCAGCCATAAACTGTTAAATGCGTTAAAAAATATGTAAATACTATTCAATTACATCATTAACAAATTGAAAAATAAAGAAAATACATATACATATAAATGTTTATATGTATATATATAATTATTTATTTAAAAATATGATTCCAACTCGCTACATAAGAGGTCTCATGTTTCAAAACAAGAGCCGAAAACTTCAAAATAATATTTGAATTAACTTGAGTTAAAGTAGGCTCTGTTCCATCTTCAAGCGAAATTTTTTGGGAATGACTTATTTCTGAAATTTACGAGTTTTAATACTAGTATGGTCAGAATTGAAATCAAAAATTTCCATGGTAACATCAAGGGCGGATTGTTTAGAATCAGCAGGGGTGGGGTGTTAATAATTTGTATCAGTATAGAGTTACTTTCATAGATGCCGGGTCACGGTAAGGTGGGGGTGGCTAAATTTACAACGGAGGAAGTTTTCGCATAGTCTGGCTTGAGCGTCTACGGAGATTTATTTATTTATTTTTATTTTATTCTTTTATTATATCTCTATATGAAAGGGATTTGTGTATATGAAAAGGCCATAACGTTTGTTATTTGACGACTTCATAAAGGGTTATCAATTATTGTAGGTTATTAAAACTATGTATATGGGCTATGGATTTTAAAATTTATTTTTTTGTATGTGTGTTTTTAGCTAGTTATTCAGAGCGTAAGTTCGGTTGTGTCGGCAGAAAACCATTAATTCTTGCTGGTTGTTTAATAGGTTTTTATTGTTTAGAAGGAATGTGTAGTTTCTCATGGAGGCACAAAGGGCATGGGTCATCCCAAGTTTTGCAAGTTCTAGTCCTGTTAATGTTTTTCCATTTTACTTTAGGTGTCCTATTTTTTTCTTTCAGGTGCCAAAAATATTTAGATAGAGAGGTCTGATGTCTAAAGTTTATGTTGTTGAAGGAGGAGCATTTATGCTGCCTCCATCTGGTTTTAAAGGCATTTTTCGTGGACCCAATGTATATCATATTGTTAGGGTGCTCCGTGGATTTTTATTTACTTTTTTATACAATTTCTCATGCGATCTAATAATTTTTTCTTTTCAGATGATGAATTATATAAAAACTGTCCAAATTTTCTTTTTATCCAAGCGCTTTTGGCTATACATTTAGCCATTTTCAAGGATTAAATATTTTAATTGTTAAAATAAGAAATAGTTTGTTGTATGTATGTTTTATAAAGTGTTTTCATTTTTCAAAACACGGTCAAGATATTGTGTCCATGTTCATAGTTGATATTATTAAGTGTTGGTTTTTTTGTTTTTATTAATAAGGCTTCCATTATTTTTAACCTTTTTTTGCATGTAGATGATGCTATTATATTAGGGTTGTCAACAAGTATGTTACGAATAGTGTGAATAGTGTCCGTTAGGTCTCCATGAATATTTAAATGAGATCTGATAGAGCTATGGTCAGAAAGGTGTTGAGTGAGTGTGTGTCAAACATGTTGTAGTATGGCCTATATAATTATTTACAAATTTTGATTGATCAGGAATACAATTCCTTAATGGGCATTTAAATTTGTAAATAATATTTGCCCTATTTAATTTTGTTCTAGGAGGTGAATTATTATTTTTAACTATAGGGTTAGAGGTTTTAAATTTTTTGTAATAAATAATTCTTTTTTTTGCTATTGTCAACTGTTTTTATATAGTTTATCATCTGAAAAAGAAAAAAATTAATAGATCGCATGAGAAATTGTATAAAAAACTAAATAAAGCACCTTGTCTGTCGTTTTCAATGAAATGTGTATGTGTATGTGTATGCGTGAGAGAGAGAGAGTGTGTGTGTGTGTATGTGTATGTGTGTGAGAGAGAGAGAGAGAGAGAGAGTGTGTGTGTGTGTGTGTGTGTGTGTGTGTGTGTGTGTGTGTGTGTGTGTGTGTGTGTGTGTGTGTGTGTGTGTGTGTGTGTGTATTTGGGCAGAAATCCTTCTTTTATATAATTTTCATTCAAGACAACTGACAAAGTACTATATTTAAGTTTTTTCTTTTCTGGACAAAACGTGTATAAAAATTCTCCAATTGTTTTGTATGTATGGGTGCTTTTTGCTATTCTTTTAGCCATTATCAAGGATGTTTTTTTTTTAATTCTTAATTTTCATTGTGTAGATTTTTTCTGTATGTATCTAATATCCTTCAGGTGCATGTGTAATCACATCAATATAAACATCACTCTAGTCTGATGAAATCCAAAAGGATGAAATGCATGACATAAAAAAACTTTTCCTGTTTTTGTTAAAAATATTCTTAAAATTGTTCTTGATATGTAAAAATGTATATATCATTTTCTTATATAGATATATTTATCCACACTATCTATCTCTTAAATATATATATATATATATATATATATATATATATATATATATATATATATATATATATTCATTATTTACACTTTTTGCAAGTGAACTGTTACCCTCATCTTTGTTCTTGTTTTCGCAACATTTCTGGTATTGTGCCCACTGAAAATGATATAGAATATGAAATTGAAAGACAAAATGGACAAACATGATGTATTTCATACCCAGAAGGAACTTCAGAATGATGTTGGTTTTATTAATGATGTCATTTTTATGTATGTTGGAATTTGGGAAGAAAATGTAACAAATGCTGGTTATAATTTTGTACGGAAAATGTTAAAAATACAGGGAGCCTCAATTTTAAACTTAACACTGTTTTAAACATATTAAACTGTAAATTAAAATCTTACAATTTATTTATTTGTAAAAACAAATAAATAAATTGTATGATTTTAATGCATACTGGTGTGTGTGCATTTTAGTTATAAGTTACAAGTGTTTTAAGGTTGCATGTGATAAAAGGAAGAGACTGAATTCAGCATCTTTTGGTGGGAAAAGTTTCTGTTGTATGCTGGGAGAACTTTCTTTTTTTTAATTTGTTTTATTTATTTTAAACAAAGTTTTAATTTTATTTGTTTTGTTTTATTTTATTTATGATATTCATTATTATTACTTTCTATATTTTAATTTTTTATTTATTAATAATAATAATGTCCCTATGGTGGATCTAGATGTTTAACTTAAACTATCAGGTAAAAGCACATTGAAAGAAAGGCATTCCTACTGTAAATTTATGTCTTTCATAAAGAAATATATCTGTTATATTCACAAACTACTGATATGACAATGCTTAATAATTAAAATACAAAAATGATAAAAATAAAAACAATAAAAAAAACTGAATGAGATTGGTATCCTTGGTTGGACCAATCAGAATAAAGATTCAATTTTTTAAATTTTTATCATCAAAGTAAAATTATTTTTTTGCAAAATAAATTCCAGAGTAATAAAATAAAAACAATAAGTAAAAAAAAGTATAGATATAAATCAGTGACAGTGCCACCAGAACACATGGAGTTACAAGGGGAGAAAGTGAATGATAAGATTGAAAATGAGGAGGATTGAGGAAAGTACTATTATTATTATTACTTTTATGATTAATATTCAGTAACATTCAGAGTAATGAACTGGGGATGGAAACACTGCAATGATCCCTTAAAACAACTAATATATTTTATAGACTTATTTTAATATCTTCTTAATATGAGGAAAAGAAACTTTTGGCAATGGTGATTTTAAATTTAAAATGTTTTTAGTTTTTAAAATTAAAAAATAAAATAGAAAAATGAAGCACATGAAGGTGTACTGAAAATTTCTCAGCCCAACAAACATTACAGAATCTGACCAAATAACCAAATGTCAGAAATATTTTTATTTTATGTGAACAGCTTCTAGGTCAAGCTTAGAACTTTTCATCACTACATCATATTTGTATCCAAAGCTGTTTGTTACAAAAATGCACACCTACAATGAAATATACTTATTGTATATTATGATAAGCAACCAAAACAGTGTTATCACATCATTGAAGGTGCCTTCATGGTCAGATGATTTTAATTGAACTGATCTGAATGATAACAACAGATAAAAGAAATATTTTTTTATATATTCTATTATTCGTTGTTATTTTGAAATACAATATAAACCAATAAGTGGAAGAATTTTCAATAGAATATATTGAACTCTGATCCAAGATGGTGGAAATTTTCCCATTAGTTGTTTCTATAAAAATAAAGTGAACGTATATAAAATAACTTTTGATAGTTATCTACATACACGTATTTAAGTACCAGCCAATATAAATGTGTCCATGTATATATCTATACATATGTTTGTATCCAGCTTTGTGTGTATATGGAGTTGAACACCTTCACACAGTGCCTGGTCAGATGATATCCATCTTTAATATCAGAAAATAATAACCTGCCTAGGGCAATGACATTGCATTCCCTTTTAATGTACTCTCTTGGGATCTTCACATGTGTATCCCAGCGTCCCTTTCACTTTTCAAAACCAGGAATAATATTAATTTTTGGGTAAAGTTGTAGGGTTGCAAATTTTGAACTGTAAGGCTTAGGGGTGAGCAACAGACAGATCTGGGTGAAGCAATGTTTTGCCAAAAGACCATGTACGACATGTGAAAAGTCTACGTGATTGTAAAGGCAACAGTCACACAGTACACAAGCTCACTCAGTTGTGTTTGACTGATGCCCGAGTAACCTCATGAGAAAGTTTTTGTTCCTGTATGTACAGTATGATTCTCTCTGATCAGCCAGTCAGGGCTGTATAAAAAGTTCTCAAAATCTCTGGTTACATTCTGGGCAAACTCATATATATATATATATATATATATATATATATATATATATATATATATATTTATATTATATATAAAAATAAAAGTGGACATTGAAGTCAACACTCAGAGGTGACAGGCTGTTTCATACTAGACACAATCATCAGGCAGCCTGACGATTGCATCTAGCATGAAACAGCTCTAAATGTTGATTTCAATATCCACTTTTATATTTACATACACTTTATCTCTGATACTGAGCACTTTATCCCGTAAACATAGCACATCTTAAAACTATATTTCTTCATATATATATATATATACATATATATATATATATAGATAGATAGATAGATAGATAGATAGATAGATAGATAGATAGATAGATAGATAGATAGATATAGTGACCACCTAAAAAAAGTATCCACACTTCAGGAAAGGAAAAAATTTATAGATAATGTAATACTAAATTTATTCAGGCATCACAAGATTAATACAAATTACCTTTGGACTCTACAATCACAAGAGATTCTCAAAATGGTAACCTTTAGCTTCCAGACATTTATTTGTATGGTGAGCTACTGCTTAGGTAAGGTTGTCTAAAGTGTCCAATGGGATTGCTGCACATGCATTTTCAATTTCTTGTTTAAGGACCGTTACTATAATCAGTTTTTTGCGATACACAACATCCTTTAGAGTCCTCCATGGGTAAAAGTTTGCAGGTGTTAAATCAGGCGAATGTGGGGTGAGAGTTCAACTGCACCTCTTCCTCCTAGTCAAAGTCCTTGCAAATTCTCATTCAGATAAGTGTGTACATCTTCCTGATAGTTATCTAGAAGAGGCATGTCACATGGAATTAGAACATTCTACCCCAGTGGACGAAATAAAGGGTTGAGTTTGAAATTCTAATCACCTGAAGAAGGCCAGATATACAATGGCCAAAACATTGCGAATATGGCAACGGAGATGAGGATAACAGTCCAAACATTGTAAGTAATTACTATACCTCATCTCAGAAATATAGACAGGAGGAAACAGTCTGTTACTTGATAAATGAATATATTGATCAACCTGTTAAAATTGCCTGAATAGGTTTGTATTTAACACACATGTACATGTGCTATGTCAGTTTCATCATTTTCAGATATGCTTATTTTTAGTCTCCATGTGACAGTGTTATTTTTTATTTATTTAATTTGATAACATATTATTAATGTTGTGTTGTATTTTATGCATAATGCTTCTAGTATTTGTAATCTTTTTCTTTTTGTTTTTTTAATAGTTGATATGATATAGTGTGTTAGTGTCATTAGTAAAGATTTGTCAGTGATTTTTTTCTGTGTTTATGCGTGTATAAATGTCTGGGTGTGTACATGAAAAATATATAGAATATATATCAGAATAATAATGAGTAAATAAATGACAAGATAATAAATTAGGTTGTGATATATTTCATTTTGAAAGGAATATCGTGAAAAAATTATTGCTGGAATTTTTAAAAAATCCTGAATGAAAATGTTTAAAATTTAGTTAAAGGTGACATCAAATTTTAAATGTTAATTTTGTCTATCATTAATGTTCCGATATAAACTGTAACCAGTGTTTAGTATATTTTCTATTTTTTTGTATAAAACTATTATCTGAAGATGTTTCTTTTGGGACAAAATGTTCCATAAAGCAGTGTTTTCCAACTTATCATTTATTTACTCACACACACAGAAAATTTATCATTGATTATTTACTTTATATATTTCCTGTCCCATCTGTCACAGGAAGGGAGCTAAATCAACTTAAGTTAGTAAATTTATGAGTGATTACTTCCCTTAGTCATTTTAATAATATTTACAAATAAAATATTTATATGCATTTAGTCAAAATTATTTCCTGTGCAAAATGAACGATTTAATTAATCAGTTCCTTTACTCCTACATTTCTTAGATTGCAGTCTTATTTGTTCAAGCCTTTCATCTGAGGCACTCAGATACTTTTGTCTTTGAAGTGAACATCTTGCTTCGATTTTGATTTGAAAAAGTTGATGCCATCACTATCTTTGTTGTTCTGTTGCTAATCTTTTTCTTCTGGGGGATATTTTTATTTCATTGTTATATTAAACAAATAAAATGTTAACATGAAAAGATATATAATACCAAGAGTAATCAATGAATAAGATACCACTGATCATATAAAAGTATAAAGGGATCAGATTAATTAAATGATTTGTTGGCCTCTATTTTAGTTGGGAATTCTTTATATATACTTTATTGAATTTCAATACATTGCTTCAAGAATTTTATTTCATTTCATCTCATTATTAAAAGTTTCTAACCATTGTTATCATTTTTGACAGCATGGATACACTAGTATATTAATACAAACAACAGATATTTTGCGTCCATTAATTTTAATGATTAATTTTTCCAAATTATGAATAATCCTTCTCAGGCAAGGTGGAAATTTTGTCAGAAATTGTCTGAAATTCATTTTGGAAGAAAAGTACAAGAAATATGGCCCAAGGTTTCAACTTCCTTAAGCAATCATTAGGGCAAGTAGAGACAGTGAGATTCGTAGGGGAGATGTGACATATATATATATATATATATATATATATACACATCTGAGGGTGCAGGCTTTAAATTATAATTGTTTTTATTTATTGATGGTTGTTTTTATTGTATGAATATTGCTGTTAGGATCATAAGACTGTTTTTACTATTTGATTTTGCTATTATTTTAGTATTGTTTATGAGTAGCTGTCTAATGTTACTATGATCCTTATGCTGTTTGTTAATGTGTTGTCTGATGGCACTATGGTCTGATAAGTGGCAGGGGCGTTTCTGTGAAAAGGTGGTCATGGTATACACTAGGTTATTGTCCTGTAGGTCCTACAGGACAACAGCCTAGTCAACATAGATGAGGATAATAGTCTGAATGTAAACAGAAATGAAATGCCATGTCAGCAATATATGGTGACATGTTAAAAAGAAGCTAGTAAAGTATGTGCAGACTGTTTTTGTGTGGAGGAAAAGTCTTTTGTCAATTTCTATTACACAAATTTCTAAAACTACTGAAAAATTTTCCATTAAATTTCACAAGTTGTTTTTATTGGCTTTGTACAAAAAGTTTGCTTTCTTTCACTCTGGGTATTTCTAGAAAATTGAAATTTTCATTTCACTGCACTCAATAATAAAATGCTTCTCTTTTTTCCCCTTGTATTTTATTAAGAGAAAAAAAGACAATAAAAATTTAGTATTTGTTTCCCACATCATTTGTATTATTGGACTCCCCTGTCGCATATAAGGCCACAGCCTTGCCATGCTAGTTGCTAATGCTATGGTTTCCGTGGCAAATAGGTTTTTAAAAGTAGAGTTGCCCACCCTTCATATAACTGCTTTTGAATCAAAAAATGTCCTTCTTATAGAGTGGTTGACAACCTTGGCTAGAGAGTCACTATTTAAATCGTAGATGTGGATAGAAAAGATGGAGTCATACCTTTCCCAAGACTTTGTGCAAAAGCAAACACAATGAAATTGGCCAGAATTTTAACTCAAGATGCTGCTCTGCTAGCAATGTGCACCAAGAAAGAACAAAGAGCAGTGATCCAATGTCTCTGGTAAAAGGTGTATCAGGGGCTGAAATTCATTAGGGGCTTTTAACACAATATGGCAACAGTACACTACCATGTAGAAGTGTGTATGAGTGGATTGAGAAGTTTAAAAGTGACCAGATAAGCATGATGCAGGAAGAAGGAGAATAACACATAAAGAAGGGGCAGGATGCAGATCAACTTCCGCCACTGAGAAGATTCAGCAAGCTTGAGAGATGGCAATGGTGAACCAGTGTGTTATGATTGATCAAGTAGCATATTCACTGTAGATTCAGATCACTGCTTTTTGTTCCTCCTTGGGGCACACTGTTAGCAGAGCAACCATGTTAACACTGTAACAGCAACAAGAAAACTGGTTTGATCAAGCTCAAACTTTGATCACATGACTACAATAATACTGACTATAAGCATGCATAAGTGGAAGGCAGTGTGACAAACCTAAAGATATGTTATGGTGAAAGTGCAGATAATTTTTGATTGCCATAATTATTTAGTTTCTTTACTACTACATAATCAACTAATTGGGGGTTAATTAGTAATTTATTTATTGCTATCACAAGCTTTTGGAAAGCATCTTTTGCTATTCCAGATTTCTGTGTCAAATTTTCTTTCATCTGTATTAACATTTCTACAGGCAGTTGAATTTCTTTACTTGCTTGATTCTGATATCTTCACTTCATGGCTGGTATTTTTTTTTTTAAGCATTTCACCCCATGCAAGGCGGGAAGCCACTAGGACGCAAGGGGTTACAGAAAATTTAGAACAAGATCAGATAGGAGTGATAGAAGAAAGGATGAGGGTAGTGGATAGATCAAGGCAACTTGAGATGTCGATTGGCATTACACTTGAATAGCTGGAGACTATAGCTCACAGGGAAACAGGAATAGGGAAGGGAGTTCCACAGGCGAGAGGTGCAAGACATGACACTATTGGAGTAGAAGAGACAGCTACATTTAGGAGTTTCAACAGTGAAGGGGTGAGAGCGGGATGCCAGCCTCGTATGGCGCTTGAACTCATGACGTCTGGGAACCAGCGAATGCAGCTCCTTGGAGCAATTTCCATGAAAGTATTTGTAGAACAGACAGAGGGAGGCGACAGTGCATCTGTGAGAAAGTAACTGTAGACGAGATGCCAGAGCAGGGCCAACTACATTGCATATTCGCCTCTGGGGCCTATCAAGAACCCTGAGGCAAACAGAAGGGGCACCAGACCATATATGGCAGCAATACTCCATGCAAGGGCGAATTGTTGATTTGTAGATCTGGAGGATCGACTCTGGGGAGAAAAACTTCCTGGCGTGGCTCAGGGAGCCAATTTTCCTTGCAGTGGACGAAGCAATTGACACAATGTATTTATTCCATCTCAGGTCAGCAGTCAATGTGAGACCGAGAAGCCGCAGAGAGTTGCTCTTGAGAAGTTGAGCGTCAGACATTCTAATGGAGGAAGGGAAGGATCTCTGTGGTGACTGATAAAGAGCAGTTTTGTCTTAGAAGCATTGAAGTTGACCAGCCAATTCTTGCCCCAGTTCACAATCGATTGGAGGTCCTTTTCGAGACGCACAGCCAGGTAAGTTTTGTCAGTGAGACTAGATTTGTTTTTGAAAATTGTGGTGTCATCCACATAGATGCCAACTTGGGAAGTTATGATGTCAGAAAGGTCATTTATGTAGATAAGGAATAGAGTGGGGCCTAGGATGGAGCCTTGAGGAACACCTGCATTCATGGGATAGGAACTGGATGAGAATCTGTTGAGAATGACCTTCAATTCACGGTTTGACAGGAATGATTGTATTAGGTTATATAATCGACCCGTAATCCCATAACTCTGGAGCTTGTGAAGAAGGCCGGCATGCCAAACCCTATCAAAGGCTTTGAAGATGTCTAGTGCCACAGCACGGGCTTCCCCATTATTTTGAAGAGCTCGGTAGATAGTTTCAGTGATGGCCGTAAGCACATCAGCTGTAGATCGGGCAAATTAAATGCCAAATCCTGGTCAATATTGGAACAATTTTTTTCAGTTTCAAGTTCTACCATTTCTATATCTCAAAAAAAAAAATTTGTTTCATTCTCTGAACTTATTTTCGAGGTATAGTGGAGTATTGGATAACAACTTGGATTGAGGAATTGGAGAGCCAAGTTTAAATTCCAGTTGAGTTTATTAGATTCACTTAGGTGTAAATACCCTTGACTGGCTTATGGCCACATCACATTGAAACACTAGTTCCTAAACGATCACCACAGTTAAGCAACATTGAGTCTGGTTAGTACTATTGTTAATCGAAGAACAGATTTCCAATTCCTACTGGTTTAATTATATTCACTTACGCACAAATACTCTTCGGAAAGGTATGATTTCACCTCTTCTCTCCCTAGCTATGGTTGATAAGCCATAGAAAACGAATTAATCAATCAATCAAATACTGATTAGCTGCACAGGCATGTCTTTTAGATTTATTTACAATCTCTGGAATATAAATGTATAGAAACTACCATGGTCACAAGGTGAGGGATCAGTATTCATATTTATTTTAATATAGAATTGATCTCCCACTTTATGTCCACATTGTAATTCTTGTTTGTTTATCAAATTCTGATTAGGTATGAATCCACCTCCCCTACTATGGGTTAAACAGTAAGACCTGTATCACTAAATCATTTTCTCAAAAAAAAAAAAAAAGTGGATGTGTTTTGAAAGCAAATAGAACCTTATTGTGAGGCTCTTTGCAGCCGAGCAGTAAAAGCATGCTGGATCAGATGGTGGTTCATCCTGGAAAGGATGATGCAAATTTGAATCCTGTTGGAGGGAACATTTTATCGAGTACACAGGCTAGTAGACAAAATGACTACTGTTTAAAATAAACAAGGTGTCTATTCAAATACGGGTATCCATAAAAATAATGTTTGAAGTAGTAAAAATTATTTGAGTTTCCAAAATAAAATCCATTAATTTGCCAATTTCTTGTTCCAAGCCACTAACAATTATACCTCATATTGAGTGTCAGTTCTTCCCTACCACCAGGAAATTATTTGTATATGCATCAGAATATATATACAAATATCATACATTAAAACCACCTCTACAGTGGCTTGAAAGTATCTCCGCTTAGAGTTGTGTAGTAGATCAGATTTCCAGATTATATCCATTATATTCAAGGTGATCCAGGCTTTAGCTATGCAAGTTTTCACATTCTTTTCTGTAGAATTTATCCTCTGACCTTGATGCAGGACCATGATGATTGGCATGATAGACTTATGAATGCCCATGTTAGTTTGACTGAATAAATAAATTTATATCAAAATATGAGTTAATTTTAATGCTCAACTAAATAAAAATAAATTGACACAGTCATAGGTCAACTGCAGGGGAGAGAGTCATTTTGAATGTTCATGATCTTGTCATTGACTGCATAGTAAGGGCTGAGTTTGGATTACATGCAATTTTGAATTTAGAGCTATCCTTCTCCTAGACCTGTTGGCAACGATGGTTAGAGAACACAGTCTGCCTTATTATTTCATCTATAACTGGGAGGAGAAGAGAGGGATTCATAACTTTCTCAAGTTTATTGTGTGAAAGTGAATATAACAAACATGACTGGACCTCAAACTCAGCTCACTAATTTCTCATTCTGAGGCATTATCCATTAAACTATCTGCATATCCATACGCATTTTTTTAATTATTTTACCCCAAGCAAGGCAGGAATGCCACTAGTACAAAGACGGTTACAGAGAGTGAAAGTGAGAGAAAAGACTGGGTATAGCAGGGACCAAGGAAAGGATAAAAGCTGAATGGAGTTCAAGAAGATAGAAGATTGTGATTGACATTGCATTTAAATTTTTGAAGATTGTACTTATCAGGGAAGCAAGGAAACAGAAGCGAATTCCACATGTGGGAATTGTGAGAAAAGAAACTGTTGGAGTAGAAGTGGCGGTTACATTTACCTAACTCCACAGTAAAAGGGTGGGAACTAAATGACAATCTAGTAGCATGCTTAAACTCATAGTCCAGACACCAGGGAAAATAGCTCATAATAGCAGTTGCCATGAAAATATTTGTAGAAAAGACAGAGGGAAGCCACACCACATCTGTGGGAAAATGACTAGAGTCGAGATGCCAAGTCAAGACTAATCACATTGCAGATCTGTCTTTGGATTTTGTTGAGAACCTTGAGATGAACAGCAGGGGTACCAGACCATATATGGCAACAGTATTCCATGCATGGACAAATGGTAGATTTGTAGATGTGAAAGATGGACTTGGACGAGAAAAACTCTTGCTAACCATCAACCATGTTGATCGGAGGCAGGGAAGTTTCTCTATGGTGGTTAAATGAGGACAGTTTAGTTTTGGAGGTATTAAAATTTACAAGCCATTGATTGGAGGTCCTTTTTATAAACAATGGCCAGGTTAACTTTGTCAGCATTGCTGGATTTACTATTGAGACAGGAGTAAATGGTAGTGTCATCTAGCAGCTGCAATGTGTCCATAAAATTTTGGTCAAAATCATCTTGTCAATAAGAAAAATTTTATTCTCATCCATGACAATGCAAGAAACTGCAAGAAAAAAAAAATGAGGAAAAAACTTTGGAACTCAGTTAATCTGTTCTACCCTACCAACTATATTCACTTGACCTTTCATCGATTGATTATTACCTTTGATTGAGAAACTTTCTCTAATGAAAACTAAATTCAAAAGCTTGTCAAAAAGTTGTTCACATCAAAACCAGTGAAATTTTACTTAAGATATTGAAAGTTGCCTGTTAAATGTCAAAATGTCATCGTAAATAATAGTGAATATATAGTTGAATACAATGTAGTTGTACTGTATTTTTCAAAAAATAAAGTTAGTAATGGAAAATGGAAATTATATATAACTCAATGTAATATATTAGAATATTATAATTGTGTCTATAATAATATTTTAATATTTACAGATCACGACATCTACCAGAGAGATGAAATTTAAATTTTTATTATTGCATTATTCCAAAATTTGAACACATCAGTAGATTAGTAATTAATAATTATTAGTAATTAATGTATAATATTGTCCATAAATACATGTACAAGAATTTCATTTTTGATAAAAGTTAAAAAATAACCATAAATACGTAAAAAATGCGTATATTATTGAAAATTCCTTTTTCCACAATACAGCTATTTATGCTATGTTATAATGTTTATTAAACAATAATAATACAGAATACATTTTTTAAGCATTAAAGTATATTTAATCACATATCCCTGTTAAAAAACAGGATGGACATAATTTAATTCACAGATGGTAGTTTTTAATTTGATCAATTATTAAAGATCCTTGTAGATAGTAGCATGCAGAAGGGGATGGAAGAGGGTATGATGGCCCCACACAATCATATTGGGAGGGCTTTCAATCAAAGAGTGAAATAAAAATTTAGTTTATATTTAATTTGAATAAAGTGTTTATTTCATGTTTCATCTGTTTTTACATAGGTATTATCTTTTTATTATCTCTGTCCCATAATAGTTGCTACATCTGCACACACGTCATACACTAAATGTAACAACTATTTTGAGACAGAGGTAGTGTTGTTTATTTTCTTTACATATTTGCTTAACAAACTACTTATAAAGTCTGTATTTAAGCTACTGTTGTAAGTCAAAAATACTATAAATTACTTTTTTGTTTTCTCTGTCTCTTTCTTCCATCTTGCTTGTCTGAAGATAACAAATACTTTTGATTGCCAAACAAGCTGTCAGTTTTATGAACCAAATTTCCATGATAGCTAAACACAAGCTAGCATCTAAACCAAGGAATACTTTTTCATAATTTCAATAAATCCTTGACAAGCTGCTATCAGAATCTTTTTCTCTCCTTCTAGAAAACCAAGAGTAACATATTAGGAACGGCTGTTCTTTTTAATCCTTGACAATAAAATAAGAAAATGCCTCTTATTCCATACACATTTTGTCTCATAATAAGCATAAAATATGAATTCAAAATTTCAGATAATATCCAAATAAATTCAATAAAAAAAATACAGAAGATTACAGAAAATTGACACTTCTGTATTCAACTTTGTTGTTCTATTGTTCATGATGCATTATCTTTAAAAAAATAACAAAATACAAAAGTAGAATATAATAAGAATAATAAAAGGCAATCATTTCAGTCCACAATCTAAATTCATGCTACAAATCTCCAAAGAGATATTAAACATTTTCACTTACTATATCCATTTTTCACTTATTTATCAATTTTATATTACAGTACATACTTATGTATAAGCTTACTTTATGTATAGTTGAAAACCTGATTTTTCATGAAGCTTGTGTATAATGCGACCCCAGCTTCTGAGAAATACTAGTGGGCCTACTGTAGTCAAATATTATAGCACTGGGCATCATCCTGGACATATTGTATAGCAAATAAATGGTCTTCGTTCTCTTTTAAAGTTACTCTAATATAAGTAAAAAAAAACCGCTTAGCATAAAATATTTGATGCAAAAAATAAGATACCATAATTTTGTTTTCATTCATACCTGACTACATTTATTCTTTAGCCAAAAATGCATGATTTTTAACCTCTTACCTGTGTATAGTGTGACCTCTAGTTTTGCATAAAAAAATAGTCATAAAATCTTGCATTATTCTCAAGTATATACAGTTCTCTCTTTTCTCAAATATCTCTTTCTTTTTTGGATTAACTGATTCATTTTCTACAGCTTATCAACCCTTTATAGGTTATTTAAAGTTAGACATTATTAGATTGTAAGAATCTTTTTTGGCAATAACAATGGTTTAGTGATACAAGTCTTAAAAATTAACCCATAGCTGGGGTAGATGAGGATGATTCTTACTTTTTCCAAGGGTATTTGTGTTACACTTTATCTCTCTCTGTTTTAATTTTATTCTCTTTTTAATATCCTGTCAGAATATGGACTTTGTCTGTTTCTCTACTATCACCTTTCTCACCTTTTCTTTTCACTATTTTTTCTTTCATTTAATTTTCTGTCAACCTTTCCGACAAAGTCAACTTCCCAATCTTTGTCTGCAAACACCGTCACTCTTTGTTTTTTCACACTTTGTCTCTCACTCATGTTCTCTTCTATTTCTTCATCATCCTTTTCTAATTTTCTCTTTTTCTCACTCACATTGTTTCTTTTTTTTTTTTCATTTCAATCTTTGGTTCACTCTTTCTTTTTAGCTTTCGCTTACCTTCTTTTTCCATCATCTTTTCCCAACTTTCTCTCATTTTCTCAATTTTTGCTTCCACCTTTTATTTTACTTTATTTTTACACCTTTTTTTCTTTTCCTTTTTAATCTTCTCCGTTGAACATTCTTAGTGAATGAATAACAAATTGCATTTTCACAGGGGAAAGTAAAAAGTGTGTTTTGACCTCAACCGAAAGCCTCTCTTTCTTTTCTCTCTGTTATGTTCCCACCCACATTGAAGGCTACCACTACCCATGTCCCCACCGACCTCATAACATCTTGCACCTAACTTCATCACTAATCCTCTCCACCCTCTACAGGAAGAGAATGCATCCGGAACATTCTACAGGACATAACCAAGTAGTGTCATTTGGCAAAGTTATTATGCTAAGTTCTGAAATCAATAATTCCAATAGACATCTTGTGCTTATGGACACACAGAGTAAGTGATGGGAGATACCTTATACACATATGTACATGTATATATATGCATACTATAGTATAACCCACACACACACCTATATATATATATATATATATATATATATTACAAATGCACAAACATATATACATATATACATTACACATAGATTACAAATACACATATATATATATACACACACAGTACAAATAAACACACACATATCTCTTTCTCTCTCTCTATATATATATATACATATATATATATATATATATATACACACATATCTTTCTATACACACACACATATTAAACACACATCTCCCTCTCTCTCTCTCTCTCTCTATATATATATATATATATATATATATAAACACACACACATTACAAACACACACATCTCTCTCTCTCTCTCTATATATATATATATATATATATTTATATTTATATATAATATATATATACATATATACACACACATTACACACACATCTCTCTTTATATATATATATATGTACATATATACACAAACACATTACAAACACACACGTCTCTCTCTCTCTCTTTATATATATATATATATATATATATATATATATATATATATATGTATCTATATCTATACACACACACACACCCAGATCTCTTTCTTTCCCTATATATATATGTGTGTGTGTGTGTGTGTGTAAAATGGCGAGGAAGTGGAAAATTTTATTAAAACATGTTTTGCTGGCGAAGTCTGGATATTAGGAGGTGATAAACTACCATAATTAATATAAATGTTATCAATCAGATTTACAGGCATGCGCATTGTTTGTTTTTGATTTTGTCAACTGCACAGTATGGTAGGGTCAGTTGGGCACCCTCTGTGAAAAAAAGAGCATCATAACACAATTCACTCCACTAGAAATTTGGAAACGGTAGGCTGTACTCCCAGATATTCATACCAGAAGCTCCAATATGAACATTTCAGTCTTTCGGTATCAATCTGAACAAAGTGCAGAGGATTCAGAAAGAGTTAGATGAGTCTAATGGTGATTACAGTGGTGTTTGGAGTGATCACTAGTTATGGCGATGTTATGCCTTCTTTCATCTTCCCACAGAGCTTCAAACCTACATCAAGTGCCTTGAGGAGGTAGTGCTGATCTGGGTTAAGTAGGTGGCTGCTGGAAGACCCTATGTTTGGCAAGATTACTCTGCACCCTGCCATACAACCCAGTCATGGGTGTCAGACAATTTTTGCGACCATATTAACCTTACATCTAGCCACATAACTCCCTAGACTGCAACCCCCTTGATTATTATGTGTGGGATGCAATTGAGTGGGAGCCCAACAAAACTCCTTGTAAAACCAAAGATGAACTGATGGCAAGGATTATGGCAGCATTCACCAACTTAAACAAGGAGACCATCCAGAAAGATTGCAGGTGATTCTGAAGTAGTCTAGAGGCTGTGGTTGAAGCCAAGGGCGATTTTATTGAATAGATTTACTCTTTTTGTGTAATTTTGATAAATATATTTGTTAAAATGAAATGCCAGTGTTATTCTCATTTTTGCATAATTTAGATGACAATTTCTCCATTGGACCTTATATATATATATATGTTAATCATTTCATCCCAAGCAAAACAATAATGCCACTAAGATGTAAAGGGTTACAAAATCTGAGAGAATATGAGAAAAAGATAACATTAAGGAGAGAGAACAATTAAAGAACAAGAATTAAAAAGCCAGAAGGTAATAATTAATATTGCATTTAAATTTATATATATATATATATATATATATATATATATATATATATAAAATGAGAGAGATAGTATTTGCCTAAATGTAGTTACACGTTATATATTTTTTATTCAGGTAAAAATTCTAAATTTTTATAAAATAAAATGTATTGATTTGGTTTAGAAAACATTAAATCAAAAGAAAGTTTTGAAGAGTCTTAGATCATCTTGTGACATAGCACCATTTACATCAGTATTAGACAGTGATGAATTCTGTGATAATGTTCGGTGTAGAGAAAGAGTCAGGCCAAAGTTATGCATAGCATGTGTCAGGTCACATAGATGCACATGTTTCTTTATTTAAAGGAGTGTCAATGCAGACTATTGGGAAATTGTTCATGTGTAACAGTAGCCAGACTTTAAGCCCTTCATCAGTGTGCACATCTTATGTAGTGTCATGAGGGGATCAGCTGAAGGATCAAAGGCCACCTGGTAGTGTTGGGTGGTGAAAGCTGACACTGCCATCAATGAAGTGATAGTTGTTTGCATGTATGTTACTGACATATGTAGCATAAAATATATATATATGTGGGCATAGGGGGCTCTGGATAGTGGTAGTACCTTTGATAACTGGCACACTGCACCTTCTGGTGGATGGGCATCATTCTCTTACATGATAGCTCCAAGTTGCTATTTCCCTGTAAACCATATAGCCAAATGTCAATCTCTGTTCGTCCAAACATCTGAGCTTGTGTAAATGTTTGGCAGAACACAATTTATGAAAAGACAAATCTTACTAAAAGCTAGAAAGAATATGAAGACATGGAGAGCCATGATCATGCTGGTCCTGATGGGACACAGCATATAGAAGAAGATAAAAGCTAAATATTTCTGCTAGTTAATAATAATGACTATGTTTCATTTAATAAATTCATAAACTATTATATTGATCTCTTGATCTAAAGCTTATAATGATTTATAGTCTCCTTTGCTAAAGGTAATAATAGTAGAATCAATTATTATTCTGAAGCTTATACCAATAAAAGGCAGCTACTAACTGATCTTTTCAATACCAAGAGTAAAGACATCTCTTACTTACAGGCAATCTACCAAGAGCAAAGTGAGACAGAGGAAAAATGAATTGTTTGAGTTATATATTGATTGGGAGTGACAGAATCTCCTTGAGCAGCCACTTAGTTTAAATTGAAGTGTTTATGCTAATTTATTGAAATTGGATTCAGGAAACTTCCAACTCAAATTTCAATATATGAAATTCAAAAAATAAATTGTCCAGTCTCTAAAAAGGCTTCAGATAGTTTCTGTATAAAGTTATAAGTGAAATGAGCTATTCATATTACGGACAAGTACGTGTGTGCATAGTGAAAGAAATGAAAAAGAAAATTGAGAAAACATAAGAGAAAAAAGAAAAGAGAGAAGAAAAAAATGAGGAATGAAGAAAATAATCGGAAAGCATAAAATAAGTGAAGGAAAAAAGAGGAAAAAGGAAGAAGCATGACAGTTTTGACAACGCTATCAAGTCGAAACAATGGAAACAATAACTAATTATATTGACAAATTAACTTAATGAAGCCAATTTCAAAATGAAGAAGTGTGACCATCGACAATGAGAAATTCCGGTTTTGAATTATTAAGTATTCACGGAAACAGAATAATTGAACTGTCTGTTAGAAGACGGCTGGTTTAAAAGGAAGTGCTGGTTTGAAAGGAAATTTTTATATATAACAATGCTGATATATATTCTTTTCTATTGTTCTTTCCACATACATGCCCCAACACAGAGTATTTCCAGACATATAAGGTACACTTAATTGATTCCCCAATACAAGGCCAGAGAGCCACTCTATGTAGAGGTTTACTGTATGAGATTCTTGTATGAACATAAAAGAAGGTAACAAGTGTAGATTATGAGGATATGCAATAAAGGTAAGAATTGACCCTAAACTTGAAGAGGTTAAGATTGTGGTGAGCAGGGAAAGAACACTCAGGGGTGTGTCAGCAGTTCTTAGGAAGAAGCTGTCTGAATGGAACTTTCTCCTTACCAATGGAATATGAAGGGAATGGGTATGATTTGTCCCAGTGTACATGGCATGGTGGGTTTTGGCTATGAAGGTCTGAACTGGTGTAACTAAGCAATGTTGCTTTTTTGAACATTTGTCATGGAAATAGTAAAACCTGTCAATGTAAGTTTTGCCAAACTATCATATATTTACCATTCTGTCGGGTTCTCATAAAAAAATCATAAATATGTTTAAGAGATCAAAAGTATTTGGGTTAACAAAAAACACATTGCCTTCCTTGATGAAATTCAACTTAACATCAAGAAGATAATTAGAGAACTAGAAAGGATTATTATAAAAATAAACAGACATAATATGTCTATATTATTTAATGAAACATGCTTGAGTGAAGATATGCTGCCTAAATATATACATATGGGAAAATAATATATACATTTTATATATTTCTATATATCAAGAACAAAGGAAATACTATGACAACAAGAAAAAAGATTTTGTGTGACACATTTTATGCTTTAGTCTGATGAAGTCCTAAAAAACAAAACATATGACACAAAACCTTTTTCTACATTTTCATAGTTTTTTTCCCTTATATATGTTTCATTGAATAATATAGATATATTTTGATTAATTATTTTAATAATGATCCTTTCCAGTTCTCTAATCAGTTTGTGGATGTTAAGATGAAATATATCATGGAAGGTGTTGTAATGCTTTCTAAATCAAGATGAACTGGAAAGGATCAGTATAAAAATAGACACAATATGTCTACATTATTTACTACTTGGGTTAGAAAAAACTATGATGCCTTCCATGATGAATTTCATCTTAACATCAAAAAACAGATGGGAAAACTAGAAAGGATTATTTTAAAAATAAATAGACACAATATGTCTACATTATTTACTACTTGGGTTAGAAAAAACTATGATGCCTTCCATGATGAATTTCATCTTAACATCAAAAAACAGATGGGAAAACTAGAAAGGATTATTTTAAAAATAAATAGACACAATATGTCTACATTATTTACTACTTGGGTTAGAAAAAACTATGATGCCTTCCATGATGAATTTCATCTTAACATCAAAAAACAGATGGGAAAACTAGAAAGGATTATTTTAAAAATAAATAGACACAATATGTCTACATTATTTAGTACTTGGGTTAGAAAAACTATGATGCCTTCCATGATGAATTTCATCTTAACATCAAAAAACAGATGGGAAAACTAGAAAGGATTATTTTAAAAATAAATAGACACAATATGTCTACATTATTTACTACTTGGGTTAGAAAAAACTATGATGCCTTCCATGATGAATTTCATCTTAACATCAAAAAACAGATGGGAAAACTAGAAAGGATTATTTTAAAAATAAATAGACACAATATGTCTACATTATTTAGTACTTGGGTTAGAAAAACTATGATGCCTTCCATGATGAATTTCAAGAGATGAGAGAACTGGAAAGGAACAGTATAAAAATAAATAGACAAAATATGTCTATATTATTCCCTGAAACATGTTTGAATGAAGATATACTGCCTATATTTTGCCTTACCAATTTAAAGAAATGGAAATTACTTGGGTAACAAAAGTGATTCTCATTGTTACAGTGCATTTCTTGCCCCATTTAATTGTAATATATGGAAAAATATTCATGAATATGAAAGGTTTATGATCAAAATAGGCAGACGTGCTGCCTAAATGCACAAATATATATATATATATATGAGATAACAATATGTATTTTTATGTATCAAGAACAGTATTTGGGAAACTGTATGACAAAGTGGAAAAGTTTACTTGCAATGTCCTAAAGAATGAAATGCGTCACAAGTAAACTTTTTTTTCACTTTGTCATGACATATATATATATATATATATATATATATATATGAAAAAGACAAATAAGCAAATGTTAACAAAGTATTAACATTTATATGGGAATATCATTGTCATAATTATTAATTATTATTATTAGTATGAGTTATTATTATATATATTATATAATGATATTTATATTATATAATCTAAATTTTAATAAATATAATAATTTTATTATTAATAATTATTATTATTATTAATAATAATTATTTATTATTATCATCATTATCAGACTATCTTTATTAATCAAACAGAACTGTTATTATTATTTTAAACAGTCTCCACTTGCTCTACATGTCAAAATATTCTTGGAGATTTCCAACTATATTTATCAGAAATGTTAATATTTTTAACTTATGATCTTTCTTTATTTCTCTCCTGCAAGTGAGCGAGAGAGAGAGAGAGAGTATATTCTACATGATTACAGACAAACAGAATGTCACTGACACATTGTTACAAAAATTAATTATATTACTATTACTATTTCTACTAGTACTACTCAACTACCAAAAACAACACTCTTTGGAGTAAATAACATGATTATGCAGTCAGGCTAGGTAGGAGAGGCCATCTGAGATAAAAATTATAGCCTATGGTAGCAAGCACTGGGATAAAATTAGTCAACAAAAGGCCTCAATTTTGCATATAAAATGCGAGGTGACTTTTGAAGCCATTTTGGGAGGGGGAAAAGTGCATATATCAAAATGAAGGAAAAGTATTTTTTGATTGCACTCTCTAAGTAGACCCTAGAAAATGTCCTATTCAATAAGGTTGGTAAGCATAGCCCACGGCTAAAACCAAAATAGCTAAAACAAAATTGGACAAAGCTGAATGAGGTAATCATTGAATATATATGCAGAAAAATTTCACCTGGATTATTATCATTTATACTAGTCAGACAATGGAAAATGTGACACTGAAATCAAAGGGTTCATTGGGATAGTGAAAGATGCCTTCCAAAAGCTAAGCAAAGTATTAAGAAACAGAATAATTTCATTAGAAACAAAGAAAAGATTACTGAAATGCTATGTAGTATCCATCCTCTTATATGTCAGTGAAGGCTGGACATTCTCTTCACAGATGAAGAAGAGACATGAGACAATTAAATATGGTTCTACAGAAGGATACTGAGAATAACAGGGATTGATTGAATTGTTTTTTATGGCCTGTCAACATTTTTAGGGCTTATTTAAAGCCAGAAAATATTTTTTAGATTGTAAAAATATTTTTGAGATAATGATTTACTGATACAAGTCCCACTAATTAATCCATAGCTGGAGGGAGAAGAGGTGGATCCATATGTTTCCTAAGGATATTTGCATGTGAGTGAATATAATGAAACTGACTAGAATTGATACTAATTCTGTGATCTCCAATTTTGAGTCATTATCCATTACCCCACCTGCATATCCAAGCTTGCAGCACCTGATATTCCCAAATGGTTATCCAACTAGGTAGTCGCTAGGTTTGATGTTGCATAACTTTGGTGATCTTATCAGAATTTGGGATCATTTTATTACTTAATAACTATAGAAAACCAGTCCCCCACTTTATGTCCAGTAGAAACTTATATTAATATTTAATGTAAAAATATATCTTGAAAATTTTCCCAACATACATCAGTTGGTTCATACCAATTTTATTGTGAAAACATTAACTTGTATAATAAAATCTGACATAATGTAATAAACCTGGGGGATCATTTTATTACTTAATGACAATAGAAAACCGGTCCCACACTTTATGTCCAGTAGAAACTTATATCAATATTTAACATAAATATATCTTGAAAAATTTCCCAGCATCAGTTGATTAATAGTAATTTGAATGTGAAACATTGAGTTGCATAATAAAATCTGCTAGCATGCAATGGGAGGTCATTTTATTACTTAATGACAATAGAAAACCGATCCCCCACTTTATGTTCACGAGAAACTTATATTAATATTAAACCTAAAAATATATCTTGAAAATTTTCCCAACATCAGTTGGTTAATACCAATTTTATTGTAAATACCTCTGACATCCTGTGTATATGCATATGTTCATGCATCTTTGTGTCTGTTATATGAAAAGATATAAAGTTATATAAGAGAAGCAGATAGGTTCTTGTGTATCTATTTGCACGTGTGATCACACATGGCAGGTATGCCCAAACCCAAGATGCCAAGTTGTTTTTCACCTCAAGTGTTTTTCCATTTCTGCATGTGAATTACTTCTGGTGGTGTGTTTGCTACAAGCAACAACCAGCCTCTTTCATTATTTGATGGATTTTATTCTCAATTCTTCCCTCCTTCTTTTCTCTCGTTCTTATCTCTTGTGTGAAGACTATAGAACTGCAACCGAAGGTCTTTTCTCTTTTGTTTTTCACACTGCTGGCGAGGTGCTTACTTCAATACATAAGTCTACACGTCTCCATGATTGCACACATAATAACTTTTGTTAGATTTGCAACAACGAAAGAAATCTATTTCTGCTGCAGCCACTTTTGAATAAAATAATTGCAAAATCTGTCTGTCACTTTGCAGTGATAAAAAGTCTAAATATAAAGACTTATTTCCCAGAAAATTGAAAAATCTCACCAATTCCCTCCCTCCAAAAAAAATACAGACGTCTTGGTCTATTTCTTTTTTTATTTGATATATTATTATTATTATTATTATTATTATTGGATTTTTTTTATTTAGATCCAATTATAAGTCTTTCATCAACAAAGAAAAAATTAAATAATTGATCAACTTGTTATTAAATTAGAAATTTTTTCTGTCTGTAATTATGAAAAATTTCATATGACCTTTTCTGAAATTGTTATTACAATTAGTACAAAACAATCCATTTTTCTGATTTTATTTTTTAGTTTTCAGTTTCAAAAATTCTAAAATCTTTTGTCTTTTATAAATTTTCAACAATTCCACATCAGTTGTTACTATTATTATTAATATTTTTTAAGCATTTCACCCCAAGCAAGGTGATAATGCCACTAAGACGCAAGGGATTACTGAGAGTGAAAGATGTTAGTGAGGAGAAAGGGCAATAAAAGAAGATTTCACCTCAAGCAAGGTGATAATGCCACTAAGACACAAGGGATTACTGAGAGTGAAAGATGTTAGTGAGGAGAAAGGGCAATAAAAGAAGATTTCACCTCAAGCAAGGTGATAATGCCACTAAAACACAAGGGCTTGCTGATGATGAGAGAAAATGAGAAGTTGTTAGTGATGAGAAAGGACAATAAAATAATATTTCACCTCAAGCAAGGCAATAATGCCACTAAGATGCAAGGGGTTACTGATGATGAAAGAAAATGGGAAGGTGTTAGTGAGGAGAAAGAACAATAAAAGAACATTTCACGCCAAGCAAGGAGATAATGCTGCTAAGATGCAAAGAGTTACTGAGAGTAAAAGAAAATTAGTAGATATTAGTTAGAAGAAAGGACAATAAAAGAACAGATATTAAAAAAACAGAAATGGTGATTGATGTTGCATTTAAATTGTTGAAGATTGTAGGTGGCAAGGAAGCAAGAAGCCAGAAGTGCAAGAAAAGAAACTATTAGTATAGAACTAAATTCTATACTAATATATCTTGCTTTTTCAATAGTAAAATGATGTGACCTAATTGCCAATCTAGTAATATACTTAAATTCATGTCATTGTGGTACAAAGTTGAAAGCTCATGAGAACAGCTAGCATGAAATTATTTATTGAAAAGGCACTGGGAACCTACGTCATGGCAGTGTGAAAGTGTCTTAAATTAAGAGGTCAGATGACTGAGTAGATCACATTATTTTCTTTGTCTTTAAGTATTCTCTTGTTTTTATTGCAGTATGTTTTGGACCATTATTATATTGAAATGTCCAATATTTAAGTCATTTAAAATGTTTTGCAGATAGAACTAAGTTCTTTTCCAATATTTCAAAATGCATATCTCTTCTTTTTTCTTTCAAGAGCACCTGAGCCCCTACAAGACAAACAACACCAAATCATTATACTTTCACTACCATATGGGATGGTATTTTGAGGGTTATATAAAGCAAACATGTTTTTTCTCTGAATATGTCTTAAAATGTTTCCATCTTCTACTTTTATGTACCATGTCCCTTCAGGATATATTTGATCATGGCCCTCCACATATTCCTGTCCCTTGTATTTCTAAATGTTTTGTTTTTTTTCCAAACCCTGTTCCACCATCAATTTACTCAAGCTTGTCAAGTATGTCATTTGCTGCTTTCCTCTGTCCCTCGTTCTATCAATCTGTTCTGTGGGTATCAGATTTTTCAAACCCTCTT
This sequence comes from Acanthosepion lycidas, assembly GCA_963932145.1. Classification (NCBI taxonomy): domain Eukaryota; kingdom Metazoa; phylum Mollusca; class Cephalopoda; order Sepiida; family Sepiidae; genus Acanthosepion; species Acanthosepion lycidas. The sequence continues at coordinate 31,639,308 of OZ010575.1, forward strand.
TCCTCATTATAATCTCCAGAAATTTCTACTACTAATTCCTGATTTTAAGTATAAGTTTCCTTTTTGTTTCTATTTTCTGCAAAACCTTGTCATTGCTCACATGTTCAGTACATGGTATCCTCAGCATCCTTCTGTAGACCCACATTTCTGTTGTTTCAAGTATCTTCTACATCTTTGAGGGGATTGTCCAGAATTCATTTCCATACGAGAGGAGAGATATCATGTAAAAATTCAATACTCTTTGTTTCTAATGAAATATTTCTGTTTCTTGATACTTTGCTTAAATTAGCTTTGGATTTATTATATCTAGCTGGTAATTTATATTTAAAATGCTATTGAGATTCTCTTACATTGTAAGAAAGAAAAGTCAGTATTCATTCCCCAATAAGAAGTGATGTCAAAAGGACAGTTTTTCTCATAACACTGTATTTTTAACTACCTCTACTCTTTGGTAATCTTTATTGTTTTAAAAAGCGACAATTAGAATTGTAATAAAACCTAACACATGATGAAAGTGAATTTATACACTTTGAGAATTTACAGCAAAATTATTAAACACTATTTATTTATTAGATTATTTACAAGAATAATTTTATATTTAAAACATTCTAAAAACTAACAAAATTAGAACTAATGCAAGACAATATTTATCATTTACCAGTTTATAAAGAAATAAGTGCGAAAACATTTTTTTATTCATACATTTATAAACATTTATTAAAATATATGAACCAATTATAAGGAAATCTTTATTATTTACCATTTTATAAAGTTTGAATTAATTGGCAATGTTTTGTCAATAAATAATATAATAAATAATATAATAAATAAATAGAGTAAATAAACATTTTCAAACTATCTAATAAATAGTGATTATTTTTTAAGTCAGTTCGCAAGAACAAAGAAAATTTATAAATTCACTTTCATATGTTTAGGTTTTATTATTATTCTAATCATTGCTTTTTAAAGTGATAAACATTGCTGAGGAGTGAAGGTAGTTAAAATAATAGTGGTGTTAAGAGAAAAACTATCCTTTTGATACTCTGTCTTATTGTGGGCAATTTATCCATGTTTACTGAAGTATCCTTCTCACTTCATGTGAAAAGGAGAGCCACACCTTCACAATGCTCATGTTGTTGCTGCGGTTTCTATAGCAAGAAGGCTTTTACAGGGTGGAGTCATCAGTTCCACATCCAACTAGTTTTGATTTCAGAGTTAACCTTCTTGTTACCAAACAAGGCTAGGAAGGCCAGTTTGCTTTAATATTTGACTCATAACTTTGAAGAGAAGAAATAGATTCATACCATTCCCATAAGTATTTGTGCTAAAGTGGACAACCTTGGCTAGAATGTATTTTTTTTGTTATTTTTAAAACTGGTATAACTCCAAACAAGGCAGTAAAGCTACTAAAACACAAGGGGTTACAGACTGTGGAAGAATTAGGAACAGAAACATTAATGAGAAGGGAGAGAAAAGAGTGATCAGGAGGACAGTATATAGTGATTAACAGTGAATTTAAATTTTTGCAGATTAAAGTTGGCTGGAAAGCATCAAGGTGGAAGGGAGTTCCACAAGTGAGAAGTGTGAGAAAAGAAACTATTAGCATTAGTGAGATAGAAGAAACTCTTAAAACTTATGGCTACATCTAGTTAGCTCAACTGTAAATTGATGAGATCTCAATGCCAGTCCAGTACTGTGCTTAAATTATAAAATTCTAGGTACCATTGTGAAAAGCTCATCCAAAAATTACCATGAAAGTATTTATAGGACAAGAAGGCAACCTTACAGCAGGGGAAAAGAAGCTGAAGCCAAGCTGCCAGATCAGGACCAATAATATTGCTGATTCTTCTTTGGATCTTATCAAAGATCTTAAGGTAAATAGTAAGGGCACCAGAACATATGTGATAGCAATATTCAAAGCATGGTAGACTTATAGATATGTAAGATAGATTCCAGAGAGAAAAATTGTCTCACATGACACATTGAACTGACCTTCATAGCAGCTGACCTAACAATGGATTCAATATAGTCTTTCCATTTCATGTCAGTTGAGAACATTAGTCCAAGAAGGTGCAATGAGTCATTTTCCTGGAGGTTAGCATCAGCCATGCTGATGGAAGGCAAAGAGGGATTTCACTAATTCTTCTTTAGATCTTATCAAGGAGCTCAAGCTAAATAGCAAGGGCACCAGGACAATGGAGAGAAGTTTAGTTTTGGAGGCATTAAAATTGACAAGCCCTCTTTTGCCCCAGTTAATGATGGACTTAGATTTATAAACATAATGAAACAGAGAACCAGTTCCTAAAAATTTGAATTCCGCAGATTTATTGATGTAAAGGAAGAATGAATCAGTTCTTCAAAAAATGAAATCCAGAAATTTATATGAATATAAAGAATCTGTCTATATTTCTGAGATGAGGTATTATGTACATTATTTACATTATTCAAATTATTGTCCTCATCTTTGTTGCCATATTTATTGTAGAGAAATCACGTGGTCAAGATAAACACTCAGTTGTAGAGCAAGCTAAGTGAATAGTAATATTTATTGCTGTGAATACAACAAATGTGGCCCAAGGCCAAAAGGGGGGCTGGGGAAAAGGACGGTCATCACTTGTCTTAATATAAAACTTAGCTAGCCACAACCACTGACCCTATTATACTAGACAATATTCCTATCACCAAAACAACACATTTATCCATACCTTTCTTACTACATCCACCAAAATACCTCTTTGTCTCAATGAAAATCTTAAATAATCCCCTTATATACAAATATTGGCTGTGGGGGGGGAGGGGCATAAAAACAACAATTTTTAAAGATCCCCAATGAGTATATACAATTATGACATAAAATATTTACAAGAAACTAAACAAAAAGGAGTTAGTAATAAAAAAAACCCACAAACTTTACATGTGGCAGAAATATCAGTTAACTGGACGAAATCGATGCGGGACTATGTTAAATAAAAGAAACATTCATACCTCCAAAGCATTCACACAGGCACACACACATTCATACACAACAACAAATACGAAATACACACACGCGAAACGAAAGGCGCCCTGCATCCACCGGAGAACTAACATCACTGACCACCTAAACGAGGGAGGGGATGGGAAGTTAAACTAAAGGAAAAAAAAGTGGGGACAGAAATAAAAGGGGCTAATGCACAAACACACCCTAGCTAAGTTTACCGAAAAAAGAAAAACTAAAACATCAAATACAAAAACCTAATCTAGCCTAATCTCGGGATGGGTTGCCCATGTTCAACCCAGGAAAACAATATCCTTATGCCTAACCAGCATCAAAATGCCACTCAAGGTCAGCCCCTTTTACTCGGCACATACGCGCAAGATTCACCCACCTTTTGCCAAATTCTGATGAGGTGAGCCGCCACCTTTCCGTCCTAATCTTGACTTTAAGCTGATGCTTAAAGAACAAGATCAGTTGGGAAGAAGTGAACTTCTCGCCCTCATAGAATTCCTTCTGACGCGTCGTCCAAATCACAACTCTCATAACCCCTAGTAAGCAACAGAACACAGTGTTCAGCCTTCGCCATCTGCGGCACCACATTGCTACAAACAGAACTGGCTTCAAGGACAAAAAACTTTTCCTGCAGCATGCGAACCATGAGGCCTTCAACAAACCTGCACAATGGTACTACCGCCTTGCACTGAAAGAAGGCGTGACCAATGGTCTCGACTTCCCCCGTACAGCGACGACAGTTTGGATATTTCTCCAAGCCTGCTGAACAAAGTCTCTTGCCGACCCAGAGGGCCCCACGAATCATCAGCCAGGTGAGTGATGCCTCATCATTATTGAGACATTTCAACCCATGCGCCCAAGGCCATATCGAGTGATCCTCCTGCTTCGTAAGACCGAGCTCGCCAATCATATCATCTTGAACGGCGCCCCTAACTAACAGTCGATACAATGCCTTACGAGACAACGCCTGGGCGTTGGAGAGGCCATCCGACGCCCGTAAGAGGTGTTTCAGAGACGACGACATTCGCTGTAGAAGGAGCACTCGGCTTGGGGTCTACGGCCGGCCTCCTCCTCGCACGAGCGCACACTTCTCAGGGATGGGAAATGTTTACGGACGTCTTCTTTCCAGAAGGCGCTCACCTCATCCGATCCGCGACACATTCGGTCTAGAAAGGTAATGCGAAGCATATGTTGACGAATCTCAATGCTAGGCATACCCAGACCGCCCTCAGAGGGATGAAGGCAACAGATCTCGCGACATACCATAGGGGCCTTGTCTCTTCACAAGAAAGAGAACAAGACCCGTACTAATAAAATTAGTCTGGCATACGGAAGTGGAAGTACAGAGAGTCGGTACAGAAGATTCGGATATATGTGTGAAACACATACTTCCGCCCTTCCCTTCAGGGAAAGGCCCCTCCGAGACCACAGATTAACCGCGATCTCGGCCTTCCCTTGTACCTCCGACCAATTCATTTCCAACTGGAGATCAGGAACGAACCAGACGCCGAGTATCTTGATCGGCCCATCCGTCCAGAGGAAAGGTCCGGGAAGAGAAACTCCCTTCCACGCACCCAACCGCAAGCCAACAGACTTATCGCGGTTGATCTTGGCCCCTGTCACCATCTCATACCCACTGATCTCTTTGCTTACTTCGTCAATCTCGGTTCTGCTCGACACAAGAACCTAAACATCATCAGCATAGGCTGAGGTGGTAGCCCCAGGCAGGGCAATTCCGCGTAGGACCGGATTCGCCTTTAACTTGCGAAGGAATGGCTCCAACGCAAGAACGTAAAGCAAAGGCGAGAGTGGACAACCTTGAAGAATGGAGCAAGACAATACGAAAAGCTTCGATCTTACCCAATTAACTTCCACCAGCGCACCGGGGGTCGCATACAAAAGTCGGACCCAGGAGCGAAAGTCGGCTCCGAAACCAGCCGCCGAAAGGACAGCCTCCAGTAACCGATGGTCAACCCCATCGAAGGCCTTGGACTGATCTAAATTGATCAGCGCGGCTTCACTGTCGACTTTTTCTAAGATCAAGCGTACCATATGAAGGTTATCCTGAATAATCCTACCCTTCACAGCACAAGTCTGTTCGGGGCCAATCAGACTAGACAGGACAAGCTGCAAACAGTTGGCTAAGTTCTTCGCCAAAATCTTTAACTCGGTGTTTAACATGGTTAAAGGGCGAAAGTGAAGCGTTGAGGTATAGACCCCTGCTTCATCCAGTGGTTGAAAATCAGTTCCAGCAAAGGAACAAAAACGGGCGACTGCCTCAAGTAAACTTCGTAGGGAAGACCATCCAGTCCCGGAGATTTATCCAGGCCAACCTCCTTCAGCGCTTCCCAGATTTCCGACTCAGTAATGGGACCCTCGCACCCAGCCGCTTCAGCTGCCTGGAGGCAGGGAATGTCGGCTAAATATGCGTCGAACTAAGCAGAGCTCAGACCGGGCTCCCTGGTGAAAAGATCCTGAAAGTAATCACGAAAGGCCTCGCATATGCCCACGTTTATAGTCACGGTCCGCTTATCCGGCAATGTGACGCACGCTATATGTCGCCCAGCCGCGTTCCGATTTTCCTCTGCAATCAGTTCAGCGGCCATATTCGTCGCCTCAGACATTCTTTTTAACCTAGCCCTAACTACCAGAGCTTGATTCTTCTTGATAAGCAAGGAGGCCAACTCTGCCTTAGCTAAGGCTATTTCCCCACTAACACAGGATTTCACTGCCCGATCAACTTTTTCTTTTAAAGCCGTTTGCGCCGCTGATCTATCTAGATTGAGTCGACGACTAAAATCGGCAGCAAACGTTCTAATTTTAGATTTGAATTTATCCCACCAGGCGTTTCACACAACCGCCTCCGTCAATTCCCTCTGAATCATTAGAAGCAGCTAGTCCCGGAAACCCTGCTCACCAAATAATGATGAGTTTAATTTCCAGTAACCAGCCAATCTAACCTTAGGCTTATCTAAGTTTACACGGACCCGGACAAGCCTATGATCCGTATAAACTATGTAGTGGAAGCTTGGACACCCTAAGAGCCCTGCGTCGACTCCCCTAACTAGGACTCGGTCGAGGTAGCTCGCAAGCGTCCCAGGAGCCGAGTTGCCACTATTTGTCCAAGTCCATGCTACCTCCCGAAGGTGTTCATTCCGGAACTTATCGACAAGATCAAACTCATCGATAAAGCCCCGAAATGGTTTCACGTCCGGGTTGTTAGTACCTTGTTTTTGCCCTATACGATCAAGGACGGCATTCCAATCCCCCGCTAAAACTACCCGACGAGATGTCGTCAAGTACGGCGCGATCTGCCGAAGCAAAGCAGGCCGCTCGGCATTGGAATTGGGCGCATAAACCCCAATGAGACGTAGAACCTTATCCTTTATGGTAACATCCAGCACGCAAATCTGCCCGCCGGATCCGCGAAGACAAGGGAACATGCAGCCTTCAAAGACTTGCTCACTAGCCAAGAGACACCTCTCGAACGACCATCAAAACATGCTGAATAAAGGGCGAACCCCATAGACATTATGTCCTCACGGTCATGAGAAGAAAAACGGGTCTCTTGCACACAACATACATTCACCCCGAGGCGCTGAAGGTCACGAGAGAGCCTTGCCCTGCGAGACTCGGACCTCAGGCCCCGGACATTTAGACTAGCTAACCAGAGAGCCATAGTGAAGACCGGTTAGGGTTGAAGTACTGGTTTGAACATGGACGGGGTAAGGATACCGACCGCCTCTCCCATAGACCCATGGCCCATCTCCGTCTTGATGGTACCTTCTTGGGAGATCCCGCCGATATCCCAGGGGAAGGTCAATTTAAGTGCTCTATAAAGGGAGGGGTGAACTAAAACTGGGACCCTCCCTGCACAAAATTGATTTAAATTTTTTAAATACTCGTTCTGAGTGATTGCTATTGGCAAGGTCATTTTATAAGAAATGATGGCCTCCTCAAGCATTGCCCAAATCTCTTTTGCTCTGGGTCCAGTTCTGATCACTGTGAGAACCCTTTGGGCCAGAGAGAAATTTTGAGGCACCTCAATGTCTTGATCCGCAAACTGCCTTATTGATAGTAAATATTTGAGTTCCTTAATGCGGTTTCCATAATCCCTGGCTCTCTCGGCTTGGACAGGGGAAATACGGCACACATCTTCTATGTTGTAAATAGAATTCTGTGCCTTCTTTTTCTTTTCTTTTTCCTCTTGTGAGGGGCTTCTCTGTCGCTTGGAAGCGGGAGGTGGCATATCCACCTTTTTAACAGGGGAATGACTGGGAGTATGCATAGGTGCGCTAGAGGGTTTATGTTTAACAGGGGAAGGAGTAGGTATGTTGAGGGGTGTATAGAATGATCTATGCTTGTAAGGGCTGGGATCTCTACTGAGTGGAAGCGATTTGGAAGGAGTTAACTGGGGAGAAGATCATTTCTTAGGAGAGGGGATGGACTGTGTAGAGGACGTGGAAGGAGTTGCATTTAGGGATTGGGAATCTAATTTTTTCTTGAGCTCCTTAATTTTTTCTGTTTTTTCAAATCCGGGGTCGTACTTCTTTTGCTTGTCCTTGAAAGATGGTTGAGAGGTCGGGGTATTGCCCGTACTGTTGCCAGAGGGAGTGGGGCCTTTCGTCCTTGGTGCTTCAGGGGACTGAAGACCCGCTGTCTGGCGCTCCACTCTGGCCTTACCAGCAACTAGCCATTCCCCCTCCCCCTTCTCCGTAGCTGCCCTAGGAGAGGGCGAAGGCTCTTTAGAGAATGTGGTCTTTTGACCAACCGGAGGATTATCCTTACCGGTCCCAGAAGCTGGCATGCCCATTACAGTAGGCAGTAGGTAAAGACTCGGTCAGAGGGGAATTCTGGTCAACGGGAGATTGAATTCCAGAGGCCTTTTTCTCTGGGCAGGAAGAGGAAAGGTGACCAGACTTTCCACACTTCCAGCATACCGGTTTACGGCCGCTCACAATGACCGGCAATTTCAATTTCCCTACTACCAGACAGTTGGGGATGGAGAAGAAGGCTTTTTGATTTAAACGGATATCGAAACTCCACCCCCCGCTCAGGCTATCGCAAGATGCGGCCAGAATTTCACCGAAATGGGACAGGAAGGCCGCAAGATGTTCCCCGAGAGCTCGAGGAGGGATCTCGTATATTGAAACAAGGTCCTTCTTCGGCCTAGGTACTCTGTTCTCAAGATCAGATCTTTGGTGATCAAGTCTCTGCTCGAAGCTTCCACGCAATCTTCCGGCGTGGGTAACAATACGTCCCACATGAAAAAGCCGGCTACTTTCACAACTCTGAGGGGCTTGAATCCCAAGGACTCCAGTGATTTTATCACTGTGTCTTTCGTCGAGCGAATTTTGCACGTACACTTGTCCACGACAAAGACTGACACTATTCATGTTTCAATTTTTCTTAATTCCTGGGCGTCTTCTAAGAGTCCACCTTCTACGACAAGGTGTGCGTAGCTCTTAGCTCGATCCAAGAAATCTGCTACATTGATAATACAACTCGGGGGGGCAACAAGAGGGCAATTCCCCAGCCCCAGTCTTCTCTTTAGAGTCATTCTTGGCACTCGTGTCAAGTAGAGTTTTATGGCCATTATTGGCCTCCGTACTTTTATCAGTTTTCTTATTATCATTTCCATTACTGGCCTCCATACTGGAAGTAAGTGAATTTTCACTTTTCCCAGTGATATCATCCTCGCTAGAGGAACTTGATTCTAGGGCTGGGTAATCTTTAAGACTGTCTTTATCTGGTGGGTCTTTTTTTGGGGGTGTGGGGGGGGTTGAATAGGTGTTTTCTTATAGACTTTCTGTAGTCTGATAAGTTGGGCTTTTTTTATAGCTAAAAAGGAAGGGGCTTTTTTTTCCTTTTCCATTTTCTATATTTAAAGGGAAGGGGAGGAGGGAAAAGGGGTGGAAAAAAAAGGAAAAACAAATTTAAAACAGATAAAATGAAAACGCAACACAAATGGACAGACTAGAAAAAGTGAACAAGGTTCACAAAAACGAAGGAACAAAAATTAAAAAGACAACAGACAAGAAAGCAACAAATTACACAATAAAACGAAAAGTTATAAACGGAAAAATAAGAAAAAACGCTATACAAAATAAAATACAAAACTAAAAATGTGACAATTTACAATATGGCTGCCGATAAAAAACGGTCAACCCAACAACAAAAAGGTTAAATAAGGAAAAAAGGACAGAAATTACAAATTAATCACAAAATTTAAAAACAAATATTATACACACGTAATTAACAGAAAAAAATTTTATGGATATTTAAATGAAAAACACAGAAATAATTAACATGTAATAAATAAATAAAGGGAAAAAAAGGTCGGACGAGAGACAAAAAATAAACAGATAAACTCCGGGGTGTGGGCACGGGAAGAAAATAGATTTAAGAAGGAAAAATAAAAATGTAAAAGAAAATCAAAATGTTAAATAAAAAAGGAATAACTAATAACAAAAATGAAGTAACGATAAAAAAAAGGAGAGGGTAAGGAATTGAAATGGAAAAAATCAAAAATTTAAACAATAGTCAAAAAAGGAACGTTAGAAAAATGAAAAATTTAACAAAAAGTCAAAAAGCAACGTTAGAAAAACGGTAAATCAAAACTTAGCTAAATTAAGGCAGTCAAAAGTTCAAAAGTAATCCTCTGAGAGACAGAATAAACGTCTAACACGGTCAAAAAGCTAACTTAATAGTAATTCAACCTTGAGAAAGAGAGCTATTTATGGTCCCATGGAGCATCTCATTGTGCTAAGTGGAATAGTCCATTGCTTGGGCTGTGATTGGCTGCTGGTACCTGAGTGGAGGTATTTCTATATAAATATCAGCTTGATTCATCTGTTAGTTTGCAGGGTTTGTATTGAGTTACAACCTGCTTTATTTTTGTCTGCCAGCTGGACGCTAGCTGGGACCCTTACGCCAATAAGTGCTGTTTATTGTATTGTTATTCTACATCTCCCTAACCCCCATCGCGAGTGGGTAGTGGCCTTTGGGGAGGGATGAGTTCCTTTAAACCTGGATGGTTGTGTGGAAGTGGCCAGGAAAAGCCCAGAGGCTAATGAAGCCACCATGGACACACTTATCGCCCACATTACATTCAATCAAACGACTGGCACATATACATCTAAAGACACAGGCCAGGTAAGGGAGATTGATGCATATGTTGTTCCATTCTCACCAAAACCGGATCCCAGACAAGTTAAGAATATCCCCAGAAATCACAGCACTAGGATGACGATCTTTCCTGACAGTGGGGCCACCATATGTCTCGGGGGACTTAAGCACCTTCTGAATATGGGGCTCACTACCAACAACCTCATTCCATCAAGAAAAGTCGTCCGAGCTGTGGGAGGCTTTACACTCGTATGTCAGGGTTGGCTCCCCATGGAATTCATCGTCCAAGGAAGAACAATGAAACAAGCCCTATACATATGCAAAAAGATCCAGCGGCTATACTTCAGCAAAGCAGCCTGCATTGATGTAGGGATACTGTCCAAAGACTTCCCGAACCCGACAACTACAATATTACCCCAAACAGCAATGCAACACATTCCCTCGACAAGCACACATAAAAAATCACACGCAAGCCCTAAACAATGCAAAGTCAAGGGACAACTTCCAACACGCCCCAAAAACCCGCTTTTTCCCCAACAGAACAAAACATTTATAGGCTCAAGAATTGGCTATTGAATCAATTCGCCGAAACAGCGTTAAAAAATAATGGTGAATTCCCACCAATGTCTGGCCTCTCTGCTCATATACACCTCAAAGAAGGAGCAGTCCTTAAAGCCAGACATAACCCAATTCCTGTGGCTTTTCACTTCAAAGAGCCCGTAAGCCAGGCCCTTTGGGAAGATGTGAAAAGGGGTATCATAACCCCAGTACCCGTCGGCATGCCCACTGATTGGTGTAGCACTATGGTAATTACCGCCAAGAAAAATGGCAAACCACGAAGAACCATAGACTACCAACACTTGAATTCACAGTTGCAAATGGGAAACACACCATACAGGGTCACCATTCCAGCTAGCACTACAAGTGCCACCTAAGCAAAAGAAAACGGTGTTGGATGCTGTTGATGGATATCATTCCATCCCCTTAGATAAATAGTCTCAGCCACTCACCACCTTCATCACAGAATGGGGAAGGTTCATGTACCTGAGGATGCCACAAGGTTACCTAGCGTCTGGTGATGCCTACACCTGGAGGTATGATGAAGGAATAAAAGACATCCTCCGCAAAGTAAAAATCGTAGATGACACACTACTCTACGACTCTGACATCGAAGGAGCCTTTTTTCACACCTTCGATTTCCTCTTCCATTGCACAAAAAAATGGCATTGTACTGGTGTAACCCCTTCTAAATCCATGCTGGAAGCGATATTAAGCTTCCCAATACCAAAAACACTCACTGATGCCAGATCATGGTTTGGTCTGGTCAACCAAGTCACTTGGGCATACTCACTGAGCCCAGTCATGCTTCCATTTCGTGATCTCGTCAAACAAGACTCACACTTTATATGGAATAAAAGCCTTGAGGATGCATTCCAGCATTCAAAGAAGGTCATAGTTGACTTAGTTCGAAAAGGCATTGCAACATTTGAAAAAGAACGAATAACCTGCCTCGCCCCAGATTAGAGCAAAGACGGAATGGGCTTTCCACATCTGAAGAAGTATTGCTCATGCACCACCGACAAAGCCCCAGTTTGCTGCCCTGAAGGTTGGCGCCTGATATTTGCTGGTAGCAGATTCTGCATTGATGCTGAATGCAGATATGCACCTATTGAAGGTGAGGCAGCAGCAATTGCATGGGCACTGGAAAAATGTCGCATTTTTGTAATGGGTTGCCCGAATCTCATAGTGGTTACAGATCATGAACCACTAAAAGGATTATTTGGAGATAGAGACCTTAGTGAAATCCAAAACCCCCGATTATTCAGGTTAAAGGAAAAAACCCTCAGGTATAGATTCACCATTCAGCACTGCCCTGGAAAATGGCACAGAGCCTCCAATGCTGTCTCTCGTAACCCAGCAGACATCTCACAGGCACTCCCAAATGTATTCACTGCTGAACCCCCTCAATCAGACATCACTGAGTCTGACAACATGGATGACTGGGTCAAATCAACAACCCTATTAGCAACATTTGGTGCAAATGACAACCTGGAGCTCATCTCACCAGACGTTATCCGTGCAGCGGGACGCAGCGACCCGCAATACAAAAAATTAATTGAAGTAATACAAAATGGATTCCAAAGGATGCGCAGCCTCACTGCACCCGAAATACACGAATACTGGGAAGTGAGGCACCGCCTAAGTGTTGACGACGGATTAGTGCTCTTAGATCAAAGAATCGTTATACCCACCTCTCAACGCGCAGAAGTCTTACATAGCCTACATTCTGCAGACCATTAAATTAACAGGAGATAACTAATAACTGACATACATCAAAACAGGGAACTAGAACAGTCTACCCCAGTGAGTGAAATAAAGAGTTCAGTTTGACATTCCAACCACCTGAAGAAGGCTGGAACATACAACAGCCAAAACATTGTGATAAATATGGCGACAAAGATGAGGACAATAATCCGAATAATGTAAATAATGAATATAGAGAAAAATTAACTTATTTTTAAGAATTTCAAATTTTCCAAATTTATGGAAATGAAGAATGAATCAGTTCTTAAAAAATTAAATCTATAAATTTTTATGGATATAAAGAAAAATAACAATCTTTTAAGAATTTCCCAAATTTATGGATGTAAGAAATACAGAATCATTTCTCAAATAACTGAATCCCCAAATGTCATGGAGTTAAGAAAAAAAATATTCCCAGAGTATTTGAATTGCCAAGTATTATGGAAAGAAAGACCATTTTCCTAAAAAAAAATTAATCCACCAAATTATTAAATGTAAGGAAAGAAACAACCAATTACTAGGAAATTTGAATTCCAAAAAATTAACATGTAAACAGAACAAGTTCCTGAAAATGTTAAATCTCATAAAATTATGGATGTAATGAAAAAGAGAAACCGATCATAAAAGTCTGAATTCTACAAATTTATGGATGTAAAGAAAGAGTGAATCAGTTTTTAAAAACATTGAATCCCAGAAATTTATAGATGTAAAGAAAGAAATAATTCACTAAAAAAATTGAATTGCAAAAATTAAAAGCTGTAAAAAAAAAAATCCAAATTCTAAAATTAAAAGAATGGACCAGCTATTAAAAATTTGAAATCTCCAAATTATAAATAATAACTTAAAAATTTGAATTCTAAAGAAAGAAATTAACAGTTCCTAAAAATTTTGAATCCCTAAATTTTATTGATATAAAATAAGAATTACTTCTTTAAAAATGGTGAATCTTAGAAATTTATGGATATAAAGAAAGAAGAGACAACTTCCTAAAAAATTTGAATCCTTCCACTAACTCTACATAAAAATGGAAAACAAATTCTACTTTGTATGTTTTCAGTAAATAATCAAAGGAAGATGAGGAGATTTTGTTTTTATAGAAATTATTATTTTATTGAGTAACATTCCAAAGAAAAATCTAAAAGATTTTAGTTTTTTATTATCCTTCATAATATTCTTCTATTTGCTATGACCCTTCAGGACATTGGCCATCACAGTTCTCCACAATTTTCTGTCCTTTGTAGCTCTTAATAAATTTTATCTTTTTGTTATCTTTTCCTAATCTTGCAATCTACCATTCATTTGTGCATTGAATACTGTATCCATAAATGGTCTGGTGCTCCTGCTGAACATCTCCAGATTCTTGATAAAATCCAAAGAAGGGTCTGAAATGTAATCGATCCTGACCAGTCATCTTGGCATCAGTTACTTTCTCACTGACATGATGTGGCTACCCTCTATCTTTTCTTAAAATATTTTCATGGCAACTGTTCTGATGAGGTTTTCTCTTTGTTGTTCCAACTACATGAATTTAAGTGTGCTACTAGATTGGCAACTAGGTCTCACCATTTTACTTTTGAACTAGCTAGAAGTAACCACCACTTCTACTCTAACAGTCTCTTTTCTCACACCTCTCAACTGTGGAACTCCCTTTCAATTTCTAGCTTCCCTAATAACTACAGTCTTCAAAAATTTAAATACAACATCAATTATGATCTTCTGGCTTCTTAAACCCTGTTAATTTTTGTTCTTTCTTCAATCATCCCCACTAAAGTCTTCTCATTTTCTTTCACTCCCTGTAATCCCCCTACATTCTAGTGGAATTATCACCTTGCTTGGGGTGAAATGATTTAAAAAAAAGACAAGGGATTACTGAGAGTGATAGACAATGAAAAGGACTGTGAGGAAAAAGGACAATAAAAGATCATTTCACATCAAGCAAGGAGATAATGCCACTAAGCCGCAAGAGTTACAGAGGGTGAAAGAAAATGAGAAAATGAGAGGAAGAAGGACAATAAAAGAACGTTTCACACCAAACAAGGAGATCTACCATCCATTTACTTAAGTTTGCTAGGCAGGTTATGCTTTGTTTTTGTTCTGTCACTCATGCCTTCAATCTGCCCTGGGAGTATCCTGTAATATCTCTTTCTAATGTTAAGTATACATGTCCTTTTTTGTTTCCATTTTCTCTAAAACTTTGTCATTGCTCAGATATCAAATCCATGGTATTCTCAGCATCCTTCTGTAGAACCACATTATGTGTCCTAGAAATTTCAACTATTAATTTGAAGCTTATAAACATGACAAGTCGCATGTAAAGTTGGTCCAAAAGTTAAGCCTATTTTAAACATTAAGATTTTTTTCTAATGCAACTTTAATAAGCATTATCAACTGAAATTTTGCTGGATTTGTACAATATTTGTATAATAGGCATTGCAACCAAAAATAATAATATTTTTCAATTTTTTCATATTACTATAAATTAAGAACTCCAGATCAAGAAAATAGAAAAGAAAATTCAATTTATAGTGAGGCTCAGGTTGAGATTTAAATTCATTGCGAATTGTTCCCCTTACAAAAATTGCAGAGAATTTGGAGGAAACAAATATGTGTTCAATGCTTATGAACTGAGTGCAATAATGTTGATAAAAATAAAACAAGCTGAGGAAGCTACTTGTTCTATTAAAAATAGATACAGACAAAGCAATTAAGTTAAAACTTGAATGCATGTGTGTGTCTATCAATGTATTTTATATATTTCTGTCTCTAAGTTTTGTTGGTATGTGAAACATTAGTAATTAGGGATTCAGGTTAAATTTTGTCCCATCAATTATATATATATATATATATATATATATATATATATACTTAGAGGTGATACCTGGCCTGACAATTGCGTCTAGGATGAAACAGACTGTCGCCTCTAAGTGTTGACTTCAATGTTCACTTTTATATTTACACATGCTCTCTCTCTGATATTGAGAACTTTATCCCATAAATATAGCACACCTTAAGACTATATTTCTTCATGTATATATATATATATATATATATATATATATATATATATATATATATATATGTCCAGGAAAAATGAGAACAAAAGTAGTATAATTCCACTGCCCATAACATTTAATTTAAAAGAGGGCTCAATACAGAGTAGAGCTAAATATTATTATCCTAGGATATTGAAACAAAAACATGTTAAAAATTGCTACACAATTACAATCACGTTTCAACACCACAAATGTGTCTCCTCAGGCAATTAATTTAATTTCAAAAGCAGAATACTTTTAAAAAAATAGGCTTGTAGGCTTTGCTATGATTAACCAATCAAATGTGACCTATGCTAAATTCAAACCCACTGGAAAAAAAATTTAATATGTCATGACATGAAGTTGTCTACATATAAATCCTAGAGTATTTCCTTATTTGTTACAATACATTATTGTATTGAAGTCTGACATTCAACTTTCCAAATAAGTAAAAGCTAAAAGGAGTAGGGAGGTAATTTAAGACAATGCTAAGTGGTATTATGCTCATTCAGATTCTTACATAAAATGTTTATAGTTGATAAATAAAAGTCCCCTTTAAGAAACTGGTAAGTAACAGCAGATAAAAAATACAGAACTACTTTGGCAAATTAATATACAACCATTAAATAAAGAGCATCCATATAAGATGCTAACAATACCAACTAATCAATGTAAGATGTTAATAATAATAAGTAAACACCCATATCAGATATATATATATGTATATATATATATATATACATATATATATATATATATATATATATATATATTATATACATATATATACATACATACATATATATACATATATATATATATATATATATATATTATATACATATATATACATACATACATATATATACATATATATATATATATATATATTATATACATATATATACATACATACATATATATACATATATATATATATATATATATATATATATATATATATATATATATAATATATATATATATATATATATATATATATATATATATATATATTGATAATATTGGTAATATATATGGATACTTCCAAAAGCATATAGATCCAGGAAAAGACAGAGACAGAGCAATAATTAGTAATATATATATATATATATATATATATATATATATATATATATATATATTAGTGAATATACACAATATCCAACATTGATAACACTACTCCGAGTTTCATGCAGTTAAAGCAATCTTCAGGAGTGGAAATTCTGACCGTTTCCTATCATGTTCTATCATGATGCTCTGTTTCATAACATGAAGCACTGTATTTATAGCATCAGCCAAATAAATATATTTCTAGTATTTCTGTGTGTATGTACATTTTTTATCTTACCCATTCCTATATATATATATATATTTATGTGTGTGCATAAAAAATTTCAGATACAACTAATATATATTAGTGAAAGGACAATATGAATAAAAATAAAAGGAAAACTTATCTTAACAGAAATTAAAATAACATATGCTGATACAATGGAATGTTTTAAACCATATTTTTTTAAATTTGAAATTTTTAATCTGGAGTTCTTAACTGAAAAACGAACACCAGATTATTGAATTTTAAGAAATCCTTTGGTATAAGCATATTGTTGTGGCTTCTGTGGTGGAGAGGGGGATCAATTTATAATGAATTTACATAGGAAATTAGACTTCCTATTAACTTTTATATAATTCAATAAAAATGATAATTTTTATATTCATGATCTGGAGTTTTTAATCTATAATAATATGAAAACAAATTTTGAAAAAGAAAATAGTTATTTCTGGTCATAGTGCTAATTTTACAACTCCACTGAAATGTTTAACTCACACTGGTAATGATAGCAGTAATTTAAGCTATTTTCCTCCAAAGAAACATTTGGCATTGATTGACTGAACAGCAAATATGGCTGAAATTTATAAAATCTTTCTCTAAAAACAATTTCTCAGAAAAATAGATTTCTCAATTCCATTGTTGTTGCACTTTTCAATATTCATGGGGGTTTCCTTCCTAACCTTTTATTTGAAGTTGTGTGGAATGTCAACATTTTGATTATGTTGCTATTTTCTCTTCAAGTTACATGTGCTATCCATTTTAGTTATTCCTCCAGTAATGTGATTTCTGTTATTTAGTATATGTTCAAAGAAGGATGGTCTTTGGCAAGATCGACAGGCTTCACTTGCTCAAAGCCATTTTTAACCATTGAACTTAGAAAATGGTTGTATATGGCTGACAATTTAGGTATTTCTGAAATGTGTTTCGTGTCATGCATGATATCTCTATAAAAGACTTGATCTGATAAGTCTGTTTAAGAACATGACTTGAGTTAGGGTCATATTTTAATGATGAAATAAAGCACTGACTTGAGAATTTACTAAGTGTGACCAAGATCAGCTAAAATTACCTGATGCTAGTAAAAAAGAAAAACAATGTATTTGTGATTCCAGTACAGAGAGCACATTGGATATTATTTTTCATAAAACAGGCTTCTCTTTCAATATTATTCTCCTATTGACCAATACACTGTTTTTTTATTTATTAGCATGAAGCTTATCAACATAAAGAGATTCAGATTGTAGGGATACAGAAGGCAATTATCTCCCTCTGGTGGAAATAATTCACATTGGTCATTCAGTCAGTAAGCTTATTGGTGTCAAGATACACGTGTTTGTTCATCGTGCCTGGGCTTCTGCATGAGGCAACCAGCTGCCAAATGCTACAGCTTACAAGTCCATGGTGCCATTTCCTTTTGGAAATATATCTTCTCCATAGAGAGAAAGAAACTCTAGCTTACTGACTTCAATTTGGGAAAACCAATGACTCACCATTTCCTGTTCACAGAATATGTTCTCACCTAGGATATAATAGATTGAATCAGGAGTCTTAAACATGGCTTCTCCAGAAATGCAGAGGAATCTCCATATTATATATATATGACTCTTCCTTTTTGTTCCTCCTTACACTCTGCTTGCTGTGTAGACATGTGATATATTGTTCTCCGCATGGGACATGTATATATATATATGTATATATAGTTTTGTGTATGACTTAATGGCATAAAAATCTCTCTGAGAAAAAAGCATGTTTGTCATTCCTTTTCCTTTCAGCCATTCACTTCCATCTGTGAAATATGGTGTTATTATATCAAGGATATAATAATGCCTATAATGGGGGAAATACAAATCTCAGAATAAATCTTTTTTCCAAGTTTCTTCTGTTACACGATTAATCCAAAAATTAAGCATATTTAAAGCATGAAGTGACGATTAGATTTTTTTAACACAACTTTATTGATCATTGAAAAATAAAATTTTTCTCACAAGGGTTATATTTTAAGCCTAAAATGAGGATCAAACTTGAGAATTTGCTAAGCATGGGTGCACTTAGCTAAAATTACCTGATGATAACGAAATAACAGGTTATTGATGATGTGTGATGTCGAAATATTTTTTTTCTTTTAAATGAGAAAAATCAGAAAAGGAAGTATTTAAAATTTAATAAGAATATAAACAATTGGAGGAAAAATAATGAAAATTTATGATTTAATTAGAACTGATTTTTCTTTAAAAAATGAAAAATATAAGAAAAGCTTCCTTGTAAGTTGCTAAATTTCCAGAAACCTTTAGTTAAAGATTTTACATTAGAATGTTACCAGAAATGATGTAATGCAAATAAATAAATTAAAATTTAATAGAATAATAATTAACATTAAACTTTTATATCCTGTTACATGTTATTTTTTTAATTTTTGTTTTTACTGGATTTACATTATGTAAGGATGTCTGTGTAGCATACTGGTTCATAGTCAAAAATACAAGATTTGCATGCCAAATTCAAATTCCATCAGAAGCTGATCACTTCTAAACAAATATCTTTGAAAAGGTATGAAAGCCACCTCTACCCAGCTTAATAGCAGAGCATATTGGGCTCCCAGCTTAGTTGACAACCAGCCTAGGAGAAGGACAACTTTGAATTAAAAAAAAGTTGGGTATGCGGAGTAACAGCTCAACCTTGTAAAAACATACTTGTATTTGGATACCTGATTTATTGATACAAGTCTTACTAGTTAATCCATAGCTGAGGGAAAAGAGGTGGATTCATATCTTTCCTAAGGGTACTTGCATGTTAGTGAATATAATGAAACTGACTGGAATTTATACCCAATTCTCTGATCTTCAATTTTGAGTCATTTTTCATTACACCACCTGTATATCCAAGTTTACAGTACCTGATATTCTTAAAGGGTTACCCATTTAGGTACTGACCATGCTTGATGTTGCTTAACTTTGGTGATTGTACAAGAGCCAGTATTTCAAATTGATATGACTGTAAGCCACTATGAATATGACAGCAGAAACAAGTCGATGGTGATGGTTTGTTACTTGACTTCCCAGGAGAGTCTCTAGGACCTCAATACATACATGTGTTTCAGAAAAAAACAGCTTTTAGCAAAGAAAAAAAATAGGAAGATGGGAAGAGGAATAAAAAGAAAAAAAAAACGATCACTTATTATATTGACTATTATCAATTCCAAATATAAATTGCAAGTTACCATTTATTTACTATTATGAATATGGTGTGACTATTTTTTTATTACTATAAACATTATTTTTAGTGGTTACACATGTTTTAGTTGGCAACTCTTTTTTTTTTCATTAATTTTCTTAAACAGGGAAATGGATTATTTACACTATTTATACTCAGACTATTGTCCTTGTCTTTGCTCTTTTTATCTCAATGTTTTGGCCATTGTGACCTCCAATCTGGGTAACCTACAGTGAATTCTAAACTGAACACTTTTTTTAATTTATGGTGGTAGACTGTTCTTATTCTACTGCTCAGGTCTAGAGATATCATCTAGTGCTTATTTTTATTTGGTACTCTTCAGTTATTCCTCTCCAATTTCCACTGAGTGCAAGTCCACACTGATAAAAACAACAAAGATGAAGATAACAGTCCAAATATAGATAGTGTAAATAATGATAATTCTCATTCAACTAGCCTAAATCAAGAAGTCTTATTAAAGGAAAATCTGATTACTGAGAGGAATCAAACCTGTATTCCCTTTTTCCATCAGGGAAACTGTTCCTTTAGCCAAAGTGTGTCTTACCAATTAGCCTACAGGAAACCATCATGATAAAGTGAAGCTCAATTGCCTACATAAGGAATGCACACCTCTCATTGAGATCTTTTAAATCTATATCATTTTTCGTAACCAAAATGTAAGCATTAATTTCACTGTTTAAGAAAATGTGTACACACTAAACGTTTATAGTAAGAAAAAATGTTAAATTAAAAGAAAAAATCCACTTAAAATTACTACTATTTTTATTTGCATTTTTGATACATTTTTTTTAATCATATCACCCCATGAAAGTCAGTAAAGCCACTAAGACACAAGGGTGTGTGCAAGAGAACAAGAATAAAAGAGTAACAGTAATCAAGAGGACAGTAGATAACGGCTGATATTGCATTTGAATTTTTGAAGACCAAATTTAGCTGGATAGCATGAAACCAGAAGATAATTCCACAAGTGAGAAGTGCAGGAAAAGAAACTGTTAGTATAGTATTTATACATATAGCCAATTCAACTGTAAATTGATGAGGAATTACTGCCAATCTAGTACTATGCTTAAATTCGTGGAGTCTTGGTACTGAAGCAAAGATATTATCCAAACAATTACCATGAAAGTATTCATAGAAAAGGTGCAGGAAAGCTACATTATGGCAGTGGGAATGTGACTAAAGCTGAGATGCCAGGTCAGGGCCAATAATATTGCTGATTCTTCTTTGTATTATATCAAGAATCTCTAGATATACAATAGATTTTACAACTTTGAATTCTTACAAATGATGAGATAAGTTTCAATTAAATTTCAAGCATCCAGTTTGCATCATTAATTTATGAAACCTATTTAAGATTAAAAAGATGTAGATATATTACTATGCTGATTAAAGGGTCATATCAAATGATAAGCTTTACTACTGTGTCAATATAATCACTTGTGTGAAAATGAAATAAAATCAATCAATAAATAATAATAAGTAATAAAAAAAGAAAAGAAATATATTTTCCCATGATGCTAAGTGTAAAGAAACCAGAAATATGATTGCTCCACTTGGTTTTGAAAATGTTGTTAGGTAGCATTGTTGAAGCCTATAAAAAAGCAAACATTTCCTACCTCACGCACTTTCTCCCCTTTGCTACAAGATGTGAACCATGTGGCAGTTTTATTCCTACTGGGGAATGTTAGCTTCCCAGGCCACTGATGACTGAACTCTCTTTCTACTTTCTGACACATGATGACATTTCTTCCAAAACCTTAACCTATGAAGTAAGCTTTCTCTTTGGTTGTTCCAAATCAGTGCAAAGCTGACTTCAATGCTAACAGAGTAACAATGCTTATACTGACTTACCCTGACTTCTGGACAAAGAAAAAAATACAGACATCCCACAAGCATATGTAAATCTCTCAGTGATAAAGTAAGTAGAAATTTTGCTTTGGTTGTTCCAACTTTATGCAAGGCTGACCTGAGCTCAACCATGAATATGATACTTATACTTACCTACCCTAACTTCTGGACCAGAAAGTGAACAGACATACCTAAGAGACACAGAAAGTTTGATTCACTACAGTCACCATAAAAAGAATAAACATCCATAGTAGAAATTTGAATACTTCTATTTTTTTGCTCCTTCACTGAAAATAGTCACAAAAAACAACCTATGTACTTCTGTAGACTATTTAAACTATCCACAAAATACCAGATTTATCCACTTCTATTTGACAATAAGATAATCAATGAACATGGCTTCTCCAAACAATGTCTGGAAAAAGTTGGCTTATGTAATGATTATTTAGATACACAGACTGTTGTGTGTAAATTCACAAAATAAAGTAGTTAAATATGTGCCATGCTTATAGTTATCAGAGCACTGTGCATAAAGCCTAAATCTATTTTGTGAATACAAAGCAAATAAATATTCAAATTGTATAAAGTAAAATAGAATGAAATTCACTATTCCTCATTGAATATGCTAAACTGTGAGATTACCCCATCTTGTTTTTTTGGCATTCTATTCAGGAATATAAAAGGAAGGGATAATAAAACCTCTTTTCATTTTTTGCTCCAGGGTGTAGTTGTGACAATATCAGGACTTGTTTCTGCCATAGGAGTAGTAGTGTGCAGAAGGAGGGCAAAGTGTGTGACAGCCCTGGAAATGCATATCTGGCGGCCATCCAAATCAAAGAGTGAAATAAAAATTTAGTTCATATTTAATGAGATTAGTGTTTATTTCACATTTCATCTCTTTTTACATATTTTACATATGTCTTCCTTTCTCACATTTCTCAGTACTAGGCCTTATAGACTCCCTTACTTAAGTCTTAGGGACATAATACAAAGGAGTTGGCCCTGGGCATCATCAAACATCTGCATGCCACTGCATAGGAGATTGCTTTTCCCTGGCAAACTGACTACTTAATTTCAAGCAAACCACAAGGACATCTCTCTCTCTCTCTCTCACATACACACACACACTGCTAATCCTATAAATATGTTTCTACCCTTTTTTTGTTGATCCAGCTGTATACACATAGATGTAATATTATCTTTCTCTTCTTTTGTGAGCTATTTTGTTCTTTATATAAAAAGGTGTAAAATACTCTATGTTGAAGTCATTTCTTCTGGAAGTGTTGAATTTATTTCCTCTGAAAGTTCTTAACCCCTGTCACAATTTTTAAACAAAACATCACCAAACCTCTGCATATCACTGCATAGGAGATTGCTTTTTTCCTGACAAACTGACTACTTAATTTCAAGCAAACCACAAAGACATCTCACACACACACACACATGACACTAATCTCATAAATATTTTTCTACCTTTTTTGTTGATCTATCTGCATACACATAAATGTAATATTTTCTTTCTCTTCTTTTGCTCTTTACATAAAAAAGTGTAAAATCTTTTGCATGTTGAAGTCATTTCTTCTGAAAGCATTGAATTTGTTTCCTTTGAAAGTTCTTAACCCCTGTCACAATTCTTAAATAACTGCATCCCTTATAAAGTAGCACCCTTCTGCTGCAAGCTTTGAAGTTACTTCAACTCTACAAAGACAGCAAAATAAATTGGGTTAAAAATACATATATAATTATTGGCATTTCAATGCTTTTTATCATTAGAGATTTTTTTTTAAGACTGCATATGGGATCATATGTCTAGCTTATCTATAAGAAATATTAAGGGATCAAAATAATTTTAAAAACTAGTATCCTGAATCACTGAACTCTGATGTAGAGACAAAACATTTGAAGATTTCCAATGACATCCAAACTATTTATTATAAAATATCTTTATTTTAAGGTAAGATTCTTGGCTTGAATTAACAGAAATCCTGGCAAATCATTTGGCACATTCTGAAGTTGGCTCAGTTTGCGATAATAATAACATTAAGGTAAATTGTACAATATTTCTGGAATATTATTGACTTGAGGGATGAAGAATAAACTAAAAATATATAACGTAAAAATGGAAGAAACAATGAATGATATTAAAACAGTTGGAGGTGAAAGTATGAAAATGGAAAGAAGAAATGTTAGAAATGATTGAAATTAAGAATGGCTAGAGCAGGAATGAAAAAAGGCAAAAATAAACAAAAGAATGAAAAATAGTATCATAAAAATTAAGAAATAATATAAGGTAAAACAAAAAGAGAAATTAAGAGAAGAAAAAAGAAATTTGCTTGTTGATGAAAGAAAATTTATAGAATAAAAATAAATTCAAATAAAACTGAAAATACATTAGACAAAGGAAAGATTAAAAAAAAAATGTTGCTGCAGTAAGGCAAGAAAATCATGAAACAAAAGTCAAGAAAGAAAATAAATAAATATGAACAAGTAAAGTCAAAAGAAAAGATAGAACAATTTGATTTGTTTAACAGTATATCAACACCTTATGGGTCATTTAATGCCAAAATTTAATTTTCTTGGGTGTTTTGAAGTAATAAAAATATAATATATGTTATTCTGCTTTCACAATTGAACACATGGTAGTTAATATTCATTTTTTGTGCATATACAGTTTTGTGTGAACATAATTACTAGAGGCAGTGATACTTGTGTTTTATGTTGTAGTGTTGAAGTTATATTTTTGAATACAATTTGATTTAAGAAATTGTAGGATATTATATGGATTAATATCATGAAAGTATTGATTGATGTATTACTAGTGATTTTACTATAGATAAGTATTGTTGGTAATTTTTTTTATATAAATACATATTGCTGGTATTTTTACTATAAAAATGCATTTTCATGCTTTCATAGGGTTTTGTTTTGTTTAGGGAATTCACTATTTGTCCATAGTTGGGATCCTAACAGGTGCTACCACCCAACGTCAGAGTGGACCTGGGAACAACGGCAATTAAGTAGTGGTTCAAAAACTCCAACATCCTGATCAGGAGACATGCTGCTGCTGCATGTAGTTTATCATTATACTCAGTATTAAAGATGGAATAAAAGTAAGAATAAAGGGAAAAGAAAAGAAAATGAGAGGATTGTTAAAACAAAAAGAGCAATGAAAAAACAAGAAAATGGGAAAATGATAAAAAGAAGACAGAAAAAGGATAAAAAGAAGATGGAAAAATTATAAAAGAAGACAAAAGATAAAAAAAGATGGACAGGATAAAAAGAAGACAGAAAAATTATAAAAAGATAATAGATAAAGACAATAGATAAAAAGAAAATGGAAAAATGGATGAAAAAAAGACGGAAAATGATAAAATGAAGATGGAAAATGGATAAAAAAAGATGGAAAATAATAAAAAGATGGAAAATGGATAAAAAGAAGATGGAAAAATGAATAAAAAGAAGATAGAAAATAGATAAAAGAAGATGAAAAATGGATAAAAAAGATGAAAAATGGATAAAAAATGATAGAAAAATGAATAAAAAGAAGACAGAAAATAGATAAAAGAAGATGAAAAATGGATAAAAAAGATAGAAAAATGAATATAGAAGATAGATATGAAGACAGAAAATGGATAAAAAGATGGAAAAATGATAAAAAGACAATGAAAAAATGGTCAAAATTTAGAAGGAAAAATAATAAAAAAATAAAGGATTGAACAATGGAAGAGAGAATAAAATAAGTGAGAAGCAAAAAATAAGAATATTAAAGAAATAAAAGTGGAAAAGAAATGTCAGAGAAACGGAAAAATATATGAAAAAATACCAGGAAATTCAACTTGAAATGTGAGAGAGTGAGTAAAAGCCTTTCTAACCCATCAAAAGGAATGAAAATGGTACACTTGATGTCAATATTGTATCCGCATTCATTATTAAAAACACAAGATACTGGAGACTTAAGTGCTATCTTTGGAGCCCATACAACAGCAATATTTACAGTAATGAATAAAAAACATAACTGGAAAGTTATGGGTCAGTACAACAATGTATTTATTGCCAAGTCTCAAGTGTATAGTCTTCTTCTTTCTTTATGTGCTGTGTCCCTTTAGATTGAGGGCAGTCATGGATCTCTACAACTTCATATTCTTTGTAGCTCTGACCAATATTTATCTCCTGACTCTCCTTCCAAGTCCCTATTCTGCCACCCATGCACACAAATTAAACGTGTTATTCACTGTTACTCTCTGACTCTTTTGCCTTCAGTATATTCTTTGTGTGTCACATTCTCTAAACATTCTTTTCCCATTATGTATTCCAGAAATGTCAACTATTTATCTCTTATTCTAAGTATAAGTGTCCTTTTTGTTTCCCTTTTCCTTAAAACTTCCTCATTGATCACATGCTCCACCCATGATATTCTCTACATCCTTCTCAGCATCTCTGTTGCCTCAAGTCTCTTTTTCCACTGTTAGTAAATTGATCTGCATTCACTGCCATATAGGAGGATTGATATTACATAGTCATCAAGCACTTTTTTTTTGTTTCTTACGAAAGACAAAGTGATCAACTAGAAATTCGGTATTGTTGCTTTCAGTTTCTGATAACATTTTAAGAATTTCTTATATTAAACTTAAAATAAAAGTTCTTAAAATATCAAAGGAAGTAGCCTTATCTTTCTTCTGACATCCAAGACGTTATAAAGTATGAATGCTTTTTGCAATATTATGCCATTTATTTCTTTCTACTGTCATAACTGCAAAACATTTTTCCTTTGCAATGGTTACAATACTGAAATACATGCTTATTTCTACTCATAACTGTTGATATTGTTCACAGCTAGTTAGCTATCTTAAACTTATTCCTTCAAAAATATAGCCTTGAGTTAGATACTTTTGAAGTAATTTTTTTTTCATCCCTGTTCTCATTAGAATGATTCTGATTTCAAAATTATTTGAAAGCCTAAGAAATTCTTGCACAGAGTTATAGAGCAAAAGTTTAATAAAAGAAAAGCAATATATGAACTGATCCCTCACTTTGTTGCCATGGTAATTTCAATTTTTTTATATTCCAGAGAATGTAAATAAATCTAAAAACATGCCTGTGCAGCTAATCAGTATTTCATTAACTGATTGTTGATAAACTGTAGAGTTTATCAACATTTTGCAGGTTGTTTAAAGCCAGAAAATATTTTTAGATTGTACAAATTTGTGGGGTGGGAGATAATAATGTTTTGGCAAGACAAGTCTAAATAATTAGCCCATAGCTGGGGGAAGAAGAGGTGGATTTATGCCTTTCCCAAGAGTATTTGCACATGTGAATATAATGAACCAAACAGGAATTGGAACTCATCCCTCTGATTAACAATTCAAGCCATTAAACATTACACCACCCACACATCCAAGCTTACAACATCTGGTATTCGCAAGTGGTCACCCATCTAGGCACTAACCAGGCTTGATGTTGCTTAATTTTGGTAATCATATGGGAACCAGTGTTTCAATATGATGAGGCTGTAAGCAGGAAATCTTGAAGAAACCATTATCACCGAAGTACTTTATAATTTGGCTGTACTAAATGGTAGATAATAAATACTGTAATGAATATGAACTAGATGATTGATTTAAACAAGTACTGTTTCCAGTTAAGTGAACAGAAGGCAAAAAATGGTTTCTTTAAATTGTTTACACTCTGACTCTTGTCCTCATCTTTGATGTTATTATCATGTTTTGGATGCTGTGTCTTCTGGTCTTCTTCTTGTCAATAGTTGGCATTCATTGACTAAATAATTGGTGTTACTGTATGTTTAAATTTATATAACTGTTTTATTAAAATAATTCTTGACTCTCTACTAAATGGTGTATTGCTTTCTAATGTTAAGTTCTTGAACATAAAATAAGGAAGGAAGGTTTGGAAAAACTCAACTCATATCAAGGGTAAGAGAGATAACATTGGGGCATCTAGCTGATAAGCTTATGGTGGAAATGAGGTCAGGAGGCTTGGCAAAGAGAAAAACACTACTATAGGATGTTATAGAGAGCCATGACCACCCATGGCACATAAAAAAGAAGTGTGGAAAATTAGCCAGTTGATTGTATCATTATATTCTCTTCTCATTTCATGTGCTCTTTTTTTTTGCTGTTGTTACTGTTGAAAGTGTTCAAAGGATGTAGTTTTTGTTATCCAGTAAAACTTTTCATTTATGATTTTGTAGTGCCACACTGAACAGTTGGAAGTGTTAAGTAACATTGACTCTTTTGGAAAGAATATTAGAAAAAACAGAGCATATACTGGCAGCAAACCACCTACATATGGATAGAAAATAAATTCAGCAAATATACAAAAATAGAAAGGGGTGTAAGACAAGGTTGTGTCTTCTCACCAAACTTATTCAAACTATACTATGAGATGATTCTGAGAGAATTAAAATTCCTACAAAGAATAATTATTGGTGGCTGCAATCTTAATAACATAAGATATGCAAATGACATAGTGTTGATAGCAGGCATAGAACAAAAACTATTATGATGCATTTTTTGTTTGATTGTTGATCCAGTTGTCTAACAAAGTAATCTCCTAAGTATATAAAACAATCTTGACTCATTCCTGACTCTTTTTCTTTCCAGATAACTTTTCTTCAATATATTGTCACACATAAGACCAGTGAAAATGATTACAATGAAACAATGTCAACTGGGAAAAAGAACCATTTTTTCATTGAATCATTACATGCAATGAGAAATGGATACTCTTTGACAACAAAAAGAGAGTAGGCTAGAGGTTAGATGCCAGTGAATCGCCATAACAATACCCAAAACCTCCATTGCACCCTAAAAGGTTAATGGTTCCTGTATGGTGGTCTTTCATAGGGGTTATTCATTTTTGTCTCAAGGGAAAACAATAACAGCAGCCTTGCATTGTGGAGAAACTGAGTATATTCATGAAAAATTGTAAAAGAAACATCCTAGATTTGTGAAGAGAGATGTCCCATTTACTGCACAACAATGCATGTCTGCATGCTTCTCAATCAATTGTCCAAAAGTTGCATAGCTTGAATTATGATATCTCTCCTACTGATTATCACTTATTTAAGCATATTGAGCTTTTCATATGCAATGAAACATTCACAAATAAGGAAGAGGTAATTGAAGCATTTGAACTGTTTATCACATCAAAGGATGAGAATTTTTTTAAAGATAGGATCAAGAATTTAGAGATACATTGGAGATCAGTCATTTGTCAAAATGGTGCCTATTTCAACTAAATAAGTTAGTTATTTAACATTTCTGAAGCATTTTTATTCATTTCCTACAAAGGGTGTCATTGCATATGTGACAACCTAATACAATAACTCCTACAAAATGTAGCGAAGAAAAGCAAGAAGAAAGAACTAAACATCAATTCCAAGAAGATATAATGCATGGTTGTTAGCAAAAGTATAAGCCCAACATGAAAATTATAAATTGGAAATATCATAATGAAACAAGTACAAGAATTTAAATATCAGGGAAGTGTTTTAACAGAGGATGGCAAGTGTGACACTGAAATCCAAAGATGTATTGTCATAGCAATTGATGCCCTCAAACAGAAAAATTTTGTTAGAAACAAAGAAAAGAGTACTGCACTGTTATGTAAGAGCAGTCCTTCTATATGGCAGTGAATACTAGACAATTTTCATGCAAATGAAGAAGAGACTTGAAGCAACAGAAATGTGGTTCTACAGGAGGATGCTGAAAATATCATGGACCAGTCATGTGAGTAAAGTTAAAGTTTTAATCGAAACGAAAAAGAAACTTATACTTAACTTCAGGAAGAGATAGTTAAAATTTGTAGGGCACATAATGATGAAAGAGGGCTTGGAAAATCTTATACTTACAGGACAGATTGAAGGCAAGAGGGACAGAAGAAAAACAATGCATAACCACTGTAGAGAACTTGAGTAAATAGATAACGGAACAAGGTTTAGGAGAGATTAAAAAAAAAAAAGATAAAATTTACTAAGAGCTACTACAAAGGACAGGAAATTGTGAGGAGCTATGATCGCCAATGCTCTGAAGGGACATAGTATATTGAAGAAGAATCTTTTTCGTTTAGAAAGATATTTTAGCTCTAAACTGTCAGACTATTGACAGAGAGCAAAGCTTGAAGCATTTTAAACTGCATACAAATTGCACAAATCATAATGTATAAATGATTGCATGGGAAACAATTTAATATATGATACTACAAATTTATTCAATATTACAATGCATTTTCAGTGTTTCTTGTGAAAAAATTTCAACATTGGTTAGTTATTTTGTAATTATGTAGCATTATGTTATCGTATAAATGTAGATGAATAATTCTGACATTAAAAAATGACATTTCAGTGAGAGCCAAACCAAATTGGCATATGCTGATTTACAAAGGGATGAATCAAACTGTTAATAACTTTTGTTTGTTTTTTTTTAATTTCTCCCCAAGCAAGGCAATAATACCAATGTGACACAAGTAGTTAGGGAGAGTGAAAGAAGAGTAGAAAACGTTAGTGAAGAGAAAAGACAATATCAGAACAGAATTCAGAAAGACAGAAGATAGAGATTGATGTTGTATCTAAACTTTTTGAAGTGCATAGGTGACAGGAAAGCAAGAATCTGGAAACATGCAAATAGAACTTATGATTCACATCTAGTTATTTCAATAGTAAAATGATGAAACCTAATTGCCAGTTTAGTATGAAAGATCAGGACTGATAATAATGATTCTTCTTTGGATTTTATCAAGGAGCTCAAGGTAAATAGCAGGGCTACCAGAACATATATGGCAGCAATATTCTAAGAATGGGTGAATGATAGATTTATAGATATCTAAGATAGATTCTGGAGAGAAAAATTATCTCACATGACACAGTAAACCAAGTTTCTTAGCTGCTGACCTAACAATAGATTCAATATAGTCTTTCCACTTCATGTCAACTGAGAATGTTAGCCTGAGAAAGGTCAACAAGTCCCTTTCCTGAGGGTTAATATCAGCCGTGCTGATGGAAGCCAAAGAAAATGATTTATTTGAATTGGTTCATTCTCCACATGGGTTCCCAGTGAAAGATGTCAACTTGACAAAAGGCATTTTAGTTTTCAAATTCATAATGAAGCTCTCATGGGATTGTACATATTTTCTTGAGCTTATGTAAGGCTCTACATATTATTTCTTTCAATGATTCCAGAATCTTCAGGATTTTTTGAGAGCTGGTAGTTGGAGTCTTCTCTATCTTGTGTTTTAAAATATCATGATTGAAATTGATTATTTTTGCTTTATTTCAAGGGACCACTCTTGAAATGTTCAAACCAGTTTGGGGCTGTATGATTAGATATTTTTTCATTTCCTTCTACTTCCCAAATTTTGGCCTAGTCTGCTGAATTCACTTTCTTGCAAATGTACTTGTGAAGACATAAATCTATTTTTTCCCAGCACACATCTATTAATGTAATAACAAAGTACACTAGGCTCCCTAGCCTTAGGTGGAAAAGGACAACATTGAATTCGAAATTATACCCAAGAATGTATGGCAATTCATTGGTAATAAAGAAAAGGAATCTATGGAGAGCCATAAGTGCCTGTCCTGAAAGGCTACAGCATTAAAGAAAAATCTTTAGACTTGGATGACACTCAGTTTAGGATTTTGGTTGGTTGTATGTTTTTTAAAGATAATAATAATTTTGTGCTACAACCCATAGCTGGAGGAGAAGAGGTGGATTCATACTTTTCCCAAGAGTATTTGTGCATGTGAATATAACAAACACAACTGGAATCAGAACTTGACTCTCCAATTAACAATTGCAAGTCATTATCCATTACACCATCCACCCATCCAAGCATATACCATCTCATATTCCCATGTGCTCACCCATCTAGGTACTCGCCAGACTTGACATTGCTTAACTTTGGTGATCATACAGGAACTGTTTTTTCAACATGGCATGACTGTAAGTAGAGATAGTCTAGGAGAATACAAACACTGAATTCAAAACTGAGGAGGCAATAGGAAAGCTCTCCCTTATCCCTCCCAAGGATGTATGGCAATTCACAGATAATAAAGAAAAGGAATCTATAGAGAACTATCTGTCACGGTTGTGTGTCAGAACCTGAGTCTCCATGAATGGTTTCTTTATGTGCTTATCATATCATGGGTGTTTTAATCTGGTGGAGCCCATCCCTCTCCAGGTTAGACCACAGTCAACGTCTTCCAACTAGGTGGCTCACCTGGGTTGTGAACACATGGTCATTGTAGATCATCTGAAGAACACTTCCATCCTGGGCAGTGACATGCATCAACATCCTTTGCCCAGTGGTGCCATGTTAACACCACCCACTCATATGAGTTTAGTCTGACAGCAGAAATGGTTTACCGGGGCATTGAAACTTGGAGCCATCATGTGAGTCTACACCCAAAAAGGACATGGCATTAAGAAAAATACTGATTTTTGTTTTACTAGAAAACTTAAACAAAATATTAAAGATATATCTAGAGAGAATAAATGATACATTTTGTCTGTCTGCCTATTTGGTCACTTCTTCACAGAAGAGTTTAGAATGGTTCATTAATCTTAAGTCTTGGTTTTAGTGCCAAAATAAGTTAATTATTGATAAACTCAAGTGAGTAATGTCATTTCCCAAAATATAAATTTCGCCATTGATACCACTTAAGTAAATTACTGTTGTAATGTTGTCTTTGTTCAAAATAGCTGAGAATTAGGAAGGTCATAGTTAGAGAGAGTATCGAAGGAATAGAAAACTAGGTAGAGAAAACAAAGAGGAAGAGGTTTATTAAATACACATATATAAAATAGAAAATACTTGAGTAAATCAAATACTACTCAAATCCTACTCTAATGTGGTTACTTGCCATATTTATAAGTAGGAACAGTCTATTGTCATGGTAGTAGGGAATAGCAGGAAGTATACTGAATACTAGTCTACAACAATTACTTTATCTGGAGCAACACCATTTTAAAATGTGACTGATGAACACATTTATGGAGACTACAGATGCTGAAAAAAAGTTTATTTCTATTACCAACAGTTTTCCTTGTTTGTGGTTATAACCAACCTGCAAGCAAAGTTGCCCTTGGGAAAAATATAAATCCATTTCCTCCAGACTCCCAGCTATGGGTTAAATTGCAGGGGTAGACTGAACTCTCTAGCCTTGTGTAGCAGCCAGTCTAAAGGAAAGACTACTCTGAATTCAAAACTATGGAGAAGGCAATAGAAAGCCATACCACTATCTTTTTTAAAAAAAGTCATGGCAATTCACAGATAAGAAAGAAAAGAAATCTGTAGTGTTCCATGATTGCCTGCATAATGAAGGAACGTGGCATTTAAAGAGAGAAAAATTATTATCTGGTGAAAGCAATTTACTCCCAGCCATAGCTGGGGAAAGAATAGGTGGATTTATGCCTTTCTCAAGAGTATTTGCACATAAGTGAATATAATGAACCAAACAGGAATTGGAACTCAGCCCTCTCATTAACAATTCCGAGCCATTAAACATTACACCACCCACATATCCAAGCTTACAACATTATTAAAACAAAAACATTCGTTAGTCTCCTGCATTTTCCAATGAGATTGGTTGTTCTGGCCTTAATAGCAGGACAGTTTATTTATTTGATGGTACCAAGTTGTAATCACAGCAACAGCAGCAGTAGTAGTAATACAAAAAGTTGGCAAAGAATTCTCTAATTCCATCCTGAGTCAAGTTATTTTTTACTTCCTTGTTTGTGCCACATGTCCATAAGAGTTCTCTATTACCAGCGGGATCTTCCCATGTGTAGAACAATGCTTGTTCAGAACCCAACATGTGAGTTGTTTTCACATCATTTTGGTTGAACTGTATTGAACACCTGTCAATGTCGTTAACAAGCAATACTGTGGCCATTCTTGGTTTGTTTTCTTTCACTATTTACTAGCAGGCAGACTAGGAGAAGGACTACTCTGAATTCCAAACTATAGAGAAGGCAAGAGGAAAACACTTCGATATCTTTCTCTAGAAGGCATGGAAATTCACAGATAATAAAGAAAAGGAATCTGTGGAGAGTCACAATCTCTTATGCCTTGAAGAGACATAGCATTAAAAAACATCTCAGGATCCCATGTTTTTCCATATCTAGTTTCCCAACAATAAAAATTTACCTTTATTAATGCAACTATATTATGTATTTCTCAAGGTAATTTTCACAGGAAATGAAAAATCTTATGACGTTTTGAGTTAATAAAGCATCTATGTACATTTTAGATAACACACTGGATTTCTATAGATGTGTGCATGCAGACACACACACAGTTAAAATTTGCATGTATTTAGGGGACAGAATTTATGAAGAGTGTAGAGATAGGGATTAGCACAGCATGGTGACTGTCAGTTTCATACTTCAATGCTATCTTTTTGTAATCATTTCACCTCAAGCAAGGCAATAATGCCACTAAGATGCAAGGGGTTACTGGGAGTGAAAGAGAATGAGAAAACTACAGGAAGGAGAAAGGACAATAAAAGAAAATGTTCAGAAAGATAGAAGATGGTGACTGACATTGTATTTAACATTTTGAAGATTGTAGGTGGAAGGGAAGTAAGAAATCGGAAGAGATTTCCACTAGCAAAAGTGCGAGAACAGAAACTATTAGTATAGAACATACAATTGCATTTAGCTATTTCAACAAGAAAACACATAAATTCAAGCAGTCAAGACACCAAGGAGGAATACTCATCAGATCAATTGCTGTGAAAATGTTTGTAGAAAAGAGGGAAGCCATGTCATGTTGATAAGAAAGTGACTGAAGTTGAGATATCAGGACTGATTACATTTCAGATCCTTCTTTGAATTTTGTCAAGAATCTCGGGATATACAGTAAGAGTAGCAGACCAAATATGGTAGCAACATTCAATGATAGATTTATAATTATAAATGATGGATTCTGACAAGAACAATTGTCTGGAATGACAGAGGGAGAGGCTAGTTTCAGTGGGGAGGAGGGGTTAAAGGGTGCCCCCCACCTCTAAAATTTCTGAGAAAATATTTTTTGTTGCAAAGTAGATAAGGTAAGCTAATACAGGTTTCCATAGAAGTAACCAAACTTTAAGTCATCATTAACTCATCATCATAAACTTGAATGTAATCTTATGAAATGATTTCAATCTTACTGTTATAAAAAATTAAAATCTGAAAATGCTAATCAAAATAAAGTAAATCAAAATTTGAAAAAGGTCAGCTATAATGTAAAAGGGTTTTTATTTATTCTAATGTATTATCATACATTTCATTAATAAATTTTTAGATTCGTTTTTAACTACTTTTTACTCAAAAAAGACTTGGTCTGAAGATTGCATTGCAACACAAAACTGACAGTTGCCATGCAGTGTTGATCCCTATGTACTTGCCGTCTACATATATATATATATCTATGTGCGTTTATGTGATCATAGAGTGTTTCTCTATCTCACTATATATATATATATATATATATATATATATATATATAGTGAGATAGAGAAACAATCTATGATCACACACACACATATATACATATATATATATACATAAATAGATAGATAGATATGGACATAGATACAGCAATAAAGCCTTAGCCTCATGAGGAAGTATTTATTTTATCTAAGAATTGTTTTTCAGCATAATCTCCTGAGTTACATGACCCAAGAACTGCCTTTCACCAAGAAAAATTAAAATAGAGAGGATGTAATTTATCATTGTTAATTAATTTTTCTGTATATCCTGTTCCTATAAATATGACAATGTGAATTTTAATAAATCTTTTTCCAATTGTCAAAAATCTCTTATTGAATTTTACAATATAAAAAAAAACTATAAACAAAATAACACATAATAAGGATAACAAAATAAAATAAGTTCAACTATAGGAGTAGATAGGTATGCCTATCATCCAGTTCACACTTCTCCCCAGTATTTTGAACAGAAGTAGAGGCTTATCTCTTGTTTACTGTTTAGGATTGGGTTTTTGGTTCCTTCTAAAGTCTGCTTCATCTCTGCACTCCTAATTTCTGCACCTGAACTCTAAAATTTTACTTACTAATTATTTAGTTTATTTTACTTTTTTCTCTCTTCCATCAATAGGAGTAGATAGATACACCTGTCAGCCGGTTCACACTCCTCAGTCTTTTGAACAGGGGCAGAGGTTTATTCCTTGTTTTTCCATTTGGGATTGGGTTTATGGTTCTTTCCAAAGTTTTTATTCATTCTATTTCACTCCCAGTAGCACCTTGCATCGTAGTGGCATTATTGCCTTGCTTAGGGTGAATTGATTTTTAAAAAAAAATGAAATGAAAAAGCTATTGTATTTTCTGACAATGAGTTCTGTTTCATTTTTCAATCAATTTTTTTTTTTTTACTTGAACCCAGAGTAAAATTACTAGGTCACCAAAAAAAAAATTGTGCCTTTATTTTTCCCCATTTTCAAATAGAATACAACTGGGATGAAACGGTTGAAGCCTGGAAAGACAACAGATAGTTTGGAATAGACAACTGACAGTTGAAAGGATGATTTATAGTTCAAAAAGGCAATCGCCAGAGCAAGTCAATTCTCTTATTGGGGGCGGGGAGGATTTGATTTATTCAATTGCTTTGAGTACCATGGATGGACAGTGTTTCCATAGGGTCCAATATCAAATGAATGAACCAACAAGAAATAAAGAAAAAACCATCTCTGCAAAGAACAGAATATTTCTAACCCATTCTCTTGTGACTGAGCTTTGAAACAGAATTCAACCAGCCATGGACCTCATATTTACTCTTTTTTTTTCTTTCTTTCTATGCTTTTCCTTGATTTGCCTTCACCCTAGGCAAAACAGACTTGTCTGTTCTAATGAAATTGTGCAAATCTTACAACAACTTTCTATATTCCTTATACAATAATGCAAATCTCTTAGCATGGTCAGCTTTTATTTTATTCTCTATTGTCTTTCTTACTAACCACTGAAAGAATCTAAATCATGCCAATTTCACAGACAGATTCAAGATGTAGGGTATTCTTTAAAAAATGGTTTTACTGAGAGTGATTTTTTTTTATATGCCGATAGTTCACCCAATTCAAGGCCCATGTACCACTCAAGTTAAAGGGTTACTGAGGGAGATTGTAAGGAAGTAAGGAGTATTACAAGGATGAGTAGGATAGATATTGGTTCACATTGGACTTAAAGAGACCAAAATAGTAGTTGTCAGGGAAGCATTCTCTCAGGAGTATGTCCCACAAAGTAACAGTTCTGGGGAAGAAGATGAGTGGAAGCTGCTTTTTATTAAAGGAACACAAAGGGAATGGGGATGGCTTGCCACTATGAACATAGAATGGTGGGTCCTGGCTATGAAGGCCTGAGCTAGTGACCCTAAGGAATGTAATTTGTTTGAACATTAGCCATAGTAATTGCAATATAGTAATCATCAATTAGTAATCATTTCATTTATTTTCCTCTTTCAACATTGATATACTTTTCAGCTTTTATAACAGGAATACAAAAATCAGATCATTATTATCAGGGTTAGTCTGAATGCAGATAACGCACTAACATGACCACGGTGAATGTGGACATGGACCTGACACAATCAGTAATCTTTTCATTTCTTTTCCTCTTTCAAACACAAAAAAAAACCCATAAAAATTGCATCATGATTATCAGGGTTAGTACAAATGCTGACCAACATTATTAACTTGAAGACTAGATTGGAAATTATTCTTTAAATTAGAGCATTTTGACCAAACAGAAATCTTACTAAGATGTGCTATTTTTAAATATCACTATGGTATACTGTTTTTACTGTACAATCGGATTATTATAAAGTCCATATTGTCCTCTCAATGTCCATGTCCAACACCCTCATGTCCCATTTGCAGATGTCCTTGAAGCAAAGATGACATCGCCCTTGCACCCTCTTTCTGGTATCCAGTTCTCTGTATAGAAGGACCTTCAGAGTTGGTGTACAGAGACGGTGTACATGACCATGTCAGCAGAGTTGGTGCTGTTGGAGAAGGGCATAAAGGCTGGGTAACTGGTTGCTAGTGAGAACTATGGCATTAATACTACTACTACTATTATTATTATTACTACTACTATTATTGAATGTCAGTCTTCAAGTTATATTTAAACAATTTTTTCAAATATAAAATATATATATCTAAAAATTATAAGTCTTTGTACAAACATTGCTTGCATTGTAATGAAAAAAAATGGCTATACTGGTAATGAACACATCAAAATGAATGAAACATTGCCTGCATGAAGGCATCAACTAAAACGTGCTTAATATGATTTATTATATGTCAAGCAACGTTTGTACAAAGACTTATAATATTTTGTGGATTTATATATTTTTATACTTGATAAAATTGTTTAAATATAACTTGAAGAAGAGTCAAGCAAACTGTATTTCCTTTTCTTTATCTTCTCTTAACTGTTGAAAAATATTGGAAGAGTTACATCAATCATTTTGTTTGTTACTAACACTATTATTATTATTATTATTATTATTATCATTACTACTACTACTGTTCATCCTGGGTATGACAATAAACTATATCCACATCCTGGGTAAGACAATAAACTACATCCAACAGCAAGGCCTCTGATCAGGAGGTTTTGAGGAGTGTGGAACCACCTCTTAATTGCTGGTGTTCCTAGGTCCATCTTGACCTGGGGTGGTAGCACCTGTTAGGGTCCCAGCTATGGGCAAATAGTTAACCCCCAAACTGGAGTCAAAACACTATGAAAGTGTAAAATTAAGTTTTAATACTAGAAATACTTTGTAAAAAAAATTATTACCAACAATACATTTTTGGAAAAATAAATGATATTACCAGCTACAGTTTTTTGGAAGAAAAAATATTACCAGAAATATATTTTTTTTTGAAAAAAAAATATTACCAGCAATAAAAAATTTGTTGGCATTAAATAACCAAACAAGACTACTACTGTTATTATTATTACTACTACCATTATAATTACTAATACTACTACTATTTTTACTACTGCTACTATTATCATTACTAATACTACTATCATGACTACATTTATAAAAATCTGCTATTGGTTACTGGATTATAATAATCCGGTATTAATCACAGGTTTCTACATTAACTCATTAATGCTTTCTTCTATGCACCATCGTTCATCACAATTTGAGTGCAAATGCTGACCCAAGTAGAATGTAGACTGGATTGGAAATTGTTTTATTCTTTAAATTAGAACATTTTGACAGTATTGCCCAAACATGAATCTTACTATGATGTGTTGTTTTTAAATCTCACTATGGTATACTGTTTTTGTTGTACAATCAGATTGTCATAATATTGATTCATCTCCTTTGTCTCATGTCTCTCAATGACACCAATTTTACTGACCATAAATAGAAAGAAAATCATTTTGTTTTTAGTAAACCAATGAAAACCTTGATACTAACAAGCAAAAATATTTTAAACACAATTATAGATTAGAAATCCACAATGTGAATTATTCAGAAGGAACTTAGCATAAAAACTTTCAGTTCAAAATTATTAATCCTATTATGGTTTTAAGGTTTAAATCTTGTATTTTTCTTCCTGACTTTGGTTTTCTTTATCGTCCAATATTGTAAAAGATTATGAGCAACATATTGATCCTAATAAAACTCCATTGATATCTATCAAAACATCTTTTAGAAAGAACTTTCTCTTATTCTTTCACACGCACACATTCTTTGTTTTAGACAATGCCAACTTGCATTGATTAGTTCTTGGTCATTAAATAATCTACTATTTTCATTGTAAACATTTAGACATTTCTACAGAAACATAACACTCCAAGAAATAATAATTTTTTTTGCAAAATGTTCTTTTTCATATTACTATTGAATAAACATTCTGGATCATAAATTTTTCATCTTTTTAATTTTCTAGATTTTAAATTTTAAGAAGGTGGTTCATTTTGCTAAGTAAATTCATTGTAAATTGGTCCTCCTATGCAAGCCCAGCAAAAAAAAAAAACAATTTTTATTACTACTAATGCAACTGTTAATATCATTACTACTACTATTATTATTACTACTACTACTAGTATTATTATTACTATAACTATTATTATTATTGCAATTACTATTATTACTACCATATTTATTATTACTACTACTACTATTATTATTTTTACTACTACTATTTTTATTATTACTACTACTACTATTATTATTAGTTTTACTATTTTTATTTCTTCCTTGAATTTATGTTGTATGCACATTTCTTTACAGGTCCCAACCATAGTCCTAAGGTCAGAAATGGTTTCATGACTTTTTCCACTGATCATTTTTGTAAAAAAACACAACCCTACCCACCAAAAGATCACACACATTTTACATAGATAAGGCTCTTTGCAATGTGTAAGCTGTATTTGTTAGTACAATTTTTTGTATTTCTTTAAAGCACAAGTCTATCAGAAACTTTTACAATCAATTTGAGGGCTCCAACTACAAATAGAATTATTGATGTCCTCATGTGTTACATTTTTGAGATTTCCACTTCAAGATCCTTGTATTTTGATAGTTTTTAAAGATTTTCTAAAATACAGATAATCTGCAGTGACTGCCATGTCAATAAAAAAAAACACATTCTGTTCTTGTGATCTTTGATTATGATTAGTTTTATTTGCTACTATTATTATTATTATTATTATTATTATTATTATTATTATTTTCATTTTCTTTGATTTCTGGCATTTACACATTTCTTTCTAGGTCCCGCCCAGGGACCTAAGGTTAGAAATGGCATCATGACATTTTCCACTGACAAAAAAAAAAAATTACATAGATAAAACCCTTCGTAAAGTGTGGGCTGTACTTGTCAGAACAATTTTTTGTATCTCTTTGAGGCATGGACTTCCAGCAATCCCTTCAATTAGTCTACTGGAATCTTTTCCAACCAATCCTAGGGCTCCAACTACAACAGGGATTGTTGATGTTCCCATATACCACATTTTTGAGCATATTCTTATCTTTTCCATATTTTTTAAAAATTATTATTATTATTATTACTGCTACTACTACTATTACTACTATTGCTACAATAACTAAAATAACAATTATTAGTTTCCTTATTTACCTTTATTTATTTATGGCTTGTGCAGGGGGATCAATTTACAATGAATTGGAGTAGTAAACTGTAGAGTGAGTAGCAATAGGCAGAACTGCCCAACAAACGAAGTTTGCAATAAGCAATAACAAGAAAAGAACAGAATGAAAATAGTGTAAAAGCAAATAAACAATATATGCAAGGCAAATTAACAGTAATAAGGCAAAAAGTTCACAAGCTAAGAATTGGGGTTGATGCACTATTGCAAATTTGGATAAACGAACATAGCATTCTGACTTCAAGACAAGACAGACAAAGAGTGAGTCAGATGAAACTGGCCTATTTTATTGGATAGAAAGAATTTCTATGCTTCTGCCTATAAATTGGGGAGGGAAAAGTATTTTGCAACCATTCCAACTTGACTAGAACCAAGATAAACTGAACTCTCCTCTTAAAATTTAAATTTTATTCATGTTCTGGAAATCTTAATCAATAGCAATTTGAAAAAAAAAATGATAAATTTTTGGAGATGTTCATTCCTGTCAAAATGCCAATATTTATTTATACAATCAATTTCAATTATATAAAAAAATATTTCTCACCTTCATGGGGTGTTTTTTGTATAATTGGGCTTTAAAAAAGAAACCCCCACAATGATAATGATTTCTCAGAAGCACAATTAAATTTTGATAACATTGAATCAAAGTGTAAGCCATGTCTTTTAGTCAGATCCTTCTAACTGGAAACTTTAGAAGCAAGAATAAATCTATTATATATCCTTGTCCATTATTGCCTGACCAGATCTTCATCAATTTAGTATTTCATAAAAAAACTAACTGCTTTCAAGCTACATTTCCTAGATTTTCTCTTTTCTCTATCATTTCATCCCACATAAGGCAATAAAGCCACTAAGATAAAATGGCTGATGCTAACCTCCAGGAAAGTGACTTGTTGTGTCTCCTTGGACTAACGTTCTCAGCTGACATGCAGTGGGAAAACTTTATTGAATCCAATGCAAAGTCAGCTGCTAAGAAAGTTGGTTTACTGTGCAAGACAATTTTTCTCTCCAGGGTCTAACTTCCATATCTATAAGTTTACCATTCATACATGCTTAGAATATTGCTGCCACATATGGTCTGATGATCCTGCTGTTTACCTTGTGCTCCTTGAAAAAATTCCAAGAAGAATCAGCAATATTATTGGTCCTGATCTGGTAATTCGGCTTTCACCTCTTTTCCACTGTTGTAAGGTTGCTTCCTTGTCTTTTCTATAAATACTTTCATAATAATTGTTCAGATGAGCTCTTCACAATGGTACTTAGACTTTTATAACTTAAGTGCAGTACTAGACTGGTATTGAGAATTCATCATTTTACAATTGAGCTGGATGGATGTAACTGTAAATTTTATGCTAATAGTTTCTTTTCTTGCACTTCTCGCTTATGGAACTCCTTTTTGGCTACATGGTTTCCAGCCAACTTTAATCTTCAAAAATTTAAATGCAATATTAGTCACTATCTACTGTCCTCCTACTCATTAGTAATGTTTCTGCTGGTATAAAGAATCAAGGAGGGAAGCAACCTGAATCAATAGGGCCTGAAATTGAAGCTGTTGTCAGGTCAGATGACTGCAGCCCACTGCTGAACTCTATTACTACCTGCCTGCCTATTGACTTGTGTCATGAGCAGGTTCGTTTTAGCAGTCAGGGTGGATACATGCCTAAATATTTTTTTGCCATGCTTCTGCTTTAGTGGCAACATATATAATTGGCTGTGAAAGTCAGGCAATTTACAACCATTCTGACAAGGATTTGGAATTGTTTCATCTTATAACAGTAACAAGGATTCAGGAACTCATATGAATTGTAATTGGAGTTACAAGGATTTTAGAAAACTCATACCAAGTGAACACATACAGAAAAAAAATACTTGTTGCTTTGGGAATAAAGATACAGTTGATGGCAAGAATTTTAACCATGTTGGTTTAAAGTTTTTTTTTTCTTTCTTGTAAATATGGAGCAAATTTTGACTTTGATAGTTGAAATTCAACAACAACAGAAACAGAAACCACAACAAAATCAACACTTGCTAGAACTACAAAAATAGCAACAGGAGTTGTTGGATATAATTCTGAGAAAAACAAAAAAATCA
The DNA here is from genome assembly GCA_963932145.1 of Acanthosepion lycidas. Lineage (NCBI taxonomy): Eukaryota > Metazoa > Mollusca > Cephalopoda > Sepiida > Sepiidae > Acanthosepion > Acanthosepion lycidas. The sequence goes on from OZ010575.1 coordinate 31,682,411, forward strand.
TCAGTGTCTCTTAATAATAAAAAAAAAATGAGGACAATAGTCCATATGTAAATAATGTAAAAAAAATAACTTTTCATACCAGAAATTCAGACAGAATTTGATCAGTTGATAATAAAACAAAGATCAGGACAATAGCTCACATGTAAATAATAACTTTTTATAGCAGAAATTCAGACAGAAGGTGGTCAGGTGATAATAGCAATAAAGATGAGGACAATCGTCCACATGTAAATAATGTAAATAATAACTTTTCATAGAAGAAATTCACACAGACACCATCCCTCATGATGCACTTCTAAAATAACAAAAATAATAAAAAAGAAATTTAGATGTTGTTGAGTAAACTCATAATATAAATACTGATTCATAAAAATAAGTCAACAAAATTAATTAGCTTTCAGTTACTGTTTCAAACAAGAATGAATAAAAAAGATTAAAGCACTCATGATCCTCTAACAAGATCTCATTTTCGGAAAGCAAACATAATGCCAGCAAACTGAAGTATTAATCCACTTTGTATTTGTGTATTTTCTAAACTAAGCCTTAATTTTATTTATCACTTGGATGAACTGAGGATGCTTAAATGACACTAATTTGATCAAATGTGAAAATGTGAATTTCAGAGGCTTCACAAAACCAGATTTTTCTGACTTCTTTTGCTCACAAGGAAATCAAATTTTCTTATCAACTCAGGCATTGACAGTGAATTCATTTATCCACAAGAATTAAATCTGTTCTCTAAAAAGTAAATCCCATTCTCTATACATACATACACATATCACATACATATATAAAAAATGCACACACATTATATATATATATATATATATATATATATATATATATATATATATATGCGTGTCTATGTGTGTGTGGCAATAGAAGCATATACACATATATTGCTTGTAATCCTAACATTCACTTTGCTGACAGCCTTAGAAAATGTCTGGAAAGTTGATTACATTCCTTATTAACCCATTAATGCCCACCATGAAATCTGGTATTAATTATAAAAATTGGAATAAAAATCCAGTATTAATTGTAGGTTTATAAAAGTCCATTATAGATTATACACTTGTATTAATTATAAAAATTGAATTAAAAAAAAAGTATTAATTGCAGATTTATAAAAATCCATCATTGATTATTGGATTATAATAATCTTTTATTAATTACAAAAACTGAAATATAAAATCAGTACTAATTAGGTATATAACAATCTGTTATTGATTATTGGATTATAATAATCTGCTATCAATTGTAAAAATTAAAATAAAAATCCACTATTAATTGTAGGTTTATAAAAATCCATAATTGATTATTGGATTACAATAAACTGGTATTAATTATAAAAATAAAAATAAAAATGCTGTTTTAACTGTAGTTTTATAAAAATCCATTATTGATTATTAGATTATAATAATCAGGGACTAATTATAGGTTTCTACCTATAACCTACTTATGCCCACCACCTAAATAAATAATTTCTAAAAAAAAGTTGATATTAATTATAGTTTTATATAATCCGGTATTAATTATAGGCTTTTACCTATAACACATTAATGCCTACCATCCCAAAAATGGGTCAGTTCACATTAAATATTTAATCTCATACTTCCTTGTAATTATTGTCATATTTTCACATTTCTTAATACAAGAGCAGCTCTGGAAATATTGTTACCTATTTTGTTATGTTGGACTACAACATTGGAGACAAATGTTAATGGTATGATAGCAGAGGTTGAACTTTGACACCAGTAACACATATTGTCTTTTTTTCTGATTGCAGATATCAGCTGAACAGCAGTCTGGCAAAATGATGTCTGATATGATAGTGCAAAGGAAATAGCTGCATGTTATTTTATTTTTTCATATAGAAAAAAACTTGCTCCCACTGATATCCATTACTAAATATTTACAGAGATCAAACAGTGGATGTGAACACAGTTAGATCAGATAATACATTTCAGGAGTGGCAAAAATGAGGAGTGTAATAAAGCCATTCTCAGGTTGATCAAATATCAGCAAAACAGCCAGCATTTTCTTGATATTATTATGGCTATAAACAATTTGAAAAATATGGTGTTTTGTAGCTGAAAACTTGCTTTTTTTTCTATAGTGCTATTTCTTTCTCTGTATATCTTGTAGTTTCCAGGGATATAAATGAGAGCTGTTAGTTCCAGAATGTTCCTCATGGATTCATATTTGCTAAATATGAACATAGACAAAAGAAAAAGTGATAAAAAGATTTAAAGTACTGTATTTGCCAACCTATTCGATGTGGATTTTTCCAAAAAATGACCATGTGTCCAATACAGCAGTATCATGTATGAGAGAAACATGAAGACGACAAAAGAAGTGGTGTTCACCAGGAATCAGTGCATGCATAGAGCTAAGTTCTGAAACTAGGTCTCCTGGAAGTGAACAAACTCTGATCTCACTATTTACATTATTCGGACTATTGTCCTCATCTTTGTTGCCATATTTAAATATGGCAACAAAGATGAGGACAATAGTTCGAATAATGTAAATAGTGTACATGATACCTCATCTCAGAAATATAGACAAACCTGATCTCAGTAAGAATATCCCTGAAAAATTCACCCAGGAAAAAGAAATTAAGAAATTTATGGAATTGCATAATGTTTTCTTGCTTGTTTTGTAGAAATACCAGATTTTACAGAAATATTTGCTTTGACTCGTATATTGATGCATGTTTGGTATATGTTTTGTTGATATACAGGTATTTGGAATTTGCTTTTCTGCATGTATTCGTATGGGACTTTATTGACCAACAAGTGCTATATTTCTGTTTTTTTTTTTTTTTTTGCTTATTACTATATATAGCAGTGTTCATTGATACCAGTAGATTTCTTTGTAGCTATTATGAATTTACTGTATGTGTAGATGTTGCTCCATGAAAACAACTAAAACATTTTTCAATAAATGTATGATGAAATGTACTAAAATTCTTTTTTGCCAAAAACTGTCCTGGTAATTAAACTTTACCTAACTTCTATTTAAAAAAGGACCAGTAGTATAATTTGTACTAATACTGTGAGTGTTTCTTCTTGGTTAGTGAGAAAGTCACTTAAAAGTAGGTTATAATTTTGATTTTTTGGGTTGTGATGTCCATTTTTTTTTCCTTAAATATTTGATTAAAAAATCTGGGTGTGTCAAATGCACAAATGCATCCAATAAGCCAGCAAATATGGTATTTACATGCAGATTATTGTCCTTATCTTTACTGTTGTTATTACAATATTTTGGCAGTTGTGCTTTCTGACCTCCATCAGGTGAATATGGATTTGGGTAGCCTACAATGTATTTCTAAAAGAAACCTTTATTTTATCTAAAGAGATAAACTGTTCTTATTCCACTGCCAAAATAGTCCACATGTAAATAGTTCTCCTAAAGTCTTCTCATTTTCTTTCGCACCCAGTAACCTCTTGAGTCTTAGTGGCATTTTCACCTTAATTGGAGTGAAATGATTAAATAAAATAAATACATAAATAAAGATGATTAATATATGAAAGTATAAGTTTCCTTTTTGCGTCCATTTTCTTTAAAACTTTGTCATTGCTCATATATCTGGTCCATGGTAACCTCAGCATCCTTCTGTAGAACCACATTTCCAGTCGCTTCATCTTTGAGGAGATTATCCAGCATTCACTGCCATATAGGAGGACAGATATCACATAACAATTCAGTACTCTTTTCTTTGCTTCTAACAATGTTTTCCTGCTTCATAGTACTCTGTTGAGATTTTGAAATATATCTTTGGCTATGGCAATGTGCCTTTGGATTTCAGAATCGCACTTTTCATCCTCTGTTAAAACACTTCATAGATATTTAATTTTTTACTTGTTTGATTTAGGTATCTCCGATTTGTAATTTGCATGACGGTAAGGAAAATTATGCTAATACTAACCTCCAGGAGAGTGACTCATTGAACATTCTCAGACTAAGATTTTCTACTGGCTTGAAGGGGAAAAATTATACTGAATTTATAGCTAGTTTTGCTGCTAGGAATGTTGATTCTCTGTGTTATGCTAGAAAATTTTTCTTGTCTGAATCTAACTTACATATTTATATGACTACCATTCAGCCATGTTTAAAATATTGCTGCCACATATGGTTTGGTGCTCCTGCTATATATTTAGAGATTCTTGATAAAATCCAAAGAAGAATCTGCAATGTCATTGGTCCTGATCTGGCATCTCAGCTTCAGTCCCTTTTCCACCTCCATAATGTAACTTCCCTTTGCCTTTTCTATAAATACTTTCATGGTGATTGTTTTGATGTATTCTTCTCTATGGTATGAAAACTATGACTTTAAATGCAGTCCAAGATTGACAGCAAAATCTATCAAAATGACTATATATAACCATAGATTCTATTTTCTTGTACTTCTCACTTGTGGAACTCTCTTTCAGTTTCTTGCTTTCCAGTCAAATTTGATCTTCAAAAATTTAAATGCAATGTCAGTTGTTATCTTCTGTTTTCTCAATTTCTGTTCTTGCTCTTTAATAATGTTTTTCTGATATTCTTTCATACTCAATAAACTTTTGCTTCTTAGTAGCTTTGTTGCTGATCTTGGAGTGAAATGATTGAAATATATATATATATATATATATTATTGTTTTCTGAAATCATAAAAAAGGCTAATCAAAGAATAAGTATAATTAAATGTTTACAAACCTTACTCCAAAAAAGGTAAAAACCCTTTACACTGCATTTATTTTTTTATTTATTTTTACATTAAGGTTCACCATTTACATGCCCCGGGGGCCAATCAATGTAGAGGGTTATGACAAGGTATAGTTTATAGGGACAGTCGGGGAAAATAATGGTTGACTCTAGACTTAAACAGGTTAGGATTGTCGTGATCGGGGAAATGTCCTCTAGGGAGTCTGTTCCATAGGGCAGTGATTTGTGAGAAGAATCTGAGTAGAACTTACTTCTCGCCAATGGAATACAGAGAGAATGAAGGTGGTTTGTTACTATGTAACTGACATGGCGGGCTCTAGCCATAAAGGTCAGACCTGGTGGAACCAGGAGATGCAGTTCGTTCAAACACTTTCCATGGTAGTAGCAATAGAGCAGTGAGAGACTTATCACATCCTGCCTGTGAGAGAGAGGTTGGAGGATGGAAAATAATACTTCTCCAACAAGGACTCTGAGATGCTGTTGAACTCTCAATCAATACTCAACCTACAAAAAAGATATTGACTTATTGCAATGTGTGCAGGTGCCTCAGCCTAGCTACAGGCAAAATCAAGCTATCATTCCTTCAGTCAAGGCACCAGTTCACTGATCTGTTTGAGGTATACAAAATTCTAAATCAGTATTATAAGAAGTGAACAATTTCTTTACATTCTCAAACCGGAGGATGTGTGGTCACTGACACAATTTGATAAAACAATACTTGAAAACAGTTGCAAAATCTAACTTCTTTGCACTGAGGGTGATAGACAGTTGAAACTCTTTACCCAGTGATGTTGCAAGTGCACCATTATTGTTTATTTTCAAGAAGAAACTCATGATCCTGTTCAAATGAGCTGTAGGAATATTGACTAATTCTAATTCTATTATCTATTTTACAACATTTTAGTACAATATATAAAAGAGTCATTTTCAGAAAAAAAAATGTTGTCTTATGCTTAAGTTGACAAATTAATATAAAACTTTTCGAAAATAAAAATAATCCTTTGGCAACATTCAAACTCCTGTCCTTCTCTTAGGAAAGCCAGCTAGTCTGGGGTGGCTTGCTCATTGACTAAGCAATGGCGACCAACTGGTTACAAAATCTCAAACCTAACCATATAGCTTTTGATGACCAGAGTCTGAATAACTATTCAGAAGTTATTGATAGTTATGCTAGCACTCAAGTCACAAGTCATACTGGCATTATCCAAAAAATGATCACACCAGATTATATGTGAAATCTAAGATCTGCTCAGCATAATTACTGTATAAACCATAGGTGGGCTCTGTGGGTTGAGCAGGTCTCTGTAACAGGGATTTGCTGCCTGCTCTGGCAGACAGGTGTGCTCAGAAATGAGTAGTAGCCAGCCAGAGAGAGACATGATTTATTATGCAAGTCAGTGTTTTCACAATAAAACTGATATTAACCAACTGATATTGGGAAAATTTTGAAGATATATTTACATGAAATATTAATAAAAATTTCTAGTGGACATAAAATGGGGGGGGGGGCTTGCTTTTCAATTTTTATTTAGTAATAAACTGACCCTGACAGTATTATAACAAGATGTCATATCTTATTATGCAAGTCAATCTTATCTAAAAAAAACATAATGAAAGAAAGGGGAAAAAGAATTTCTACCTTCAAATAAAAAAAATAACTATGCTCTTTTGCCTTTCAGGTAATTATTATAGAGAGTGTTAATGCTACTCCTCCCAAGGATTTCACCCTTCATCCTTGGCTGACAAATATTTTTAAGTTACTTTGTCCCACCTGCTAATTAAAAATGAGCCAACCTTTAACATAAAAGCTTCTAAAAATTTCTTCATTTGGTCCTGGAATCTATGTTGAACCATTTTCACCAGTTAAACAATCATCGATTTTTTTTGTAGATGCCTGGGGGTTGATAAGGGAACAAGAATTCTATATAGGGTTGATAGTCTGAAAGTTCTGGGATCCCTGGTTTATATACTCTAATAATAGGTTGGAAACAAAGCTCACGCACAATTTATATTAACAATGATATACAAAGTCGTGCAAAAATTTTGTTTCCAACTCAATAGTATTACTAATAATATTGTTTGAATTTCTTAGCTGTCAGTGATTATTATTGATATTTTTTTTTCTTTTTTGATTGATTCATTCATTTTCTACAGATTATCAACCTTTTGCAGGTCATTTAAAGCCAGAAGATATTTTTAGATTGTAAGAATTTTTTTGATATAATAATGGTTTAGTGATACTAGTCTTACTGATTTATCCATAGATGTGGGAAGAAGAGATGGATTCATACCTTTCCCAAGAGTATTCTGTTTAAGTGAATATCGCACATCCAAATTGAATTGGCACTTGGATTGGACATTATCCATTACACCACCCACACATCCAAACTTACAGCACTTGGTATTCCCAAACAGTCACCCATCTAGGTACTGACCAGACACATTATTGCTTAACATTGTTGATCGTACAAGAAATGGCATTTCAACATGATGTGGTCGTAAACCTTACTTTCTTTTTTTTTTGTATATGCCTGGGGGGCTGAAAGAGATTCCATTTCATTTGGGTCAATATTCTAAAAACCTTGGGAATCACTGGTTTATATACTCTGATAGTATTAGTAATAATATTACTTGAATTTCTTAGCTATTAGTCATTATTACTTTTTGACTAGTATTTCTTTCATGTTGTTTCTACTTTATTGCAACTGTCAGTTTGTCAGTAAGTAGTATTGGCCAGAAATAAAGAACAAGCCTTTGATGAAGTTGAAATATTACTACTAATACTACCAATATCTTAGTGGTTCTTTGCTTTTTTAGCTCTTAGTGACTATCTCTTTTTGATCATAAGTTTAAGTGTCTTTTTTGTTTCTATTTTTCTGAAAACATTGTTCATTCCATGGCATTCTCAGCATCCTTCTGTAGCACCATATTTCTTTTGCTTCAAATTTCTTCATCTCCAAAAAATTTTCCTGTTTCTTAATATTTTGCATAGCTTTTGAAATTCATCTTTCATTATTCCAATCCATCTTCAGGTTTTGGTGACACATTTTCCATCATTTGTTAAACACTTCCTAAATGTTTAAACTTCTGTACTTGCTTGATTTTGTTATCTCCAAATTGTAGTTTGTATCTTGGTCTGTTCCTTTTACTAACAAACATACATTCTCTCTTCTTACAATTGATGTTTAGTCCTTTCTTCTTGCTTTCCTTTACTACCTTCTGTAGGAGTTTCTGTAGTTACCTTTCTATTTCTGCTATCAACAATGTGTCATCTGCATATCTTATGTCGCTAAGATTGCAGTCACCAATAATGATTCCTGGTAGAACTTATAATTCTCTTAAGATTGCCTCATTTTCAAATTTGAATAAATACGATCAAAAGAGATGTCCTTGTCCTATGATGCTTTGTATATTTACTGAACTCCTTTTCTATCCACATGTATATGGTTTGTCCCCATTATAGGTTCTGCATTATTCTAATATACTTCCCAAATAAATGAAGCTTACCTACCAGTTCTGACAGTACTTTGTGACATAACTTGTCAAATTCTTTTGCATAATCTATGAAACATAGGTGTATATGTTCCTCCCAATATATTGGAGAAACAAGTAGAAATTTAAAAAAATGCATTTATGAGCATAAAAGAGACCTCACAAAAAATTTAGCTAATGCACTAGTCATACATAGAAATAAATTCAACCACAATTTTGATTTTAAAAATGCTACACTCATAAAAAAAGAAAATAAACCACTCAGAAGGAAAATCCTCGAGAGTGCTGTCATTGAAAATTACCCAAATATTAATCTACACCCAGGCTTTTTCCCTATTTCACCTTTCTTAACAGAATTACTACTCCCCCAAACAAATGTACACAACAATATCATGAAATCAAAAGAAAACAGTTGAATCCGTCAACACACCAATAATAACAATATCTCCACACGTGACAGTAATTGACGTAATTTTCAATTAACAGTATGAAAATAGTGTTCTCTAAATTCTTCCAGTTGCTAATGAAATTTTGTTTTTGTTATTATTAGTTACTTTGTTTAAATAAATTCATTTCGTTTTTTGCCTTGAGAAAGTCCACATTTTACGAAACACGTCGGCAACTACTACAGTTTTCCTATATATCCCTTTGCAATTGTATTGCTCTTTCTGATATCATTCTGAGCATAAGTATCACATTCAAGATTTATATTATCAATAAATAAAAATGTTCACAATACTTATTTTTATTTATTGATGTTGTAGGGAGACAGAAGGCGATTATCTCCCTTTGGTGGAGATAAGTCACATGGGTCATATGACAACCGCTTATTGATGTCCCTTGATACAGTGATGAAAGTGGCCAGTCATTCAGTTTGTTTACAGCAACCAAATGAATTGGTTGCTTTTTTAGTTTGGGCCAAGGGGCTGGCCTGGAGCTAAATCTGCCTCATCCAGCAAATTTTACAGTTTACAAGTCCATGTTGCCATTTCCCTTTCGAAATATATCTTTCTATATATAGAAAGAAACTCTGGTTAGCAGTCTTCAATTTGGGAAATTCCAAAACTCGCTGTTTCCTTCTTGTGAAATATGCCCTTACATGGGACATATTAGATGAATCCAGCCTGTTTGAATCTGGAGTCCTAAACATGGCTTCTCCAGAAATCACAGAAGAATATCCATATTTTATGAAAGACCCTTCTTTTTTTTTCACCTTACACTCTGTTTTGCTGTGGAGATATATGTGATATATTTTTCTCTGCATGGAACACATGTATATATGTATATATTGTTTTGTGTATGTCTGAGTGGTATAAAAATCTCTCTGAGAACAAAGCATGTTTGTCATTCCTTCTCCTTTCAGCCATTCCATTCCTTCCATGAAATATGATGTTATGCTATCATGCATATAATAATGCCTATAATAGGGGAATTAAAAAGGGAGAATAAACCTTTCTTCTACACCATCTCTCCCATTACAATAATAATTATTGTTTGAGATATCTATTGAGTACTTTTATTGAAAATTTTTGCTCACTTTGACATACATTGGTTTACATAAATTTACATATATTATGTTGTTAATAGGTGTTATTATTAAGATTTATATAAAGGATTTAGGCTAATCTTGGTCCTCCATGTAGGCAAAAAAAAGCATATGAAAAGGATGTTTTTTTCCTTGACACTGCTATTATTTTAACTATCTTCACTCCTCAACAATGTTTATTGTTTTAAAAAGTGATAATTAGAATTGTAATAAAACCTAAACATATGAAAGTGAATTTATACATTTTCTTTGTTCTTGAGAACTGACAACAAAAATATTAAACAGTATTATACTGTTTATTGGAATGGTTGGCAAGACATCTGATAATTATCAATCGATTTGAACTTTATAAAATGGCAAATCATAAGGATTTCTTTATAATTGGTTCCCTTTATTTTAATAATTTTGTAAATGTTTATAAATTTATGAATAAGAAATTGTTTTCACGTTTATTTTTTTATAAATTGGTAAATGATAAATATTGCATTGCAGTTTTAATACAATTGTATTAGTTTTTAGAAAGTTGTAAATATAAAATTATTCTTGTAAATAAACAATCTAATAGTGTTTAATATTTTTGTTGTAAATTCTCAAGAACAAAATATGTATGAATTCACATTCATCATATGTTCTAATCATTGTATTTTAAGACACTAGATATTACTGAGGAGTGAAGGTAGTTAAAATAGTAGCAGTGGCAAAAAAAAAAATTAACACTTTGACCCCTTTTTTTTTTAGGGCACAGAGGCACAAGATTGTCAGTTTTAGGAGTTAGTATTTTGGAAAAAATATGGAAAAGGAATTTATTTTGAAAATTAATAGAAGTAATTGTTTTAGACAAATGATACAGCTCAGCTCAATAGAATTAATGCAGATTATGGCCAAGAGAACAAATTTAGTCTTTAGATTTCAGTTCCAACAACATGTGAAGAGGCTAAAGGCCCTCCCTATAACACCATGGATGCTAAAAACAAGCTAGAAAGATTATGTATAACTTTGGTTTTAATAGCTGCCTACTATGCACTTTCTGTATATACTCCTGTTTTTAAGTTGAGTGTTGAGAAGACCAAATTTTTAGGCAAAAATATTGATGGGGTATAAGGGGTATCAACAAATCCATAGTCTGATACAGTCATCATCTGAATTTTGATATGAAATATTTACCGTATAATATTACCTCTATATGATTAATATAGAAAACTGGATTAAATCCATTGACAAAAGAAGAACCTTATGTTGAAAATAAAATTGTTATTATTTTGAAAAAATGTTTTTTATAATAATTAGGATACAAACTTATCGCCATATGTATGTACAATGGGTAATAGTTTCACTAGGTTAACATCTATGTGCATGATGAGATTGATTTATTGATTTTTATGGTTTATCAACCCTTTTGGGTTATTTAAAGCCAAAATATTTTTAGGGTTATTAGAATAACTCTATTTTTTTGAGTGAATTTATTTTATTGTTAATAAAATAACAATGATTTTTGCAGATATATAAAACATATGAAACAGCTATGGCTTAAACAGTATTAAGCCATAGCTGTTTCATATGTTTTCCAAGGGTATTTACTCATATGTGAATGCAACAAACTTGAATGGAATTCACACTCAGTTCTCTGATTTTTCATTCAAAGCAGCTATCCATTTACACCACCATCACATCCTGTTGAATGATGGAAAGTCTTCAAACTATTTGTTAACTTCAGACAAGAACAATATTCACCAGATACAAAAAGTATTTTATGACAATTCTAATATAGTAGCTGTCAAAACTGACTGGATTATTTATGTATAGATTGGCACTTCTGCTTAGGATGAGAGCATTCTGTACACTCTGCCTTCAACATACCACTTCCAGCCCTCTGCATTTATATCAGCTTGTAGTATTTATATAGTCTATGAAAAATGTGACACACACAAATATGTAGACAAATAGTATATTTTATATAAGTAGATTATATCACTATTATATACACACATATACACACACACACACACACACACACACATATATATATATATATATATATATATATATATATATATATATATATATATATATATCATATAAAGTAATGTATTTATAGTCATTACATAAACATTAATATATGTGAACTCTATTTGAATAAGTTTGCCTATTGTCTGGTTCACACTCCTCCCCAGTCTTTTGAACAGAAGTAGAGGTTCATCCCTTGGTTCCTGTTTAGGACTGGGATTCTGGTTCCTTTTAAAGCCTGCTTAAACTCTATACTTCTAACATCTCCACCTATACCCTGAAATTTTATTTTATTTCTTTTTTCTTCAATAGGAGTAGATATGTTTGCCTATCATCTGGTTGGCATTGCTCCCTGGTCTTTTAATCCATGTTCCCAGTTAAGGATTGAGTTTCCAGTTCCTTTTAAAGTCTTCTCATTCTCTTTCATTTCAAGTAGCTGCTTGCAACTTAGTACCATTATTGCCTTCCTTGGGGTAAATTGATTAAAAAATACAAAAAACAGCAACATTTTTATTCAGTTTTCCATATTTCTTTTGGTACTTGGTTGATGTAATGGAATAACCTGTCACCCCCATGAGTGACTACACTATAGGTAATAACTACCTATAAGTATCTGTAAGTCAATGGACTACAGAGACTAGCTGGAATCTATTCCAGCTAGACGGTGGAACTATCTGCCTTCGGGCAGAGAGGAACCCGGACAAGGCTCTGCCAAAGGGCAGAGTCTCATTCGGGGAGGTAGACTGCCCCTGAACCTGTTTATGTGGGTTCAAAAAGGGAATATTTTTGGCCGAGCCTACAGGCTCGGAGAACCCAAGTTAAACCAGCCTTGTGCCACATGCAACCCTCGTGAGGTGGGTAGCCTAATATACTAGCTGGGATCTGTTCCAGCTGTGCTGGTCAAACTCTCTGTCTTCAGACAGAGAGGATCCCCAGATGAGGCTATGTTGAAGAACAGAGTCTTGTCTTGGGAAACAGCTACCAGATCCCATTTTATACGGGTTCTATGGGAAATTTTTGGCTTAGCCTACGGGCTTGGATACCTCACATTAAATTCGACCCTCAGCCACATCTGATTGCATGGGGAGGTTAGTAAATACACTAACTGGGATCTGTTGAGTACGACTCAGACTTACGTGAGAACTACCAACCTTCCAATAGTAGCACTGGATTGACTTGTGCATAACTGTTACCTTTATTCTTATTGTATTGATTTTTACAATAAACCTTTACTTATTTTATCCACTGTGTTTTTCAAGTATATATTCCTATTAGCACAAAATATAAAATTGGTGCTTCAGACTTTCAGTTTATAGAAGGTAGAAGATTTAACAAAAATGTCTTGAGATATAATTCTTGAAATGTATAATAAAAAGAGCATTATAAATGGTACTTTCATGTTCTTACATTTATTTTATTACCTTTAAAAACTGGTTGCCAGTCATTATCAATTTATTGGCCCCAAATCAAGTTATCAATAAGACTGATATATATTTTAATATGCATGGCAGATACAGAAAGGAAACTGCAAGTACTTTTAGACAAGGTAGTAAAGGAAAAGCAGGAAGAAAAGATTAACTATTAATAGTAAGAAGACAGAATTTATGATCATTAATAATATAGGACATCAAAAATTGAAAACCTCAAAACAAACCAAGTAGAGAAATTTAACTATCTGAGAAGTGTTATAACAGGCTATAGAAAATGTGAGGCATTGGAATAGTGAAAGATATCTTCCAAAAGCTAAACAAAGTATTAACAAACAGGAAAATTTTGTTACAAACAAAAAAAAAAATCCTGAAAAATAATGTAATATAAATCTTCCTATATGGCAGTGAATGCTGGAGATTTCCTCACAGATGAAGAGGAGACTTGAGGCAACAGAGATGTGGATCTACAGGAAAATACTGAGAATACTATATACAAAACATGTGAGCAATGAGAAAGTTTTAAAGAAAATGTAGAGTCAGAAAGATATGGTTGACATTTCTTGGACACATAATGAGAAGAATTTGATACTCACAGGACACTGAAGGAAAGAAGAGAAGGAAATATCAATTAACTCACCTAACCAGCTGGTATAAATGGTTGTCAGAACAAAGACCGAGAGGGATAGTAAAAGGACAAAGATTGATTAGAGCTACAAAAGATAAGAAATTGCGGAAAGTCATGATTGCAAATATCCTAAGGTGACAGTTTGCAAATCTATAACTTGTGAAGAATGTTATAGTGATTTCTCTCTTAATTTAGAAGAACATGTTCTGTGACAATTTCTCTTATTTAAGGTGATTATAATTTATAGTATTATGATGAGAGTGGATGTGCAGGTGGTGTAATAGATAGCAACTTGAAATGAGAAATCAGAGAGCCAAGATCAGATTTCAGATATGTTTCTTACAGTCACTTATGCATAAGTAGCCTTGGGAAAAATATAAATACATCTCCACCCCCATATACAGGTTAAATAGTAGGAAAAATCAGTGGTATATTCACTTGCAAAAAAGAATTATTCTTACAACACAATAAGTATATTTTAGTTTTAAATAACCCAGAAAAGGTTGATAAGCTGTAAAAACAAATCAATCAATTATTATGATTTAGATCTATCAGTGATCAGGTATTTATTGTCAGAGAAATTGATTGATTGATTCATTTTTACAGCTTATCAACCCTTTTCAGGTTATTTAAAGCCAGAATATACTTTTAGAGTGCAAGAATTCTTTTTAAGATAATAACGGTTTCATGATAAATGTCTTGCTAATTAACCTATAGCTGGAGGGAGAAAAGGTGGATCCATACCTTTCCCAAGGGTATTTGTGCATAAGTGAATATAACAAACTTAGTAGGAATTGGAGCACAGCACTCCAATTAACAACTCTGAGCCATTATCCGTTACATTATCTGCACATCCAAGCTTGCAGCACCTGATATGCCCAAGTGGTCACCCATCTTGATATTGCTCAACTTCGCTTATTGTATAGGAACTGGTGTTTCAACATGATGTGAAGGTAAGCCCTGTTTTAGTTTTAAATAACCCAGAAAAGGTTGATAAGCTGTTAAAAACAAATCAATTGATTATGATTGAGATCTATCAGCAATCAGGTATTTATTGTCAGAGTAATAATCATTTTCAACAACCTAAACGTGATAAAAATTATCTATCTTATTTATGCTGCAGACAATTTGTGCAGCTTTGAAATTGAAGGTTCTCCAAAAACCTCGCTAATCTAATTAAAAACAAAAAAAAATTCATTCTATATTTTCTTAAGATGTATTCAAAACTTTTCAGAGAAGTGGGCAAAGGGTCAACAATCAAACTCTTGCCTATATTTATATCGCTAAAAGCCCTAATAAGCAGATATTTGGAAACTTGACAAAATACACAATAGTGAAGAAATGTAAGGGCAAGTAGCCCAGAATAATTGATCATCTAATTGAGAGGGCACCTTCAAATCCATCCAAGAAAATTTGGGATGAAAGAAAAAAAAAAGAAAAAAAGAGAGAAAGAAAGAACACATTTTGAAAACCAACCAAAGTGAAAGGAGACTATATCAAGAAATTAACTATAAAACAGAGATAAAACCTGTTAACATATCGTAAACAAAAATAAATTAAAAAAATGCTTGTAGATGGGAATTTTGATTTGACAGATTTATGTCTGAATAAGAGTTCAGAGAAGACGGTATTAAATTCTTCTTCCTTTTGTTGATTTTTAATGTTGGCACATTCTGGTTCTACACGGTACCCTTAAAGAACAGACACATAGGCAAAAATGCATATTTTCAAGAAATGAAATTTTCAAAAACCTTTTATTGAATTGGTATATTAACAAATAACATCTTCAGTATGATTTCCATCATTTGTGATGCAAATGTTGATGTGCTTAGTATGATTCACATCAACCTGATGCAATAACTCTACATTGCTGGCAATTTTAATACATACATTCTTTGTATGTTCAATCGAGGGTGTTGCATCTGCGATTTTCATTGAGTACACCTTCTCCTTTAGCATACCCCAGAAAAAGAAGTCAATTCTTTCTTCTTTCTACAAAACCATATTTAATCTGTGGAAGTAAAAAAAATATAGTTAATGAGATTTCCTGTGTGTCCAGACCTTAGGGACACACCTTATATTGAATCACATGAAGTCTTTAATATTTTCAAAAGCATCATATATAAAAATGATTGTTTAAAGCAGTGCTTCCCAACCATTTTTTGGCCATGCCCCATGTCCCACCTAACCATCTCTAAAATCTTGATTCCCCCACTGTGATATATAAATCTTATTATTTAAAAAGTGAATATCTATTCAAACAGAGGAAGCCTAGAGGGCCATTAACCTAACTTTCCTTAAGAATTTGATACTGCATATTTGCAATACTATTATCATTTAATTTTACAATTTTACAATATTTATAAAAATATTGTGTTACTAACATATATATATATATATATATATTAATGCATGTTTCATTAAATAATATAGACAAGTTTTGTATATTTATTTTAAGTAAGTTTCTTTCATATTGTCTAAGCTTAATCACACTTGTCTATATTATTTAATGAAACATGCATTAATGAAAAATTGCTGCCTAAATATACACAATATATATATATATATATATATATATATATATAAAAAGAGAGAGAGAGAGAGAGAGTACATCCATAATTACACATGTGCATATATACACAGAAATACTGTATATATGCACTGTATGTATTAACTTGCACAAACACTGTTACTTACAGGGACCCACTAGAAAAATATCATTGTTAATAACTCTTACTCGAATACCCACCTTAAAAATCAAATTGCCCATGTTGGGAATCATAGGTTTAAAGATTCTAGAATTTTGTCTAAAACTATTCATACTAATTATACAAATTTTGTGCATTCTGTTTGATAGTATATGACATGAAGAGCTATTTGAAATGTTAGAAAAGCTTGATTTACAAAGGAAAGATATCTGAGTAGCTCATAACATCAGTTGGGAGTTTGATCCTCACTGGGTGCCTCAAACTTCCAATTTGTAGATTATACTACAACTATGCAGAGTAGACTTTAGTTACAGCTTCGGGAAGAATGTGATCAAGAATCTGAACAAGGCCACAATGACTTGTGACCATGCTAGCACAACCATCGGCAGCTCCCAAATAGTTCTAACAACCCAATTTCACTGGTATAGTTTTCAAGCACTTCCCTAAGGTACCATATGCTGGGGTTGCCTCCCCAATCAATAACATCAAGAAGTCACTTTCCTAACAAATTGACCTTGGTGAGATTTGAACACGTGTCTCTAAGCACTTGGCCATGTGCTCAACAATTTTAGGCTAGTTAAGAGACAATAAAAATTGAAAGTGTTACACATATTTGATGCAGAATCTCAGAGGTCCATACAGAAATGGCACGCCTTTCCACAATGACCACAGAAAATTACCTTGCTATAGAGTAGTGGTTAACAAGCTAGTCATACAGGCAGGTACAAGAATAAGTATTTTGATCCTCATAGAATCTTCTATATTGTGTCAGACAGAGCTAAGCTTAAAAATTATATGTAATTTTATTGTTCAGCCAATACAAGGCCCAAGAGTCACCCAAGGTAAAGTGTTCCTGAATGAGGTTGTTTTAAGGGTAAAAAGAGAGGAAGTTAAAAGAGCATATAATAAGGCTAGGTAGGCTAGACAACATTAGGTTTGAAGAGGTTCAGATCATAGTGAACAGGTAAACACACTCCTGGGAGTCTGTTCCATGCAGTAATAGTTCTGGGGAAGAAGCTGTCTGAATAGAATTTCCTTCTTAACAATGGAATACAAATGGAACAAGAATGTTGACCGTGTGTACGTGGCATCTTGGGTCCTATGTGTGAAGCTCTGAACTAAGGAATGTAGCTCATTTGAACATTTGCCATGAAAATAGTGATAAAGTAGTGAGAGGCTAGTATGTATGCATAGATAGATAGATATACAAAGCATTTCTGCAACTGAAAACAAGGATAAAAGTGAATAGAATGGAAGAATTCCAACTGACAAATTGGTTCAGAATCATATGATGCCAATCATGAAGAAACGGCAGGGTTGATAGGGTAAGGGGCATAATTCTGTGGAGAGACAATAGCAGAGTCAGTACTGACCCACTGGATCAATAACTAGGTGAAAGACTCAGGACTTATGAAGGCACCTATAGAAAGAGAGTGAGTGATAGCTGGGAAGGAGGTTCAGAAGGAAGGGGTAAGGTAAGTGGAGGAGGAGAAAAGTAAAATGGGGTGTTAGATTTCTATTCAAAATGCAATGTCTTTTTCATGGGACATCTTATAAATCAAATATCATTATTTTCTTGTTTTTTTTATTATGTGCATTAAGGGGTACTTAGATGGATAAATGAAGGTTAACGAGTGAAAAGGAAGTTGGAACAGGCTGTGGAGTGTATATATATATATATATATATATATATATATATATATATATATATATATACTTGTAATTATTATTTTATTTTTATTTTATCACACACACACACATATATATATATATATATATATATATATATGATAAAATTAAGAATAAAATAATAATTCTAGGTATTAATATATATATATATATATATATATATATATATATATATATATAATTATAAAATTTTAATATATATCGAGGTGAACAGAATTTTGACCAATAAAGTGGGTGATATTTGACTAGATCAATAAATATTGAGTTTGATATAATAAAGTTCAATATTTATCCATATCAACATGGTTTTGTAATTTTTAAAATCATTTACTCACTAACTTGTACTTGTTTATATTTTAGCATATATATAGATATATTAATATATATTTGGGCAGCAACCTTCCTTTTAAACATCTTTCATTGAATATAGCAGACAAAGAAGATTTAATTAATTTTTTATTTACTTTTTCCATTTTGTAGGAGTAAGTAAGTACAGAAATTTTCCATAATTTTCATTGTCCCAAATGCTTTTGGACACTTCTTTAGCCATTTTCAAGAGTTTTTTTTTTTTGGCGTTGTTAATTTTTTCTCATATTTTGACTGTTTAAGTTATATTTTATTTTTGTGTTATTTTTTAATAAGAGCATCTATTCCGAGTCATGTTGAGCGCAGTTGGAATTTGTGTGACTATCTTTCTATTTTTAAAAGTCTTTTAACATTCCATTTCAATTGTTAAATAAGGTGAGGTTGATAGTAGGAGTGAGATGTTTAATATACAGAGCCTCTCTAATAGTGGGAAGTTTCAGTAATGTGATTCATATAGAATTTTAGTGTTTTTGACCAGATTTTTTCTTAACGGTTCTTGTAAATTTTATATATATATATATATATATATATATATATATATATATATATTGTGTATTTAGGTAAGATTTGTATTTGTTGAATTTTTAGTAAAATAAAATTATATATATATATATATATATAAATATATAATTACTTAAATGTTATTTTAAGTGGATACCCATATTTGAGTAGATGCTCTGTTTATTTATTAAACATTATATTCATTTGTTTTAATCCGCTGGCCTCAATATTCAAGAAATCTTATTTGAAAAGAATATGCGTTCTCCAGCAGGATTCGAACCTGCATTCCCCTGGGCAAAGGAAACCATCATAGACGTTCTTTAGACCTTTTCAACATGAAATGTGTCACTGATCAAGCAAAATTGAACAGTACCTTATAAATGAAAATTTTTCGTAGACTCTCAAGATATACATAGCTGATCAGTTTCATATCCTAATGTAAATAAAGCAATTTCTAAAGAATTGATGGATTTGTATTTATTAATAATTTATATATATAAATAAATGGAATGTCTACTCAAGTATCCACTAAAAATAACATTTAAGTAATAGAATCGGTCAGATTAATAAATTAAAAGTGACTTGACCCAAAGAGTTGTGAGTTCAATACCTGGCCACAGCATACATGAACAAAAACTTGGAGAGTTGAGTTACAAAAGAGAATTAACTGAAATTGAGGAACTAGAACAGTCTACTCCCATGGACTAAATAAAGGGTCCCATTCAAAATTCCAATGTGTATCACCTGAAGAAGGCTGGAGCATACAAACATTATGGATATGACAATAAAGATGAGGACAACAATCCAAACAATATAAATATTCAGTGTAAATAGTTGCAATACCTCATCTCAGAAATATAAACAGATAATAAATAAACATTTATTGTGTTGTGACATAGGTAAATAATTCATCACCCACAAGTCTACATAATCACTTTGGGAGTTTGTTAGGACTGGAAAGTGAAGACAGCATATGGAAGCAATATTCCATTCTTGGTAAGATCTGACTCTTGTAAAGATAGGAGTTAGTTATTTTCTGAAGTGATACAAGGAACCGACCATTCTTTGATAATAATAATGTAATACTTATTTTTTATTCTCCTAGAGAGTTTATGCATATTAACTTCACAAATATCAACTTTATAATCATGCCATAAAGGGAACATCTGAGTCCTTCTCACAAAATAATTTGTAATAGGCTTTGATCTTCATGTAAGTAGGTGAATTCACTGGACTTTGATTAAATAAAGGCTCCTGTAGAAATGTTAGCATTTGAAAGTGGAATTATATATATATTTTTTTTTTGCTAATTGTTGACTTAATATAAGGCCAAAGAGCAACTCAAGGTAGAGGGTTACTGATTGATGTTGATGCATGTAAATGGAGGTTAGGAGTGCAGTTTATGAGGATATGTAAGAAAAATAACTGCTAACCCTAGACTTGAAGAGGTTAACATTTTAGTGATTGTGGAAGCATCCTCCTGGGAGTCTATTCCATAAAGTAGCCATTCTTGGGAAGAAGATGTCTAAATGAAACTTCCTTCTTACTAATGGAGTTTGTTTTACCTAAAATTTGAGCAATTTTTGCCATTCAGGCATTGGAAACAAGTAATGGATTTTTAACAGTCAGAAATGAAAGTCAATACCTCCATAACATATTCAACAGTATGGCTTGAACAAAGGACGCATCTCTCATATTCACTGACATGAACTGAGTGAATGAGAATAATACTTGTCACTTAAAATGTGACCAAGTATGTGCACATAG
>OZ010575.1:31705748-31790748 GCA_963932145.1 Acanthosepion lycidas
TAGTGCAATCCCTCTTTTATACAAGTTTCATTAAAGACAACTGACAAGGTACTGCATTTAAGCTTTTTATTTAATTTTTCTTGTGTTCATATAAGTTTTTTCTTCTCTGGACATAAATTGTGTAAAAATTGTCTAAATGTTTTGTATATCCATGTGCTTTGGCTATTCTTTCAACCATTATTAAGGATTTTTTTTTTTTAATTCTAACTGAATGTGTAGATTTAGGTATCTAGAGTTATGGGAATGTATTTTTTTTTATTTAATGAAACTTGTATGTATATAATTATTTCTGAATATTGTAATTATGACCGAATGTTGAGTTCAATCATCACTGGTTGCTCTACACTTTCGGCCATGTGCCACATCTATGCTACACTTAGAAAATCATTTTTTGTGTTTGATCCTCACCGGGTGCCACGTACTTTTGGCTTTTGACCCAACTAAGCTACCTTAGTAAATCACTATATTTCTGAATACTGAGTGTTCAAGTAGTCACTCATGTAATTCTGGCCAAAGTGAAGATTGCTTTACTCGGACAATAAAGGAGAAATGTAGTCAGTATGAAGAAAAATGTTTTTAATATGCTTAAACTTATATAGTAGAAACAAATATGCATCTGCCTTTGGTCATTTGAGTGGAAGAAAAATAGGCCTGGTCAGTAGAGAAAAGAACAATAGAGAAGTGCGGGAAACAATGCAAAGAATTGGTGTTAGAAATGGGGATGGAAATTGTTGTGCAGAAGCAAGTTGGGATGACAACTGCATGAATGAACAGTGGAAGAAATCAATACTTATTTATAGACTCTGAAACAGATAACATGCATGCTGGAGGATAGCTTATATATTCACAATTAACAGCATCTATACACGTGCTTACAAAAATATATACACATGGAGTCAGCATACGCACATATATATATATATATATATATATATATATATAGGGTTTATCAAAAATACTTTTATAAACCTTGTGAGTGGATACCTCACACCAAAACAAGGACAAAAGTCTATATAAAAATACATCCACAAATCTGTTGTGGATTCCGCGATGAATTCGGTCTCCAAAGAATGACAAACGCAATAATTAAATAAAAGAAATAAAATGTATTTACACAATCATACAAAGAGTAATACTGTTAGTAAGTCCAGGAACGTTGTTAGTAGCAAATACAGATAGATATATACAGTCTCGAAATAGGACTTCTTTAGAGTCTAAGTGCTTGTAACTGACTTCTACAAGAGGTTATCTCACACTATCTCCGTTCGTATATTCTCTCACTATCCGCCGACTACCGACTACCGACTACCGACTGTAACTCTGGGTATTTAACGGCAGCAGTTTAGGTACACTTGGTAGAGTCCACTTATATGAAAAAGGGGTGGACCCCATAACAAAATCCTTCATTTTTGAGTTATTAAGTCTAAAGAAAGCTTATGGTAGATGGTAATGTGTTGCCATGTAGAATAGGTTATATTTGTCATTCATGTACATTTGTAGCTAGTCTGTCTTCAACGTTTAATGTGTGTAGTAGTGAGTTAATAGAGAAGTGTTCCATTTAACAATGGCAAGATATTCATATCGTGAGCAGGCAGATATGATTTTACATACAGCCATGTGAAGAGTAATGGATGTGAGGCTGCACAGCTGTATCAGATTGTGTTTCCTGACTGAAGGCAGCTGAGTCATTCAACCTTTGCAGCAGTTTATCGTTGCATTGCTGTGACAAGATCTGTGGCACCACAAACCATGGATCAAGTCTATATATGTGTGTCAATACCAAAATCTGATTTATCATTGAATCTACCACTTGTGAATTTCTAAAAAATGATGCCTAATTACTGTGAATGCACTTGTAACTTATAAGCAGACATTTGCCTTTGAAAACCAGTACCTCTGATATGCAAAATTAAATTTTGAAATAATCTCTTTCCACAATATCATGATTTTGATTGATTTGGTTTTCTACAGCTTTTTTTTTACCTTTTATTTAAATCCAGAAAATATTTTAAGATTGTAAGAATTTTGAGGAAATAATAATTTACTGATAAATATCCTACAAATTAACCCATAGATGGAGGGGAGAAGAGATGGTATTTGCATGTAAGTGACTATAATGAATCTGACTGGAATTGAAACTCAGCTTACCAATTTCCAATTCTGAGCCGTTATCCATTAGACCACCTACACATCTAAGTTTACAGAATCTGGTATTTCTAAGTAGTCACCTATCTAGGTACAGACCAAACTCAATGTTGCTTAACTTTAGTGATTGTACAAGTGTTTCAGTGTCATATGGCTGTAAGCCAATACAAGGATGAGAAACTTCATGGCAAAATATAGACTTAAGTCTGGTAGTAAGTTCATTCAGTGAAAGTATCAAATTTTCCAAGCCCTTTTACATCATTATGTGGCCTAGAAATTTCAACTATCTTCCTGATGTTAAGTATAAGTGTCCTTTTTGTTTCCCTTTTCTCTAAAACTTCATCATTGCTTGCATGTTTGGTACATGGTATTTTCAGCATCCTTTTGTAGAACCACAATTCTGTTGCTTCAAGTTTCTTCTTCGTCTATGAGGACATTGTTCAGCATTTACTACCATATAAGAGGACTGATATTACATAAAAGTTCAGTACTTTTTCTTTGTTTCTAATAAAACTTCTCCATTTCTTAATACTATGCTACTACTACTCATTTACACTATTTACATGCAATCTACTGTCCTCATCTTTGTTGTTGTTATCACAACGTTTTGGCCATTGTACTTTCTGGCCTTCATCAGGTGTATGTTGATCCGTATAACCTACAAAGAATTCAAAACAGAATCCTTTATTTAATCTACAGGGGCAGACTGTTCTCATTCCACTGTCATTGTCTAGGGATATTTCATGTAGTTCTTATGTAGTACTGCACAGTTATTGTTCACCCTGTTTCCACTGAGTGCAAATATATACTAATCAGCACAGAGACTGAATTCACAATTAATATGTCACCAAATTCATAAACTAATACACTAGACAACTGTATATCTCAGAAATTCTAACAGAAATTATTACTTCTTATTTATAAGTTTAGATTAATAAAAATTATTAGGTTGGTGCAAAAATAATGACGTAATAATGTCATTTTTTGACGTTAAAAAATATGTCAAAAAACGACATTATTACGTCATTATTTTTGCACCAACCTAATATTTATTGCTACCACCACCACTACTTCTTCCTCTTTCACTCCTACTATCATTTCTTCATTTTCTTCTTCTATTAGGTTGGTGCAAAAATAATGACGTAATAATGTCTTTTTTTGACATATTTTTTAACGTCAAAAAACGACATTATTACGTCATTATTTTTGCAACAACTTAATATTTATTTTATGTAAGATCATAAAAGTATTATTTGCTTACTTCAGCCTATTTTTCAGGACATGTCACTAGCATATATTGCAATAGAAGTAGATAGATTCACCTATTGTCAAGTTCATATTCCTATAGAACAGGATTAGAGTTTATCCCTATTTAGGATTGGGTTTCCAGTTCCTTTTAAAGGCCTGTCTGAAGTTATTATGCAAATCAAATAACCTCAATAACTCAAAAAGTTCTGAACTAATATTTGTCAAATTTAAACTCAACCATTTCCACCCTTATTAAAATATTTAATTAAAGTTTCTGCCGTTTTTAATGGTTACTTTTTGAGATATTTGGAATTTACAAAAATGAACTGATTGAAGTTAGAATGCAGATTAAACTAATATTAGCTCTGAAATCTAATAAAAACTATTTTTTCTTTTTGTATGTTGAAACATGGGTAAAAGGAAGACTCTAACAACTGCTGAAAAGCAGAAAATAACCAAGTTGTTAAGTGCGGGAATGTCCACATTGGAGATATTAAAAGAGCATTGCAGAGATCATCAAATGATAAAGAAGGCTGTTGAAAATATAAGTTGAGAACTCAAAGCAAAGTAGGAGGCTTTAAGAACTTGCTTCCTCGAGATGAACTAAAGCGAGTTATAGTGAAACAACCACTTTTGACCAGTGCTCAGATTTTTGAAAAGGCTGAAATTAAGGGAGTCAAGAAGGACAAAAGGTGTAGAATACCTTGTAAATTGGGACCTGTAAAAAATATCTTAGGTAATCTCCTCTCACAAAGGCAAATATCTTAGTGTCAACATTGGACCAAGAAATATATGAAAACTGATTTTTTAAAGTAATTTTCATGGAAAAATCTTGAGTGCCATTTGACGGACCTGACAGATGGGCCAAGGGATAGATTTTATCCAATTCAGATGTGTCTGTGGCTAAAAGAAAGCAACAAGAAGGCAGTAGGATTATGATATGGGCTGGAATTGTCAACTAAATCATTATTAGACCATTCCAAATCAATGAAGGTGTTAAACTGAACATTGCTAAATATTGTGATTTTATGAACAAGATTTTTGCATAGTGCAAGTTCTAGTCTTGTAGTTTCAAAGTGAAGTGTGTATTTATGCATGACAATGGTTTTTCTCATGTATCTAAGCTTACCCGTGAATTCCTTGAGCATAAAAGATTTATAGGAGAGAAGATAATAGAATGGCTATTATCAAGTTTTGATCTGAAAATCTATGGTCAATTGTGAAGATGAAATTTTATGAAGGTGGCAAACAATCTAACAGCAAAGCAGACTTATGGGAAGGAATTAAAACTACCATGTCAGAAATTGAACCTGCTGAAGTAAAAAAAATTTAACAAAATCAATGAATAATAGATTACTGTCTGTTATTGAGAAGAAAAGTCGCTATATTAAAATGTAAAGGATTCAAAGACTTATCATATGTTATTTGTTCTATTATAGGTGTTGGTCAATTTTTAATGATTTTATTATCTTTTTATTGAAGTAAAATGTGATTATATTATTTTGCCCAATAACTTCAGACAGTTTTTAGAATACATCAAATAACTTCAATAAAACATATTGATACTACCTAAAATTTTAACCCAACCTTTGTTTTGGCATCTAAATTGATTGTTTGAAATTTGACAATTTTTTTCAAAACAAATTTGAATTATTGAAGTTTATATGATTTGCTTAATAACTTCAGACAGTGTGTACTTCACCTCTATATTCCTACCTTCTTTGCCTGAACTCTGAAATTTTATTCACTAATTAAACCTTGACCTCTTGAAGTCTAGAATTAATGAGAATTCAAAGTCTAGTTCAACTTAATCTGCCTTTATTGAGCGTAACTGAAGAGTCTTGCTGTTTTGGCTAAGACAGTGTAGCTTATTTATACAAATCATAAGGCAGGGGAGGTAATCACTTTGTCCTACCACATTCTCCCCACTTTTGTTTTCTCCTAGTATGAAACAAAATCATCCAGAAGACTGAGTCTCTTGGCAATCTGGGATCATCTCAGTGGCAGCTGATCTGGGCTTTCAGGTGTTACAGGAACAGTTGGCCAGAAGTATTTATAGATGATTATCAGAGTCTGTGGTAGTATGCTCTCATTTTGAGGGAGCTATTCAGATGTTGATCTCTGAATCATCACTATCAGGGCCCTGTCCCTCAGGAGAATCCAATGGCATTGTGTCATCATTACTATCAAGAGGGAGAGATATTGCTTCAGGGGAGAGCTGCTCCTCTCTCTGATTTGATAACTTGCTGACTGGGGCAAAATCTGAGGGAAACATTCGATTATCTCAAGTCTGGGTGCTGGATACGCACATTGAGTGTGTTCACCTTGAGCAGTTCCACCTTACTCACAGGAGAATCATACTTGCTTTATCAAACATGGTTTCTAAATAAAACAGTACCTAGCTGTAAGAGTTTCAAAGGGAAGGAGATCCTGTCTGAACTTTACCTTGCAAATTTTTACCTTTTGTGAGGTGTTGCATTAGTCCTTGTACACAATAGTGTTCTAATAGCATACAGAGCCTCAAGTATTACACCTTCCCAATGTCTAATTGGAAGGTTTTGGCTTTCAAGTGCTAACTGTACGGTATTCCATATTATGCCATTGTATCTCTTACACTGTCCATTCCCCTGAGGGTTGTATGGGGTAGTGTCGCTTATGACCACTCCTTCTACCAATAGGAATCTTCTTAGTTGGTTTGGCATAAAAGATGTCCTGCAATCTGTATGAATGTAAGCTGGCATCTTGAATATTGAGAACAGTAAGCAAAGGCAGCATATGACCATTGTTGCACTTACATCTGGACAGCGGAAGACAAAAGAGAATTGCGAGTACTTGTCAACAACAGTTAGTAGATATTTGTTTCAGGATTTAGATAAAAGAGGGCCTTTAAAATCCACAGTCAGCCTCTCAAATGGCCGTGTAGTTATTACCAGTGTTCATGGGTTTGTAGAACTTTGGCTTTATTCAAGTGCAAATCTGACAACTGTTTGTTATTCGTTTCACATCCTCAACTGAAAAAGAAAAATTCCATCTTCAAAGCACACTTATCATTCTTGTGATGCCAGGATGACAGAGATCGTTATGAACTTTTTGTAGATCTTTGGTGCTATTTATTAATCCACACACTCTTGACAGTGCATCTGCCTTTGCATTTTCCTTTCCCAACCAATAAAAAATGTCAAATGAGAAACAGGAAAGCTCTACCCTCCATCTCACTATCTTTACATTTTTTTTATTTTGCTTGACATCTTGGGATTAAACATAAAAGAGACTGACTTTTGGCCATTGATTAATTTAAAACAGTGACCAATTAAGAAATGTCACCATTTTTTAGCACCTTAGCTATAACATTAGCCTCCATTTCAACAACTGAATGTCTATGCTCACATTCTGGCAATGTTCTGCAGAAGAATGCTACAGGGTGCCTGGATTGCCTTAACATGACAGCTATAGTGTGGTTGGAAGCATTGGTCTCTACTTCTGTCCGGATTCACCAATGTGATAGCTAAGTTGGCAATATGAGCAAAAGAAGGTAAAGTAAATTTGGTAATTTTCATAAGTGAATGTATTTTTTCAGAAAAAGTGGGGACTCATTGAGAATAATGATTGAACATACCCATGATTCATCACAAGGTGGTTATGGTATTGGGAATAGATAGTTTTAGCAGTGGTTTTAGTTGTTCAGGATCTAGCTTCATGATTCCTTTGCCCACAATATATCCAAGTAGTCTGATGGTTGTCAACCCAGAAGAACTCGTCATGGTTGAGTGTAAGATTATATTTCTTGACAGCCGCCAAAAACTGTCTTAGGTTGCAATTTTGGTCAGCCCTGTCATTGCTGCACACTGTCACATTATCTATGTAAGCAAGGTGCCTTGTAGTTTTTCTTAAAAAAATTATTTTATCGAGGATCCTCTGAAAACTGGAAACCTCATTAGTGACACCAAATGGAATCCATCAGAACTGATAAAGTCATCTGCAGGCTTCAAAAGCCATGTAATGCTTATCTTTAGGGTCTATAGCTACTAGCTAAATATTCTGTATTTGGCAATCTCATTTATCATCTAGTCAATATGGGGTATAGGGTATGAATTCAGGAGGGTGTACCTATTTATAGCTTGGAAGTAGTCTGTGACCATACTTTTTTTATTATTATCAGAGGACCTTCATGGTAATCTGCTTTTTTTGACTATTCCTTCTCTTAACATTCTTGTTATTTCTGCTTGAATAAACATATTGATTCAAGAGAATATTTTCAAGATTTGGTGGCTATTAATTTACAGTTTTTGGTTAAGTTTTTGTAAAGAGTGGGGTATTGTATATTTATAACAGCCAAGCCACAGATGTTCAATGCAAGTTAAGGTCTCCCAAAAGGGTGATTAATACTAGAATTCTGTATGACATTGGAGCATAGATTTTGCACCATGAAAAATTTGGTGTTAATGTAGGTAGTTTGATTCAACACTATGCTAGCCAAAAATATATCCTCTAACCTGCAAAAATAGTGAAGCATTCATCATAGCCACCTGACTATTACAATGTATGATTTTAAATCTGTTTCTTTTTGCAATATAAGTGCTAATAAAACTCTCTGAACTTCCTGTGTCAACTAGATCATTCATTTCTACCTCATTTATTTTTACTGCTAATATAACCTTTGAAAGACATTTAGAGTTTGCAATTGATAGGATACTAGTCACAATAGGAGCATTTGAACCAGGTGAAAAAAAGCTTGATCAACAAAACTTAAAGAAATGTCCCTTCTTTCTGCACTTGTAGCATTTATTTTTCCTGGCTGGGCAACACAACCTGGGCTATAGTTTGAGACCACAAAAATAATGTTTTCCTCTGGCTGCAGCACTAGCAGTATATGCAGTGCAGTATCTTCCAGAGAGAGAAGATTTTGAACTGGCAGTGATGGGGCAGAAACGAGGAAGTCTGTCATAGAAGACAGTCTTTTTTTTCCCCTGTTAGGGTTGTTTGAACTGGTGGACTAGTAGGAGAGTGAGTACTTAGTGCAGCCTCTGCAACACTTTTTGTAGGTATGAACAAGATTGCTTTTCTGCCATTTCCAAAATAAGTGACTGCTTGTGAGCATTAGCTAAATCTAGTTGTTTATTTTCTATCAATCTTTGACAATTGACAGATATAGTTCAATTCTAATCCATTTATAAAGGAGTAACCGATAAATCATCCTTTGTCTGATCTACTGTCACTGTTTAAGTCACAGTTTCAGCATAAGATTTTTAAGTGCTGAAGATACTGTTCTAACCCCTCCTCAGGGAATTGGTGGGTCATTGCTAATACATCTCAAGCAAAGATTATGTTTTGCCTCTTCACAAAAATTCCATCCAAAACATTGATGTCAATCTGATAAGTTTTGCAGTGAGAAATATTAATATATACAGAGATGGAAACGTGGTGTATTAGCAGGTTAAGTCTATCTGTATCAATAATAGTAGTGGATGAATTGTTTTCCAGTGCAAACAAAAATCTTTTGAATAATGGTTTCCAATATTGCCAGGCATCAGTAGAAGATGGGTCTGCGGAGTCTAAGTTGAGACATTCTGGTTTAAGGTATTTGTCCATAATTATGTTCAATAAATTGTAATGAAAACTCAGAGTCTAGTTCAGCTTAATGTGCTGTCATTGAATGTAACTGAAGAGTTTTGCCATTTTGGCTAAGACAGCAGGATTTATTTATATAAATCATAAGACAGGGGAGATAATCATGTTGCCATAACACTATCTTTCCTGTTATCTTCTCCTTTTTTATGCTAAGACAATTCCACATAGTAACCCTCTACCTTGACTGGCTCTTGAATGAAGATTAATAAATAAAAAATAAAAAAATCTAAATCCCATAGAAGATTTCTGAAAGGTGTTTAAAATTAGAGCTTATCAGATTAATACTTGAGCAATACTATGGTGATTTATCCATGCCTGGAAAAAAAGTGACAATTTTGACTTGGAAAAAATTGACAATTAATTTATAGTGGCTGGTAATTACAATAATAGATCATATGCAATATAGGGGAACAATTCAACTAGAAAAATTGGAAATAAATACAAATTAGAGACATGTCATAATAGATCATTCCATCTTAAAGAAATCAACAATATCTTGCAGCAATTTTTAACATCAACTTGAAATTTTTCTTGTTGAAAAGTTGAATAATTTAACACATTAAACATTATGGATAAAAAATAAAGAATTTTATATAGTGTTTTTTTTAGACTTAGCATGAGCAAAATAAATTCACAAATTTGGAAATATCATCAAAATCTGCAAAAAATTTTTAATCCTTGAATAGTCAGTTGTGCATAGCTTAATTTCTAATCTATATAAATGTAGGTAGAAAAAGCAAATGTTGATAAGACAGTAAAGGTCACAAAGCATGATTGGGGCCCATTACCAGGCTTGACCAATGAACCCAATCAGGCTCCCACTCCGGTCAGTTGGTTGGGGCTCGTATGAACTAGTCCTGTCTTCATCATAGAAATTTCAGACAGTGCTGTGCTTTGTTTCTAATTTATTCATTTGAGCTTAGAAAGTTTAAAATAAAAAATATAATTCCTCTCCAGACAAATGAAAAAAATATTATAAATGTTTGTTCGTTCCAAAGCTTAAGATAGCTAAATTTGTGCATAGACAAATGATCTCTTCTTTCTGTATAGATATATAATAGCCTAAGTATTTACTATGTTCAACTCAATTTTTAGGTTTTAAAAACATTAGAAATTTTTTTCCTAAAAAGTTTTTAAAAACTTTGTCTCAAATACTTTTGCATCTGACCTATGTGTATACATATATATTAGTATATATATACATATATATATATATATATATATATACATATATATATATATATATATATATATATATATATATTTTTTTTTTTAAGCATTTCACCCCAAGCAAGGCAGGAAGCCACTAGGATGCAAGGGGTTACAGAAAATTTAGAGCAAGATCAGATAGGAGTGATAGAAGAAAGGATGAGGGTAGTGGATAGATCAAGGCAACTGGAGATGTCGATTGACATTACACTTGAATAGCTGGAGATTATAGCTCACAGGGAAACAGGAATATGGAAGGGAGTTCCACAGGCGAGAGGTGCGAGACATGAAGCTATTAGAGTAAAAGACATGGCTACATTTAGGAGTTTCGACAGTGAAGGGGTGAGAGTGGGATGCCAGCCTCATAAGGCGCTGGAACTCATGACGTCTGGGAACAAGTGAATGCAGCTCCTCAGAGCAATTTCCATGAAAGTATTTGTAGAACAGACAGAGGGAGGTGACGGCGCGTCTGTGAGAAAGTGACTGTAGACGAGACGCCAGGGCAGGGCCAGCTACATTGCATATCCGCCTCTGGAGCCTATCAAGAACCCCGAGGCAAACAGAAGGGGCACCAGACCATATATGGCAGCAATACTCCATGCAAGGGCGAATTGTTGATTTGTAGATCTGGAGGATCGACTCCGGGGAGAAAAACTTCCTGGCGCGGTTCAGGGAGCCAACTTTCCTTGCAGTGGACGAAGCAATTGACTCAAGTTATTTATTCCATCTCAGGTCAGCAGTCAACGTGAGACCGAGAAGCCGCAGAGAGTTGCTCTCAAGAAGTTGATCGTCAGACATTCTGATGGAGGGAAAGGAAGGATCTCTGTGGTGATTAATAGAGAGCAGTTTTGTCTTAGAAGCATTGAAGTTGACCAGCCAATTCATGGCCTAGTTCACAATCGATTGGAGGTCCTTTTCGAGACACACGGCCAAGCGAATTTTGTCAGCGAGACTAGATTTGTTTTTGAGGCAGGAATAAATTGTGGTGTCATCCGCGTAGATGCCAACTTGGGAAGTTATTGAGTCAGGAAAGTCATTTATGTAGATAAGGAATAGAGTGGAGCCTAGGATGGAGCCTTGAGGAACACCTGCATTCGTGGGATAGGAACTGGAGGAGAATCCATTGAGAACGACTTACAATTTACGGTTTGACAGGAATGATCGTATTAGGTTATATAATCGACCTGTAATGCCATAACCCTGGAGCTTGCAAAGAAGGCCGGCATGCCAAACCCTATCAAATGCTTTGTAGATGTCTAGTGCCACAGCTCGGGCTTCCCCATTATTTTGAGGAGCTCGGTAGACAGTTTCAGT
Source organism: Acanthosepion lycidas (assembly GCA_963932145.1). Lineage (NCBI taxonomy): Eukaryota > Metazoa > Mollusca > Cephalopoda > Sepiida > Sepiidae > Acanthosepion > Acanthosepion lycidas. Next base: position 31,717,293 of record OZ010575.1, read on the forward strand.
GATGGCCGTAAGCACATCGGCTGTAGATCGGGCAAAGCGGAAACCATATTGCTTGTCTGAGAGCAGATTATGGGATGTGAGGTGGTTAACCACCCTGGTATTGATTAGGGCTTTGAAGACTTTGCTGAAGAGCGGAAGGATTCTGATAGGATGGTAGTTGGAAGGGTCAGAGGGGTCGCCGGAGTTCTTGAAGACAAGAACGATCGAAGAGGACTTCCTTGAGGCAGTAGTAGTATAGTTTAGAAAGGGTGGGCATTTCTTCAAGACAATGGCTGGTATCCCGTCTCCACCACTAGCCTTGTTGGGGTCTAAATTGGAGATAATGCCCAGTACCAAAGATGGGTTTATGTTTAAACCACTCAATATGGCCTTAGTTCTAAGAGGGAAGTTGGGTATGGGTACACCGGAAGAGTCGAGCATCGAGTTGAATGAAAATTTCCGAGCAAAGCATTCAGCCTTGTCGGTAGAGGAGGTCAGGACTTCAAACTGGTTGAATAAAGGAGGTATAGAGGGTTTGCAATTGTTCAATACGCTCTTACAGAGACACCAATAATCTTTGGAGCCAAATTTGCGAGATGCAATACGTTCCTTCATCCGAGCTGCAAATAGTGACTTAGCATCATTGATATATATACATATATACATACATATATATACATATATGTATATATACATATATGTATATATATATATATATATATATATATATATATATATATATATATATATACACATATATATATATATACATACATACACATATATATATATACATACATGTATATATATATACATACATGTATATATATACATACATGTATATATATACATACATGTATATATATATATACATACATGTATATATACATACATACATGTATATATACATATATATATATATATATATATATATATACATAAATATATATATATATATATATATATACACATAAATATATATATATATATGCATAAATATATATATATATAAGCAGTAAGCAACTGACTAAAAAGAGCTCAATACAACCATAGAGCAAACCTAGTCAAACCTAATGAGCCAGACAAACCTACCCAGGTTTCACCTAAGTGGAATGTCAGGGAAAGTTCCCTGACGATCACTTAGGTGAAACCTGGGTAGGTTTTTCTGGCTCACTAGGTTCAACTATATATATATATATATATATATATATATAAATCACAATATGTCTGAAAATATATATATATATATATATATATATATATATATAATAAAGAGTCAAAAACATCTTATGTAACTTCTCACAATCTTGGTTTCGACTGTCAGGTTTCTAAAGGTGGCAGGCACCTGAAGAGACCTGACAGTCAAAACCAAGGTTGTGTGTGGTTACATAGGGTGTTTTTGCCCCTTTATTATATTTACTTGCTCTTCATGTCTTTTCAAGTCAGATGCATTGGGAACATTTTGATATATGTCCGTTTTGTAGTATGGTATTTTTCCAGCCACTTAACAGATTTGTTTATATATATATATATATATATATATATATATATATATATATATATATATATATATATATATATATGTATATATATAATATATATTTATGTAGATTTAATAGGCTGGCTAATGAAATTTGAGGAATAAAAAGACAACAAAATGATAACAATATTAGCTTTAAGATTGATGATATATTTATTTCATATATATATATATATATATATGGGATAACAATATATAAATGTCTCAGTTTGGATGAAAGATATATGACAAAGTGGAAAAAGTTTTCATGCGACATGTTTTATTGCTTATGACTTCATTGGACTGGGTTTGTTTACATTGATGTAAATGTGCATGAATGAGACACTGGGAATTATAAATTTTAAAAATATTTTTGTTAATACTGTGTAATATTGTTTTGGATTTTAATTTATGTATTTTGGGTATATAATCTAGTGAATTTCATTCAGATTCTTTTTCTTTTTCTTCTAGTTTTCATCCTCTTTGTTATCAAATATACCATATTATGATAACAGAAGATCTGCCAAGAATGTTGAAACAATGTAAGAAGTACTATTAGGTTGGTGCAAAAGTAATATCGTTTTCTGACGTATTTTTTAACATCAAAAAACGATATTATTTTTGCACCAACCTAATAAAAGCACTTTATAAATATTTTTGTCTTAGTGAATTATTTGCTCTTTTAAATAGATTACCATTTTTTATATCAAAATTGTGGTCAGGAGTATGAGCCAGGTGATAGGCAACTCTATCTACTCCTAGTGTGGTGGAAGAAAAATATTAGTCAAAAACAATTAAGAAAAAAAAATCTTTCCATATATATGCACACACACACACATATATATATATATATATATATATATATATATATATATATATAGAGAGAGAGAGAGAGAGAGAAAGAGAGAGAGAGAGAGATTGAGGAAATGGATTAAATCCGACATATTGTTATTTTTGATTTATTCTGTTTAAACATTACTTTTGATGGATACTCATATTCAAGTAGAAGCTGTTTCTTAATTGAACCATATTTTTTATCCAACTACATCTATGGCCTGAATATTTGAGAGATCTTGGATAAAAAATACTGTTTAATTAAAAAAATAGAGCTTCTATTCAAATATGAGTATCCATCAAAAATAACTTTTAAGCAAAATAAATTAAAAATAACACACACACGCATATATATATATATATATATATATATATATATATATATATATATATATATATATATATATACATGAAGTATGTGTGTGTGTGTGCAATCAGATATTTCTTATTGGCAATTTCTGCTGAAAGAATCTGAGAAGACCCAAGTGACTTATGATATTTCAACTTTTCGTCTTTACTTTATTGATGTACAGAGAGAAAGCAAATCAAACATGTACTGAACTTTACATTAGAATCCAGGCAGTTTAACCAAGATATTTTGTTTTCCCCTACTGTTTGAACGTAAGAGCTTTGTGTACATTTTGTTCATATTTTTGTGACTGATGGCTTTCATGAAATATACCAAGGATGCGAAGTAAACTTATTGAAATATCACAAGCCACTAAAGTTCACATTCTTATTTCCTGAGACATCTGTTTCCAACTCAAATATTCTTCAAAATCAGCTGCCATCCATTTGAAGACCAAATTATTTTCATCTTTACAAAACAAGTTTAAGAAGAAAATATTTCTATAGTGAACAACAAAAATGTAATTTTATCTCAAATTTATTATAAAAGAAATTAATATTTTTGATTACATGCATAAAATACTGTATCAACATAAAGAAAGAATTTTTTTAAAAAGTCTCATTACAGATTTGGTTTGGTTTATTTTGTTTTACAGCACATCAAGCATAATGGGTTATTTAATGCTGACAAGATTTTTAAGATAACATCATATGAATAGAATATATATTCTTTATAAGAAATCAGTTTGTAGATCAGGTTTCATTGACATATTTTTTTAAAGAGGGTTTTTGACAAGAGTCAAATGTATTGCTGGTAATACTTTTTCCAAAATTTTATTGCTTGTATTTTTACTATAAAAATCTATTTTTATACTTTCATAGTAAATTTTGGAGTTAGCTATTTGTCCATAGTTGGAGTCCTAACAGGTGCTACCACCCATGGTCAGGGTAAACCTGGGAACAACAGCAATTAAGAGGTGGTTTCACAATCCTCAAAACTTCCTGATCAGAAGGCTTGCTGCCAGATGCAATTTATCATCATACCCAGGACAACTCATAATAGTGAATTTTATCAATGATATTGAGCAAAAATAGAGGGTGCTGCAGTTCCACAGTGCCCTTACACACACTACCACTGAGAGGGAGAGTGGGAGGGAGAGAGAAATTTTATTGCAAATTCAGCCTCATTATACATGACTTACTTTGAATTGTTACCAGCATAAAAAAGGAAAATATGTTAATAGGTCCCAAGGTAAGACAGAGACTTCATTTGCATGGATCTGGCATTCCCTTGCTGTGAGGGAAAACCAAAAATGTCTAGTGGTGCTATGAATTACTGATAAGGCTCTCTGGGTGATTAGTAATGATGCTTTGACCCCCACAAAACCATGCTTGACCCCAGGGTTATCATATGATGCAATCTTTGTTGGAAGCGTTTTGGACATTTCGTCTCTGTGTATAAATTTCCCTAATTTTATGTGTCTGTAAATAATTAAAGGTAAATTTATAATAACTTATAAAAAATTATACAGATAGAATGTAGCAAATAGAATTTTATTAAGAAAATTTTATCAATAACTTGTAAGTCAGTATTTTCCCTTTGTAATATACAAAAACTATAATTCTAAAACAGTTACTCTTTACATACTAACAAGATAATGCATTGCTTACCTCTGGGAAATTAGTGCACTTATTTTAGAATGATGTTTAATACATTAATCTTGAATGTCACTGTTTGCGATTTCAACTCTCACAGACAACTCCATATATGTGTCCTTGTACCAAATTTGGCTTCATTCTATAATAAAGCCAAAGTGTTAAATGACCAACTAGAATTCTGTAATGTACTCTTGTATACTAAACACAAGTGCCAACAAAGTTAAATCATTCCCTTCAACCCTGGTGTATGTGCTTATTATTTTTTAAATAATTTTCTCCACAGTATGGTTATTTTGTTCCATGCTTATATAAAATTTTTTAGCAGAATCACTCTATATGTGATTCCATTTGCTGTGCAAAAAGTTTATCCTGCCATGGAAGGTGACTCTGATCTCTGAACAATAATAGTGTGTTTGAATAGTTGTGTTGTCATATCCTGCTATGTTAACAGAAAACAACATTGAGTGAAATTAACAATAAGGATACTGTAATTGAGAGGCATTGAAAAAGAAGTTCTGATACTATTTGATCAGATCTTATAGTGCAAGTTTTTAAGATCAGTTTATGATGCTAAAATATATGGGGTCACACTATGCACTATACACAAGTAAATCCTTTTTCTGGAGGGCTTAAAATTCAGGCCAAAAAATTCAAAAGTCATGCTATACATTTAGTTGGTTTGGTTTATTTTTTTTTACAACATATGAACATCAATGGGTTATTTAATGCTGACAAGAGTTTTAGGATCTGTTCATATGAACAGAACATGTATTTGTAATAAATCAGTTTGTAGATCAGATGTATTGCTGGTAGTATACTTTTTTCCAAAAATGTATTGCTGCTAATATTTTTTTTTGTCAAAAATGTATTGCTGGTAATATATTTTTTTCAAAAATGTATTGCTGGTAGTTTTACTATAAAAATCTATTTTTTTATGCTTTCATAATATTTTAGTCCCTGTTTGGGGGTTTCACTATTTGCCCATAGTTGGAAACATAGCAGGTGCTACCACTCTGGGTGAGGGTGAACCTGGGAACAAGAGCAATGAAGAGGTGGTTCCATACTCCTCAAAACTTCCTGATTAGAGGCCTTGCTGCCAGTTGTAGTTTATCATCATACCCAGGATGTACATGAAGTTGACTTAAACATACGGTAAATATTTTGCTCAACAGAATTTTATTAACTAAGTCTAGGTTTTTCTTCCTTATTTTTTCTTATTATTCCTGGTTGAGATAGAAACAAATTTACTTCCTTATTTTCTATCAAATATTTTGGTCAAGAGAATTTTATTATATTCCTACATTTAGTTTGAGGGGAGAAGGTTTCAGAAATAATTATTATATTGTAAGTCCTTGTTCATGAGACAGATTCTATACTAGAACCAGAAGTCAGTTTTCAAGCACAGATAAACATGCCTGAACTCTGAATGCTTATTTTCTAGGCAGCTAAATTCTGTTGTAATGCTCATAACAACTTGCAGCTTGGGTTAATGATATTCCAAAGGAAAATACTGGAACACAGGATTAGTGAAAGAACTGTTTAATCACAGGGATTAATAATACAGTACTAGTGAATATTGTAGTTAGTACAATACACTGTGTGACTCCTTAGTGTTCCACTTGCGACTACTTTCATAGTTAACAGAAGAGTTCATGTTCAACACTTTAGTATAGCAAAGGTTGTTCGCCTTTCTACACAAGAAATTCCCATTATTCTTGTGTAAAAACAAAACATGTGCAACCATGTTTAAATCAATTCCTTTGATATAACCACTATCCACCCCCACTTCAGCACAATGATTATTTGGTGTGACATGCTTAACATATTTTTCAAAATAATTTTCTCTGTAGCATGATTATTTTGTTCTGCATTTATTAAACTCATATTAAAATGACCAACAGAACATTTATTTAAACAAACTTACTTATTTTATAAGTTGGAAAATTCCCACAAGCAAAACAGCTCTTGTATTTTGTACTGCTGGGGCGTAATTAAATAAATAAAAACTCCATACCCTAATAGTGTCTAATATTTTTGTTGTAAATTCTCAAAAACAAAAACATTGATAAATTCACTTTCATCATAATTTTACGTTTTATTACAATGTTAATAATCACTTTTTAAAACAATACACATTAACGAGGAGTGAAAGTAGTTAAAATAATAGTGGTGTCAAAGGAAAAACATTCCTTTTGACACTCTGATTGTTTGCAGCCATGAAGGTCCAAGCTAGGTGTAGGTGTAGGCCTCCATCGGTCAGGGTTGACCATGGGTAGCATCCTAGTTGTCTGCTTGGCTGTAGCATTGATGTCTATGACTGTAGAGGCCAATGCGGGAGTGACAATCTCTGTTGCAGAGGTCGCATGTGTGTTCTGTCTCTTGTCTGTTAGAGTTGTCACTTTGCTTTCTGCATGCCCGCCTTTCTGTGGCAACTTGTGTCAGCTTCTCCTCCCCTGACTTGAGGTATTTGGTCAGGGTTCCTCTACACTTTTATTGTATGGCAGCCAGGCTCTCTCAGGGCTCTGTGTTGATACCCACAGCTTTCATGTCATGCCTCACGACATTGAGGTACTACAGCTGTGGCCACCTGGCAGGTCTTCTTCCAGAGGCCAGCTCTCCATACAGGTCTTTGGGGATGTGGTCATCTGGCATGTGGTGGACGTGGTCCAACTAACGGAGTCTACACTGTCTGAGCAGTGTGAACATGCTGGGCAGACCTTCTCGAGACAGGACCTCAGTGTTTGGCACCTTGTCCTGCCATGCTACTCCCAGGATGTGGCAGATGCCTCTCATGTGAAAGGTATGCAAATGCCTTTCTTGCCTGGTGTACATGGTCCAAGCCTCGCTGGCATATAGCAGTGTGCTTATGTTGCAGGCATTGTACACTGCCACCGTCAGCTTGTGCACCTCACAACATGTGTGTGGACCAGGTCCAAGCTATATTAAATATTATATTAGCTCCAGTTTCCTGAAGAATTCAAAAGAATGATAGGTCAAGGAACAAAGAGGAAACATTTATAAATTTAACACATTTCACTTTTATTTAGGTTTCATCAGAAGTTTTGGGGGAAAATCTCTCTTTTATAAGTGATTTCCACTCCAAATTCTAATGAAGCCTAAATAAATTACATCATTAGCAATTTGAAAAATAAAGCTTCTGAAGATAGCAATATAACCTGGTATATTTTTTCCATTTCATTTGTGACTTGTTTCTAGGTTTTGAGGATTGAGAGCTGCTGTTTTTTTTAAATAAAAATTATTACCTATGAGATTTTAAGTGTTTGATATTCTTTAATCAATAATAATTTTGCTCTGTCTTTTGACATAGAGCTCTCCCTGGATCTATATCCTCTTGGAAATTTCATACAGATTACCATATTGTATCATTACTATATATATATATATATATATATATATATATATATATATATATATATATATATATATATATATATATATATATTTATATATATATATATATACAGCAGGAGGCATGGTGGAGTAATGGATAGTGGCTCAGATTGAGGAATCAGAGAGTCAAGTTCGAATTCCATTCGAATCCATTAAATTCACTTACATGCTAATACTCTTGGGAAAGGTATGACTCCTCTTCTTGTCCCCCAGCTATGGGTTAATAGCAGGATAGACCGGGTTCTGTAGCCTCGGATGGCAACTGGTCTACGGCAGAAAGAAATGGCAACCTACTGCAGGAAAAAATTTGCCTCGTCAGTCATGCATCAAAAGATTCATGATCACCTAAGCATGTTTCACACATAGCCATATAGCACATAACTGACTGACTATATATATATATATATATATATATATATATATATACTTCAACAGATTCTTTTTTCAAACTTGTCACCTATGGAACTCCCTTCCATTTCCTTCCTTCCCTGATAACTACAATCTTTAAAAATTTAAATGCAACATCAATCTCCATTTTCTATGTTCTTGAACCCTGTTTAGCTTTAATCCTTTCCTTGGTCCCCACTATGCCAAGTCTTTTCTCTTACCTTCACTCTCTGTAACTCCCTGCAAACTGGTGGCATTCCTGCCTTGCTTGTGGCAAAATTATGAATATATATATATATATATATATATATATATATGTTACATAGTTGTAGCTACATAAAACACACATACCTACATAAATATAATTTTAACTTACATGTGCAATAATATTAATCTTAGTTATATATTGTATAAAGATGCATGAGAAATGCATATATTTTATGCCCTAAAAATTACATATACATATATGAATATTTATCTACATACTGATATACATATCATTTTCATGTATTTGTACATGTGTCGCTATAAAAATCAGTAGCATTTCTTAAAAAGATTTACCATTTTTACTTCAAAGTTTTTTTATTTTTCATTTTTATAAAAGAGCTATAAAAAATTTTTTTTTCAAAAAAGTTATATCCAACTTTCAAGTCATCAAATAAACTATTTTGGTTTGCAGATATGGTGAATGTTGTGCTGCCTATTGACATTTTGTACAAAGAATCAAATTCTTGAAACATCTAAAAGAGAAAGATTGCTAAAGACTGGAATGGTCTGGAACTTCTATGTTTTCATTGCTGGTAGTTGTTAGGATGTCTGACACTGAATTTCTTATGAATTTGAAAAGAAATCTTTTTATTAAAAAATTATCAAAATATACAATGCAATATTTATTATTTACCATTTTATAAAGATTTATTATTTAACATTTTATAAAGAAATAAATTTTAAAAAATGCTTTTACTCAAAAATTTATAATAAAATTATCAAAATATACAATGCAATATTCATTATTTACCATTTTATAAATAACTATTGGAGAAAAATGTATGACATTGTGGAAGAAGTTTTATTGTGAAGTGTTTCATCTTTTAAGATTTCATCAAAATAAATTTCTTATATATATCTTTATATATATATATATATAAAACTTATATCTAAAAACTTGTTTTTCGATATAACTTATTTTATTTCTTTACATTTTTATTTTTAAATTTATTATTAAATTTATTTTATCTTATTATATTTTTATTTTTAAATATAACCTATTTATTTTCATTAAATGTAACTTATTTTTAAATATAATTTTACTTATTTTTAGATATAAATTATTTCAATATTTTTAAATATAACTTATTTAATTATATCTTATTTTTAAATATAACTTGTTTTTGGAATATGACACTGCACTTTTAAATATTTCTTTGTATTTTTAAATATAACTTTATCTATGTATTTTAAAGCTTTTTAAACCCCTTTTTATTCCTCTCTTCAGTTTTAATTTAACTTTTCATTTTTCATATAACAACCAATTTAATGGTATAAGGTTAATATGCAGGTTTAATTTATAAAACCCCTTCCCTTTAAAATAAATATCTTTCACCCTCCCCGAACACTGTCTCATGCCTTTCATCTTCATCAGACAGACGAATTATATTTTCACCTTTTGAAATAAGCTTATTCCCCATATAAGGTGATTTGGGATTTTATTGTGTATTTATTTTTGCTCTGTAATAATAAATACATTGAGCCATTTTTGTGGAACAGTTTTAATATTTTATATTACCAGTTGGATTATATATATGGGGAAACTGTATGACAAAGTGGGAAAAGTTTATTTGTGATACCTTTCATCCCTCAGGACTTCATCAGACTAAATTTGTTATGTTGGTACAACTACATATGTACATGACAAAGGGGTGCTAATTGTCAAAAAAAATACATAGAAGAAACCTTAAGAATCTAAATAAAAGATTATATGAACACTAAAGGGACATTTTGCAAAATAATACATCAAATGCATTGGTTGCCCACCATAACAAGACTGACAACAATTTTGACATAAAATACTACTCTGATTAAAGGAGAAAATAATTCACTACAACATAAATGTCTAGAGAGTGCCTTAATCTCAAGATCGTCTACAGTAAATTTGCCCCTGGCTCTTACAGCATTTCACCATTCCTGGCAGATCTTCTAATATCACAGTGTGGAATACCTACTTAAAACAAGGGAAAGAAAAAGAAAAAAACTCTAAATGAATTCAGCTGATAAAAAAAAAAATTTAATTTCTAAAATTCCCAGCACCCACCTTCTGTACTCATGTGTAGTCCAACAAATTTAGTTCGATGAAACCCTGAAGGATGAAACACATCACAACTTTTTCTATTTTGTCATAGAATTTCCCCAATATTGTTCTTTATATATATATATATATATATATATATATATATATATATATATATATATATATCAAGTGCTAAAGGATGAAACATGCCACAAGAAAACTTTTTCAATTTGTAATATATTTTTCCCTAATATTGTTCTTGATGTATATATAAATATCTATCTCATAAATAACTATGGAAACAAGTTTCTTTTTATTCATAGTCTTATAAAAATATCAATGAACTATAAAACAAGAAAGTTTGAATAAAAATGATTTTCCAAACTTAACACTTTTCAGATTATTTTATATCTCAGATTAATTCTTTTTTTAATTTTCCAATTTTTTTATAATCGTGATCTCAGTAAAAGAAGGACTAATCGATAGAAATCCAAGGCCTGAAACTCCAGCAATTATAGGTTCACTCCACTTCCTACGCTTCTTTTAAAAACAATTTTGAAAACTCTCGATAATTTAAAAAAATAACCGCCTAGAAAATCTGCCAACAGATTAAATCAGCAATATAATAAATAAACATTGTTTAATATCTTTGTTGTTAATTCTCAAGAATAAAGAAAATATCTAAATCCACCATCATATGTTTGAGTTTTATAAAAATTCTAACCATCACTTTTTAAGACAAGAAACATTTCTGAGTGAGTCAAAAGTGCATACAGTAATAGTGGTGTCAAAGGAATAACCGTTGTCCTTTTGACAAACCCTTTTTTTGCTGTACAAAAGTCATATATATATATATATGTATATATATATATATATATATATATATATATATATATATATATATATATACATACTTACATATATATACATACATACATACATATATATATATATATATATATATATATATATATATATATATATATATATATATATATATGTATTGTGTATTTAGGCAGCAATCCCTGATTTATACATGTTTTATTGAAGATGACAGACAAGATACTGTGATTAATTTTTTTATTTAAATTTTCTTGTGTTATAACAAGTGTTTTCATTTCTGGACACAGAATGTGTAAAAAAAAAATGTCCAAATGTCCTGTAATTCCAAGTGCTTTTGGCTATACTTTTAGCCATTATCAAGGGTGATTTTATTTTTACTTTTCAACTGGGTGTATGGGTTGTGTGTATGTTTCTAAAGTTAGGAATGTTATATTTTCTAAATACAGTTAGCACATTGTGGCTGTGTTTGTAGTTAATATTATTGAGTATTGGCTTTCTCTTTTTTATTATTAAGGCTTCTGTTATTTTTAATCGTTTTTTACATGTGAATGAGGTTATTATATTTGTATTTTCTACTAGTATATTTCAGTTAGAGTCTGGTAAGTTTGTGTGTTTAAATGGGTTCTAATGGAGCTGTGGTTGGATAGGTGTAACATAAGGCATCAGATAGCCATGTAGTTATGTGACCAATATAATTATTTATGAATTCGGTTTGACCAGGAACATAGTTTCTTAAAGGGCATTTGAACTCATAAATAATGTTCGTTCATTGTAATTTTGATTTTGCTCGTGTGTTGTTATCTTTGAGGATAAGGTTAGTTATTTTAAATTTTTAGTAGTAGATAATGCTTCCTGTGGAAGAAAAATATTTATACATATGTAAATTTTTTCATGAGTGTATGTATGTTTTTTATCATATGCATGTTACATACAGACAAAGAGTTACTCACGACAAAGATGAATTTTTGTTTTGATGTGAATGCATCTCAATAGGTGAGAAATAAAGATTCTTATAAATGATTCTATTTAAAAATGCTACTTATGAAACATCACTTTCTTTTTTTCATTATTCAAATTTAAAGAAAAAACAAGATAAGGAGAAACACCCTAAAAGAAAAAGAAATATATAAAGGGTTTCCATAAAAGGAAAAGGAAAAAATAATAATAATAATAATAATAAAAAGAAAAAGAAAACAGGTAAAAGCAAAGAGAAGAGGATAAGAAGACACTAAAAGGCAAAAAGGGAAAGAAGAAAGAGAAATGTAACAGTTAAGAAAAATTAAAAGACAACACATCATAACTCCAAAGAAAAAGAAGAAGAAAAAAGAATAGAAGAGAATAGAATAGGAGAAAGATTTACATGAATATGAAAAAATAAAAAAAAATGTAACATCTTTATAATAAATAACTATTGCTCTACTCTTGGTATTCAGCCCTCTTTTAAATTAATATATATATATATATATATATATATATATATATATATATATATATATATATATGTACATGTGTATATAAATATATATATATATATATATGTACATGTGTATATATATATATATATATATATATATATATGTACATATGTACATATATATATATATATATATGTACATGTATATATATATATATATATATATATATATATATATATATATATGTACATATCTATATATATATATATATATATAAAAAATTGTGTATTTGGGCAGCAATCCATCTTTTATGTGGCTAAGTTTTTATTTTACTTTTAACCAAATGTATGGATTGTTTTATGTATGCATCTAGAGTTATAGGAATGTTTTATTTTCGAAAAACACTCAGCACATTGTTGCTGTATTCATAGTTGATATTATTGAGTGTTTGATTTTTCTTTTTTTATTAATAATGCATCCATTATTTTTAGCCTTTTTGATGAGCCTATTATATTTGTATTATCAATGAGTATGTTGTGGATAAATTTTTTTTAGTTCTCCATGTGTATTTAGATGACACCTAATGAGCTTGAACATACAAAACATTTGGACAATTTCTTCCTAACAAGTTTTAATATATGGGATCATAATTTAATATTTAATGATTAAAATAAATATAACCTCAATTAAAATTGAATAAAATAAATATAACCTAAGGTACTTTTTGACTGATACTTTGGCAGAAGCCAACCATTGGTATTTTAATACCAATGGTAGTTGTCTGCTGAAATATCAATCAAAAGGGGGTATTTGTTTTTTAAATAGGATCTTTTCATCTCGATGATTGACTTCTGATGAAGTGCCAGTTAAAAAACACCTTAGGTTATATTTATTTCATTTGATTTCAATCATTGAATATTAAGTTATGATCCCTATCTTAAAACTTGTTTTATTACGGTGTGGTACTAAAAATTTATTTGCATATATATATATATATATATATATATATATATATATATATACACACACACATAAATTGGTTAAATTCTAATAAAATAACATTCTACAAAAGCCAATGGTACATTAATCATGAAAATAGATTGAAAAATTTTAAAAATTGATTAACAATTAATAAATTTAACTCATCGCTTACTACCAAAAAAACTCTGACTTGATCACTTCTTCTGCCTTATGGCCACATCACCTTGAAACTGTGATTCCTATACAATCACCAAAGTTAAGCAACATAAAGCCTGGTTAGTAGCTAGATGGGTGACTGCTTGAGAATAATAGGTGCTGTAAGTGTTAATGGCTCAGAATTGTTAACCAGAAAACTGAGTTCCAATTACATTTGGCTTCTTTATATTCACATATGCGCAAATACTTTTGGGAAAGGTATGAATCCACCTCTCCTCCCCCAGCTATGTATTAATTAGTAAAACTTGTATCACTAAATCATTACTATCGAAAATAAAAAAAAATAATTTTAAAATCTAAAAATATTTTCTGGCTCTAAATAATCTGCAAGGGATTGATAAGCATTAAAAATGAATCACTCAATCAATTAAAGAATGCCTAATATTAGGTTGGTGCAAAAATAATGACGTAATAATGTCGTTTTTTGATATATTTTTTAATGTCAAAAAACGACATTATTACGTCATTATTTTTGCACCAACCTAATAATAATAATTCAGACAACACATACATTAGTTACACAAACATCACATAACTGCATCAATTCATATATCCTTTATCTGATAATAGTTCAATTAAAATCCATATTACCAACCAACACAATGCACAAGTAATCTGACAAATCCATGCCAATAACACAAAAATACAATATCACATAAACTGTAAAGAAACAATTACAAATGTTTGAAGCATTACACATAAAGGACTAACAACACAAGACCAATAAACAAATATACTAAATATAATTCATAAATAAAAAAAATGATACAACACGAGCTGTCATCTGAAGATACTTTAAAAATCTGACATGACATGCATAATATTAATAATTATGATAATATAACTAATAATGGTTTATGAGATCCAGAAGAACTCAAACATGTGACAATTTGTATTTAAATATGTACTGGAAACCATGGCACATATAGAGGTAATATTTGAAAAATGATGAAACTGGCAGCATAAAAATAAGAACTTTTTGATAATCATTTATAAAATCCAAAAATACTCGGACATTGTATTATTTATATTTAAATGTGTACCAGAAACCAAGAAAATTGTCTGGAATACAGAAAAAAAAAATGAATAAAAAATCCTTAGCAAAACTTTTGTTTGTCTCTAACTAAACTTGTACCAATGAAAAAATTACTGCCCAATACAAAAAAATAATATTTATAATAAGACTAATAATACTTATTGTATATTAGTATATTTTGGACATACCTGTGTTCTTTCTCAACAAGATGAGAAATAGAAAATGAAGTGGAACCCACACCTCCACCCCATGGTTGATATTACAGAAAAGATCTAGAAATTTGTGGCCAGTTGTTTGCCATGATTAAGGTTGTAGAGGGGTTTTTGTGGAAACTGTATTCATTGAGTATGTCTAAATTGCTACTTAAACCTAGAATGTGTGAACTTATTTTGAAGTCTGAGTTAAAATACATTTTTAAAATAAATTGACACCTTCTAGGTTTAAATACGAATTTAGGTATAATCAATGAATACAATTCCCAGAAAAAGCCTTCTCCAAACCCTCTACTAACCATATCATGGCAAACAACGGGGCCTCAAAACTACTAGCTCTCTTCAGCAATATATGAAAAAAAAAGCCCCACTTCATTTTTTATTTCATGTCTTATTGAGAAAGGACACGGGTGTGTCCAAAATATACTAATATAAAATAAATATTATTAGACCTAGTATCAATATTGTTATTTTTTTTATTGTTCTTTTATCTCTCAATTTTTTTCATCAGCCTATTATATCTACCTTTTATAAGAAGCATACATGAACAATATTTTGTTATTATATATATATATATATATATATATATATATATATATATATATATATGGGGGGTGTCTTATACAAGTGGAGGTGTGTATATTACTGCATTTATATTTGCATTTGAAGATTCTCTTTACTGCATCTCTTCTTATATATGTAAGCATGTTTCTGTATTCTTATATGCACACATGCATGTATGGATCCATACATTTTTTGTATGCACTTTCATTAGTTTCTTGTGTGTGTGTGTGTGTGTGCATGTGAAGGTTTGCTGGTAAGGAGTCCTGTATTCAGCATAGAAATCTTAACAGCAGAAGGTATGCGTTATTGCGAATCTCCCGAAGGATACCAATTACACAGATTTGAATGGCATTTTTTGCCCAGTCCATTTTATGCCCAGTCTTACACATACACTGTCACAAAGTCACACAACTAGAAATACAAACATCAAATCTCATGTATTTATTACATTGTGGGGAATACATAAAACTGTGCACAAAAATATATAAGCACACAGACACACATATATATATATATATATATATATATATAATTTTAGCATCACCTCTACTTCATATGCAAGTGTAATCACATCAGCATAAACATCATTTTAGTCTAGTGATGCCCTAAAGGACAAAATGTGTCACTTGAAAATTTTTTGACACTTTGTTATAGATTTTCCTGAACTGTTCTGATATATATATAAATATATATATATATATATATATATATAAAGAAATATAGTCTTAAGGTGTGCTATATTTATGGAATAAAGTGCTCAATATCAGAGATAGAGCGTGTGTAAATATAAAAGTGAACATAGAAGTCAACACTTAGAGGCGACAGTCTGTTTCATGCTATATGCAATCGGTGGCCTGACTATTGCATATAGCATGAAACAGACTGTCGCCTCTAAGTGTTGACTTCTATGTTCACTTTTATATATATATATATATATATATATATATATATAGTGTTCCTAATATATATATATATATATATATATATATATATATATATATATTACATACAATAGGAATTAAAATTACCTCACAGTTACGATCATTTCACCTCATGAATTAAGATTTACTCACAAGGATTTTTAAACCAATCAAGATTATAAGATAATTTTTTTTATTTTATCTTATTACCTTGATTGGTTTGAAAATCCTTACAAGTAAATCTTAATTCATATGGGAAATGATCATAACTATGGGATAATTTTAATTCCTATTATATGTAATTTATATGCTCTGTTAGAATAAATACATTGAGCTCTCTTTGTGGATCCGTTTTATTATTTTATATTGTTAGGGTTCACTTGGATTATATACCAATGGATTATTACCTATATATATATATATATATATATATATATATATATATATATATATATATATATTTTAAATAAAAACAGACCATTTTAAGGTCCCATGTAATAAGTTATTTCACCACAGGACTTTACTTCCAAACAAAAAATGAAAAGAAAATTTACACATTTTTGACGGGCTGTATTAAACATATGTAAATTAACGAAGTGAGGATGCAACTTATGCATAAAAGAAAAAAATCCTCGTAATAAAACATAAAGATCCGGATTTATTACTAAACAAAAATAATGAACTAATTTTTAAATGCCGACATAAGAACAACCTAAATCTAACTAAATATATTTAGGAATAACTATATAGAAAGACTAATATTACATGATCTTGGTTTTTTGTTTTTGGAAATGTTGCTATGCACACATAAGTGCAAACACATAACTGTATGTATATAACTATGTAATTGAACTTGAACATTGATACGTCTTTTGGTATATATATGTATATGCGTTTATATGGAAAGATAGGCATGCATGTGTTATTTTTTTGTGTATTGTGGGCACATTTTTAGAGTGAGTGGGTATGGTTATGGATATGTATGTTTATATACTTGTATGTATATAGGTGATCTATGTGGGTGTATATATGTATATGTATATATTTGTGTGTATGCGTATATGTGTGTATATGTGTATATGTATATGTGTGTATATATGTGTATATGTATCTGTATATATATATATGTGTGTGTATATAAGTGGGTATATGTGTGTATATGTACATGTGTATATATGTATGTGTGTGTGTATATCTACATGTGTATGTGTGTATGTATGAGTATATACATATATATATATGTGTGTGTGTGTGTGTGTGTGTATATGTGAATTTATGTATATATATAGATATGTATGTATATGTATGTGTGTATGTGTACGGATATGTGTGTGTGTATATTTATGGATACATGGAATATTATAAAAGAAGGACTTACAGTCCTGTTATTAGTGTTTTATCTCATTTTCTCATTTAATATTCTCCAATTGGAAGTGTGAGTTTAAAATTCTTTATAATATGGAGGAAAATTTTTTAAGTTGATAATTTAATTTAAATTGAAATATATTACCCTTTAATAATCATTATTGATGATAAAATATTTAAATTGGAAAAATTTTTTATATTTAGGTAGGTGTTAATACATGAAGTTACCTGTGTATATCGGCACATGGGTACCTGTATGAGTGATTGAACATGTAAAGGAACGTGTGTATATGTGATATTTGCATGGGTGTGTATACAGTATATGACAGAGCAAGATCTTTAATATTACCTTCAAATATTACCCCATCTTAACTTAACTAAAATTTAAGTAAAAGAAATTACCAATCTAGAAACAGTCACAAGTTAAATTCATGAACAAAATTCAAATGGATAGAGATGTCAACTTAAAAATCAATAATAAAATTTTTTAAAGAGATTTAAAAAAAGATTACTAGAAGTAAACTTATATTTTAAAATAAAATTTTATTCTTTTAATGTACTTTCTATGAATATTTTCATAGAAAATTCCCAAATTTAAAAGAAAATTTAAATCACTAACATCAAATTAAATTATTTGTAGACAGTTTAGAGACATTCAAATTTATATCAAACATTATAATCTTTATCAACCCCCAAAATAACACTTTCAAAGTAAAACAAAATAACAGTGTCTGTTTCTAGCCATTTTTTTTTTTTATTTTACAAAGAAAATTAGTGACACCTTCTCTCATAACTTCCTTCTCTCTTTTTCTCTCCATGGGTTTTTTTCTTCTCTACCCCTTCGATATCAATATATAACTTCCATTAAGTAAACCGTTTAAATGTGTCAATATCTGCTAACTCACTCATGTCTTCTCTCTCCCCCCTCACTTCCTCACTTTGTTAATTTACATATGTTTAATATGGCCTGTCAAAAATGTGTAAATTTTCTTTTCATTTTTGGTTGGAAGTAAAGTCTGATGATTCGCAGTCCTTTAAAAGGGCTGTGGTGAAATAATTTATTACATGGAACCTTAAAGTGGTCTGTTTTTATTTAAATTATTTGCTCTGGATTTAAATTGAGCTCTCTGGATCTTATCCTTCTTAGGTTTACCCATACGGATTACCTAGTTTTTCATAAACTAAATATATATATATATTATATATATATATATCTAGTATTCCTATATATATATATATATATATATTTCCAAATGAGAGAAAGAACAGATGGAGTAAATCATAGCATTTACTTTAACTTCTTTTACTTCTAGAAAATGTGCTCAATACAAAGTAGAGCAAAATATTATAATATTTTTATTATATCTATTATATATATTATCTATTATAATAGATTACAAAAAAATCATTTTACATCACTACACAAAAGCTTTCATGTTTCAATACTAAGATTGTACTTCCTCAGGCAATGGTAGATAACTTGTGATAAAAATGATTTTTTAGGGAAATTTGAAAACAAATTGTTACCTCTTTTCAGAAGTTAGAGGTGGAGGCATAAGGTCAGAATTAAAAATATACTTATGGGTATGTCTAGATTAACCAATTGAATGCCAGATCTATGCTAAAATATAAAAAAAAGATCAGAGGTGGGTTATTTTTACATGTCAAGAAAAACTGATACTTAAGACATATCATCCAAACAATACTAGGAAACATTGTAGCGACAATTGTATTATGGATGTAGCCAAGTGATGATGTGCTGATTTGTTGTAGTAGACAGAAAGTGATCAGAAACAAATTTTTTATATACTCAGGAAGCTTCTTAAAGGGGCCAAGATAAAATTAAAAATGTGGAACATCTATATAAATTGCTAATTATACTGAATAGAGGATAAAACACAGCAATATTAAAGTTAAATAAATCAAATAAATATTGGGTGGACCATTATATACGAATAAAATTATGGCTATACAATTGTAATTATTTATAAAAAAATTTTTTTAACACTATTTTAAGGTAAAAGGTAGACAATGCCGACATAACACTGTTAATTCATTTCTTTGTTTTAACAGATCTTTATAGTTAGGAAACTTTATAATATGTGATTTTTCTTGTAAACACAGGGAACATGGATCATGTATTGTTACAGAACATCCCTTTCAAAATATTTTTGGCACTTAAAAGAAGTTAAAACTCCTATAGTAAAATGGAAAATGTTAAAAAAATAGAACTTGTAAATCCTTACATGATACATGTTTCTGGCTTTTACAAGAAATTCTGACCTTATGCCCCCCACTTTAATTTGTGAAAAGAGGTAATGATTTGTTTTTAAATTTTCCTATTAAATCATTTTTATCACAAGTTATCAGCATCACCTGAGGAAGTACAATCTTAGTACTGAAACATGAAAGCTTTTGTGTAGTTCCCATATATATATATATATATTTAGACACACATACACACATACATACAGATATATATATATATATATATATATATATATATATATATATATATATATATATATATATGTATGTATGTATGTATGTATATAGAATTAATACAAATATGAAATTTTCACATAGCTGTTTGATGTTATATTTGGAATTTTGACTCCAGAGTTTTGTAGACAAACCATTTTTGTAATCATTTGGTCCACTTATCAGGAGGTATCAGCAAATGACTGCTGATTTTCTCATTTTTATATTAAGTTAAAAATAGTAATTTATATACTTTTTATTGATGTTAGGTTGTTTTTTCTTCATTGTGTCTATGTGTGTCTGTGTGGATATGTCTGTATGGGTATATCTGTGTGCATATGTCTGTATGGGTATATCTGTGTGCATGTGTAGAATATATATATATATTTTGGATATATATTTGAAAAATTATGAAACTGACATAGCACAAAAACTCTTTGATATATGATATATGAAAGCTGAACACACTCAAACATTGAATAATTTGTATTTGCATATGGGTTGGAATTATGAAAATGCTGTGAAATATAGTAGAAATATTTTTAGGAAAGAAATTTTTTGTTCTTTGACCAAACTTATATATGTGTATGTATGTGTGTTTCTAAAGATAGTGTTAATTCTACAAAGAAATTTTTTCAAATATGTCATTTAATTATAATTTAATCTTGATTAGTAATATCAAAAGTATCTTCTGATTAATGTTTTGGTCAGATGTACTATAGTTATCTTCTTTTTTTTTTTTTTTTCATTTCACCCCAGGCAAAGCAATAAAGCCACTTAGACACAAGGGGTATTGAGTGTGAAAGAATAAGAAAAAGGAAAACATTATTAAAAGTGAAAACAATAATAGAAGAGGAATCAAGAAGACAGTACATAATGATTGATATTGCATCTAAATTTTTAAGATCAAAATTGGCTGGAAAGCATGGAGCCAGAAGAGAGTCCCACAGGCAAGAAGTGTGTGAGAAGAAACTGTTAGTAATGAACTTATGGCTGCATCTAGACAATTTAACTTTAAATTGATGAGACCTTAATACCAATCTAATAATCATTTCACACCAAGTAAGGCAATAAAGCCACTAAGACACAAGTCGTTACTGAGTGTGAAAGAACAAATAAAAAAGAAACATTATTAAAGAGTGAGAATAAAAAAAAGAGGAATTAAGAAGATGGTAGATAACAATTGATATTGCATTTAAATTTTTGAAGATCAAAGTTGAGTGGAAGGCATGGAGCTGGAAGATTATGTTACAGGCAATAAATGCAGGAGAATAAAATGCTAACATAGATCCTATGGTTGCACCTAGAGAATTCAACTGTAAAATGATGAGAGCCTCCTGACAATCTAATACTGCACTTAAATTCATAAAGTTTAGGTACAATAGCAAAGAGTTCTTTACATTAAACTGTTATCCTCTTGGAACAAGAACAATCTACACCAGTGGATGAAATAAATAATTTGGTTCAAAATTCCAATCACAATGGCCGAAACATTGTGAATATGGTAATAACAATGAGGATAAAAATCCAAATAATGTAAATAATCATAATACTTCATCTCAGAGAGATAGCAAAAAGTTCATCAAAAGCACAGGGAGACTATATTACATTGGTGGGAAAGTAACTGCAGCTGAGATGCCAAGTCATGACCAATAATCATGCAGATTCTTCTTTGGATTTTATCAAGAATCCCTAAATATATAACAAAAGTACCAGACTATATGTGGCAGTAATATTCAAACATGGGTGAATGGTAGACTTATAAATATGTAAGATAGATTCTGTAGAGAAAATTTATCTAACATGACAAAGTGACCTAACTTTCTTAGCAGCAGCTCTAGCAATTGATTCAATAGTATCTTTTCATTTCATACTACAAAATATATATGAACATTCTTTTTACCAATATCCAATTATTGAACCAACAGTCCTATAGAGGCTTCTTCTACACTGTAACATTCTTTGACTATTATGATAACATTAGCACACAGACTGATCATGTAGCTGTAGTATTTCCTCTTAGACATACTTTATCTAATTTTTATATTATTCACATAAAAAAAATTTGACAATTTTACCAAAACCTAGGATATACATAGAAAGTAAAACTTATATGAAGTAAAAACCATTAAAGTAAGCGTTACTTATATATATATATATATATATATATATATATATATATATATATATATATATATATATATGCACACGCATTTATATATATATATATATTTATTATGCAGTGTTACATTAGAACATGTACATCCCCACTACAGAACTGTACATTTGTTTCAACATTAAAAAAAATATTTATGCCTGATGAAGGTCAAAGCATACAACATATATGTAAATAAAGCAAATTTTAGAGAAAGTAATGGATTTTTTTATTATCTGACAGA
Organism: Acanthosepion lycidas; assembly: GCA_963932145.1. Classification (NCBI taxonomy): domain Eukaryota; kingdom Metazoa; phylum Mollusca; class Cephalopoda; order Sepiida; family Sepiidae; genus Acanthosepion; species Acanthosepion lycidas. The sequence continues at coordinate 31,740,149 of OZ010575.1, forward strand.
TTTTTCTCACTTTAAACTTTATTTCTAGTGGATACTCGTATTTGAGTAGAACCTCTGTTTTTTTTTTAAACAGTATGTCTATTTATTTTTATCTACTGGGCTGAATTTTCAAGAATTGTAACTGAAGAAAAATTTATACTCTCTTGCAGGATTCGAACCTGTATACCTCTTGGCAGAGCGAGCTATTGTTAAATCTGACATGCTCTAACCAACTAAGCTGCAAAGAACCATTGTTGACTAATTTTTTCTTAAACTCTAGGGTTTTCTGTCCATGCAGTAGCACCATATATTAAAACCACCTCTCTACAGTGGTGCAAAAGAATCTCTATTTGAGGTTGTCTGGTAGATCAGATTTCTAGATTATATCCATTTTCTGCAAGATGACCCAAGCTTTAGCTAAGCAAAATTTCACTTCCTTTTCCATAGAATTTATTTCACTTCCTAGGTATGTAAAAGATAATGATTGGCTACTTGATTCCGAATACCCCTATCTGCTAGAGTGGTTAACTAATCCCTGTTGAAGACACCTGCTTAGGCACATTTGTGTGTCTTCAACACTCACACACTGAACATGGTTTGTACTTCAGCTTTGCTGAACAAATCTTAGTGACAGTTTCAGGGATGAACAGTTTGTACATGGCCAATATGTTCAAGCCTTTGACTGGTGATTTTTGGTAGCACAACCATTGACAGCTTCTGAACAGTTTTGTCCACCCAATGTCATTCACAATGTATGGTACAGTTTCCACCTCTCTGACAAATCAACCATGATGATATTCAAACTCAAGTCTTATAGTTGCAATGTAAATATTTTAACCACTTAATCATGCTCGTATATCTTGTTCTTTATGTGCAGTTTCCCCTCATGATGTAGGCGATCATGGCTCTCCACAACTTCCTGTGCCTTGTAGCTCTTAATGAACTTTGTCTTTCTGTTATTTCTCCTAAACCTTGTTCTACAATCCATTTACTCAAGCTCACTATCCTATATGCATGATGCTAGTGGCCTGCTGACGGGCTGCTGATGGCAATGACAGAAGTCCACAAGTGGTAACATTGCTGAGACAAACACAAGTGTTTAACACTGGTGGCCTGTTGTCGGACCACCAGCATTAAACAATAGTGGCATGCCACCCAGTGGCAGATTGGTGGCTTGTGTGTAAGGTAAATATGTTATATGTTGTTTTCTGTTATTCCTATTGCCCTCAATTTTTCCCATGAGTATCAAAATTTCCAAGCCTTCCTTCCTTATTATGTGCCCCAGAAACCTCAACTGTCTCTTTGTGATGTTAAGTATAAGTTTCCTTTTTGTTTCTATTCTCTCCAAAAGCTTGTCATTGCTCATATGTTTAGCCCATGGTATCCTCAGAATGTAGGTGATCATGGCTTTCCACAACTTCCCATCTCTTTAGCTGTTAATAAACTTTGTGTTATTTTCCTCTCTCCCTCTTGCCCTCTATCTTTCCCATGAGTATCAAAATTTCCAAGCCCTCTTTCCTTATTATGTGCCCCAGAAACCTCAACTGCCTCTTTGTGATGTTAAGTATAAGTTTCCTTTTTGTTTCCATTTTCTTCAAAATTTTGTCATTTTCTCGATACCATATCATAAAAAATATTACAGACATGCTTGCCTCTGAGAACATCGATGACATTACTGTGGATGTAAGTAACACATCAATCCCACTATACTAATAAAACATGCTAACAAGAAACTGTTAAAAGTGACTGAAAGATTCAGTGAGATTGTTGACAATGACCATGTTTTCATCATAGAATGAATTGCATCATAATTTTATATTAGTACCTTGACTAATACCCTAATGTTATTGTTCTTTGACATTTTCAAGGGCCAGAATAGCCAGGAATCATCATTTTCTATGACCTATACAAAGAAAATAATATGCTATTCCAGTCTAAGCCAAATGATAACTGATCAACAAGATGCATATTTGCATAGAGCAGAGAAAATATGAAATTATTTACTTTTAAATAAAGTGGTTTATCTAACCTGAGATATCATAGGTAGGATTAAGGAAACAAAATTCTTATTCAGTTTCATGATTAGATGTATAGGGGCACATATAGAAATATGAAGAACATATATGGTAATGGTAATATTAGCCATTTCCTTATAAGGTAACATTCAGCATTCATTGACCCAGTATGTGGTGCTGCTGTTAGTTGAAATTTATAAAATGTTTCTATTAAAATGATTTTTCAGAAAAATAGGTTTCTCAATTTCACTGTTATTCCCCATTCCAGTATTGATGGGATTTTCCTTTCTAACCTTTTGTTTGAAGTAGTTTAGAGTATCGACATCTTGATTATGTCATTATTTTCTCTTCCAGTTACTATCCATTTTAGTTATTGCTGCTGTTGTTACTTTTCAAGTGACATGATTTCAGTTATTTGGTACAGTTCTTTCTTTGTGATTCTGTAGCACCAGTTCATGTGGGTCAAAGAAGTAGGGTCCTCTTGAAGATCTACAAGCCTCATGTGCTGTGTTTTATTCAATATCTATTTTTTAATATTTACTTTTAATATACATTTTTTAAATTTATTTTAATTATTTATTTTTAATATATATTATTTTAAATTTGGTTGGATTGATGTGAGTTTGTGACCCTGGGTTTCATGCTTTTGCGATCATCAGACAAACTGATTAATTTTTTTAAATTTTGGGTTTATGTAGATTGCGTGTATTGGTGTTATTATGGAAGTGTGGGGGGTGGGGGGAAACATCATCATCATGTCATCGTGCTAATGCAAACATCGATGTATGTTCATACACCCAATGAAGTACGCAGATACACATACACACTTGGTCGTCCGTCGGGACTCATACATATATAAACATATGTGGACAGTTTCGGATATGGCATATGCATGTATACGGGTGGGGTTGTGTCTGTACATATGCATTTGTATGTTGAAATTCAAAGATTGGAAGTGTAGCGAAAATTTCTCGTGAATGTCTCGTGAATGTATACATGTCATTTTCTATTTTTCCACTGAATAATATTTCCTTGCATGTATGTATATACGTGTGGTGGGGTTTGTGTAAAATTATGATAGGTAAAAATTATTATTATTTTTATTTATATTTATTTTTAAATTTTTGAAGAAAGGGGGTTTATTTGTTATATTTAAAGCTGACACACTTTTCACATATTATTTTAAATTTATTTTTAATATTTATTTTTAATATACATTATGTTAAATTTTCTTTTCTTAATATCTATTTGATTATATATTTTTAATATCTGTTGTTAATATGTATGCTTGAATATCTATATTTTGAATTTATTTTTAATGTTTTAAAAAGTTTTTTTAAAATGTATTATCTATTATTAAAAACTAATATCTAATATCAAAAACATTAGAAACCTGTTTTTAATAACTATTTTTTAATGTTTTAATATCTATTTTTAACATCTATTATTAATATCTATCTTTGAATATCTTTTTTAATATCTGAATAATAATTTTAATATCTATGTTTAATATCTATTTTTAAATATCTGTTTTTAATATCTATTTTTAATGTGTTTTTAATATCTTTTAATATTTCTTTTTAATACCTTTTAATATTTGTTTTTAATATCTATTTTTAATATCTGTTTGAATAACTATTTTTAAGATCTATGTTTTAATATCTGTTTTTAATATCTATTTTTAAGATCTATGTTTTAATATCTGTTTTTAATATCTATGTTTGAATATCTATTTTCAACATCTGTTTTTAATATCTATTTTAATATCTGTTTTTAATATCTATTTTTAAATGTTTATTTTATTATCTGTTTTAAATGTTTATTTTTAATATTTTTTTTATAAAATCTGATTTTGGTTATCACTTATCCATGCCCGAATTATTTTATTTTTCCTTGCCTACCTATTCATATATTTATGATAAGTAGAAGATGCTTTAGTTGCAGATGCCAACCTGAAAATAGAAGTTTTAATGTGTATTTGATTTCTTCTGGAAGGGATAATTTTGCAGCATCTTTCTCATAAAAGTATATCATTAACAAGTATATGATATAATGCAAGCCAAGTTGGATTCATGCCTTTCCAAGAGATGTTAAGCCAAAAGTGATATCGGTTTCTTTATTAGGAACTGAAACTAGTTTATCAATTTCACTTAACAGGTAGCAGCAAGGGGGTGTTGAAATGTTCTTAGCCCAACCCACAACCCCAAACATAATTGGGTTTTTGCTCAGGCTGAGAATTTTTCAGCCCTTTCTTATACAAATAGAATTCATTCTCATATCTAAACACATCTGTAAATTCTTGTATCTGTTCATTATTATTATTATTATTATTATTATTATTATATTATTGTTATAATATTATTATTACACAGCTAGGAGCCAACTCGACTTTCAGTCTCTCTCTTATTCTCAGTTTAATTATGCATGGATTTATTCCTTACAGCCCACCCACACACAAACGAAAGAAACTTGTTATTTGGTGTGGGCTTGGAGACAATCAGATTCTGAGTCAAATCAAAACCTTTCTACCCCAGGAACAATGGTCTATTTTCAGAGTTGGCAAATATCTTGATAAGTTTAGTTGGGCCTCACTTGGCATAAGCATTTAATAAAGTGGCAATCGTTTATGACAAGAGTGGTTGCTACTTATAGCACATTCTCAATATCAGGGTGACAGCCTGAGAAGTAAGGCTGGGAAAGAGTTATCCAGTGGAAACTGCTTTTCATAATTTAGTTAACTTTGAAGGGTTTCTCTTTCACACTGGTCATCTTTATCTGCTGGCTTCATTAGTAGATAAGTAGATAATATTGTGTAAGCTGTGCATGCTGTAGCCACCTAAAACAACAAGGTCTACAGATGTAGATATTTACATTATAAGTAAAGGCGTCAGTATCTATGTATATCTGTTTACATTCATATTAGGCATTTTTTTAAATCATTTCACTCCAAGCAAGGCAACAAAGCCACTAATATGCAGGGGGTTACTGAGTTTGAAAGAATATAAAAAAAAACACTTTTAAGGAGCAAGAACAATAAAAGAACAGAAATTAAGAAGACAGAAGATAATGATTGACATTGCATTTAAATTTTTCTGGCTCAAACTTGACTGAGAAGCAAGATTCATTGATTGGTTTATTTTTTTAATGGCATAACAACTCCTTATGGGTCATTTAATGCAAAATTTAATTTTTTAGGAATTTGAAGTAATAAAAAAATTATATATGTTACTAGCAGTAGAGCCCGGGATGTAAGAGATAGATCAAGTATCGACCATCATAAAGTCTGAAAAATAAAATTGACAAAGATTATTGTTTAAGGTTGACGGACATGCATGTCTTAATTAGTTTTATTTTTTTTTTTTATTTTTTTTTTTACGAATTGATCAGACCCAAACTCAAACCGATTGAATAGAATTTTATTATAAACAATTGTCTTGTAAATGAAATTTTTAAAGCATTCTGAATGTAAAAATAAAGAAAAATGTGTGCAAGACAATAAGAAACACTACCTGCCAAAAAAAAAGTGAAGTTTTGTTGAAATCGGTTGAAAAATGTAGGAAATCCGATCCCATATATAAAGGAACAAACACACACACACACACAAACAAACAACCAACCTGGGTTTTATAATAAGTATAACTCGATAACTTGATATTAATAAGTATAACTTTGATATGAGTTGTCCCCCTTTCATTAATGTCTCTTAACCGTGTTTTCAAATTGATTTTGTGCAAAAACAATTATGTTTTTCCAATTTTTGGCACTATCAGAACCACCGTAAGGTAATTTTACGTAGTCCTGTGAAGTTTTGTTGAAATCGGTTGAAAAATGTAGGAAATCCGATCCAATATATAAACGTACAGACACACACACACACACACAATCTGCGTTTTATAATAAGTAATATTCTGCTTTCACAATTGAATACATGGTAGATGATCTGCAGCTTTTGTGCATTCACATATTTGTGTGGATATAATTACTAGACACAGTGATGTGTGTTTTAATTCCTATATACAATCCATTGCTAAAGATGCAGATAAAATGATTGGCTCCCTGTACAACACCAGTAAGTACCTGACTCCTCATGCCATCCTCTACCTTTATAAGAGCCAAATAAAATGGAGTACTGTTGCCATATTTAGGCAAGAGCTGTTCAGACTTCACTTTGCAGAGTTCAAAAGTGTCTTCAAGTCCTTGTGGGAGAAGCATTATTTTCCCCACTTCAACCTCTCTCTCACAGGCAAGATGTGGCAAGCCTCTTACTGTTCTATCACTGCTATCATGGAAGATGCTCAGACATACTGCATCTCCTAGTTTCACCACGTCTGACCTTCATATAGCTAGGACACTCCATGCCACTTACATAGTAGAAATCACCTACATTCCCTCTGTATTCTATTGGAGAGAAATAAGTTCCACTTAGCTTCTTCCCACAAACCACTGCCCTATGGAACAGACTTTGTAGAGGATGTTTTCTTCAATTACTACAATCTTAACCTGTTCAAGTCTAGAGTTAACCATTATCTTCCCCTCCTATCCATATAAACTACCCATTATCATAACCCTCTACCTCGAGTGGCTCCTGGGCCTTGTACAGGGTGAACCTTACTGTAAAAAAAATAAAGATGTTGTAGTTTTGTTGAAGTTATATTTTGGTTTGATTTCTTTAAGAAATTTTAGGATATTATATGGATTAATGTCATGAAAGAGTTCTTTCATGTTGGCTGTTTGGCTGGTTGATATTGTTTAGTGGCATATCAACTTCTGTGGGTTACTTAATGCTGAAATCTAGATATTTTGAACACAATTTTATAGCTTCAACTATAGATAAAACATATTTTTGGTCATTTTTCTATAAATATGTATTACTGGTAATTTTACCATAAAAATGTATTTTTATATATTCATAGTGTTTTTTTTGTTTGTTTGAGGTTCTCCATTTACCCATAGTTGAGACCCTAACATGTACTACCACTCTGGGTCAGAGTGGACATGGTAACAACAGCAATTAAAAAGTGGTTCCATGCTCCACAAAACCTCTAATCTCCCAATCAGAGGCCTTGCTGCCAAATGTAATTTATCATCATACCTAGGAGTAAGGAAAGGAAGAAGCTGAAAAAGAGTTCCACAAGCAAGAAGTGCAAGAAAAGAAACTGTTAGCATAAAACTTATGGCTACATCAAGCCATTTCAGTCATAAAATCTAGTACCGTGCTTAAATTTATAGAGTCTTGGTACCATAGAGCTGAGTTCATCAGAACAATTACCATGAAAGTATTTATAGAAAAAGCACAGGAAAGCCACATTATGGAGTTCTACTACACTTGAAAACTTTGAATTACACACCCTAATTCTTACTGTTATACATTTCAACTGTCTAGAGAATTCATGGTTTGTGAATGTCACAAAAATTCTTGATTGCTGCACATTTCCAGTGAAGTTAAGTATAATGGTTTTAATGAATATAACTACAAATTGAAATTTTCACAAAAAAACTACACATTTTAGCTACCCCTACTATTCATAGCTTTCAATGGATATAGCACAGAATACAATGATTTTTTCAGTTCATCTAGTTTGACATTCAAATCCTTTTCCAATTTTGATATCTTTATGGACTAGACCTTTGCAGATCTTTACATGGCATTGAACTTTATGATAAAAGTGAAGTTCTGAGTCTGCTCAGCTTTCTTCTTGTAGCTTTCAGCTGACTTGAGTAAATTGTGTGCAACTTTCAAGCTTATGTTTTTTGGTCTTCAGTTCGTCAATTTTCATCAATTTTCCGTTTTTGTCCAGCTGCTTCTTCCTGCCTATTTTTTCTTCTTAGCCTCAAGGTATTGGTTGTATGCTGTTCTGGCATTGGAAGCACTGCAGAGAATAGTCTTATTCATGGGAACATTCCCAGTAGCTCCAACTGTGGCCAAATAGTCCGTGATAAAACACTGCGTAACCAGTGTTTGTTATTTCATATATTCAGTGAAAATTGCCTTATTGACTGAGAAACCTAGCTCCACTGAGGCCTATCCATGAAAGAGTACCAGCAATCTGCAAACAACTTTCCACAGTTTTTTTATATTCTTTGTTTCTAGATAAACAAGTGTAGAACAAAGTGTCCAGATGGTCTTCATGCTTGCTGAAATTCTTGAAAGCAATATTTCCAGCAGCCTCCTCTTTGAACTCTCTGTGCTGACTGACAATCAAACTTTCTGACTTGTTTTCTGTCAGTTGTGGGGGAAAGACATCCTTCTAGATTGTCTTCTGTGCCATTTTTTTTTTTTTTGTTTCACAAATGGATCCAGGGTTCAGCCATGCAAGTGACCTAACAAGAGAATATCTAAGGGGAGACTTTGTCAGGAGTTTCTCAGTGATGGTGATGAACATTGTTTTTGTTGCAATTCTGCATGCAAACAAATCTTTTGTTGACACATTTCCTTTTTTGGATAAATTTTGCATAGCACTATCTGCCAGCATCTTTATACATGTTTGGGTTTGGCAAAATTCTTACAAATTCATTCAGTTTGAAAAATATAATTATTTCTTTAGTGCACTCTTTCTTTACAAATCTTAACAGTTTCATGATCAGGATAAAAAGTTCATCTCCAAGGAAAAGAAGCAATGGTTTATCACTCTGATATTTTATCAGAAACAGTTCAATGTCTCTTGAAACAGACACAAAAATCTGCAGTTTCACTGGAAATAAAATGTCATTCACATTTGACAACACCACAGAGAAGGACTTGTTAACAAATATGATGACATCTGGACAAATGACTAGGAGTCATTCACATGTTTGTAAATTTTCTAGCCATCTATGGCAAAAAGAAAGGGACAGCATTGCCGGATTTAACTTTTAAAGCCAAGCAATAAAAGCCAAATAAGTTTTTATATATTTCATTATTATTATACACAACAAAGGCTAGAGATACAGGTCATTATTAGCCTGCAAACTTTAAAAATAACATTCTTCTTATTTTTTCAAAGACACATTTTCTGTCCTATTCTAAGACACATCAAAGGCACATTTTCTATTCTATCATCCTTCCTTTCTACATTTATTTGCATCAGATTTTATTCTCAAACTTGTTACTTTTGGTAACAATTTAGACAAACTTAGTTTACACATAGATACACATTGGCATGGGATGCGTAAAGTATCTATTTTTTCAGCATGGACCCACCCACTGCTAACTAAAGATAAAAAGGACTTTTTACTTTTGAAATTGACATGAATAAAATTTCAATTGTTCAAATTTTAAAAAACACTGACAGAATTTTCAAGATTCTACTAAAAAAAAATTATTACTGTAAAGTAATTTATTATTTTCCTTTCAATTACAAATTCAATGAATGTGAATTAATTTATCTTTGATGGAGATGTTTACTTTTCTCTGACACATTTTATCTTTGTTTTTCTTCTTTTCTTTTTGAGTGAGGGTAGAAGCTAGAAGAAGACACACCTTCATATTATTTCCCCACTTCTTTCTCATTACCTAGATGAGAAAATACAGAAGTAATTACAAGGTCATGAATTCATTTTAATCAAAGAAACAAACCACTGTTCGCAATAATTACCAAATATTACTGACAACTAAAAAAATATTTTTCATAAAGGGCAATTTTAGCTTAAAAAGCCAAAAAGGATGTGTGGACAGCACAATTTAGAAAATTCCAGGACTTTTCAAGGAGCTTTTAGACTATTGCTGTTTTTCCAGGACTATTAGGTTGGTGCAAAAATAATGTCGTTTTCTCACATATGTTACTATGTGAGAAAACGACATTATTTTTGCACCCACCTAATATTTAAGACCTGGAAAAGGTCCTGCTAATTTTCCAAGACTTTTCAAGTTTTCCAGGACCTGTCCAAATCCTGCTTCTTGGTTTACAAGGTGGTTATACCAGCCCTACATGCAAGCCGCCAATTTGTCAGGCTGCCGCTGTGTTTGTTTGGGTAATGTTACCACTGGCAGACCACTAAAGATATACTGGTGGCTGCCACCAGAGGACTGCTGGTTTTGCCATCGGTGGCCCACCAGCAGGCCACTAACAGCTTTTGTGTAGGAAAATATGCATGTTTTTTGTACCTTTGGGACAGCCAAGCGAAAAATGAGCATTGGTTACAAAAGACATGCCTAAACAGAAGAGATTTCAAAATTGGACTGCAGAATGTTTTAAACAGACCACTGGTTAATCCCAGGAAGGTTTTGCTTCCTCCATTGCATATGAAGCTAGGACTGATAAAGCAGTTTGTGAAAGCATTGGACCAGGATAGTGATTGTTTAAAATTCTTGAGCAGAAAGATTTTAGCCTTGTCTTGTGAGAAAATTAAAATTAATGATGGTGTGTTTGAAAGGCCACAGATTAAATGGCTATTGCAGGATGAACAGTTTTGGGAGATCATGTCTGGTGTTGAAAAAGAAGTGTGAAATGCTTTTGCATTTAAGTTGTGTATGATTTCCTGAGAAATATGAAGTTATCAAATTATAAAGAACTCATGCAGACCTTGTTCACCTGTTTTCCAGCACTGGGCTACAATATGAGTGTAAAAGTGCATTCTCTGCACACTCATCTGGACTATTTCCCTAGAAATCTTGGTGCAATGGGTGATGAGCAAGGAGAAAGATTTCACTTAGACTGATGCACATCATGTGTTTGCTATTGAAATATCTTTTTAACACTGGCTAATCTGTAATTTGCAGCATTTTGTGCTCATTTCATGCTAATGTTGGAATGATACTATTCTGGATAGAAAATTGATACTACCATGGATTGAAAATTTCAGAGCCACAGGTTCAGCACTTAAAAGTAAGCCACCTGAGGAATCTCAAAGTGCTTGAATTTCCAAGTTGTGGAAAACTTTAGAAATCATCTACAATAGTGTATGTTGAATAGAGGCTACCATTTTTAAAACTAAATTATTAAAAATTATAACACTTTGTTTAATCAACAGTGAAATTAATTTTTTAATAGCAGTTATCTTTGCTCTTTTTGTCAACCTTTAAAATGTGGGAGGTATTTCTGCTGCACCCTGTAGAAAGATTTCATAAATTTCAACCGAAAGTAGTACTGACTGCTCAGTTAACGAGTGCTAATTGTTTTCTTATAAAGAAATGACTAATAGTTTTCTTTTCTTGAAGTTCTCACCTGTGAGAAGATTCTTGCTTTCCTCCCACTTATGATCTTCAAAAAGTTAAATGCAATGCCAATCATCTTTGATCTTCTTGTATCCTTTTCTTCTCATTCACTTTCACTCAGTAATCCCTTGTGTCTTAGTGGCTTTATTGCTTTTCGTGATGGGTGAAATAATTTTAAAAAAATATTACCCTTATCATTACCATATCTCTCTTTATATTTTTTAGTGTGAGAAATTTATATATTTTTTGGTAAAGTTTTAAATCACTTTGCAACATATATACATGCATATATATTTACATACATATTTAAGTACAGACATATTCACACATATATGCAAACTTGATCTCATTATGGCTCATTATATCTCCAAGATGTTTTGTTGATTATATGATATGCAATATATTTTCTATTTGAATGGATAGATTGATATAAAGTAATAGTAAGAGACAAGGAGAGAGTAATACAATGATAGTGTGAGAGAGAGAATGAAAATGAGAAAAGGACAGAAGGAGAAAGGATGAGATATCTAGGACAGAATCAAGATTGCTGGTTCATTAGATCACTTACATCTCCAAGATGTTTTCTCGACCACTTGAAATGTAATATATTTCCCATCATCTGGTGATTCTGAGTATGTAATGGGCCTACATCTAAAAGGTTTTGGCAGGGTGGAATTGATCAGAGAAGAGAGGTTAGAACCTCCACCCTAGCCACTGACAAGCACTTTTCTGCCAGCCCACTGTTAAATTTCGTCTGTTGGCCTATCCCCATCATCTGGCTGACAACCAACTTGACCACACACACACATACACACACAAAATGTATATATTAGATTAACTATATAGCTATCTATTTATCTCTCACATTCTCTCTCACTATATATATATACATACATATATATATATATATATATATATATATATATATATGAACATTTAATTATATATATATATACTTATTTATGTAAGCAGTAGATATAGAGGGTGTTCACACTGTCACTGTAGTTTGAAATATAGAAATATTATAAATAGGTAGTCTGAAACATAAAAACTGTCAATATCATTAAAATAACTTTAATAATAACATATCAATATGCAACAGAAACTTAAATTTTTCATATGTTTTAAGTATTTCGTAAAGACTTTTTGAAATTGTCTAAAGACTTTGTGGACACCCTGTATATGTACTTAAAAATTTAATTAGGTATATCTATAGGTAAGCTTTATGAAAATTCTATATATTTAAGTAATAAAATCTGTTGGGTTAATAAATAAAAATCTATCACTTCTTTAGGAATATATATATATATATATATATATATACAGAGAGAGAGAGAGAGAGAGATAGATAGATAGATAGATAGATAGATAGATAGATAGATAGATAGATAGATAGATAGATAGATAGATAGATAGGTAGATATGTTTATTTTTAATTTATTTTGTTTAAACATTATTTTTGTTGAATACTCATATCTGATTAGGAGCTCTGTCTTTTAATTAAACAGTATTTTTTTTATCCAACTACATCTATTAGCCTGAATATTTGAGAAATCTTATCAGAAAAATATGTGTCCTCAAGAAGGGTTTCGAACCTGCACCTCCTGTGGGGAACTGTCATTGGATTTGATGTGTTTGTCTAACCACTCAGCCACACAGGACTTATAACCAAACAAAGCCCAAATAGTGCCTTTTGAATACACAAATTGTCTTTGTTTATGTTAGGATATGATACAGAGAAGATATAGATGTTTCAAGAATCAGCAGAGAGTGTGTGTGTGCAAATGAAATAAGTTAAAAATAACAATATGTTAGATTTAATCTATTTCCTATATATATATATATATATATATATATATATAATACTTCAAATGTAATTTTTGTGGATACCCATATTTGAATAGATATTCCATTTTTTAAACAGTGTTTTATTTCATCTACCAGCCTGAGCACTTGAGAAAATAATGAAAATGGGCTGGCAAGATTCAAAACTGTGCCCCCCCACCCTTTGTAGGAGAAACCATCATTTTTTTTGGCTGCTCAGCTACAGTGAGCATCACAGTCAAGTATGGTTCTATTTGCGTTAAATTTCTTCTTAAGTTTTGTTGAGTGATAGACAAAAAAAAACACAGTTTAAAAATGGAGTGTGTACTCAAATATGAGTATCCACTGAAAATATTGTTTCAAGAAATAAAAATATGTTAATTTAAAAAATAGAAATCCATTAATTCTTTAGAAATATATATATGTATATATGTATAAGTATGTGCATATTTGACATTTGAGAGTGGACAGACAGAAATGTGTATAGACACGTAAAGACTAGCACTCATAAACCTCAAATCTTTAATTAATCAAATAAACGATGAGGAATAGATAAAACAAAAGAATAGATATAAATGATAATATACACACTTAAGTATAAAATATATAAATAAATTTATATGTAAATCAAAGAAGAAGGAAAGTACATACACATTAATTTATGTATATAAAAAATTGTCTTCAATCAGTGGAACAAGTGACAGGAATGTTGTCATTAAGTGAGTTATACAAATAATGTACAAAACTCTCTTAACTAAATTACAAAAAGAATATTTAATTTTCTCATCTGTTTATGACATTAATGTCCGGCTGTTCATATGTTCATACATCTATCTACTAAGTTGGATAGCCAATCCCTGTTGCAGACACCTGTTCAGGCACATTTCTTGTTTGATCAACATCTAAAGGGCCCACTTTTCAAAGGAGTTGCATGCTGGGATTGCCTCCTCAGACTGATAACATCAAGAAGTCACCTTCCTGACAAATCGACCATGATGAGATTCAAAACCAGGTCTCATTCAGAAAGTGTTCTAATCATTTGACTACATACCCATTTTATATAACATTAAAATATTAGAAAAAAAATTTTTTCTGACGAAAATTAAAATTTAACTAATAAAAGATATTATCCATCACATATACATGATTAAAAACTAGTCAATCTGCTCAGAAAACTGTTTAAAATTAGAAAAACATATACCTTTTTAGTTAATAGCAGATTTTTTAAAGTCCGCTATTAATCATAAAAATGAAGATAAAATTTAAGGTCCACCATCCCAAGAACCAAGACAGGACACATTAATGTGTTAAACAGCAAATAGACAAATATTCCTTACAAACTCGGATTGCGTAGTTTTAATATATTTATCACAAATAGTGTAAAATACATTTATTAAAGCATTTATATGATTAATGACTTTAGTGTTTTTGACACAAACCAATAAGAGGTCATCATGATTATGAAAATAAACCTCTCTCTCTCTCTCTCTCTATATATATATATATATATATATATATATATATATATATATATATATTGGGTTGGATTGATGTGAGTTTGTGACCCTGGGTTTCACGCTTTTGCAAGGGTCAGACAAACTGATTAATTTTTCAAAAATTTGGGGTTTATGTAGATTGCGTGTATTGGTGTTATTATGGAAGTGGGGGGGACATCAGCGTGGTGTCATCGTACTAACGCAAACATCGATGTATGTTCATATGCCCAATGAAGTGCGCAGACACACATACACACTTGGTCGTCCATCGGGACTCATACATATATAAACATATGTGGACAGTTTCGGATATGACATATGTATGTATACGGGTGGTGTTGTGTCTATACATAAATAAATAATTATATATATATATATTTATTTATATTTATATACACACACTTTTCACATATATATATATATATATGCACACACTTTTCACATATATATATATATATATATATATATATATATATATATATATATATATATATATATATATAGAATGGCAAGAAAAAGACCATAATACAAAAAGACTCATAATACAAAAATAAAAATGTAAAGGTTAGCTAACTGGTTTTGTAGGTCGCTAAACTCAGCTAAATCGAGGTAAATTTATAAAAATAAACAATCTATGAAATGAAATGGAAAAGAAAGACAAAAAAAAAATATTAAATTGAAACTACCTGAAGGCCAAGTAAAAATTCCTTCTGTTTACACAGGGTAGGTCTCTTAGATTTAATATATATAGCCTCAAGTGTTTTACTTTTGTCTAACTATATGCGTGTGTGTAGTAACAAATACAATGTTACTTATACATCCCTACTCTGAGATCTGCAGAGATTACATCCACTCATCAGGGAGCGTCACAGAAAAATTCCTATTTTACTCTCAAGTCCCCTAATGAGTGATTGCAATCTTAATGAAACTCAAAATAGGTACAGATAAGTGAACTTATTAATATTGTTCAGCTTAGAAGCATAATCCTCCAGAAACAACCCCTGTTGACTGATTTTTTTGCCAATACACTCTTTGTTATTTGATATATATATATATATATATATATATATATATATATATATATATATATATATATATATATGTGTGTGTGTTTAAATAACATGAATAAGTTTCTTCTATCAATATTTGCCCATATTATTTAACCAAACATGAAAGAATTATAGCTGCTACAATACAAATTATATATATATATATATATATATATATATATATATATATATATATATATTGCTTCTTTGTTTATATGCTTGATTTGAATGTCTGAACTGGAAGCAAGCAAGCAAATAATAAATTTGTTACACAAGCAGAATACTGCTTGAATAATGTAGTAAGTTGTAAGCTAAGTGGAGTGCTGATACAACAGAAGTTCTAATCCATGCAAAAGTATGTTGCAATTTTTGACAGGTACTGTGCCATATATATATATATATATATATATATATATATATATATATATATATAGGGAGGAAAGATGTATGACAAAGTATGACTACACATGCATGAATGAGGTATGCTGGGAATTTTAAATTTCCTTTTTTTCCCCATTATAAATATATATATATATATATATATATATATATATATATATATATATATATATATATATATATATATATATTTGCAGGTGGTGTAATGTATACTGACTCAGAATGAGAAATCAGAGTGCTAAGTTTAAGTTCAAGTTAATAAAATTAAGTATCTTTCATAAGGTATGAATCCATCTGTTCACTTCTTTACCCAGCTATAGGTTAAATAGTATTTGGTTGGCAATTTGTCTAGAAGGAAAATACATTAGTGTTAATCTAGACATCTCACATATGCTTGTCTCTGGGATTCTTAGCATTGCTGAAGTGAATTGTTACAGAGTTGTGCAGGATATATATGACTATAATGGCAGCAATGGGTTTACTTGTCTAACAAATCCCACATTCAATATATATATACAGATGTGTGTATGTGCAGAAGAAAAAGAATTCATGACATAAGTAAAAACAAAATTGCTAATTCAGCATTAAAGACAATTGTTTACAACATATCCATAAAAAGAAAGATATTACTGTGGACTGACAAAGATAAAAGCTGGAAAGAATATTTTGCTAGCTAGATTGATAGACAGGCTTGTAAATCAAAAAAATTAGGACAAAAATGCACAATGCACTTTCTATGATGCAACAATCAGTAAGGTACTCATACAAACTTGCACTGTAAGGTTAATTCTTATACAATAGCCTTGTGACAGACACAGCTAAACTTAATACAGAGTCACATACATATAGGAGGGAGTGTTAAAAAGTTCTTGAGGTGGGGTGATGAACAAGAATGATCTAGAAACATAAAACATACAAATGCATAATTTTTCAAGATTCTTTATCATGAAATGAAAGTCATCCTGAACAGCCACTCCTCTACATCCTTTCATACTAAAGTGTGTGTCCTCCAGGGCTCTATCCTTGATCCTATGCTGTTTTAAATCTTCATTAATGATCTTCCTGATGACTTCAGCTTTCAACTTAGCAGCTACACTAATGATACTACCATTTATTTTGCTTTGATAGTAAGGCTGATCAGTCTAAAAAGTTCAAAATGAGGTACAAAACTAGGGGAAAATATGGCTTGTCAATTTTAACACCTCCAAAACAAAACTTCTCTGTTAATCATCTGAGAGACCCCTCTCTACTTTCCATCAGCATGGTTGATGCTATCCTCCAGGAAAGTGACTCATTGTGCCTTTTTGGACTAACGTTCTCAGCTGACAAGAAGTGAAAAGACTATATTGAATCCATTGCTAGCTCAGGTGCTAAGGAAGTTGGTTCACTGTGTTGGACAAGACAATTCTTCTCTCCTGTATCTATCCTGCATATCTATAAGTCTACCATTCATCCATGCTTAGAATATTGTTGCCATACATGGTCCAGTGCCCTTGCTATTTACTTAGAGCTCCTTGATAAGATCCAAAGAAGAATCAGCAATATTACTGCTCCTGACCTGGTATCTTAGCTTCAGTCAATTTCCCACTGCTGTAAGGTTGCCTCTCTGTGCCATTTTATAAATACTTTCATCGTAATTGTTCTGATGAGCACTTTGCTATGGTACCTAGACTGTATGAATTTAAGCACAGTACTAGACTGGCGACGATATTGCATTAATTTACATCTGAGCTAGCTGTAAGTTCTATGCTAACAGTTTCTTTTCTTGCTTGTGGAACTCCCTTCTGGCTCCTTGCTCTGCAGCCAACTTTAATCTGCAAAAATTTAAATGCAATGTCAATCACAATCTACTGTTCTCCTGATTGCTCTTTTCTCTTTCTACTCATTACTAATGTTTCAGTTCCTAATTCCTTCACACCCTGTAATCCCTTGCACGGCTGTACTACCTTGCTTGGGGTGACACAAATTCAAATGGGTAGTCTCTTAAATACAGATTTTGGGAAGTGGGTCAAGCCAAATACTTTTCAGCACCCATCTATATATATAGACTCATGGCCTGATAATTACGACTAGCATGAAACAGCCTGTCGCCTCTAAGTGTTGACTTCAATGTTCACTATATATATATATATATATATATATATATATATATATATATATATATATATATATATATATATATATATATATATATATATATATATATATATCTTATAGATGCATGGATGGTGGAGCAATGGTTAGCAGCTCTGATTGAGAAATCAAAGAGCCGAGTTCAAATTACAGACAAGTTCATTACATTCACTTACGTGCTAATACCCTAGTGAAAGGTATGAATCCCTCACTTCTCCCCCTAGCTATGGGTAAAATGGCAGAACAGAATAGGTCCTATATCCTTGAGTGGCAACCAGTCTAGAAGAAGGAAATACTGAATTCAAACAATCACACTAAAAGTGTATATAGATGTGACTGGGGACTGCTTGTGAATCTAAACTCCCATTGAAATTCCTACTATTAGCACATCCCCAGATGTGATGTAAAAAGGAACCCAATTTTCCATAGGGTACAAGAGGAATTAACTCTGTCCTAGGTATGATGATAAACTACATCTGGCACCAATGCCTCTGATCAGGAGGATTTGAGGAGTGCAGAACTACCTCTTAATTGCAGTTGTTACCAGGTCCACTCTGACCTGGGTTGGTAGCACTAATTAGACTTCCAGTTATTGGCAAATAGTTTACTTTTAAACTGTTGTCAAAAGACTATAAAAGTATAAAAACTTTTACCAGCAATATATTTTTGTAAAGGAAATTACTAAGGTTCCCAAGAAAATTAAATTTTAGCATTAAATGACCCATAGGGAGTTGATATGCAGGTAAACAAACATAATCAGCTAATAAAGGAAGTAACTATATGTGTGCGTGGGTAGAATAAATTAATTTATATACATATTAAAATAATTAATAAATAAATAAAAATTATAAAATAATTTTGTTCACTTATTTTACACCTGTCTTTACTCTAAGTACATCTAAGCAAGCAAATTCAAAGAGAAACTCAAAGTAGAGACAGATGTAAGGTAAGTGAATGAATTTATTGCTTTTATTAATCACTTGGTATCAAGCACTATAATGACAAAGAATGCTTGCCTTAAAAGCATTATCTTTCAAAATTACTGTGGTTGACCTTTTTGAGTAAAATACAATAAAACACCATTTCATATAAATATATATATATGTGTGTGTGTGTGTGTGTGTGTGTGTGTGTGAAATGATCTTCCTTTAAGACAAATACCTTCCACCCTCCCCTGACCACTGTCTTGTGCCTTTCATCTGACTGAAACATTGAAATGGATAAATTCTGTATTAGTTTTTCGAAGGTTTTTTTTTGTAGCTTTCACAGTTAAATTTCAATTTCCAACACAAACTCATTCTATACTGGGGTTAACAATGCAGACAAATTATTTTCGTCTGTCGAAATAAGCATATTCTCCATATGAGGTTGTTTTGGATTTTATTGTGTAATACTTTTTGCTCTGTAATAATAAATACATTGAGCTCTTTTTGTGGATTAGTTTTAATATTTTATATATATATATATATATATATATATATATATATATATATATATATATATATATTGAAAATGGCTGAAAAAGTGACTGGATATGGACAATTTTTGCACTCCCTTACACCCACCACTTTTAAAAATGTAAAAATGCTGGAAAAACTAAATAAAAATCAATTAAATTTACCTTTTCTATCATATTCAACAAAACATGTTTCAAAGAAAGGTTGCTGTCCAAATATATATGCGTGTGTGAGAGAGAGAGAGAAATGTAAATCTGTTTATTTCTTATGAAGAATTTTCGACATCTGGTTGTTCACTCTCCTCGCAAAATGATTTCCCATGCTAAATGAAAGACTGAAAGTCCACCCACTCATAGTTCCTCACCTGGACTGGATACTGAACTACATGACTTACTAGCTACACTTTATATGACAATACCATTCTCAGAAACTACAAAAAAAAGATATTGAATAATAACTGTTGACCATATATGGTAGATATTTTAATGTCTCATCTTGGTTTCAATAATATCCTCATTAGATAGTTTTACGTATTTTTTTCTCTTTTAATTTTGCTTTGGGGAAAGAAATTCTTATAGAAAAATATGCAAATTTGAGTGTGAGAATTAGGTAGATTAAAAAGCAATTTAGAATTAAATATGTCTTCAGCTTAAATATTTGTCTTGTCAGAAAATGTCCTCCTTGTTACGACTTTCAACTTGAAACTAGAAATACAGGCAGTGTTTAAAAGGAAATGAATATGTTTACATTAATATAAAAACATTTCTGTTTCTATTTTTCTGTCCAATTATTTGTCAGGCTGCATTTTTTCTCTCTTTCCCTGACACATTCATTTTATATATATATATATATATGAAATTGTATATTTTACATACCTCTAACTGTTACTTCATACATATAACAAAATAACATATCCTACACATTGATCCTCATCAAACAAACAAAAAAATGTTTCATTAGAACAGACTTGCACTTTATTTTTTGATTCCATTTGATATATTTATATATCTATTCATATATTTGGGCAGCAACCTTTCTTTTAAACATCTTTCAATAAATATGGTAGACATGGAAGATTTAATTCATTTTTGTTTGTTTTTCCAGCGTCCTTCCATTTTCTATTTGGTAGGAGTATATAAATATATAAGTTTATATATAAGTAAATATATCAGACAATTCATTTTGAGATAATAAAGTTTTTCTCTGATGAAGCTGATCCATTGGAAAAACGTCAAAATAGAAGTTTCCCTGACTCTTTCATTATATATATATATATATATATATATATATATATATATATAGGGGAGCTGAGTTCAAATTCCAGCCTAATCCATTACATTCATTTACGTGCTAATACTCTTGGGAAAGTTATGAATCCTCTTTTTCTCCCTCTAGCTATGGATAAATAGCAGGACAGACTGGGTTCTATAGGCTTGGATGGCAACTGATCTAAGAGAAGGACAACTCTGAATTCAAAACCTGTGGAGGGTCATTTGGGGGCCATGTGGCACGTAGTGGACCAGGTCTCTGTATTCAGCCCTTCAAAAAATGTGGATGGTCCTGCACAAAATCTTCAGCACTATAATCAAATCACATGTACAGGTGTCTGGCTGTCAGTTTCTAGGAGCTGAGCTGCTTGACCCTCATACTTTGAATACAGCAGGAGAGTCGAATATATATATATATATATATATATATATATATATATATATATAATGGACTCTCCCACCGGTTTCAACATATGAGGACCTGACAGCTTAATTGTTTCAGTTATGAAATTCTGTGCAATAATCTTAAGTATATATATATATATATATATATATATATATATATATGTATGTATATATATATATATATATATATAATTGTATGTATAGTGCAAAAGTAGGTGTACAGTAAGTACTATACCATTATTGATGTTATATTTGTATAATCATTATAATATGCTTTGTGCACATGTTTTATCTTCCACTGTATACCTACTTTTGCATTTCCTTTTATATTTTAGATATCTATAATTGTTACTTCGTACATATAACAAAATAACATATTCTACATACTGATCGTAATCAAACAAAGAAGAAAAATGTTTCAAAAGAACAGACCTACACATTGTTTCATGATTATATTTGATGTATTTATATATTTATACTTTTATCATTTTAAATGTTATTTTTAGCAGACACTCATATTTGAGTAGACTCTCCATTTATTTTTAACAATATATTTATTTTTAACAATATATTTATTTTTATCTACCAGCCTGAATATTTCATAAATTTTATTAAAGAAAAATATGTGCTCTCCAGCAGGATTCCAACTCACATCCACCTTTGCAAACAAAACCATCATTAGATCCAATATTCTTTTAAATGAAAATTTGCCTCATCAGTCATATATCAAAAGATACATGATCGCCTAAGTGTGTATCACGCATGGCACATAACTGACTGACTATGGGGCAATAGCAGGACAGACTGGGTTCTATAGCTTTGGATGGCAACTAGTCTACCGCAGAAAGAAATGGAAACATACTGCCAGAAAAAAACTACCTTGTCAGTCATGTATCAAAAGATACATGATCATCTACGTGTGTATCACACATGCCACATAATTGAACTGATGATATCTACTATTAATTTTCTACTATGGTATGATATTTACAAAAATATCAAATGTTTGAGGTAATATTTAATATGGGCACATAAAAAAGACATGATGACATGAGCCGAGTTTAAAAAAACAGATGATAAACTGACCATGAATAGTATTGCTGATCAATCAAACCATAATACTGCCTTTAGGCCCAATCCTTCTTGCCATAGATTCTAAAGTGTTCTTATCTGCTGAGTTTTGTATCTTAAATGTAAACAAAGCAATTTCTAAAGAAGTAATGCACTTTTTATTTATTGATTTAACAGATTTTTATTACTTTAAACATTATTTTTAGTGGATACTCATATTTGAGTAGATACTACATTTATTTTAAACAGTAGATTTATTTTTGTCTACTGTTCTGAAGATTCTTGAAATGATGTGTCTACTCAAATATGGGTATCCACTAAAATAACATTTAAAGTAGTAAAATTCTGTCAGATTAGTAAATAAAAAATTCATTACTTCATTAGAAATTGCCATATCTATTTTTATAAAAAAAAATATATATATATATATATAAAGTAAATATACAAAACAGTTTGGAAAGCTTGTTTTGAGATAACTTTTTTTTATTTCTGATAAAGCTGATTCATCAGAAAAACATGTCAAAATAGATATTTTTCAAATTGTCAGATATATTTACCATTTAACATTCTGTCAGATTCTCATCTAAGATTTACTTATTCCTTTAGCAGCATTTTTAACAGGAATGTTGAAAGTGGTTCAAACATAGTAAAATTACTTAACACAGATTAAGACTAGCCCTAAATTTTAACTATAAACTATACTCATTTTGATATGTATGAGGAAGAACACACAGTTATTCAATTAATATCAATCTGAAATTTTCATTGTATAATATTCAATCTATGCGATCAATTGCATTGAGAAGTAAGAAGATTGCACTGAAAAAGAAATATTTATAGAAATATATATCTTCTTCTATGTGTCATGTCCATTCAGGATACTAACAATAATGGTTCTCCACAATTTCCTTATGTAGCTGTGTAAAATAAATGCTATTTTTACTCATTAAGCAACTGACATATTGAAACAATGTAAATAACTAAGCACATGCGAAGATAGCTAACTAGCTAGATAGATATGTCAATAAATAGATCTGAATAGGTGTAGGTTGGTAGATAGATATGAATAGTCTTGGGTTGATAGATGCATATACATGCACATGGAACAAGATGTACATACATACACATATTCATATGTATATATAGTTACAGACATATAGTGTGAGTTCACATTCTTTTAAATATTTTTAAATATACACTTTTCATTTTTGGTGCCAGAGTCAAACTTTTACTGATGAAATATATATATATATATATATGTGTGTGTGTGTGTGTGTGTATATATGTATATTTTTGACAATTTGAAACATTCATGAAAGTAGATTTGTTTAGAAATATATCCGATAATGCATTTCGCTGTTTAAGGCTTCATCAGATCCGGAGGAAAAAGAATGAAATGTATTTCCAATTGTTAAAATTTAAAAAACTTTAGTATCTGTCTATATTTCTGAGATGAGGTATTATGTACATTATTTACATTATTTGGACTATTGTCCTCATCTTTGTCGCAATATTTATTATCACATTTCAGCCATTGTACACTACAGCCTTCTTCAGATGGTTGGAATGTCGAACTGAACCCTTTATTTCACTCACTGGGGTAGACTGTTCTAGTTCCACGTGCCATGTTTAATGGAGATCAGTTATTAGTTATCTCCTGTTAATTCCCCTCTCCAAGTTCTCTACTGCCTTAACCAATGCCTTTATCCACTGTGTTATGTGTCCTTGAGAACTTGGATGGAAATTAACAGGAGATAACTGACAACTGACATCCATTAAACATGGTACATGGAACTAGAACAGTCTACCCCAGTGAGTGAAATAAAGGGTTAAGTTTGACATTTCAACCACCTGAAGAAGGTCGGCACATACAATGGCCGAAACGTTGTAATAAATATGGCGACAAAGATGAGGATAATAGTCCAAATAATAGAAATAATTTTAAAAAACTTTGTTGCGATTATATATCCTAATTTTAAAACATACTGTTGATATGGAAAATGCATGGATAAACAAAAAACAACAAATGTTTTACTTTCTTCCCATTCTGAAGGATTATATGAGGATTTACCTTGGATCCATTTTCAGAAAAGGCTAAATAAATTTTGTACTTTTGAGCCATTCTGATAAGGAGAAGAGGATTTACCTTTAACTCAATACTGGAAAGCTGGGAAAATATATATAACAACTTTCAACTTGAACTGAGAGTAAAGAAAATAAATGCTAATGACTTTTTAAAAGTGACTTATTTTCTTTCTTCTTTAGTTACAAGAAATGCCAGCTTAGGGAAAAAATGTTCTAAGATTTCATTATTTAAACATAAACACAAATACTCATACACACATTTCATTCTTTCGTTTTGGGATCTGATGAAGCCTTAAATGGTGAAATGCATTATCATACCTATAAAACCCAGGTCATGTGTGTGTGTGTGTGTGTGTGTGTGTGTGTGTGTCTGTTCGTTTATATATTGGATCGGATTTCCTACATTTTTCAACCGATTTCAACAAAACTTCACAGGACGACGTAAAATTACCTTGTGGTGGTTCTGACAGCACTAAAAATTGGAAAAACACAATTGTTTTTCCATGAAATCAATTTGAAAACACGATTAAGAAGCATCGCTGTCACCAGAATGAAAGGGGGACAACTCATGTCGAGTTATACTTATTATAAAGCCCAGGTTGTGTGTGTGTATGTGTGTGTGTTTTTTCCTTTATATATGGGATCGGATTTCCTACATTTTTCAACCGATTTCAACAAAACTTCACTTTTTTTTGGCAGGTAGTGTTTCTTATTGTCTTACACACTTTTTTCTTTATTTTTACATTCAGAATGCTTTAAAAATTCCATTTACAAGACAATTGTTTATAATAAAATTCTATTCATCAATCGATAGGCTCATAACGATTGTGTTTTTGTTTGAGTTTGACCAATTCGTAAAAAAAAAAAAAGACATGAGTGTCCGTCAACCTTAAACAATAATCTTTGTCAATTTTATTTTTCAGTCTTTATGATGGTCGATACTTGATCTATCTCTTACTGTTACATCCTCAGGCAATGCTGGGCTCTACTGCTAGTCGGATATATTTCTAAACAAATCTGCTTTTATGAACATTTCCAATTGCCAAAAATTATCTTTGTCAGAATTATAGATCCTAATAAAAAAAAAATATATATATATATATTAATACATGTTTCATTAAATAATATAGACAAGTTTTGTCTATTTATTTTAAGTAAGTTCCTTTCGTATTGTCTGATAAGCTTAATCACATTATCATTGAAAGAACACAAGGAAAACACCATACTAATACATGCTTAAATCCAATCTAAGCTTTCGGCTTACATAAGCCATTATCAAAGATTACACACAGATGAAACTACAATAACAGTCCGCCTTTGCTGCTTGAATAGCTCAAAAATGCTGCTGAAATATACACTATATATATATATATATATATATATATATATAGTGCTTGATGTAACATAACAGAGCTATTAAGTATATATTAATAAATATACATATTATTCCTCACCAATAGCATGACTCCCAACCTGAACATTGTGTTATGCATGAAACTCATATTACCAGTGAGGAATTTTATATATATGTGTGTGTGTGTGTGTGTGTTACACTTCAAACTTGATTTTTAGTGGATATCCATATTTGACTAGAATGCCCGATTTTTAGTTTATCTCTTCGTCTGCATGAGAAAACTTAATAAAGACATTATGCCAAGGCTAGTAAATAAAATGAAAACTGTTTAAAAAATGAGACGTTCTACTCAAATATGTCTATCCACTAAAAATAATGTTTGAAGTAATAGAAATATGCTGGATTGAAAATAAATATCCATTAATTATTTATGTGTATATATATATATATATATATATATATATATATATATATATATATATATATACATATATATATATATTGAGTCAGAGAGAAATACAGTGTGGATGTAGGAACCAACACTATTTCATGCCTCAATGTGATCATATTTATATCTATATATCTTATATTGTGCACTCTTCTCTGATAATTATGACAAATTTTAAACTACACACAAATATATATATATATATATATATATATATATATATATATATGAACTGCATGAAACTCTGCTACCAAGTTGGATATTATGTAGAGTCATGTATATATATATATATATACACACACACACACATATCATACTAGACAAAAAGAGTATCAGGATGTAGAAAAAGTAATTCTAATTACAACACAGATACCACATTGGTTCTTGGTAATGATTGCGAAAGTCAAAAGTACTTAAACAAAATATGAACTTCAAACAACTTCACAATTTTGAGTACAACACTTTATTAAAAAATTGCAAAACTACAATAAAAAACTAAACAGACAGACTTTTTCAGTTATTTCTTTATTACTATAAACATTATTTTTAGTGAATACATGTATTTGAATTGCTAAACTTATTTTTTTTTATTTTCTTAAACCGGGAAATTAATAACAACTGGCCTAGATTGAGAACTCCTATCTTTCTTCAGTAGGACTTCTCAATCTAGGATCATTGTTATTAATTTCCCTGTTTAAGCAAATATAAAATCTGAGATAGCAACTCAAAAAGGTGTACCCACCAAAAATAACATGTATAGTAATAGGGAAAAATGTATGACAAGGTGGAAAAAGTTTTCTGGTGACGTGTTTTGTCCTTTAGGATTTTAGCAGACAAAATTTGTTATGTTGGTGCAACTACACATGCACACAAATGAGGGATGCTAGAAATTTTTAAATTAATATTTTGCCTTTTTTAAATTTAATTTTTTTTTTCTAAATCTAGCTGATTTTATTTAGATTCTTTTTCTTTGTGTTTCCATCACTTTTGTTATTACATATGCCCCTCTATAATAAAAAAAAAATATATGTATATAGTGTTAACACTGATGCATTTTCCTTCTAGACAAATCACCAACCAAAGCTAAATAGCCTACTATTTAACCCATAGCTGGGGGAAGAAGAGAGAAGATGGATTTATAACTTACTAAAAGGTATTTGCACATAAGTAAATGTAACAAACTGAACTTGAACTTAGCTCTCTGATTTCTCATTCTGAGCCAGTATCCATTGCACTACCTGCACATCCACATATATATATATATATATATATATATATATATATATATATATATATATATATATAGTGGGGATATGTAAGTGATGGAAACAAAAATAATTTAAATGAAATCGGCAAGATTAAAACAAAAGGAAATTTTAAATTTAAAATTCCCACCATCCCTTGTTCGTGCACATATGTAGTTGCATCAATGTAAATGAAACTAGTCCGATGAAGTCCTAAGGAATGAAATGTGACACACCAAAACTTTCTCACTTTGTCATACATCTTTCTTATATATATATACATATATATATATATATATATATATATATATATATATATATATATATATATATATATATATATATATATAAATTGTATTTTGGCAGCAATAATTCTTTCAAACATATCTAGTTAAATTATATGAACAAAAATTGATAGACAAAACTTGTTCATATTATTTATATATATATATATATATATATATATATATATATATAAATAACAAAGAATGTGTTGGCAAAAAAATCAGTCAACTAAGTTGTTTCTGGAAGATTATGCTTTTAAGACAGTCTCAATATCAAAAGGGAGAGCATTGACTGTAACAAATAAAATTAAATGTTCACTCATCTGTATCTATTCTGAGTTTCACAGAGATTACAACCACTCGTCAGGGGTCTTGAGAGAAATTTTGCTGTGAAACTACCTGATGAGTGGATGCAATCTCTGCAAATCTCAGAGCAGGGATGTATAAGTGAGCATTTTGTTTGTTACTACAAACACACACACACCTTGTATTTATTAACTTTTATTGAACAAGAATAAATCACAGCAGTTTAAGAAAATACTGTCACATCAAAACAACATGATTTGATATAATTAACACACTATTTAAACAAAAAAAAAAGAATTTCACCATAGTTGGGATCATTGAGTAAATACAAACGATCCTATTCTTAGCTGTATAGTATATGCTTTGCCAGGGATACATACAGTTTTCAATTTCCCAGATTGGTTGCCACCCAAGGTTATAGAACCCAGTCTGTCTTACCATTTACCCCTACCCAGGAGGGAGAAGAGATGGACTCATACCTTTACCAAGGGTATTAGAATATAAGTGAATGTAATGAACTTAACTGGAATTCAAACTCAACTCTATGATTCAGGCATGTGTTTTTTTTCCTTATAAAATCAAAAACTTGAAGACGAAATAATTGTTTGTTGACCAAAAGATGTTTTTTGAATATCTGCTATTATTGACGATGATGAATAGAAGACTATTGTAAGTACTAGCATTTTAAAACCACAAAAACTGGAAACAACAGACATCTATTCTATAGACGAGGATCTATGGATTAACAGTATTTTAATGCATACATTATACTACTAGCGATGGATGTCGCCAATAATAGCATTAATATTTCTGATTGATTCTATGTGTGATTATTTCTTTGTATGTAAATTATTTGCTGCCTAATGTTATATATATATATATATATATATATATATATATATATATATATATATATATATATATGTAATGAAAAACAAACCACTTTAATTTGTTTGTTTTACTTGTTTTACCTGATGATCCTGAATCCTTAAAAAAGGATTTAGGTGAAATAAATTATCGTAATGGTACATTAAAGTGGTTTGTTTTTCATTACATATTAGCTCTGTCCTAACATTGAGCTCTCAGGATTTCATCCTCTTTGGATTTACCAATTCGGTTTACCAAGTTCCTTATAACTTAATTAATTATATATATATATATATATATATATATATATATATATATATGTGTGTGTGTGTGTGTGCAGCTGGTGTAATGGATAGTATCTTTTTTTAAATAAGATATTTCAACATATGAACTAAAATTTAATTTGATACACAGCTGTACATAAAAGTGCTAATATTAATTCATTGTCATTGATTTGAATCACCCAATTTAATACAAAATAAGCAGATCTTCTGCCTTTTGATATTTCATTCATGTATTTAATCTGGAATTGTTACTTTTAAAACCACTGTAAAATAAATATTTAATCAATTTCCCAAAATACTAAGGAATTCTGCTGATTGGAAATAAAACCATTAAAAAACAAAATTTATGAAGAGCTACAAAGGGCAGGAAATTGTGGAGAGCCATGATTGTCAATGTCCTGAAGGGACATGATATATAGAAGAAGAACGAACTTATGTTAATGAATGGCAGAACAAGATTTAGGAGAGATAACAAAAATACAAAATTTATTAAGAGCTTCAAAGGAGTGGAAATTGTGGAGAGCCATGATCATTAACATACTGAAGGGACATGGCACATAGAAGAAGAAGAATGAGTCTGCATAATTAAATGGCAGAACAGGATTTAGTATAGATAACAAAAAAGACAAAATTTATTAAAAGCAACAAACTTGAAGAAATTGTGGTGAGCCATGAATGCCACTGTCCTTGAAGGTACATAGAAGAATTCATTAGAATATTTAAAAACCTTTTTTTCTTATTTTATAGTCAGTCACATTCATTTCAAATAAATTCTCATAAAAACATTACAAAGAGGTGATAAAAAGTTTTTACCCTGATCCACTCACCAAAAGGAAAGGTCAAGAACTTTTCAGCACCCCTTGTAAAACTCACAAGACTAAAATAAAACCAAAAGGGGATGGTCCCACTATTGTAAAGCAACCAATAAATGGGACTTTCAACTCTGTCAATTAATGGGAGTTTGACAAACGTCAGTCAGTTTTCTGTTACGAGCTTTGATATCTGGACTGTTATTTCTTCAATTTCACATCTCTGGAAAAGCTAGCAATAACAAATGGGCAACACACTTCGCTTTTGAAAATGAAAAAGTGAAATAAAAATTTTTTTAAAAAGCTAGCAATAACAAATGGGCAACACTCTTCTCCTTGGATATGAAAATTATGAAAAAAAAATGAAAAATGGTAGCAATACCAAATGGGCAACACTCTTCTCCTTTGACATTTAATAAAGAAGGAGAAAAAATGAAAGAATAGGTTTGAATAAAAAAACAATAATCTAAAATGGTGATTTTTAAAAAACCAACTAATTTTGCACAGATTCATATTCCAATGTTTCTAGATAATCTATTTTACAAGCTTTTCTCAAAACATGAAAAGAACATTAAAAGCAAAAAGGAAAAGAAATGAAAGCTAAATTAAACATCTTATTATTGGTAAAAATTAATGGTATAGATAATACAAATGGATACTGGAAAGCCAGACCAAAAAAAATAATTCTCTTACTTGGTCAAAAAATAAGGTAGTGAGGCTGAGAACTTTTCAGGATACTCTTGTAAAAATATTCTTTAATATTCAATAAATTACCATTTAGTTATATTCAACAAAGTGTGCAGGTGGTGTAATGGATATCAGCTTGGAATGAAAAATCAGAGAGCCATGTTCGAATTCTAGTTGAGTTTGTTATATACACTTATGTGAAGATACTCTAGAGGAGGGTGTGATTCCATTTTCTCCTACCAGCTATGGGTTAAATAGTAAGACTTGTATTGGGAAAAAAATTATCTTTGTTCTCAAAAAATTGTTAATGCAATAATCTCTTAGAAAAGAAAAATAAGATTAATTCTTACAATCTAAAAAACGTTTCAACTTTAAATAACTCACAAAGGGTTGATAAGTCATAAAAAATAAATCAATCAATATTTTACTAAGCAGTAACAGACAGCAAACACTAGAAGAGCGTTTTTTGAAAATGAAAAAGGAATGAAAGAAAATATAAGAAGAAAATAAATATTTTATGATGTTTCATTCTGTCTGGTCCACTTATGCATAATTTTAAACAGTACACATCTATTTGGATTCAAATAAAAGAGATAAACACTTAAAATTTACTAAACTAGAAAACAGTGTAATAAAAATATTTGAACATAGATTTATATCCACATTCTTTTTAATATTGTGTGCATATCTCTGATTATGGTCAGCATGTTGCTTTTTAGGTTATTTTAATCGAGAAGGAAGAAAAATAGTTTATGACAGAAAATAACTGCAACGTCACAAAAAGAAAAATATTTAAGCTGTCCTATTTCATAGCTTGATATAAAATATCCTGTTAATCCATAGTGAATTTTAAATAACATTTTTCTCTTTAAGCAATTTTAAAAATAATTTTAAATAATATTTTTCTCTTTAGACCATCTTATAAATGCTTGTAATATTTTCTCTTTAAATCATCTTAACAATAATTTTAAATAACATTTTTCTCTTCAAACCATCTTATCAATAATTTTAAATAACATTTTCTCTTTAAACCATCATAACTATAATTTTAAATGACATTTTTCTCTTCAAACCATTTTAGCAGTAATTTTAAATAATACTTTTCTCTTTAAACCATTTTAGCAATAATTTTAAATAAAATGTTTCCCTTTAAACCATCTTAGCAATAATTTTAAATAATGTTTTTTTCTTTAAACAATCTAAGCAATAATTAAAAAATTACTAAGAACATTAAAAAAATTAAGTTCCTTTTCCTATGAGAAGAATCTGAGTGTAATTTAACCTATTTTCATCCAAAAGGCCAATAATAGATTATAGATAATCGTCTTAAAATTGTTTATTAAAATAAAAAATGGAAAATACTTTTAAATTCATGAAAATTCATACCTACATATATCTTCTATCTGTAATCATCAAGTTATGATAGATAATAGGCAAGACATTGATTCTCTGGATTATTCTTTAAATCAAGTAAAAAAATTTTAAAAAATTGATGAAAGCATGTGAATAAGAAAATAAACAAAAGATCATTAAAAATTTGTCTTATTCTATAACTAGTCAGCGCCTCATGAAAGCCTCGAGGTTTTTATTAAGTTCTGAACTTCTTTGCCTTTGATACATACAAAAAGTAATAAGATTTTCTGAAAAAGAAAAAAAAACAAGAAAGAAAGAAAGAGTAAATGTTTTAAAATTCATTCCTTCTCCTTCATTGATTCAAAATTCTATCAAATCCAGGAAGTCCATACCATATTGCAAACAGCACCCTTCTTTTTCATAAATATAAAAAATAAATACTTTTCAAAGTAGAACATTTAGAAAGCTAAAAAATATATATATTGCTCTTTCAGTTTCAATCTGAAAAGCTTGGCAAAGTTTTGGATAATGTTCATTCTTTTCAGATGAAGTTAAAGAAATTCTTTCAAGAAATGAATAAAGGAATATGAAATAGCCAAAGCTCATGTGATTCTATATTAGGGGCCTGTTATTAAACTATCCTAAACTATGATCATTGCTGTTCTCTTTGGATTCATTAAATATTGGCAAAAGAAAGAAAAATGGAAAGATGTTTCAAAAGGAATGCGAGCTGAAGCTGGATGACAATCTCATTTAAACCAAGATCCCTGCATCAAGTCTTTGGTAACATGCCTTTATAATACTTATATTTTACCTTTAGTAGTACATTAGCAATAATGTAAAAATAGCAATTGACAGGATCAAAAAATAATACAAATATGTTTAATATAAGGAAGATAAAGAAAAATAGGGAGTCATCCTTTGAAACTCACGTGATTCCATGTGGAGTTTCTGTAATACCTGATTGAAGATATCTCCAATATGAGCAATTGCAAACACACAACTTAGATTTTTCCAAGGCATTAAAAACTGTGTATTATGGCATTACAATACTACTAATAATAATGATAATAATAAAAGTAAGAAAACATTCTAAATCTCATGTGATTTCATTTTGGACCCTTATTAGAAGAATTATATAAGAATACAATTAACAAAAAAAAAAGGCCTTGTAAAAGAAACCAAGATGAAAAATCTTTTATCACTAATATGATATCCTTCTGATATAACTCATATGATATCCTTCTAAATCAGGAGACCTGCATTGAGTTTTAAGAATTTATTTTCTTTGGGGATATCTGTTATTAAAACACCCCACCCCCACAAAAAAATTAAATAAATAATAATAATGATCATTCAGAGTATATTTATTATTTTCAGAAACTATTTTTTTAACAGTTAGAAAACTCAAGGATCATTCCTAACATGTGGCATTCTAAACAATTATTTAAAAACAACAAGTTGTCATGAAACAATTATATTTATTGAAATAACTTTGCCAAAAGACTTATTAAAAGAAACAGAAGATTAAAAGATAACCAATTGTCATATGTGAATCTAACACCAACTTACCATGTGGATTTTAGAAAACTTCAAGCTCATTAAAAGGTGACATATAAATCAGGAAGTAGTTAAACATGTGAGAATAGACACACACACACACATATATATATATATATATATATATTTGTGTGCATGTGTGTGTGTGTATATATATATATATATATATATATATATATATATATATATATATATATATATATATATAGATAGATATATATATATACAGATAGATACACATACTCATTCATATGTGTAGATATTTATTATTATTTAAGTTTGTTAATTAAACTACTAACAAAAAAAATCTCCAGGTGTTAAAGAAAAATAGAAACTCACCTGTGCTGTTAAATCCGTTGCTGTCTTTCTACAAACAGATTCGCGCATAGCATATCGCTGTTCCTTCTGTCTTTTTGTGTAACAATAGCAATACTTATGTGTAGTGAACGGGCACATGTGACTTCAGCGTGTGGACTCATAATAGTGAGAGAGAGAGAGAGAGAAAGAATACACACTCACATGTGTGCATATATATATGTGTGTGTGTGTATGTAGAGAAAGAAAGGAAGGAAAAAGGATGTAAAAAGAAAGGAGGGAAGAGTGGAGAGGACCGCAGTCCTATGAAGTGTGTAGTCTTGGCAATGGCTGCTTCAGCCATTCAATAAGCTGGTATATTTCACACTGAAGAGAGAGAGAGACAAGCAGCACACTGCCACTATCATCAGGGATGATCTCATTTGTCTAATCCAAAGTTACTGATGCCCTCACAAACACACACACACACACATCTACACAGACTTTAACTGCACTGTTGTATCCTTCTGTTTCTATGTTCATTCACAAGATGGCATGTTGTACTTTACTCTTCTTTCTAACAGTTATTTCCACATGTCCCTTATCTCTATGTATCTATCTGCATGTGTTCATTATCTGTCTATTTATTGAAATGTGTTCATTGTCTATCTCTCTCTATATATATCTATCTATCTGGATCCGTTCATTATCTATCTATCTGTCTGTCTACCTGAATCTTTCCATTATCTATATATTTATCAGAATCTGTTCATTATCTCTCTATCTGGGTCTGCCCACTATATAGCTATATATATATATATATATATATATGAATCTGTTCATTATCTATCTATATCTGAATCTGTTCATTATCTATCTATCTATCTATCTATCTATCTGAAGCTGTTTATTATTTGTCTGTAGGAATCTGTTCATTATATATCTGTGTATGTGAATCTGCTTATTATCTATCTGAATCTGTTCATTAACTATCAATCAATCTATCTAAATCTGTTCATTATCTATTTATCCATCTATCAATATAAATCTGTTCATTATCTATCTATCTATCTATCTCAATCTGTTCATTATTTATCTATCTGAAACTGTTTATTAAATATATATCTATGTGAATCTGCTTATTATCTGTCTATCTGAATCTGGTCATTATCTATCTCCTTCAATCTGTTTATTATCCATATATCTATCTGAATCTGTTTATTAAATATCAATCTGAATCTGTACATTATCTATATATCTATCTGCATACATTCATTATCTATCTAAATCTGTTTGTTATCAATTTATATATCCATCTATCTGAAACTGTTCATTATCTTTATATCTATATGTATCTATTCACTATCGACCTATCTATCTGAATCTGATCTTTATCTATTATTCATCTTCCCGAATCTGTTCATTACCCATCTTTCTATCTGAATCTGTCCATTATATATATATATATATATATATATAAAGAATTATTTCATTATCTATCTATCTGTATCCATTCATTATCTATCTATCCATCCATCTCTATCTGTTCACTATCTTTCTGAAACTTTTCATTATCTATCTATATGATTCTATTCATTATCTATCCATCTATCTGAAACTGTTCATTATCTATATATCTATCTATATGAATCTGTTCATTATATAAATATCTATCTAAATCTAGTCATTATCTATCTATATATATCTTTCTGAATCTACTCATTATTTATTTATCTATCCATCACTCTATCTGAATATGTTCATTATCTATCTATCTATCTATCTGAAACTTTACATTATTTATCAATCCATTTATCTAAATCAGTGGATTATCTATCTATTCATCTGTCTTTTTGAAATTGTTCATTATCTATCTATCTATCTATCTATCTATCTATCTATCTATCTATCTATCTATCTATCTGAATCTGTTCATTATCTATCTATTCATCAATCTTTCTGAATCTGTTCATTATCTATATATTTTTTCTGAATCTGTTTAACTATCTATCTATCCGAATCTGTCTATTATCTATATATCTATCTGACTCTGTTAATTATCAATCGATCCATTTTTCTCAATTTGGTCAATATCTATCTATCCATTTTCTGTCTCATTTCTATCTGTTCATTTTCTATCTTATCATTACCTATCCATCTATCTATATGAATCTGTTAATATCTAGCAATCTATACAAATGTGTTGATTTTCTATCTGTCTATCTATCTAAATCTGCTCATTATATAAATACCTATCTGTGTGAATCTAGTCATTATCTATCCATCAATCTATCTGAATATGTTCATTATCTATCTATATGAATCTGTATATATCTATCTATATATATATGTATGTCGGATACTCTTCATTATCTGTCACTCTATGTTTCTGAATCTGTTCATTTTCTATCCATTTATCTTTCTGAGTCCATTCATTAGCTATCTGAATCTGTTCTATCTATCTATCTATCTATCTATCTATCTATCTATCTATATCAGTTCATTATCTATCTATCCATTTGTCTTTCTGAATCTATTCATTATATATCTATCTATCCATCTACCTGAATCTATCTGTATGAATCTGTTATCAATCTTTCTGAGTCAGTACATTTGAATCTGATCATTATCTATCTTAATCTGTTCATTATCTATCTACATAGCTATCTGAAATAGTTCATTATCTAGCTATCTATCTGAATGTGTCAATTATTTATATATCTATCTGAAATGGTTCATTATCTATATATCTCTCTATGTTTCTTAAATATATATATATATATATATATATATATATATATATATATATATCCTTCTATCTGAATCCGTTCATTATCTATCTATCCATGAACCTGAATCTGTTCATTATCTTTCTATCTATCCATTTATCTGAAACTGTACATTATCTATATATCTATATGAATTTGTTCACTCTCTATGTGAAACTGTTCATTATCTATGTGAATCTGTTTATTATCTACTTATCTCTCTATCTCTCTATCTGAGTCAATTTATTATCTATGTGAATCTCTTCATTATTTAAATTTCTATCTGAATCTGTTCCTTATCTACCTATCTATCAGTCTATCTGAATCTGTTATCTCTCAATCTGAATCCATTCATTATCTATATATCTATTGATCTGTATCGATTCATTATCTATTAATCTATGCATTTATCTATCTGAATATGTTTATTATCCATCTACCTCTCTGAATTTGTTCATTATCTATCTGAATCTATTCATTATCTATCTATGTATCAGAATCTGTTCATTATATATCTATATATGCCATTCTGTTATACCTATTACACTAGCTAGGTGTATATATGGGTAGATCAATAAGTCCATAGCCTAATGATGAATAAAGCATTTGTTTTATACAAGAAATATTTTAGTTTCAACATATTCTAAAGTTTAGATTAGTAGGTAGGCTGGAATAAAAGGATAGGTTGGAAAATTCAAATAAATTTAATTTGCTTTCAGAATAAAAAATGGATTTAAAAGATTGGGGTAAATGGACAGTTTGATAAAAAAAACATGGAATTAAAATAAATAGGATATTTGGAATAATAGAAGGTAAAGTGATAAACAAAAAAATAATTTGAACAGCTAGCAAATCCCATTTCTTCTGCCTGCAAAAGTACAATCATTCTTTTCCTTAACCCAATATTTCTCCATGAATCAAAGATGAAACATTGTATAGTGAACATTTCAGATCAAAATTCACCAAATGACTGTGTGATGCTACAGATTTTTATGCCATTCTGTTTGTATATCTCTGTTCACAGGTATCTATTTCAGTGTCTTTAATTATCCATCTGTCAGTCTATTCAGACAGGATTTTACATGCATACGAAAATACATTTCTACAATAATTTGCATAATAATATATGTGTTCATAATCACACATGCATGCACACTTTTCTTTCTTTTTCTTCCATTCACCCACATTCAGGTATTTTACACTACATTATATTTTCTGCACACACACATACACAGTTGAACATGGAAACAAATTCTCTGTATTATCTTAGTCATTTACCATCTGTTCACCAACATGCTGCTCTGGTCTGCTTTTCTTTCTATTTCAAAGTTGAGCACCTACTGGGATTTAAACAACCCAGACATCAAGTATACATCATTAAATATACTGGAAAAATGGTCAGTTCCCTATATTGTTTCAGTAAGTAACTGCTAGCCTTTACCTATACAAGAGCCAGATCAGGTCCAAAACTATTGGCAGATATGGGCAGGAGCTGCCCAGTGTCTTCACTTTCCAATCTCAACAGAGTCCAATAGTGTTTTCACATGCTTGTGGGTGATGAATTATTGTTCAGTCTACAGGCCCTTTCTCTTGATGAAACATCACTAGCCACTGGTTGCTTTATTGGACTTTCCATGGAAAATTTCAGCAACCCCGTAGGAGTAGATAGGTTTGACTATTGTTCAGTTCACACTACCCTCTGGTCTTTTGAACAGGAGTAGAGGTTTTCCATTTTCTTCTACTTTAACTCTATACTCCTAACACTTGTCCTTTTCTATGCTACTACAACTCCATACAGTAACCCTCTACCTTGAGTGGCTTTTGGGTCTTCTATTGGGTGAACATTAATAAAATAAAACAAAACAAAAATATTTTCTGCATTTTCTATCACAAGTAACTTGAAGGGAAAGTAATGATGTAATGTTGACTTTCCACACTAACTCAAACAAAAAGTTAGGAAGGAAACCCTCATGAAGAGTAAAAAGAGTAATAACAGCTACTAGACTTGAGAAAACTTTTTTCCTGAAAAATTGTTTTAAGAGAAAGATTTTAGAAATTGCAAACAACAGTTGAACAAGCTGCTCAGTCAATGAATGCCAAATGTTTCCTTATTAGGAAATGGCTAATAATATCACTATCATTATCTGTGAATAATTATAACCAATGCTTGCATTTTTATATTCCTCCTCCTCTTCATGCGCATGTGTAGTTATGTCAGTAAAAACATCACCTTAGTTCGATGATGTCCTAAAGGATGAAGCATGTCACA
This sequence comes from Acanthosepion lycidas, assembly GCA_963932145.1. Taxonomy (NCBI): domain Eukaryota; kingdom Metazoa; phylum Mollusca; class Cephalopoda; order Sepiida; family Sepiidae; genus Acanthosepion; species Acanthosepion lycidas. The sequence continues at coordinate 31,778,990 of OZ010575.1, forward strand.
CAAAAAATTTTCCTAACATTGTTCTGGTATATAAAAATTTATATATAACATTCCAATATGCTTATTTATAAATTGGCATATCTATAATCTCCTACACTTATGATCATATCACGTTGAAACACTGGTTCTCATACAATCATCGAAGTTAAGCAACTTTGAGTCTAGTCAGTACCTAAATGGGTGACCATTTGGGAATACCAGGTGCTGTAAGCTTGAATATGCAGGTGGGTCAAATCGGAAAGCTGAGTTCCAATTCCAGTCAGAATCGTTATATGGGCTTACGTGCAACTACCCTTGTGAAAGTTATGAATCCACCTGTACTCCTTCCAGCTATGGGTTAATTAGTAGGAGTTTTATCAGGAAATCATTATTTTCTCTAAAAAATTCTTAAAATTTAAAAATATTTGCAGGTTTAAATAACCTGCAAAAGGTTGATAACCAATAAAAATTACAAATCAATATAATTTCCTATTTCTTTGTATTCATATGTCCTTTGGCTTTCTGTTTATCTACATGAAAACTAATTTAGATAAGAATTGTCTCTTTCTGTAGAACACACTTCTATCTTCTTGTTTCCCAGTCAACATTGATCTTCAAAAATTTAAATGCAATGACAATCGTTATCTTTTGTCTTTTTAATTACTGTTCTTTTATTGTTCTATCTTCTTAACAAGGTTTTCTTTTGTTCATATTCTATCACACTCAGTTAGTCACCTCCTTGCATCTTAGTAGCTTTACTGCCTTGCTTGAGGGGGGGAGGTGATTTTTTTACAGTACAAAGCTCGATTGCCACTCAAGGTAGAGGGTTACAGAGTAAGAAGCACATTTTATACAGAGTTTCAAAATCAGGTTTCATAATGTAGTATTTATATAAAATACTATAATTTTATTGTGACCTAATTATGTATAATAATGGATCATATGCTATACAGAGGAACAATTTAACTAGAAAAGTTAAAAATAAATACAATACATCTAAATACAAATTAGAGACATGTCATAATAAATCATTCTGTCTTAAATAAATCAACAATATTTTGTGGCAATTTTTAACATCAATTTGAGCTTTTTCTTTTTTCACAGTGATTTTCACCCTGTATAAGGCCTGGTAGTCACTCAAGGCAGAGGATTACAGAGTAAAAATCACATTTTATGTGTATAGGTGGGGAAGAAAACAGTTAAACCAGGACTTGAACAGGTTAAGATTGTAGTGTTCAGGGAAGCATCCTCTTGGAAGTTGGTTCCACAGTGCAGTGGTTTGTAGGAAGAAGCTGCCCAAGTGGAACTTACTTCTCACTAAAGGAATATGGAGGGAATGAGGGTGGTTTGCTATAATGAGAGTGGCATGGTGGTCCTAACCACGATGGTTCGAACTGGCAGTTTTTCCAAGGACTTTCCATGGCAGTAGTGATAGAGAAGTGACAGGCTTGCCACATTTCATCTGTGAGAGAGGGGTAGAAAATAATTACTCACCCACAAGGATACAGAGACTTTATTGCGACTGGAAAGTGAGGGCTGAGCAGCTCCTGTCCAAATATAACAGCTGTACACCATTTTAGGCTCGATTTGGCTCTTTTAGAGGTAAGGGATAACACGAGGACTCAGGTACTTACCAGAGTGATACAGGGAACTGACCATTTTCCTGCATTTTTAGCATTGGATCATATGTACATGTTCCACTTTGGTGAGTTTATGACCCAGTAAATGATCAACGCACAAGGCCAACCCATAAGGACATCCATTCATTATGACAGGTGGTAGTTTAGGGTCTGATCAGTGGTGATGATGTAATGTAACTAGTTTAGTTTTCAAGGCATTGAATGTAGTTAGCCAGTTTCTCTGCAACTGAGATGTTAGAACTAGATTGGATGAGAGATCAGCTGCTAATCTCTGGTCATCATTAGTTTTGGAGGTGCACTGACATATCATTGTCATTAGCATAGATATTCACAAATTGTCTGAGTATGTTTTTAGGCAGATATTAACAAAAATATAAATGCATATAAAGAGTGGGAGAGGATTAAAAAGTTCTTTGTCCAAACAACTTGACAAATTCAGTATTATTATGTTTACTCATTGAAATATTGGCTTTAGAAAGTTTGTCAGGCAAAGAAATACTCAGAAGCCACTCATATATCCCATTCTTCTCACACACACACACACACACACACACACACACATACTGATAGATAGATTGATAAGTTCATCATTCACCTTATTCCATTTTAAATTAAGTTAAATTTTTAAATCAGTGCATATTAATAACAAATACATACATACATACATACATACATACATACACATTTGATGGTGAACACTATTAACAAAATGTTGAGCTGTATCTCTTATCACTATTAGAATATATATATGTGTGTGTGTGTATTCCTGCTGAGGATACCAATGAGTAATTGAAAAATTATGAAACTCAGTCGACCTTCAATAATTATTAAATGTTATTACTAGTAATTTAATAATAATTATTGCCCTAGTCTAATATTAAGCACTTTAGTAGCAGAAATTCTGCTAAATTCAATATAGGTTAAATTATATAATTTAGCATATATTAATTGCTAGTATTAACACCAAGCATTATAATTTTATTTTATATATATATATATATATATATATATATATATAAAAGAAAGAGGTTGTAGTGGTTCCAACGAGAGAAAAGTATGTATATTAAAAAGAAGAGAAGAGAGGTGCCGCAAACGTTTTTGTTTGTAATGTGGATTTATTTAGAAAAAAATTATGCTTTGTTTTCCATAATTTTACTACACGACCGTCTTTAGGTAAAAGCGGAGATTTCCACATATTATTAAAAATAATTAATTTTTTCCATAATATTTTTTTCTAAATAAATCCACATTACAACCAAAAAGGTTTGGGGCACCTCTCTTCTCTTCTTTTTAATATATGTGTATATATATATATATATATATAGATATATATATATATATACACTGCGTGCCAAATTATTATCGAGATAACTTTTTTTCTAATATTTCAAAAACCCTCCAATCAATTCACACAAAATGTTGGCAACACAGACCTGCGCATCTACTGAAATTGATTTGAGAGTGTCAAATTATTAGAAATGTGTAAGAATTTAATGAAAAGATGGGTCGTAAAAGCAGTTTAAGTGATGCTGAAAAGAAAACTATCACCTCAGAACTCTCAAAAGTAAATCTACCCTAGAAATTTCTAAAATAATAAGGAGGTGTCATCAAGAAAAAAGTTCACCACTAACCCTACACAAGTACGCAAAAGGGCAGATAAAGGCAAGCTGAAGGTTATTTCACATCGTCTCATGTCACAACTTAAACGAGAGGCCATGAAGAACCCTGGACTTACCAGCCAAGAGCTTTTCAGTCGCATTGGGGATCCTACTGTGTCTAAAAGTACTTGGTGTTGGTATCTGAGGGAAATAGCAACAACAGTCAAACAAGTATCGAAGACTCCATTGATGAGAAATCACATTCAAAATTGATTGAAATGGGCCAAGGACAATATAAAGATTGACTTCTCTAAAGTTTTGTCCACAGACGAAACTCGAGCAACACTTAATGGGCCAGATACATGGTGCAAAGGCTGGGTAATGAACGGACAGAATCACCATCGGCATTTGAGACGCCAACAAGGTGGTGGAGACATAATGATCTGGGGTGGTATTATTGGAAAAACATTAGTGGGCCCATGGAAAGTACCAGATGGCATCAAAATGACTGCTGATGTATACATAGCATTTATGAAGGAGCATCTTGAACCGTGGATGAAAAGGCAAAAACTTGTTTTTATGCAAGATAATGCTCCCTCACATGCTTCTCACAAGACTACTGAATATTTGAAACAGTTAGGCTTCGATGGACCTCGAAAAATGAAGTGGCCAGCAAATTCTCCGGATTTGAACCCAATCGATAACCTTTGGAGTATCATGAAGCAAAGACTGTATGCCAACGGATGACAATTCAGGAGCAATGCTGAGTTTTGGGAAGCAATTCTTGACATATCTCGTGGCATTACAGCAGATGATATTCTACAATTAACAAATTCTATGGATCGTAGACTTCTTCAAGCAATTTCAAAACTGGGAAAGCACATTCCCTATTAATTTGTTTAAAACTGTGCCTTTGTTTGTATCTGTTATTATTTGTTTGATTATCTCATTTATTAGGTTCTTTTGATCATAAACATTCACGTGCAACATTAATAAACGTTTTGTTTGCTCAATTCTGGGAATTTTACTAAATCTTTCTAATAATTTGGCACTCTCAAATCTCCGTGCTGATAACAAATATGGCGCCAGTTTGTTTACATTGCACAGACCAGTAGGAAAAATTCGGTGATTGTGCAGGTGAGTATTGGCAACGTTGTGTGAATTGATTAGACGGTTTTTGAAATATTAGAAAAAAGTTATCTTGATAATAATTTGGCATGCAGTGTATATATATATATATATATATATATATATATATATATATATATATATTTAAGAAAAATTAGGAAAAAATCCTTAAAAATCCATAGTCAGTCATAAATTTATTTTGATGAATATAAGCATATACATCTCATCAGACCAACTGCATTGTATGAAATGGAATCAAGATATCAAGAGACAGATATACAAAGATAAAAAAATATTTCATGAAAATCTTTCATACAAGGCAGTTGGTCTGATGAGATGAATATGCTTATATTCATCAGAATAAATTTATGACTGACTATGGATTTTATGTTTTTTCCTAATTATTCTTATAATTTGATCTGTATCATACATTGAGCTCTTATATGAACTGAAAACAATTGCAATTTGGTATTATATATATATATATATATATATATATATATATATAGTTCAAAATTTGACAAATTTATCAGGGCAGAGTGCTTAAAGGCGATGGAACATTTACATATCAAGAAAAGGAGTGAGAAAGTGACAGATATACACATAAATCAAGTGAAAGAAATATATATATATATTTATATATATATGAAGAGAGAGTAAACTAGTATATTCCTTCAGTTGTTAAACTAAAAATATAATCACAATGGCCTCTCATACAAGACATATACAGTTCAATTGGTAAATTGTCACCATTTTATATTGTTAATTGTATGCATATGCACTGTTCGTTTTTGATTTTGTTGAATGCACAGTATAATAGTGCCAATTGGGCACCATCTATGAGAAAAAGGCTGCAATGATGCAATTCACTGCACCAGAAATTTGGAAACAGCATAGATAGTTATAATGGATAATGGCTCAGAATTGGAAATCAGAAAGCTGGGTTTCATTTCTGACCTTGTTTGCCATATTCGCTTGTGTGCATATACATTTTGGGAAAAGTATCCATCCACTTCTTCTCCCTACAATTATCGGTTAGTTAGTAGGGCTTGAATCAGTAAATCACTATAACCTCCAAAGTATTTTACAATCTAAAAATCTCTTCGGGTTTTAAATGAAAGGTTGATAAACCATAAAAAATAAATCAATCAATAAATCAAGAATAATAGTTATATCACAAGCTGTCAACTTGATATATATATATATATATATATATATATATATATATATGAACATAAAATAGAAAAATAAAACATATTCATACAAAAAGCACATCATCAAATCATCAAATTTTCTATATATCTTGTATCAGGCTCCATTGGGTATATATTTTCAGTTTGACAAGTAAAGAAATATACAGTGAGCAATGGATAAATTGTCATAAAAATGAAAATAACACTAACTTCAATGACAACCTCCAGACAATTTTGGAATTTCTTGCAACTCTTCTGGACAGTCTCCTTGTTTAAGTTGGTGAATGCAGCCATACTCCTTACCTTCAGTTACATCTTTGGTGTTACAAGGAGTTTTGTTGTCTCTCACTCAACTGCACCTCACACATATTCAAGGGGATTGCAGTATGGGGAGTTAAGCGGCCAGATATAAGGAGTGATGTGGTTGCAGAAATTGTCTGACAACCATCACTACCTCCTCAATGCACTTGATGTCAGCCACTGTGTTGAGTCTGAGGCCCTCACCAAAAAATTCAGGAGTTCTTTTCTTATCAGAATGATCAGAGTGAGTTTTCCGAGCTGCCATACCTTTGTAATCACCATTAGACTCATCCAACTCTTTCTGAATACTTTGCACACTCCACAGACTGACTTCCAAACACACTGACATATTCATATTGAAGCTTCTGGTGTGAATGCCAAGCAGTACAGAATTCCATTTCCGAATTTCTGGTAGAGTGAATTGCATCATGGTGCTCTTTTTCCCACTGACAATGCACAACTGACCCTACTATACTGTGCAGATGATAAAATCAAAAACAAACAATGTGCATGTGTGAAATAAAAAATATATAATGGTGACAATTTACCCATCGCACTCTGTGTGTGTGTGTGTGTGTGTATATATATATATATATATATATGTATATATATATATATATATATAGAGAGAGAGAGAGATAGAGAGTTGCAAAATGGTGTAATATCCACTGAAACTTGAAAGCAGTCATTGTCATCTTGTCATAATTAAAATCAACTCAGTTTACGTCAATACTATTTGCCGTAGTCTATTTTACTTACTTAGCAGTATAGTCTTGGGTATGACAATAAACTAAATCTAGATCAAAGCCTCTGACTGGGAGAAAGCAGGTTTTGAGGAGCATGGAACCAACTCTTAATTGCTGTTGCTCCCAGGTCCACCCTGACCTGCTATGGCCCCAGCTATGAGCAAATAGTGAACCCCAAAATAAAAACAAAAATACTATAAAACTAAAAAAATACATTTTTATAGTAAAAATACCAGTAATTTACTTTTGTATTTAAAAAATTACCAAAAATACCTATTTATAGTAAATTGACCAACAATATATTTTAACTGTAATTGAAGTCATACAATTGTGTTCAAAATATTTAGATTTTGGCATTAAATAACCCATAGATGTTGATATGCTGCTAAACAAAATCAACTAAACAAACTAAATCTTAGCAGCAATACCTGGCACTGCCTACTTCTATCTGGCCTAATATTTCATCCCACTCACAACAATTTACTGACCTTAATTTGGGGTGAGGATAGAAAATCAAATTTCCTTATATATTTATGTCGGTAATACTTTTATATATATATATTAGGTAGGAAAAAAAAAAACAAAAAACATTCCACTCTCCATTGTCAAAAGTCTACCTATGCCACTGACCAACCAACACCATCCACCTGATTGAAGGTTTGGCATCAAAAATAAAAAAATGATAAACCCTGTGCCAACCAGTCATTTCTTATGCCCCCCAGAAAAGATATGCTCTTTTCACTCTGCGCCCACATTATATCTTTAATTCTTGTGGCCCGTCATTTGCGGTGCCTCTTGCCCCAGAGGCAGGCAAACAATGACTGGGCTTAGTTATGGATTGGGAGTTCCAAGTACAAATTCTCTCCAAAATGAAAATGTAGGTTAAAGGTTATCCAAAAGGAATCAATAATATTATTCTCTCTATCTAACCACCAAGAGAGACAGTGAGAGAGAAAAAAAAGAGATAAAGAGAAAGAGAGAAAGAAGAGTGTGTGCGTGTGTGTATGTATATATATATATGTGTGTGTGTGTATGGCTAATCTGATACTTGAACAACATATTTCAATGCATGATTTTTACTTGTATTTTTTTGGATTGGAGTGAAAATGTTTCTGCTTCCAGCATTGAGTGTGTGTATATATACAGGGTGCGATGGATAAATTGTCATCTAAATTACACAAAAATGAAAATAACACTAACACTGCATTTTAATAGATATATTTACCAAAATTACACAAAAAATATCTTGAAATACTAAAGAGTAAATGTATTCAATAAAATCACCACTGGCTTCAACCATGGCCTCCAGACAACTTAAAAATCTCCTGTATCTCTTCTGTGATGGTTTCCTTGTTTAATTTCTTATTGATTTCTAAGTTATTAAAAAAACACTTCTACACATATATGCTTTTGTAACCGTGTATACAGGGTGCGATAGATAAACTGTCATCTAAATTACGCAGAAATGAAAATAACACTAACACTGCATTTTAACAGATATATTTACCAAAATTACACAAAAATATCTTGAAATACTAAAGTGTAAATTTATTCAGTAAAATTGCAACTGGCTTCAACCACAGCCTTCAGAAGCATCTCTGCATCCTTGTGGGTGATGAATTATTTTTCACCCTACTACCCCTTTCTCACAGATGTAATGTTGCAAAACTCTCACTGCTCTATCACTACTTCCATGGAAATGAATACAATAATAAGGAGTGCCAGAGAAAAGCGATAATAACAAAAATTGCAATATGAGCTCTGGTAAAAAACATAGAATGATAACAGCAAAAATTGCAATATGAACACTGCTAAAAATGGTTGCCGAAGACATTAGGTTTATAATACCCAGAAATTCATACACAGATGTCCTCAAGGACACATTGCACACTGGATAAAGGCATTAGTTAGATCCAGTGACAGGACCCAAAGGTTAAGGCAGTGGAGAACTTTCAGAGGGGAATTAACAGGAGATAACTGACATCCATTAAACATGGCACATGGAACTAGAACAGTCTACCCCAAAATAAAGAGTTCAGTTCGACATTCCAACCACCTGAAGAAGGCCGGAGCGTACAGCGTCCGAAACGTTGTAATAAACATCATGTCAAAGATGAGGACAATAGTCTGAATAATGTAAGTAAAGAGCTACAACTTCATCAGGCACTGGTTTTGATATTTTACAAGTGAAAAAAACATGGCTTGAAATCAACTGTTTTTGATCTGGTGCCTTTCAATAAATTTCCAACTATGTTACAAGCAGGCTTTTAGGAATGGTAAAGAAACAGCCAAGGATTAATTGCAATGAGATGGTAGATGATCTCCAAGTATCAAGGACACAGTTCCACCTGAAGCTTTCACAAGCACACACTGCTATCATGGTTTGTGGTCTCATCAAGCATAAAATGTACTGCTTTTAGAGAAATTAGGGTTTTATGAAGAGCATTTATGATGTATACCAGATATCTACTGGAATAATATTCTTTGGTCTAGTCTGGAGATAAAAGAGGGACAAGACATGTCTATCTGTGTAAATTTTTTAGAAGTGGTAATTTTTATGTTCTACAAGATTGCAAGCCATACTGGCATAGTGCATTACAGCTTGAGGTATATCCATTGTCCTTGATGCTTAGAGATTTTCTATAAACTCTTTCCGAATAACCCTTGGTTGCTTTTTTGCCATTCTCATAATCCTGCTTGCAGTATCATTGGAAATATTTCGAGGAGCACCAGATTGAAAACAGTTCTTTGTTGAATCCAATGTGCTTTCCACTTGAAAGAAACAGTCATGGTTGAAGTTGTAACTCTGCAAATTTTGGAGTACTGCTTCCATATATGGGCAGAAGCTGCCTGATCTTCACTTTCTAATTTCAATAGAGTCCAAAAGTATCTCCACATCCTTGTCGGTGATGAATTATTTTCAACCCTACAACATCTGTCCTACAGACAAAATGTCACAAGCCTCTCACTGCTCTATCACTATTTCCATGGAAAGTATTCAAATGTAACATCAAAAAACGACATTATTACATCATTATTTTTGCACCAACCTAATGCATTCCTTAGTTTCACTTGATCTAACCTTCACAGTTAAGACCTGACATGCCAAGCAAATTGTAGAAACCCAACCAACATCATTCCCTTCATATTCTGTTGGTGAGATGTAAACTCCATGAGCAGCTTCTTCCCATGAACCACCAGTTTGTGGAACCAACTCTTAAGAGGAGGCTTCCCTGATAACTACAATTTTAACTTCTTCAAGTCTGTGGCTGACCATTATCTTTCCCACATATCCCCTTAAACTCTGCTTCTCTGTAACCCTCTACCATGAGTGGCTCTAGGGCCTTGTACATGGTGAACATTATAGTAAAAAAAATTGTACAAAAGGATGCTGTAAGGTACTCTATTCAATCTACTTCCCCAAATCTGATCAAATATCAGGCTTTTTGGACAGGCTGAGAACATTTTCAAACATGGGTGTGCTGAAAAGTTCTTAAACCAGACAAGAAAAAAAATTATGAACATCTGGGATTTGGTCCGATCTTTTAAAATAAACCTAGTTGAGAATCTTTTAGTGCCTCCTGATCCATGTCTGTATGTGTTTGTGTGAACATGTGTGTGTGTGTACAGGAGTGCAGGGCCACTGTCAGGGCCTTGTGAGCCTCCCCCAATCTATGAAACAGCTCCCACTGAATCTAATACATTTCACTTTACTTAAGGTTGACTAATGGAATACAGTGTCACTCTTGCAATCGTAGACAACTTGTAGTGTCCAACTCCATTCTAGTTAAGTATTGACTTATAACCTGTAAAATATTGTTCTGTCCAGATGGTGAGACTGGATTGACCTCTCCAAGTTGCCAACATGGGCAATGGTATACAGAGACCAAGCCCTGCCCAGATCATATGGCCCCACTCTTAGCCATACCAAGAAGATTCAAAGGAACACAGGGCATCATATTTGGGACCTGTTTGACTGGAAGAGTCACCAGGAGGTTGTCAGTGTTTACAGCCAACTGTCTTTGAAGTTCCACTCTAGATTTTCTTTCTGGGTTTACTTCCATAGCCTTTTACATGTTTGGATATGACTGCAAGGCAGTAAAGGTTTAAAATCAGATTTCAAAAGGTAGTATTTATATAAAATACAAATTTTATTCTAACCTAAATGTGTATAATAATGGATCATAAGCCATACAGAGAAACAATTCAACTAAAAACTGAAAATAAATACAAATTAGAAACATGTCATAACAGATCATTCCATCTTAAATAAATCAACTATTTTTTGTGGCTATTTTTAACATCAACTTGAAATATTTCTTTTCTTTTTTTTACGGTGATGCCACATCCTGTCAGTGAATGAGGGGTCGGAGGGTGGAAAATAATTCATAATTCACAAGGACTTGAGAACGCTTTTGAACTTTATCACAACTAGAAAGTGAGGACTGGGGAGCTCCTGCTTAAATATGACAACAGTACTCCATTTTTAGGCCTGATCTGGTTTTTTAAAGGTAGAGGATAGCACAAGGAATCAGGTATTTATTGGAGCAGTTCATTGAACTAACCATTTTTCCTGGATCTTTAGGGATGTATGAGTTCCACTTGATGTCAGGGCTGAGTTTAAGGCTCTTGGGTTATGGAGCCTTCCCAAGGGGATATCCATTCATCATAACTGGTGGTAGTTCAGGGTCTGATTGTCGATGATACAGTATAACTAGTTTGCTTTTCTAACCAACCAATTTTATCCCCCACTAATACATTACAGCTAGGTCAGATGAGAGATCAGCTGCCAATCTCTGGTCATCACAAGTTTTAACACATTCAATATTATGGATAAAAAATAGTGAATTTTATGTAGCATTTTTTCAAGACTTAGCATGAGCAAAACAAAAACATGGATTTTGATGAAAAAAATCTGCAGAATGACATCAAAATTTGTAAAAAATTTTCATTTTTTGATAATAGTCAGTTGTGCTTAGTTTAATTTGTAAAATGTTTAAATATAGGTAGAAAAAATGCAAATGTTAAGGTAGTGAGGATCACAAAGTACTGTCTGGAGCCAATCAGGTCTGCACCCCACTCTGTTTGGGAGCAGTATGCATTGGCCCTGCCGGAGTAGACTGTATGCACACAGATGTTTATCAACTGGGAAGTGCTTAGGTTTTAAGTATAATA
>OZ010575.1:31795748-31888248 GCA_963932145.1 Acanthosepion lycidas
TTCATGAAATATGGCCAATTAAAAAATCTACTTAAACACTTATCTTTCTGAATATTATTTCTGGTATGCCATAATTTTTTAATTCCTGCTCAAACACTTCTTTATGTCCCATGCTCTTCTAATTCTCTCAGAATCGCTTCACTTTTCACTTTTCATTTCAGTTTTTTCTTCATTTTCTTTTTATTTGAGAATTGCCTTCTTGCTAGTTGAGACAGAAGTATATATAGAGAAGTTTAGAAAGAAAAAACGAAAGAAAGAAAGAAAGAAAAAGAGAAGGGTTTTGAAGGAGAGCGCAAATGTCTTATTTTAATTTTAATTCTTTCTTTTTTTTTGTTTATATATATTATTTTTCTATTTCATTTTTATTGGGTCCAAGGTATTTTCAGCATACATCTGTAGAACCACATTTCTGTGGCTTTAAGTATCTTCTTCCTCTGGGAGAAGATTGTACAGCATTCACTGCCATCTAAGAGGACTGATATTAGGTAACAGTTCAGTATTCTTTTCTTTGTTATGAAAAAAAAGGTTTCCTGTTTCTTAATACTTTGCTTAACTTTTGGAAGGCACTTACACTATCCATGTTTCAGTGTTGCACTTTCTGTCCTCTGTTAAAACACTTCCCAGATATTTAAATTTTTGTACTTGTTTAACCTTGCTATCTCCAATTTCATATTTGCATGTTAGGCTGTTCTTTTTCTAACAACCAAACATTTTATCTTCTTGCAATTGATGTTTAGTTCTTTCTTCTCACTTTCCTTCACTATTGTCTGTAAGAGCTGCCTTTCTATTTCTGCTATCAACACTGTATCATCTCTATATCTTACGTTTTTAAGATTGTGGTCACTAATAATAGATCCTGGTAGGACTTCTAATTCTCTCAGAATCACCTGTGTAAGTTAAATAAGTCTGATGAGAAGACACATGCTTGTCTTACATCCCTTCCTATTTTTGTATATTTACTGATTTCATTTTCTAAAAATATACAGGTAGTTTACTGCCAGTATAGGTTGTGGATTATTATGATCTCAATGTCTTTATGTGCTGTGTCCCTTCAGGACAGATCATGGCTCTCCACAAATTCCAGATCTTTGTATCTCTTAATAAATTTTGTGGATTATTATGATCTCAATGTCTTTATGTGCTGTGTCCTTCAGGAAAGATAATGGCTCTCCACAAATTCCTGATCTTTGTATCTCTCAACAAATTTTGTCTTTTTTTTATTTCTCCTAAACCCCGTTCCACTATCCATTGACTCAAGCTCGTCAAGTATATCATGTGCTGTTTTCCTCTGTCCGTCTTGCCCTCAATTTGTTCTGTGAGTACCAGATTTTCCAATTTCTCCTTCGACATTATGTACACCTCAAATTTCAACTATCTCCTCCTGATGCTAAGTATAAGATTCCTTTTTGTTTCTAATTTTTCTAAAACCTTGTTGTTGCTCACATGTTTGTACCATGGTATCTTCAGCATCTTTCTATAGAACCACATTTACATTGTTTTAAGTCTCTTTTTCATCTTTGAAGAGACTGATAGCATTCACTGCCATATAGGAGAACTGATATCAGTTCAGCATTCTTTGTTTCTAATGAAGTTTTTTGTCTCTTAATACTTTGCTTAGCTTTTGGAATGCTGCTTTGCCTATTTCAATGTATTTTTGGATTTCAGTGTCACACTTTCCGTCCTCTTCCCAGATATTTAAATTTTTGTACTTGATTTTGGTATCCCTGGTTTATAATTTGAATTTGGGCTCATCCTTTTGCTAACAACCATGCATTCTGTTTTCTTGAAGTTTATGTTAATACTTTCTTCTTGCTTTCTTAGTTTTTGTTCTGTGTCTGCTATCAACATTGTATCATATGTATATTAAGATTGTGGCTACCAATAATGAATCCTGGTAGGACATTTAATTCTCTCAGAATTGCCTCGCTGCATAGGTTGAATAAGTCCAGTGATAAAACACATCCTTGTCTTGCAGCCCTTTCTATTTTCATATAGCTGCTGAACTCATTTTCTATCTATATGCAGGTGGTTTGCTGCTAGTATAGGTTCTTGATTATTCTAATCTCCTTCCAAAATATGTCAAAGTTGCTGAGTTCTTACAGGTCGTTTGCTTATTTATACCAGTATTATGGTTCCATCATCGCTCTTCTTCTTGAGTGAAAAGTTAAGCAACATCAAGCATGATCAGTAACTAGGTGGGTGATTGTTTGGGGGTACTAGGTGCTATAACCTTTGATGTACAGGAGGTGTAATGTCTAATGATTCAGAACTGGAAATCAGTTCCAATTCCCAGGGTTCGTTATATTCATTTATGCACATATACCCTTGGTAAATGTATGAATCTACCTCTTCTCCCCCGAGCTATAGGTTAGTTAGTAGTACCTGCATCATTAAATCATTATTATCCCTAAAAATTTCTTATAACCTAAAAATATTTTCTGGCTTTAAATAATGTGAAAAAGGTAGATAAACCATAAAAAACAAATCAATCTTGACTCACTGAGTGTTTATATCAGTATTAACTAGTGACTACACCAAAGATTAATGTCAGCAAGACACTTCAATATATCAACACTTACTGCAAATCTAAAATCACTATGTAATATCCATCCTCCTTTATGGCAGTGAATACTGCACAATTAGATGAAGAGGATGGCAACTGAGTGGATCATTTCATATTGAAGGATGCTGAGAGCAGCATGGATGGAGCACATAGTCAAGGAAAAAGTTTTCAGGAAAATGGAAACAAAATGGATACTGCTGATCTGAAAAAAGACAGTTGAAATTTCATGGGGTGTGGCATAATGAGGAAAGAGGGCTTGGAAAGTTTCACACTCACAGGACATAATGAAGGCAAGAAGGGCAGAGTAAAACAGCATGTAACCTACATAATGATCTTGTGTAAATGGATGGTAGAACATGTACTAGAAGGAATAGTAAGAGAACAAACACTACTTAGGGCTACAAAGGATGGGAAGTTGTTGGGGAGCCATGACCACCCACATCCTAAGGTGGCGCAGGACATAGAAAAAGAAGTCATCTGGGAGAATTAAACACTTCCCTTGATTTCTAGTTATTATAGATTTTTTGGGATCATAGTGATTCGATAACCACTGGCACTGCTGTCACATATTTCCAAAACTTTCTTACTTCCCTGGCAAAGTTGGGTACTGACAATTATTATGATTTATATAAAATATTATCATTGTTTTTTTCTTATTACTTTGAGGAGTGTGCAGAATTTTTCTTTTGATCTGATCAAGAAGAGATTAAATTAAAATCCTGATGTTTGGTCATTTGTTCAAGTTTTGGGAAGTGGGTTGGGCTGGGAACTTTTCAGTACCCATTGTATTACTATAACTAACTGATTTTTTTTTTTTTTTTTTTTTTTTTTTTTATTATTATTATTATTATTATTATTATTATTATTATTCTTCTTCTTCTTCTTCTTCTTGTTATTGTTGTTGTTGTTGTTGTTGTTGTTGTTGTTGTTGTTGTTGTTGTTGTTGTTAGTAGTAGTAGTAGTAGTAGTAGTAGTAGTTGTTGTTGTTGTTGTTGTTACACTGGTAATACTAATATTACAATTAAAATGTTCTTGCACCTACTGTTGTCTGTTATTAATAGAATAAATATTTTATTACATGCTATCTAATTTAACCATGCTACACATTCTTCTAAAAATGACTTTTGTGAAAACTTGATTTAGCTAAGTAAATACTAACCACTGAATTGATATTATTATTATATTATATTATATTATTGATATCATTATTATTATTATTATTATATTATATTATTGATAATATTATTATTGCAATTATTATATATTATTATATTATATTATTATTATTGATAGCATTATTATTGCTATTATTATTATATTATATCATTGATATTATCATTATTATTATTAATATTTTTATCATTATTATTGGTATTATATTATATTATTGATATTATTATTATTATTACATTATTGATATTATTATTACTACTGTTACGTAACAGTTGCTGGATATTTCCTAGGCTAAATATAATAACTATTATTATTATTATTATTATGAGAAGTGTGCTGAAAATTGTTTTGATCTGATCAAAAAAATATCCCATGTTGGTTAATTTGTTCTGGGCTGGGTCAAGAACTTTTCAGCGCCCACTTTTTTTTACTATAAACAAAATATACTAGAGAAATATCTCATTATTATTATTTGCAGTATTAGCCATAGTTTCACTAGTTATACTATTATCATAATTAACATTTTCTTACACATATAATGTCTGTTATTAATATATTAAATATTTTATGGCATGATGTCTAATCTAATGGTGCTACACAATTCTTTTAAAAATGGCTTTTGTGTAAACTTGATTTAGCCAAGTAAATGCTAACCACAACATTGATATTATTTATTACCACTGTCCCATAATAGTTGTGATATTTCATATATATTTCTTAGGTTAAATGTGACGGTTATTATGGGACAGTATATATACTGATAAAATAATTAATGTTATTCATATATTTTTGTTATTATAGGTTTTCTTTGAAGTTATCTTCGTCATATAAATTAATAACTCTTCTGCTATTAATACTACTATTTCTGCAGTATAGCAAACAGTCACTATGTTAATGTTATTATTATTATTATAATTATGATCTGAACTAATATGATTATAACTAATATTAATACTTTTGATATAAATGTCATTATCTTGTGTTCCCCTTTAATCTTATTATCACTCTTACTGCAACCACAATTAATTTTATAATTATTTCTGTCATAATAATGATACAACAATTACTTCATTATCACAATTAGAATTATTATTATTATTGTTGTTGTTGTTATGGAAGCAGTAGAGTCTGAACCATTCTTATCATCATTATTATCGTAATAATTTCTGACACATTTTTTTACTCAACCTACAAGGCAATACTTGAAGCAGCAAAACCACTCATTTACCAGAACACAGTAGCCCAGCAGACATATGGATTCTTGCTATGGGCAAAAATTCTTAATAATTTCAAGAATCGGTTGCTTTTAAAACCTTCAGCTGCCCAACAATCTCTCTCTCTCTCTCTCTTTCATGTGCAGTCGAGAGAAAAATGTCAGTACATGGGCGGAAAATATTGGTTGAAAAGGTAAAAAAAAGTAAAATGGTAAAAATATCAATAAATAAATAAATGAATGAATGAATAAAAGAGAAACTGATTTCAATGCCATCTTCTTTTTATAATTGTCATTATCAAAAAGCCCCGAAATTTAATTGTAAAAAATTTAAAAAAAAAATACTCATCACTTGGAAATAAAAAAAAACTATATAAAGATTTTGAGGCTTTTAATAAAAATGAAAAAGTTTAAAAGAGAAGAAAATTATTGTTTTACTAAGTGAAATCCAAAATTGAAAGTGACTGCATCATCATCCATACGAGCATTATCAACCACATCAGTTCAACCACAGTGACATTATCATTATTATTCTCACTATAATCTTTGTATTACCAAAACAAAGATGGAGGCAATAATGTTATATAACAATAGATTTATTATTAACATCATCACCAAAATTTTATAATGATTATTTATTTTCTTGTAGAACTTTATCCTTACTATCACAAAAAATTGATTGATTTGTTTTCTATGGCTTATCAAACCCTTTGCCTTTAAAGCCAGAAAATATTTTTTTTTATTTCTTAGCTTGGGGAGAAGAGGTGAATCCATACCTAATCAAAATTTGGTAAACAAACAATAATGTGGATATAACATGGGGATCAATTCTATATTCTTTCTTTTTTACTTTCTTTTTTCTTCACCATATACAAGGCCTGGGGGCCACTTGAGGTAGAGGGTTACGTTAAGCGGCAGTTTATATGGATAGAGGGAGATAATGGTTAACTCTAGGCTTGAACAGGTTAAGATTGTAATAATCAGGGAAACATCCTCTTGGGGGTCTGTCCCACAGAGTAGTGGTTCACAGGAAGAAGCTGTTCAAGTGAAACTTACTTCTTACTGATGGAATACAGAGGGAATATGGATGGTTTGTTATTATGTAAGTGGCATGGAGGATCTTATCCATGAAGATTAGACTAGGTGGAACCAAGGAATGTAGGTTGTCGAAGCAATTTACAATCAATGTATAAATTGATCCCTCACTTTGTGGTCACGGTAGATTCTATACATTTATATTCCAGAGAATGTAAATAAATTTAAAAGACATGCCTATATAGCTAATTAGTATTTCATTAACTGATTCCTTAGTTTTTTATGGCTTATCAACCTTTTTCAGGTTATTTAAAGCAAGAAAATATTTTCTGACTGTAAGATTTTTTTTTGAGATAATAATGATTTAGTGATACAAGTTCTACTAATTAACCCATATCTCAAGTGATGGATTCATAAATTTCCTAAAGTATTTGTGCATATGTGAATATAACGAACCCAACTGGAACTGGAACTGGAACTTGACTCTGCAATTAACAATTCTGAGCCATTATACATTACACCACCCACACATCCAAGCTTACAACACTGGGTATTCCCAAGTGATCACCCATCTAAGTACTGACAAGACTTGACACCACTTACCTTTCAGTGATTGTATAGGGAACTAGTGTTTCAGCATGAGGTAGCCATAAGCCATCACAAATAAAAATCATCCTTTGACAGCTTTATCACTGACAAGAAGAACATTATCATTCTCATCACCATTATCAACATCATGGATGTAATCATTTAATAATTAGCAAAACGTTTTGCTTTATCTACATCATTACTGAAATTATTATTGTCATAACAGCCAAAATCAGTTTTCCTTTTATTAGCAGTCATGAATATCATAACTGTCACAATTAATTTCTATTTTATCAGTCCAAAAAGAAACTATTTACTGTGACTAGTAAAGAGATACAAAGAAGAATTTCATTCTCATACAAGCAACATCAAACATAATTATCAGCTTTTCAAAATGCATACCAGCTCCATCTATTCATAAATAACAGCAATTTGCATAAAGGCCAAAACAGAAAAATCACAGGAAATGTGGGCTCTCTCTCTATATATATATATGTGTGTGTGTGTGTATATATATATATATATATATATATATATATATATATATATATATAATATATGTTTAGGCAGAAAATTTTCATGCAAGCTTTTTTCATCGAATAATATAAACATATTGTATCTACTTATTTTTATACTGATCCTTTCCAGTTGTCTAATCAGTTTCTGGTTGTTAAGATGAACTTCATCAGGGAAGGCACTGTATTTTTTTCTACCCAAGTACTTGTAAAATATTGAAAGCCCCTTCCTTGATGAATTTAATCTCAACATCAAGAAACTGATTAGACAACTGGAAAGGATCAGTATAAAAATAAGTAGACACAATATGTTTATATCAAACACTCAACTCATCCAGAGTACCCAATCCTGATTTCCCCACCTAGAACTGAGACTCTGTTGAGTAACATGAACATAACCTCATCGATGATACTGGACATCATTTCTAAATTAGACTCCCATAAAGCTAGTGCTGACGATGGGATACCAGCAGTAGTCCTTAAGAAATGTGCTCCTGAACTGACTCCAGTCTTCTCCAAACTATATAATTATTGCATCAATGACTCTTGCTTTCTAGCCTGTTGGAAGTCTGCATCTGTTGTCCCTGTTTTCAAGAACTCTGGAGAACTTCTGATCCATCTAACTACCATCCTATCAGATTCCTACCATTATTTGACAAAATCATCGGGGCTTTAATCAAGGCCAAAATGGTTACGCACCTTACATCCCATGGTCTGTTCTCTGACAAGCAATATGGTTTCTGCTTTGCCCAGTCTACCACTGATGTGCTCACGGCCATTACTGAATTTGTATACTAAGCACTCAACAATAACAGAGAAGCTTGTGCTGTGGCTCTGGATATCTCTGAAGCATTCAATAAGATTTGGCATGCTGGTCTTCTTTGTAAGCTTCAGGGATATGGCATTACAGGAGAGTTATTTAACTTAATACAATAATTCCTGTCAAACTGTAAAATGAAGGTCATCCTAAATGGGTTTTCCTCCAGCACCTTTCATATAAATGTAGGTGTTCCCCAAGGCTCTATTCTGAGTCCTACACTGTCTCTGATCTTTATCAATGATCTTCCTGATGTCATCAGTTCCCAAGTAGGCATCTATGCAGATGGCACTACTATTTACTCCTGCCTCAATAGTAAATCCAACATTACTGTCAGAAATAACCTGGCCATTGACCTCGAAAAGGACCTCCAATCTGTGGTTGACTGGGTCAAGAAATGGCTTGTAAAGTTTAATGCCTCCAAAACAAAACTGCTCTCATTTACCCACCATTGAGAACCCTCCCTGTCTCCCATCAGAATGGCTGATGCACAACTCCATGGCAACACCTCCCTGCACCTGCTTGGTCTAACACTTTCCACTGACCTGAGGTGGAACAACTACATTGAATTAATACCTTCATCTACTGCAAGGAAAATTGGTTCTCTGTGTTGCTCCAGAAGGGTTTTTTCTTGCATGAGTCCATCCTTCAAATCTGCAAATCAACCATTCATCCTTGCATTGAATACTATTGCCATATATGCTCTGGTACCACTGTTATTCATCTTGAGGTCCTCGACAAAATCCAGAGTTGGATATGCAATGTGATAGGTCCTAATCTGGCATCTCATCTACAGTCACAGACATGCTGTGGCTTCCCTATGTCTTTTCTAGAAGTATTTTCATGTCAACTGCTCTGTTGAGCTACTTTCTCTGGTTCTCAAATTTAAGTGTGGTATTAGGTTCACATCTCAGTCCAACACTTTCACCGCCGAAACAGTTAAATGTAGCCATCTCTTCTGCTCTAACAGTTTCTTCTCTTGCACTTCATGCCAGTGGAATTCCTTTCCTCCTACTAGCTATAATCTTCAAATATTCAAATGTAATGTCAATTGACATCTTTTGTTGCCTTGATCCTGATATCCGTCCTTTCCTCAAACACTCTCTTTACTCCTGCTCTCAATTCCTTTAACCCTTAAATGCTAGTGGCACCCATGCCTTGCTTCAGGTGATATGTTTAAAAACAAAAAAATTATTCAATGAAATAAATATGTATATATATATATATATATATATATATATATATATATATATATATATATTGTGTATTTCAGCAGAAATCCCTCTTTTATATATGTTTCATTAAAGATGACTGACAAAGTACTGTGATTAAGCATTCTATTTAATTTTTCTTGTGTTCATACAAGTGTTTTCTTTTCTGGACACAAATTATGTAAAAACTGTCCAAAAGTTCTGCATATCCAAGTGCATTCATCTATTCTTTTAGTCATTATTAGGGACAATTTTTATTTTTAGCTGAATGTGTAGGTTATTTATGCATGTGTCTGAACTAATAGGAATTTTTTATTTTTCAAATATGGTCACATCTAATGACAGTTTCCCTTAGGTAATGCAGGCTTGAATCCTGCCAGAGGGTGCATATATTTCTTAAAAGATTTCTCGAAAATTCAGAGTGGTTGATGTAAATTAATTAATATACTGTTTAATAATATAAGCAGAGCATCTACTCAAATATGAGTATCCAGTAAAAATAACATTTAAAGAAATAAATTAAAAATATGTCAGATTTAATCCATTTCTTAATATATATATATATATATATATATATATATATATATATATATATATATATATATATATATATATATATATTTAAACATATATTATTAAATATAACAGACAATGAATGTCTATTATGCTTGATCATGAGCTGTCATAAATTTTGTATATTTGCTTCAGTTTCAGGTGGAGTTTAGAATGGCTCATGATCAAACATAAGAGACATTTATTGTCTGTTATATTTAACAATATATGTTTAAATATATATATATGTTTAAATAATGATTTGCTACCACAATAGACTAAATATATATATATATATATATATATATATATATATATATATATATACGTTCTTGTCACATGAAGATTTCAAAAACTTAAAACTATTATTACTTTATTTTTGTTGTTTTTCTTTCCTTGTTCAAGATTTTTTTCTTGAGGGTATTACATTTTTTGGCAAGTTTTCTGTTGGTCACTCCAACATTGTTGGGTTCTTTTATATATATATATATATATATATGTACAGGGTGCGATAAATAAATTGCCATCTAAATTACACAAAAGTGAAAATAACACTGACATCTCATTTTAACAGATATATTTACCGAATCCTCTGCACTCTCCCCAGATGGACACCCAAACACTCTGAAATGTTTGTTTTGGAGTTTCTGGCATGAATGCTAGTCAGTACTGCATGCTGTTTCCAAATTTCTGGTGGAGTGAATTGTGTCATGGTGCTCTTTTTCTCATAGATGGTGCCCAACTGTCTCTACTATACTGTACAGACAACAAAATCAAAAATAAACAATGCACATGTGTGAAATTAAAAATATAAAATGGCGACAATTTACCCATCGCACCCTGAATGTGCGTGTGTGTGTGTGTGTATATATATATATATATATATATATATATATATATATATATATATATATATATATATATATATATGGTTTCTCAGTTCTTTCCAGACATTTGCATGAATTTAATAAAAGATGAGTAAGTCATGAAAGGAGAGATTTATTTGAGAAAACATTGACATATATAATCTTCAGAATTTTCTTGAAGGACCTAAAAGAGTCTAACATCTGCATCATGACATGACCATGAACATTGTAACTCATCCATTCTTGAGCCATTTTAGCCTTATGAGATGGCGCACAGTCTTGTTGGTAACTATATATTCTTTCTTTATTCCCAATGTCTGTCCAAGGGCATACAACCCTTTACAACACCTCGTAATAGTCAGCAATGCATCTTAAACCCTGAGGAAAGAAGTGAAGAGGCATGATATCACCCCCACAGTTTATGACTCCCAGAACCATCAGAGCTGCTAGAAGCTTTGTGCATATGACCGCTGAAATATCCTTAGGACCAATGTATAAGCATTCCTTCAGTTGACCCTTTGGTCCTGGTCAAAGTTTTTCTCATCAGAGAAAACCAAAGCATTCCAGGTTCTTGATGTTTCAACTTGCTCAACAATGGCTTGTATTAAAAGTCCTCATGCACATTTCTTCTGATTGAGTAACTTGAAAACTTGAGCTTCTTAACAATTGTACTAATTGACTTTCTGAGGTTCTTATTGATCATTTCAGCACCTTTCAGACAAATATAGGTTTCCTGATAGTATTAGGACCCTTAAGATTAAGTTGATTACTTATTGTAATAATTTAAAACAGCCAACCTCCTCATCAGCAACAGTAACTCACCAGCAAGATCTAAACTACATAGGACTAACGTTATTTATGAATTTACAGGCCCCCTACAAAACTGCATTCCTAATAACAAATTCATAAATAATTACTTTAGACATACAACTGCATGCCTATCAAGCAGATTTATTTTTCACCTGATGGATGATAACTCCATTAGGATCCATTTAAATATACATGGAGACTTATCAACCTCTATCCACAAGATACTTGTAGAGAATACAAATAGAACAGACTCATCTACGAGAAGAAAACAATTAAAAATAATGGAAGTGTTAATAATAAAAAAAAGAAACCAATTTTTAATAATATCAATTAGCAACACAGTCATAATATGCTAACTGTGTTCAGAAATTAAAACATTTCTATTGCTGTAAGAAGAACTATAATATATTTACACTATTTACATTGTTCGGACTGTTGTTCTCATCTTTGTTGTTATATTCACAACGTTTTGGCAACTGTATGCTTTGGACTTCTTTAGGTGATTGAAATTTTGAACTGAACCCTTTATTTGGTCCACCAGGGTAGATTGTTCTAGTTTCACATGACATGCCTCTCCCGGATGTCTCAGTATTAGTTATCTCCCTTTAACTCAACTTTCCAGGTATTTTTTGTTCACCTTAGCTGTAGCCAGGTATTGAACTCAGACCATTTTTGGTCAAGTCACTGGATTCAGCCAATCCTTTTATCCACTGGGCCATGTGTCCTTGAGGAAAAATATGAAAACTTAGGGAATCAGCACATATGCTAGGCCACACAAATCTCCTAAGCTGGCCAAGCACATTATGGCAACCAGTGTGCTAGAAAAAAACAATAACAACAACAAAATTGTAAAATGAACTCTGGTAAAAATGAGACATTAGGTTTCTAAGTCCTAAAAATTCATACAGAGATCTCCTCTAGGTCATGTAAAAAAAAAGAAACATTGTGAATATGGCAGCAAAGATGAGGACAACAGTTTGAATAATATAAATAGTGTAACTACAATACTTAGAATTATAGGCAGACCTACATATTTAGATAAAAATATCCTTGATAATGTTTAATAAATTAACTGAACACACTGGAAACTGAAAGTTTTGAAAAGTTCTTCTACACTATGTCCAAAAAATAAATCACTTCAATGAATGCACAAAAAATATAATCAAAATTTAAATCACATTACCTTGTCAGTCATCTTCAAGGAAACCTATATATATATATATATATATATATATATATATATGACTTATAGTGATAGTGGCTTTTTCCCAGATATTTAACACTGTAAAAGAAGTGCCATAAGTTGTGTGTATTATTTAAGTTACAAATATTAATATATATATATATATATATATATGGAGAGAGAGAGTGCAGGTAGACAGTGTAGACAAAATAATCACCACAGCATGATGGCTGTTGGTTTCTCGCCTAAATGTAATATTGAAATTAATTACAAACTCTATATATAGACCAATGGTTAAATATATGATTGGATTTTGAACTCAGCTTATCGATTTCCATCTCTTTCTCTCACCATATATATATATATATATATATATATATATATATATAATGGCTTCCGACTCATTTACAAGCACAACCATCTGCCAAGGCAGCCAGCAAATCCCTATTACAGACCAGATTCCCGCTGAACCATCAGAGTCCACCTGTAGTTTACACTGTAACTATGCTGAGTGAGCAGACTTTAGTTACAGTTAAACACATACATAGTCACTTATGTGCCATAAATGATACACACTTAGGCGATCATGTATCTTTCGATACATTAGTGATGAGGCAGATTTTTTCCTGTAGTAGGGTAGCCATTTCTTTCTGTGGTAGACCAGTTGCCATCCAAGGCTATAGAACTCAGTCTGTCCTGCTATTCACTCCTAGCTGTTGGGAGAAGAGGATTCATACGTTTTTCAAGGGTATTAGCATGTAACTGAATGTAATGGATCTGACTGGAATTCAAACTCGGTTCACCGATTTCTCAATCCAAGCCACTATCCATCACTCCACCATGATACGGCCTCACTACACTTAACTGCTACTCATAAAAATGTTGTCCTAATATATATATATATATATATATATATATATATATATATATATATATATATATATATATATATATAAAGTTTGATTAAAAAGAACTGACAAGGTTTGTCTGTTTAATATATTTATTGTATTTTTTAAATTTTCAAATAAGTTGTAGATAAACTGTCCAAAGTTCATATATTGTTATTGACTTATTTAAGTATTTTCAGCAATTGCAGTGAACTTTGGACAATTTATACACAATTTTGTGCCCAATACTCAACTTATTTGAAAATTGGAAAAATACAATAAACATTATACAGACCTTGTTTTTTTTCAATTAAACTTTTGGGGATATTTACTGATATATATATATATATATATATATATATATATATATATATACAAGTATATGATTGGTGTATACGGAATAAATTC
Organism: Acanthosepion lycidas; assembly: GCA_963932145.1. NCBI lineage: Eukaryota > Metazoa > Mollusca > Cephalopoda > Sepiida > Sepiidae > Acanthosepion > Acanthosepion lycidas. The sequence goes on from OZ010575.1 coordinate 31,809,570, forward strand.
CAATAACCAACAATAACTATTCTTAAAAGAGTGCTCAATATAGAGTAGAGTAGATATAATTATTTATTTAAAAATTATAACATAAATATATTATAAAATCACTACAAAAATAGCCATTTTGTTTCAACACCTCTGGTGTAATACCAAGTGATGATGTTCAATGCAAAATAAATGGTTTTAAAAGTTTCAAATTAATAAACAATCCTTCGTAAGGGGAATTTGAAACTTTTAAAACCATTTATTTTTCATTCAGCATCATCAGTTGATAAGACACCGGAGGTGTTTAAACAAAATGGCTATTTTTGTAGTGATTTTATAACATATTTATGTTATAATTTTTAAATAAATAATAATATATATATATATATATATATATATATATATATATATATATATGTGTGTGTGTGCTACATTGTCATAAAAAAATAACTATTGCTAGGTAGAAAAACAAAGTTATGATAGAATGATGACACATTTGTTCTTTGCTTAAACATCAATGATTGTCTGACTGAAATGGTTAAGTTGGCATCCATTAATGAAAAGTTTGTCAGGTGTGAATTCAAGTCTTGCTTGAAGTTACTTCATTATTTCTAATTTTGCACTGTTTGCTATAACATTTGAAAAGTCTGTTGACCCAGTGTGTTGCAGTAAAAAGCAACAATATGAAGATAAAGTAAAATTAGTAATAAAAAATGTCTTTCAATATCAATAATGCCATGATGTGAATACTTAATCATTAATCAGAAACAATACCATCCACACAAGTGTTACTAATTATCATGGTGTGTTTAACTAATACCATTGTCATCACCATTTTTACAACACCTTCCAAATATGATCTCAAGAAACAATCATTCACACTATGTTCTGACTTCGTCATAATCTTTTAACAATAGAAAATTTAAAAAGATTTTCTTGTAAGAATCACAAGAAACTAAAAGAAGTTCCATTGCCATTATATTCATTAAAGAATTAAAAAATAAAAATTGTTTGATTCATTTTTTTATTCCAAAATAAAAATTTTGTCAAAAACTAAAATGTAAAAAAGTTCTATTATTTTCATTATAATCAGTTTAAATAGATTTTTTATTTTATTTTATGTGGAGATATTTTTAAGCAAAAATAGAAATATTGAAAATGTAATCTCATTACAATCAATGTTAATAGAAAAGTTAAAAAGTTTCTTTTTTTACCGTTATTTTAAAATGCTTCCGTTTTTACTCATTATAGCATCATCCTTCTTCTTTTTCTCTTTTTTTGTATATATACAAGATTTGATTCCATTTCTTTCTTTATCTTTCTTTATGCAACACTTGGCTATTTTCCTCATTTTCAAGATTTCATGGACTCGCTGTAAACCTAACACACCACTTCCACCTGCCATACTTTCAAAACTGATTAAAATAACCGTCTTATTTTTATAAGTGGATTAAACAATAAAAAAACTACAGAATCCAAATGGGAAAAAATGTGAAACTCACCCCCAAATCTCATTTGCCATTTTTCAGGTCATTCACTGATAACAGCAGGATAAAGCTGCAGGAGAAATAAAAAAGAAGGGAAAATAATTACATGATGGAATAAGAAGAAAAAGAAAAGATGCTGAGTATTTTGGTCTGGCAGAATGGAATTGAAGAAAGTAAATGAAGGAAAGAGAGAAGCAAAATTGGGTAAGGAAAGAAATATGTAAATAAAGAAGAAAAACTTCAAAGCTAAGCATTTAGAAATGGGTGAAAGGAAGAGAAAGAGAAAATGAAGAAATCTGAAGAAGTAATGTCAAAAAAAGAGAGAGAGGATAAGGGAAAAGGAGAAAAGAAAGGATGGAAATATAGATAAAAAAAAGAAAGAGCAAAAAAACACCAGAAAGCATCATCAGAAAAGAAAGAATAACAGGTGAGAAAGGAAAGTGAAAGAAAAAAAGAAAAGGAATAAAAAAAAAGAAAAAAAGTAGAAATGTCGATAAAAGCATAAAGAAAAGAAAACAAAGAAAGAATAAAAAAGACAAAAAATGTGAAGGAAAGAAAGAATTGTGAAAGAGAAAAATGTAAGAAAGAAATGTGAAAGAAAGAAAGGAATGTAAAAGAAAGAATGAAGGAAAGGAGAAAAACACAAAAAAGCGTGAAGGAAAAGGAAAATACTAAAAAAGTACAACAGTAGACAAAAAAAGTAAAATAATAACAAAGAGAAAGAAAGAAAGAAAGAAAGAAAGGATAAAAAACAAAGAAAAAGAAAAATAGATAGCAAAAAGTAAAAACAAACAAAAAGAAAACAGTGAGGAAAAAAATAAGGAAAAAGATTGAATAAATGAAAAAGAAAGAAAAATGATAAAAGAAACAGTAAATGTTAAAAAACAGAAGAAAAGACACAATTGACAAAACAGCAAGAAAGGAATAAAAAGATAGAATGAAAAAGAAAAGGGAAATATGAGGTTAAAACGAAGGCTAAAAACAAAACAACAAATAGAAAATAAGGGAGGAAGGTAAGAATGAAAAAGGATGCTACTGAGAAACACACCCAGAAGGTGTCTGCCAGTTGACTGAGACCAGTTACAGCTTTTACTGTATATTCCACCGAACAATATTCAATATGGAAAAAGAGACAATGGGAAGGTGAGAAAAGCCTAATATGGCGCAAAGCCATTTTGGTGCTTGGTTGTTGAAGATGGAGGAAAACAAGTTAAAGTATAAAAGGACAAAGATGAGCCAAAAGAGAAAAGAATAAAATGTGTGTGTATATGTGTATGTGTGTGTAATGCCTAAGAAAATGGTGTCAGATAGACAATTAACTGAATATGAACAGAGCACTAGTCCCCACACACCCCTCTTTTATTCCCCATCCCCATGATGCACCACATCCCGGATTATATACTTATATATGCTTAGCTACTTTTAGCAATACCTCTGCCTCCATATGTTTACCTGCATGCTGATATGTCCATTTGTCCATCCGTGAATCTTTAGAAAACTAAGTCAGTATTATCATGGTTACATATTAAGTATAAAACAATTTGGAGATGAAGAAGGAATTTCTATTATGTTTTGTTGTAACAGTTTAATATTAAAAAGTCAATTTTAAATAAGGAGTGAAAAAGGGTAAAAAAAATCATTTAAAAACAATAACAGAAAAAAGAAAAGTGAGCTTTTCTTCATTTTAAGGTTTTTAATAAATTTAAAAAATTGTAATAAATTCTTTTTTAAATTTTAAATAAATAAAAATAAATTTGTAAAAGTTATTTTAAAAATCACTAAAATTATAATATATTATAAAAAAAATCATCAAAAAATTGTGAAAGAATAAAAATGAATTTGTGAAAAATTATAAAAATTTGTGCTTTATACTTTCCCCTTCAGTAATAACTAAATATTTTAGAATAATTCCTCGACAAACATGGAGCTTTGTGCTCCCCTCCCCATTAAAAGAGTGTCAAAAGGACCGTTTTTCCATTGACGCCACTATTATTTTCACTACCTTCACTCCTTGGAAATGTTTATTATTTTAAAAAGTGTTGATTAGAATTGACAACAAATATAATAAACACTATTTATTTATTTATAGATTGTTTATTTACACTATTTATTTATTATATTATTTATTTTTTAAGCATTTTAAGCAAGCCAGGAGTTCAAGGTGGTTACAGAGAGTGAAAGTAAGAGAAAAGATTGAGTATAGCAGGGATTGAGGAAAGGATAAAAAGAAGAATAGGAATAAAGGCATCATTGACATTACATTTAAATTTACAAAGATTGCAGTTATCAGGGAAGCAAGTAAGAGGAAGGGAATTTTCATTGTCAGGAAGTGTGAGAGAAAAAGCTGTTAGAGTAGAAAGTTGGTTACATGTAACTGTTTCAACAGTAAAAGTGTGGGACCTAAATGCCAACCTAGTAGAATGCTTATATATTCATGTAGTCGTGGCATCAGGGAAAATAGCTTATCAGAGCAGATGCCATGAAAATACTTGTAGAAAATACTTGTAGAAAATACAAAGAGGAGCCAATTCATGTCTGTGAGAAAGTGACTGGTGTCAAGATGCCAAGTCAGGACCAATCACATTGCAGATTCATCTTTGGATTCTGTCGAGAACATCGAGATGAACAGCAGAGACACCAGACCATATATGGCAGCAGTATTCAATGCATGGACAAATGGTAGATTTGTAGATATGCAAAATGAACTTGGACAAGAAAAACCTTCTGGCATGACATAGAGGACCAATTTTCCTTGCAGCAAATGCAGCTATTGATTCAATGTAGTTGTTCTACTTCAAGTCAGTGGAAAAAATGAGGCCAAGAAGGCACAGTGAGACACTCTCTTGAAGTCGAGCATCAACCATGCTAATAGGGGGCAGGGAAGTTTCACTATGGTGGTTAAATGAGACAAGTTTAGTTTTGGAGGCATTAAAATTTACAAGCCATTTCCTGCCCCAGTCAATGACTGATTGGAGGTCCTTTTCAAGATCAATGGCTAGGTTAACTTTGTCAGCAATGCTGGATTTACTATTGAGACAGGACTAAATGGTAGTGTCATCTGTATAGATACCTACTTGAGAACTGATGATGAAGCTCATTGATGAAAATCAGAAACAGTGTAGGACCCAGGATAGAGCCTTGGGGAAAACCAGCATTCATATGAAAGGAACTGGAAGAGATTCCTTTCAGGATGACCCCTATTTTATGATTTGATAGGAATAATTGGATTAAATCAAGTAATCATCCTGTAATACCACAGCCCTGAAGCTTACATAGAGGGCCAGCATTAAAACAATAAACATTGCTGGGGAGTGAAGGTAGTTAAAAACACTATGATTTTTGCAGGGATGGAACTCTAAGTTTGCAAAATCTTTTGATGTGCTGGCTTATGGCCATATCATGTTGAAACACTAGTTCTGATATATGTTGAGCCTGGTCAGTACTAGATTGGTAACCAATTGGGAATACCAGATGCTGTAAGCTTGGATGTGTAGGTGGTGCAATGGCTCAGAATTAGAAATTGGAGAGCCATGTTTAAATCTTAGTCAATTTTTTACATTCATTTCCATGCAAATACCATCGGGAAAGTTATAAATCTACCTCTTTCCCCCATTTATGGGTTAATTAGTAGAACTTGCATCAATAAAAATCGTAATCTCCAAAAATTCTTACAATTTAAAAATATTTTCTGACTTTAAATTACCCCCAAAAAGGTTGATAAATCATAAAAACAATCTCATTTTGTGGGTTAGTCATTGTTTCCCTTTGCCATTCTTGTTTTCTGTATGTCCCACGCTGTCACCTCAGCAAACTTGACTCACTATAGCAATGCCAACTCTGCAAACAAGTGACTCTGACTTGGCAAGCAGTGACTCTGACACCACAAATTCTCCAAGCTCTCTTTCCTTATTGTGTGTCCCAGAATTTTAAAATCTCTGGCTTTGGAAATATCCATTTGCACAAGCCCAAGTAAGAAAACCAGATAATTTTTAATTGAAGGTTTTATGTCACTTATAAATTCATTTAAAAGTGATTCAGCAGTTTTGTGTTTGTCTTGTGTCAACTCACGTTTACACTAAAGCAAGATAGAATTACAGACTGCAGAATGCAGCAGAAATTTGGGCATAAATCAACCTTTGATTTTGGGCCAAGAAATCATTAATAACTTTGTGCAGAGGTCAATCCATTTCTTAGGATAAAGGAATGATAAATTAGGGCAATTTTAACATGTCAAATATTCTCATTAAAAAAAATTCCTTTCATTTGATTAATCAAATGTTAGTGAGTGTGAACCATCACGTATCATTAGAAAATGCTTATTGTAATGTTAATCCTATAGATTCTCTTAAACATTACTGTATATGACTTTGAAATGCAAGAATAGTAAGTGACACTGAAATGCAAAATACTGTACACTTCTATATTGTATACTATGCTCTTTGCCCAAAAGATTTTCTTAAAATTTACTAGTTTTTTTCATTGTTTTACTGAATAAAGAAATATGAAACAATCAAAGAAAAAAAATTACCCATGATTCATTTTCATTAAAAATATTTTCAGTTTTTTTATAATCTTATTATTCAGGTGTTATTTGCATAAGATCCTTTTTTTTTTATCCTACTAGGTAACCTTGAAATATTTGAAAAGGATATCAGTATTAAAAACAGAGAAAAGAGTACAGAACCATTATGTGATTTCTGTGAATGCTGGACAGTCTCCTCAAAGATGAAGAAGAGACTTAAAACCACAGAAATGTGGTTCTACAGAAGGATGCTGAGGGTAGCATGGAGCAAACATGTGAACAATAATGAAGCTTTAAATGGAAACCAAAAGGAAACATATACTTAACATCAGAAAGAGACTTGAAATTTCTGGGGCACATAATGAGGAAGGAGGGATTGGAAAATCTGATACTCACAGGACAGACTGCGGGCAGGAGGGACAGTCGAATATAGTGCATAACATTGTTATACTCCATTTCAATTAGATCTCTTTCTGATTCATTCTGCATGCCAGCCAGATATGAATCCCATGAAGGCAGGGAACAAAATAAAAAAGTCATTTTGTGTGCATAGGCTCCAAGCATCATATTTAGTTACTGAAGCAAGCTTCCGTAATGAGAGCAACGCTGGCCAAATGTGAACATTCACATAAAAAAAGAGATGCTCCTGGGGGCAGCCAGACCTACTTAAAAGCAGATCTCCTATAATGACCACAATCAGTTGCAAGCTAGGTGGCCACCTGCCAACATGCAGGGTGCAACCACCACTGCCACAAACATGACCACTCCTCTCCATGGCCATTACCACTCCCAGGCTTGACAAACACTGACTCCTCACATCATCCAACTACAAGCCTTTCTCATTGCCAATGCTGTCACCTCAGCATACCCAACACACTACAGCAGCCAACTATCCAGCCTCGATACCAACAGGCCCAAGAAACCGACTATCATGATCGATAACATCTCAGTGTCAATGCCATTGGCTACAAGCCTTCCTCATCGCCAACACTGTCATCTTGGCAAACCCAACTCACTACAGTGACTCTGACTCCACAAGCAAGTGACTCCAACTTTGCAAGCAGCAACTCCAACTTCACAAGTGACTTTGACTCTGCAAACAAGCAATTCTGGCTCTGTCAACAAGCAACTCTGACTGCAAGTAGTGACTCTGACTCTGCAACCCACACAGGCTACCACCATTTGGTAGAACACCAGCCAACCAGCTACACCAACCTTGTCACCTCAGCAAACCACTGCTGTCACCTTGGCATACTCAACTCAATACAGTCAATCCCTTTACAGTCTTCACCACAGCTTTGTTTCATAGAACAGGCTTACCAGCTACACCAATCCCTCATTACCTTGACAAACAACAAATTGACCCACCACCATGACCTGGATCAACCAACATATGCAAATGACCTTATCCTGTATCCTTGGTCAAACTAAAACAAGAAATAGGTGAACTCCAGGTGCTACCCTTACACCTATCACCATCTTGACAATCAACAGCAGAAATTGACATTTCACCAATTTTCTGACAACTCTGTAAGACACCCTATGTACTAAACAAATACACATTATTCAAAAACCTAATCCTTGTTATTCCTTTCCTTTTGCAACCAGATTCTTATTATAACAATATACTTAATGAGATTGTGTGAATGGATGGTAGAACAGAGTTTGGGAGAAAAAACAAAAAGATAAAATTTATTAAGAGATACAAAGATCAGGAATTTGTGGAGAGCCATGAACTCTCTTGAAGGCACATAAAGAAGTAGAGATCATAATAATCGTTGTAGATTATTATACTAGAAGCAAACTGCCTGCATATTTATAGAAAATGAATTCAGAAAATATACAAAAATAGAAAGGGGCATAAGACAAACATGTGCCTTCTAACTGGACTTATTCAACTTATACAGTTAGCTGATTCTGAGAGAATTAGAAGTCCTACCAGCATTCATTATTAGTAACTATCTTAGCAAGATAAGATATACAGATGACACAGTATTGATAGCAGATATAGAAAGCCAACTATAAGAACTCCTACAGAAGATGGTGAAGGAAAGCAAGAAGAAAGAACTAAACTTCAATTGCAAGAAAATAGGTTTGTTTGTTAGCAAATGGAACAGCCTAACATGCAAATTAGAAATTTGAGATAGAAAAATCAAACAAGTAGGCCAGGTATTGAACTCACAACTATTTGCATCAAGTCAGTGGATTATTTCAACCAATGCTTTTAACGGTATGATCTATTCTAATAGTTACTTTTTTTGCCATCCTCATCTATGGAACTCTCTTCCCTGCCATCTACAGCCTACAAAAATGTAAATGCAATGTCAATAAATGTTTTCTGTCATCCTAAATCCTTTTCTTTTTTCTTCTCCTTCACTCTCAGTAACCTCTGGTGTCTTAGTGACATTATCACCTTCCTTGGGGTTAAATAATTAGAAAAAAATTATACAAGATCAAACTGCTTAATTACTCTAGATGCTACTCACAAAATGATTGTATTATGACCAAACAGGGCACTACCATTATTTCTTGAGATAAAGATGTCTAAAACAGATGCCTATCATCATACAGGGTAACCCAGAAGTCATGAAGGAGTTTCCCTATTTAATATTATGTTTATTTTTAATTTAAAAGTTGTGTTATTTTAGTAGTTTAGTTATAGAAAAAAGATATGAGTTATTTCCTCTAGGTGTGAAAGATGACATCTTTTAAATGGCGTCCATTTTCCAATTCGCATAAATGTGCTCTTTTTAAGGCATTTTCCATAACAGCCCTTAACATCTGAGGCTCAAGTGATCTAATTTCTGTTCTAATGTTGTTTTTAAGACCTGCATTTGTTTGAGACTTGTTGACAAACTATTTTTTTTTTAAGATAGCCTCATAGAAAAAGTCTGAAGAAGTTAGATTTGGAGAACAAAATGGCCAATTTATATCTGAAAATTGAGAAATTAATTTTCACAAAATTTCACAATATGTATTTGCTGTTCAGTAGTGTACTTTTCCATGTTTAAATTTTAGGGTCTTCTTTATATAAATCTGAAATAAAATAAGTCAACATTTCGTAGTTATTTACATTGTTTGGACTGTTGTCCTCATCTTTATTGCCATATTCACAATATTTCAGCTGTTGTACACTCTGGCCTTCTTCAGGTGATTGGTATTTCAAACTCAACCCTTTATTTCACACATGTTTCTAGTTCCATGTGTCATGCCTCTTCCGGATGTCTCAGTTTTCTCCCTTTATTTCTGCTCTCCAAATTTTTTGAACTCGCAACTCATGGGGTCAAGTCACTGGATCTAACCAATGCTTTTATCCACTGGGCCATGTGTCCTTAGGGACATCAGTGTATGAATTTTGGGGACTTTTAAACTTAATGTCTCAGTAACCTTTTTTACCAAAGCTGATATTGCAATTTTTTTTTGTTGTTATTATTGCTTTTCTCTAGCACTCCATATTACTTGTTCCCATAATGTATTCAGTTCTGTGCTTGGCCAGCTAAGGTGATTTTTGTGGCCTAGCATATATTTATGTTTTTGCATTTTCCAATGATGTTCACTGTCTATTATTTCAACCTTGTCCTAAAGAGTCTGGTGGTCTCTCTTTTCCCTCCATTGATTTTTTCTATTTCTCCTCATGTCATGGCTTGATGATGTTCTTGCAGCCTTACCTGTTTCTCCTTTATATTTCTTACCACAGCTGCACAGGATGCCATACACACAGTCCTTAGTCATGTTCTCCTGTATGGGGGAGGGGTCTTACTTGGAAGAGGTATCTGTAAAATGTTGAACCACTTTTGAAGATTGTCCTGATGCTATATGGATCACAGATCTTTAGTATGTAGCCATATTCACCACACTGAGCTAAGTGAGGGCTGGTGAGGCTATTTAACCCATAGTTGGAGGTTACAAATTCAAAGCTGTTATTTTTATAGGCCAGTTGCCAACCAAGGCTATAAAGCCAAGTTTGTCCTGCTATTTAGTTGAGGAGAGAAAAAATAGATTCATAGCTTTCCCAAGAGTATTTGCATGTAAGTGAATGTAACAACCTTGACTGGAAGGTTTTAAAGAATATAATATTCATTTTGATGACCCCATTGAAAATAATGATAAATTGTGAGATGAAATCAAATGAATTGCAAATGTTAAAGATTTTCATTTAATTTTTATAGTTTAAGAAATTGCAAAGCTGTGGCTGATGGGATAATTTTTATGAATGACATTATAAAGGCTAAAAGAATCCAAAATGTATGCTAAGTGTAATTTAAATTCAGGTAAGATATTTTTAGCGTAACAGAAGAAGTAAATAAGATTTAGGTGTTATTTTAAAAAATATAAATTTTGTTAAATGTAGATGTTTCTTAATTGGAAGAATTTTCAGTTGTCTATGCATATCTTGCAAATATTTTGAATACTGAAAGTGTTATAGTAATAATAGTTGTTAGAGTTTAGAACGATTTTTCACCTTGCCCTATTAAGAATTGTATTGACCCTGTTTCAGAGCCAAACTATGAAGGTATCTGACAGAAGGCACTATTAGATTCTTAATCTAAAAACCATCTCAGATCTTGTAAGCCAGGGAAAATGATTGGACATTCCCAAGTTGTCAAGGTTACAATTTGCCATGACAAGATTTCATTGTGTGTGTGCATGTATATATGTATTAAAGATTTCCATAGAAATAGACCGTGTGGTTGGAATTGAGGACTTAAAAGTGAGAATGAGAAAGAGATAAAAAAGATAGACAAAGATAAGACAGTGAAGAATATTTTGAAAAGACTGTTATGTCATTCATTGTGTGCTAAAGTATGTTTATAGGTGTGATGTGTAGGTGTACACGTTTTTATGCATATGGAAATATTTATAAGAGAAAAGTGCAATTTAAATTTAAGTTCAAATTTGTTTGTTTTTATGAATGTGCCCTAGAGATAGCTATCTGTATACAGGTACAATGGAAAAATTATCATCAAAATTACAGAAAAATGAAAATAACACCGACTTCTCATTTTAACAGATATACAGGGTGCGATGGATAAATTGTCGTCCAAATGAAGTAAGAAATGAAAAACACTGTCATCTCAACAGATATACAGGGTGCAATGGATAAATTGTCGTCCAAATGAAATAAGAAATGAAAAACACTGTCATCTCAACAGATATATTGGGTGCGATGGATAAATTGTCGTACAAATGAAGTAAGAAATGAAAATAACACTGGCATCTCATTTGAACAGATATACAGGGTGCGATGGATAAATAGTCGTCTAAATGAAAATTACACTGACATTTTAAGAGGTTAATATATAACCAAAATTACACATCCAGAGTTGGACACAGCACTTCTGAATAAGAAACAAGCTTTTGTAAATGGTTAACAGAACAGGGATTAGGAGAGATAGCAAAAAGAAATACTAAGAGCTACAAAGGATAAGAAATTGTGGATAGTCATGATAGCCCAAGGCCTGAAGGCACATGAAGGGAAGAAGACTTGGTTTTAGGTTTATGGGTAACCGTTAAATCACTTCTTCTATTCAATATATAAAAGTTACCTATGTTTTGCAACATGTTTTATCTTTGAGGCATTGTATTCTTTAGCACTCATTACTACTCCCCACAAAATTTCTGGGTTAACCCTGTTACAATGTTTCATTTGCTGATAATATTTTGAGAGCTGTGTTATTTAGACTTGGGCAAAAATAACAGAATCCAGAATGACGTCAAAATTCGAAAAAGATTTTCATCCTTCAATAGTCAGTCATGCATTGTTTAATTTATATAGTATATAAATATAATTAAAAAAAAAAGGCAAATGTTTATAAGTAGCAACAGTCACAAAGCATTGCTAATCAATGCAACACTAAAAAAATACATTTTTATAATAAAATTACCAACAATGACATGTCATAATAGATCATTCTATCTTAAATAAATCAACAAAGTTTTGTGGCAATTTTTAACATCAACTTGAGATTTTCTTGTTAAAATAATTGTTAAAAAATTTTAAAACATTCAACATTATGGATAAAAAAAATAGTAAATTTCATATTGTATTTTTTCAAGACATAGAATGAAGAAAACAAATTCAGGGATTTGAATCAAAAAAAGACACCAGAACAGCATCTAAAATCCACAAAAATTTTTCATCCTCCAATAATCAGCTGCACTTAGTTTAATTTGTAACATATATAAATGTAAGTAGAAAAAAGAAAATTTTGATAAGATAGTGATCAGGCTTGCAAAGTTGGAAAGGTGAGGAGGTAGTATCACTGGCTCTGGATGCCATGATGGTTGATGGCTCAGGATGAGGTATCAGGAAGCCAGATTTCAATTCCAGCAAAAATACCATTCTGAAAGGTACAAATCAATTACTTCTCCTCTCAGCTATGGGTTAAGGAGAGCAGACAGGATTCTTCAGCTTTGATTGGCAACCAATCTAGAAAACTTTGAATATGAAACCAGTTGGGCGTGAGTCTAGCACCTCAATTCCTTGAAAATCTTTTTGTTAATGAACACTGTGGCAGCAACATTTTGTATATCAAGGCTTGAGGGCCCATACAGCACAGCTGGAGTACACATGGCTTGATTGAGAGAGGTTAAAAAGTCAACAATTTTCACTGGTTGCCAAAGTTTCAAATTTGCTACACACAACTGGATCATATGTAAACCAGAATCTTTTCTCAGGAAAATTGGGACAAGATTGATTTTGTTTTTTTCACAGCTGATAAACGCATTTGTAGGTTATTTAAAGCCAGAAAATAATTTTAGATTGTGAGAATTTTTTTTGGTAGGGAGATAATAATGTTTTTGTGACACTAATTAACTCATAGCCGGAGAGAGAAAAAGTGGATTCATAACTTTCCCAATGCTATTTGTATAGATGTGAATATAACAAACACAACAGGAATTGGAACACGGCTCTCTGATTAAAAATTATGAGCCATTATGGAATACACTACCTGCACATCCAAGCTTACAGCATCTGGTATTCCCAAATATTCACCCATCTAGATACTGACTACGGTCAATCTTGCTTAACTTCAGGAATCATATGGGATCCTGTGTTTCAATGTGATATGGCATTAAGCCAGAAATGACATTGAGTAATAGCATTTAATAGTCATGAGTACTACAACCAAGTTCCATATGAAACTGTATTCAGGGAGTCATTTGCATGAAAATTCTGCCTAAGAGGATGACAATTCTGTAATGTATTGTGAAATCTTGCAAGCACTCAAACAATGCATCCACAGAATAAGGTCTGGAAGGACAAATTTAAATTTAGCCTTCCAGACTTTATTCATTGCAATCACCTTGCAGTCAGTAAATTGGGCAAATGATATAAAAGCCTGAAATCTGTAATTGTCCATACAGCCTCAGTTTAGCACCATCAGGTTTCAGGTTGTTCACAATATTGAAAAAGAGATTGAAAGGTCAACATTCTCATTTGATGCCAGTACAATTGGATCAAAAGCAAACCAGAATCTTTCTTCATGGATGGAATGTTCTGAAAATCTGTTGCACCAAACAATATCACTTTACTGAAAAATAAACTTACAATGCTTTATTTTGATACTGGTTTAATTATTCTAATCTTTTTTTTCTTTTTTTTAACTAGGATTGGAGAACATATTAATCAATTGTCCCCTCATGTATCTGCAATATATTTAATATATACATTAGTATCACAATGCAGGATATTTCATCATAACAAAGATGATAGAAATAAGAAAAAGAAGCTAAATGAAATTTGTTAAATTATAAAACCTAAAATACATTGTTAAAAAAAAGAAACAAAAAATAACTCAAAAACACATTAATAAAAAAAATTTCAAAAATATTTTCAAAATTTAAAATTTCCAGTATCTCTTGTTCATGCCCATTCGTAGTCGCATCAGTGTAAAGAAACCTAGTCTGATGATGTCCTGAGGGTCGAAATGTATCACACATAAACTTTTTCCACTTTGTCATGCATCTTTCCTCCAAAACTGTTCTTGATATATACAAATTTATATACTGTTATTATATATATATATATATATATATATATATATATATATATATATATTAGTAGTTATCCATTAGTCTTGACTCATGATGTAGTCTACTAGGGAAGCTAGCTAATCAATTTAAAAGAATTTATATACCATTATCCTATATATATATATATATATATATATATATATATATATATATATATAGGTATGTATCAGTCTTGAGTGATAATATAGTCTACTAGGGAAGCTAGCTAATCCTTGTTGAAGATGTCTGCTCAGGCACAGTTTAATCAAAACTTACAGAGCCAACCTGTACTTCGTACTGTAAATATGTGGCTGGAATCTGAATGATCTTCCATTACTACTTTCTACACTGTCAGCTGTGACACGCCATACATATACATGCATCAACATTCTTCTTCTCTATGCTTGTCCCTTCAGAAAGTAGACGATCATGGCACTCTTCAACTTTGTATTCTTTATAGCTCCTGCAAGGTTTATCTTTTCACCATCCCTCCCAATCCCTTTTCTGCCATTTAGTCTTGTTATGCATGTTACACACTGCTTCCCTCTATCTCTTCTGCCTCAGTATGTCCTGTGAGTGTCAAATTCCCCAAGCTCTCTTTCCTCATTATCTGACCTAGAATTTTCTTTCTAAGAATTTCTTGATTCCATTTTTACTAACACTTCAATATTGTTCAGATGTTTAGTCAATGGTATCCTCAGCATCTTTCTGTATAACCACATTTCTGTTACTTCATGGTTCTTCTTCATCTGTGAGGAGATTGCCCAATATTGCCTTGCATATAGGAGGACTGATATTATATAACAGTTCAGAAGTCTTTTCTTTGTTTCTAATAACATTTTCCTGTTTTTTAATACATTGCTTAGCTTTTGGAAGGCATTTTTCACTATTCCAATGTGTCTTCAGATTTTAGTGTCACATTATACATCTTCGGTTAGAACACTTCCCAGATATTTAAATTTTCATACTTGCTTGATTTCGTGTCTCCAATTTGTAGTTTGCATATTGGGCTATTCCTCTTGCTGACAACTATACATTAGGTCATACAAAAAAAAACATACAATTGTAATGTGTACCATACATCCAGATCCTCCTCTTATTTAAGTTGCATCATATTTCATCAGTTATCCTCATTGGTAGAAATTAAATCCAAACCATAGTTATTTTAAATATAATTAACAAGATGAACTAATGAAAAATGACACATAAAGAATCAAATAAATGGATTGATTAGAGAAGTGAGTTTTGCAAGAAAAATTTCTAAATTATTATAATGTGCACTTCACAAAATTTGGACATACTCTTTCTGTAATCTGTTAAATTAAGTGTCATTCCCTGAGGTAAATTACTTTTAAGATGTCCAAACTTGATATTTTTATGTAAAGTGCTAAAAAATTAAAATCAGCAGTACACCAGAAGGTTTTGCACACCAACTAACTTATAGAAATGGATTCAGTCAGATAAAATATGTATGATGTAATAGGTAAAGAGGTAGTGTACCTGTGGCAGTCATTGAATGTTGACAGGATTTAACAGTTTTACTGTAAAATGATTTTTGGGTTCACTTTGTTTTGTATTTCCCCCCCCCCTTTCTTTGTCTTATTTTATTGAAACACAAAGTCTCAACTGTTGGTGAGGGGATGATGATATGTCTGATTTGACTCCATCCCTACCACAGCTCAGTGGTCTTTGAAAATTGAGCCGCTTCTTGTTAAAGTCATCTGCAACATTTGATTCAAGTATAGCAAGAATTGAACATGAGGCCCCCTGTGTAATTAGAAATAAGCACTTTTTTCCATAATGCTGGATAATCATATACTGTTTTAGTAAGGAGCAATGGGGCTTAAAATTTAATTAAAAAAAGTTTATTTTTTCCCCTCCTTTTTGGTAAGTATTCCAGTCGAAATGTCGGTGACTAAACCAATTATACCACTCCAAGTTATGAGTGAAGCGGCTCGTTAACAAGCCAGTAGGATGAAAAACAAGACCTAACAAAGAGCAGAGGAACTCTCTGAGTCAACGGCCAGCTAACTAGAAGTGATGTCTCCATAAACCACTGTGGAGACGGCAACAGGAAACCACTCCATTACCAATCCTATGACAAATCATGGCTAGCAACTCAGATTATGCTACAATGGATAGAGGGAAGTAGAGAGCCATGATCGCCTATGTCCTGAAAGGACATGGCACATAAAAAGAAAGAAGATGGGAGTCACCTGTCTCCAAGTTGGCAATTATCTAAGTTCATCTTGGGCAACAGTATTAAGTATATACAAAAAAACATGTGAACTATAGACTCACATAAGATGTTTGTGAAAATTACATCTGCTCACAGATGTATCTAGTACACGATTCCACATGATTCTTCTTCTTCTAAGGATGTTGGTGATTTTGACTCCACAGTTTCCTGTCCTTTGTAACTCTTAATAAATTTTGGGTTTTTTTTCGTCATCTCTCCTAAACTCTGTTCTGCTAACCATTTACACAAGCTCATTAAGTAAGTTAGGCATTATTTTCTACTACCCTGCTTGCCTTCAAGCTGCCCTATGTGTATAAAATTTTCCAAGCCCTCTTTCCTCATTATGTGATATAGAAATATCAATCTCTTTCTGATATGACATATAAGGTTCCTACAGTAGAGTAAGGGAGGCATGGTGGAATAATGGATAGCGGTTTGGATTGTTGAATCGGTGAGCCATGTTCGAATTCCAGTTGAATCCATTACATTCACTTACATTCTAATACCCTTGAGAAAGGTATGAATGTTCTTCTTCTCCCCCCAGCTATGGGTAAATAACAGGACAGACCAGGTTCTATAGCCTTGGATGGCAACTGGTCTACCGCAGGAAAAAATAGCAACCTACTGTGGTAAAAAAAAATTGCCTTGTCAGTCAGCTATCAAAAGATAAATGATCACCTGAGCATGTATCATGCATTGCACATAACTGACTGACTTTTGTTTCTATTTTCTCTAAAACTTTATCTTTGCTCACATACTTGGTTCATGGTATTTTCAGTATCCTTCTGTAGAACCACATTTGTATTCCTTCAAGTCACTTCTTCACCTGTAAGGAGATTGTTTAGCATTCACTGCCATATGGGAAGACTGATATTACATAACAGTTCAGTATTCTTTTGTTTGTTTTTCTAACAAAAAATGTTCTGTTTCTTAATGCTTTCTTTAGCTTTTGGAAGGCATCTTTTGCTACCCCAGTGCAACTTCAGAATTTCAGGGTTGCCCTTTCCCAATTATGAAATGGAAAAAAGGGGCAACATCAGTAATATGCAGTTATCAATGATGTAAGTACAGTTTCACCTTTCTTGTTATATTATGAACAGCTCCCAACCATCTAAAATGATAAAAAAACATTATTTTTTTTTATATTCTGACAAATGCTGTGGGTAAAGGAAGATTTTTTTTTTGATTTGATTTGTTTGTTTAACAGCATATCAACTCCTTATGGGTGATTTAATGCCAAAAATTTAATTTTGTTGAGAGCTTTTAAGTAATAAAAATAGATTTGTTATTCTGCTTTCACATTTGAATACATGGTAGATGATACTCAGCTTTTGTGCATATTATAAAAGTTTGTGTAGACATAATTACTAGAGGCTATGATATGTGTATGTTTTATGTTGTAGTTTTGATGAAGTTATATTATGGAATAGAGTTTGATTTCTTCAAGAAATTGTAGGGTATTACATGGATTAATGTACCAAAAGTTCTTTCATGTTGGTTATTTGATCAGTTCAATGGTTGATTTTGCTCAGTGGCATATCAAACTCTAGGGGTTATTTAATGATGAATCTGAATATTTTGGACACAATTTTATGGTTTCAACTAAATATATTTTGAATGCAATTGTATATATTTAATTATGGATAAAATGTATTGTTGGTCATTTTGCTATAAAATGTATTGTTGGTTGATTTTGTTATAAAATGTATTGTTGGTCATAATGTATTGCTGGTCATTTCGCTTTAAAAATTGATTGTTAGTTATTTTACTATAAATGGGTATTTTTGGCAATTTTATTATAAATAGGTATTGTTGCAATAAATAGGTATTGTTGGTAATTTTGCCACATAAAAATGCATTTCTGGCAACCCTACTATATAAAAATTTATTGCTGGTATTTTCCCTATAAAAATGTAGTTTTATACTTTCATAGTATTTTGTTTTAATTTGAGGATTTACTATTTGCCCATAGCTGGGATCCTAACAGGTGGTACCACCCTGAGTCATGGATGACCTGGGAACAACAGTAATTAATAGGTGGCTCCATGCTCCTCAAAACCTCCAATCCCCTGATCAGAAGTCTTGCTGCTGAATGTAGTTTATCATCGTACCCAGGAATTGTAAAGGAAGATTTAATGAATGCTAATCTACAAATATTATATGCCCAAATGTTTTTACCAATTTTTTATGTGCAGACCACTTAATTTAAGTAGTGCCCTACAGAGTTAATCTTACCATTTGTTTTTCTCAAAGTACTCATATTTTCTTAATCCCCGAATGCACTCTGTATTTTAATCAACACATATATATGCATACATACTTAAGTGCATTGACAAGATTTTTATACTGGAATCTATTACAAATATATTTTACTTTTAATGCAGATGCATTAAATGCCTAATGTATATATTCTGAGAAAAATACTATTGTCTTTTTTTTTTCTTTTTTAATACTGCATTTATTTTTCAAAGAAAAACATTACACTTAGTCTCAGGTGAAAAATTAATGATGCAATATAGACAAAGTTCCATTAGATATTCATTCTGCACATACCTTGATAGAAAAAAAGATTTACATTATATTAAACTTATATATAATGAGTGCAATAATTTACACACATGCACAAACAATACATAAAAGGTAGACTGATATTTCAAATTATTACTATGTCATACTAGATGACTTCTCTCTCCAGAATATATCTTATATATATATATATAAGTTTACCATTACCCAGGCAGAGAATATCATTGCTATATATCATCTGGTGCTACTGCTATCTATCCAGAGCTCCTTGATAAAGTCCAAAGAGGAAGTAGCAATATTATTGGCCTTGATCTGACATCTTGGCTTCAGTCACTTTCCCATCACCGTAAGGATGCCTCCATTTACCTTTTCTATAAATACTTTCATGGCAATTGTTTTTTATGTTGCCTAGACTCTTCGAATTCAAGCACAGTACTTGACTGATGAAGAAGTCTCCCCAATTTACAGTTGAGCTGGCTAAATGTAACTTTAATTTTTATGCAAACAGTTTCTTTTTCTGACACTTCTCACTTGTGAAACTCCCTTTGGGCTCCATGCTTTATAGTCAACTTTAATCTGCAAAAATTTAAATGCACTGGCAATCACTATCTACTGTTTTGATTACTCTTCCTCTGTTCTCACTTCTTAGGAATGTTCCTGTTTTTAACTCTTCTACATCCAGTAAACCCTTGTGTCTCTGTGGCTTTACTGCTTTGCTTGGGATAAACTCAATTTAAAAAATTATATATATATATATATATATATATATATATATATATATATATATATATATATGTATGTATGTATGTATGTATGTATGTATGTATGTATGTACAGTGCTGTTCGATAAAAGTGACTCACCTGATTTTTTTTACTAATTGTTCTCTTCTCCAATGAAACGAAAGTTGAGCTAAATTCAAAGGATAAGCAATCTAAAATCCGAAGAAGCTTTGAAAGCTCTTTGAATTTAGCAGTAAGTACTGTCAAGCATCCGTTCAGTATAATGTTCTGGGCATCCTTTTCTTTTCATGGAACGGGTTTCTTAAAACATATTGAAAAGACCCTCAGGAGCAAGCAGTTCAAGGGAATTTTAGAGTCTTGTCTGCTCCCTTCTGCTGAAAGGGTGCAAATTGAACCCATCAAGCTCATTTTTATACAGGATAATACTCCCTGTCAAAAATCAAAATTAATGAAGGAATACTTTGATGAGAAGCAGGTGAGTATTATGACATGGGTGCCCCAATCTCCTGACCTCAACCCCATAGAAAACTTATGGAGCATTATAAAGTACAGGCTGTCGAGAAAGCAGTTGGGCATGGATGATCTCCTTGTTTAAGTAGGTGAATGCTGCATAATCCTTGCCTTCAGTGCATCCCTTGGTATTACAAGGTGTTTTGTTTGATCTCTCATTCAACTGCACCCCACACAGGGGATTTGCAGTCTGGGGAATTAAGTGGCCAAATGTAAGGGGTGATGTGGTTGCAGAAATTGTCTGACAGTCATGATTGGCTTCTCCTGCTTTTGTGGTCCTGTTGCCAGATTTAACATCTTCCAGCAGTGACCCTATTGGCCCAGGGCAGCACTCAAGGCACTTTAAGTAGGCCTCCAGGTTAAGTCTGATGCCCTCACCACCAAATTCGGGAGTTCTTTTCTCATCAGAGTGATCAAAGTGAGTTTTCTGAGCTGCTGTACCTTCATAATCACCATTAGACTCATCTAACTGTTTCTAAATCCTCTGGACTGAACTTAGATTGACACCCAAACACTGAAATATTCGTATTGTATGTAGCTTCTGTTCCATATGCCAAGCAGTACTGTGTACAGTTTCCAAATTTCTGGTGGAGTGAATTGCATCATGGTGCTTCTTTTCTCACAGATGGTGCCCAACTGACACTACTCTATTCTGCAATCATCAAAATCAAAAACAATTAATATGCATTCGCAAAATTAAAAATATAAAATAGCAACAATTTACCCATTGCATCCTGTACGTTATTTACTAAAGTACATCTCTATGATAGGTAAGAGGTTAAAATCTGGATCACAGCTGATTATAATGAAATATTTCCTTAATATTAGTTTTGTACTGGGATATGTTGATTCTACTGTAGTATATGACTTGTCCCAGATGTTGCTAAAATATACTTTGCAGCTAGTTTTATACTGATGCTGATAGAAGCCAGGTGCATCAGCAGATTGAGCTGAAAGATGAACTGCTCCTTACATATGAGCACCTAGTCAACCCAACTGAGCCTTTGATGTGCATGTGTGGGAAAAACCATATGACAGGTAGATATATAAGTAACCACCTAAGAGGGAAGATGAAGAACTTTTCTTACATCCTGACAAAGACAGAGTATCATTGTTCAGAGAATATCCTAAGAACTACACTGACTGACTGACAGCAATTGATGAAGTATGAAGTTGAATAAAATGTAATGTCAATGTATAACAGATTCCGTCTTGAATTTTCACTAAGCAGCACAAGGATTCTTTTTACACATACAAGCTATGCATTAAAAACAAATTATGAAAGTTTCAGTATCTGATAGTTATAAATTATTTTTAGAAATAGTCTACCTATACTAAAGCTTATTGGTAAGTGGTGAACTGGTAAGTGTTGTTTCTACTATAGTATATGAATCACCATTGATGTTGCCAAAATGAACATTTCACTTAATATTAGGCTGAGGATTTATAGAAGCCAGGTGCATCAGCAAATTAACCTGAAAAATGATATCCTAGCCACCAAACACAGATCTGCACTTCACTCAATGTCAGTGACTGCTCCTGATATATGAACACATAGTTGATCCACATGAACTTTGAATGTGCACATGTGTAAAAAACAATATCACAGGTAGCTATATAAGCACTCATCCAAGAGAGAAGTGAGTCTTTTACATCCTGACAAGAATGTAGAATCCTTGTTCAGAGAAAACCCTAAAGCAACTACACCCACTGGATGACAATAAACTTTCATTCTCTTTTGCTTCCAGTACCTCCTTGTGTTTAGTGGCATTATCACCTTGCTTGGAATGAACTGATTAGAAAAAAAAATTGGTAATTTGGATTTGAATGCCATGTATAAATGACTTATTTCACTATTAATTAAGCAGCACAAGGACTTTTTACAAGCTACTTAAAAAGTTATGAGAAATTTTCAGCATTTGATAATCAGTGGCATAGCTAAAGGGACCTGGAGGGAGAAGTCCACCACAGGCAGCACCTTTGTCTGCTATTGGCTATAAGCCTGTATAGGTTATATTGAAATAAAAATGATTTTAATATCAGGAAAGTACTCACAGTTGAATTATCTTTTCGATTTCAAGTAACTTAAACCATGGCATATATATTGGCCTATCTATTGTCTATAGTGCAAGAATTGATAGATGAAATTGCTTTTGACAATGTCATTGAAGAATTTAAAAAAAAAAAAAAACATAGTTAATAGAAAGTAGAAAGATGTAATTTTCATTTCAGAAATAAAGATAGTCCTAATTTTGTACACTTTTTTTTTTTAACTATATGCTGTTTTTGCTTTTTTTTTTGCTACTGATAAAGTTTAAGTATTTTTGGTGTGTATTTAAAGCATACTATATTTGAGTACCTGAAAGTAATATTATAATGGTACAGAAACTAGTTTTATAACTTTAAGAGTGAGTCACTATGAAATATGTATATTTTGTGTGGGGCCAAGCAATGGCAAACTCAAGGGCTGCCCTGGGTGGTACACACTCTAGCTATGTCACTGTTGATAATTATAAATTCTTTATTTAGAAATTGTCTACATGTACTAAAACTTGTTGGAAATGATTTATAGATGTTTCCTTGAATCATTTTGTAGGTTCTTTTTTTGTTAGTGCATACTTCTTTCACTATATTTTTTCACTTTAATAAGTTACTTTAGTAGTCACCCTGGATGGTGATGACCTGTTACTGCTGAGCAGAGGGCTACTTAACTGAATTCAATTGCCAGGACAAATGGTTTCCCCCAATGAAATTAATAACCACATGTCATGACCAAATAGATCCTTCAAGTCAAAATATATTGACTGTGGTTTAGCTTCGAGAGGAATGGGCTCTGCTGGATCTAATCTGCCCAAAGACCTGATGCATATGAATGAATACCTTCTGAGACATGGGCAAATGGCTGGTCAGGTGTTCAGCTATGTAATAACTCTATGATCACACACAATCATGGGACTGACAATGATAAAAAATTTGCATGAAATAGTTGTATTTCATACTCATTTATTAATATAACTAAATCTAGTTATTTATTTCATGATCTCATTAAAATTTATAGCAACACTGTTACATGACCACATTCAAGTTATGCAAATCTGCTGCATACAGTACTGAGTGGTCCTAAAATCTTTGTAAAACATCATTGATGGAGACACCATGATGGCATCTTCGAGCAAAGTACTCTAATAAATTTTTCATCATTGTTCAAAAAAGTACAGAGGTGACACAGCCAATGTTTTTCTTTCATAATTTTCAGGATTATAATTATGCTCTAGTCCCACATAATTTCTTATATCAAGATGAAATAAATATATAAGTTGGAAAGGAAACATTTCTTAATTTACAAAATTATTACCACTCATTGTCTATAATAAAAAGCGAAATTATAATCATACACTGTCTGATGACAAACGGTAATTGTTTCTATAAAAGATAAATCCATAACACAAAAAGATTTAACAATTATATTTTTTCAGTCATGCAAGGCAACAAAGCCACTAACCCAGGGCAACAAAGCCACTTAGATGCAAGAGGTTACTGAATGTCAAAGATTATAAGAAAAAAAAAACATTATTAAGAACCAAGAACAATAAAGGAACAGGAATTAAAGAGACAGAATATAATAATTGAAGTTTTATTTAAATTTTTGAAGATCAGACTTGATTGGAAACTAAGAATCCAGAAGAGAGTTCCTCAAGCAAGAAGCATGAGAAAAGAAACTGTCAGCATAGAAGTTAGTTTCAACTAGCCATTTCAATTATAAAATGATGAGATTTTGCCACCAATCTACTAATGCACTCAAAGTCATATAGAATCTAAGTACTATAGAGGAAGTTTAGTAGTGTTTTTTAAAGAACTAGGTTTTAATATGAGTTTCATTTGAGAGATTTATTGATTTAAACATATTTTTTGTGAAGATCTTTAGTTCTAGTGAAGCATTAACGCTCTGTAATCATTTTATATCTAAGGCTTGAAAAACTACCTATAAACCTAATTAATAACCTTTTAATTAAATTTGAACAATTATTTTATAAAGACAAATAACTGACAACATGATTACCCACTGATTATAGTTTAATAATGAGTGACCTTTTGCTTCATGAGAAGTAAAATTGTTTCCACTGGTTTCACTATGTCTTCTGTTCAGTGTCAGATTTACCTATAAGGTTAGCTGGCTGAAGCCTAAGGCCTCAAATTCTAGAGGTCTGGAGGCATTTCTTACACATGCTGTCGTAATTCATTGTAGACTCTAAACAACTCTTCAGTAATTTTTCTCACATCCCATTTCAGAACAATTCTTAAGCTGATAACTCATTGCTGGCATTGATTTCTTTATAGATTTTTTTATTTTAACATTCATGCATTTTTTCAATCACATACTGTAGTTAACAATAATATCTTATGTCCCTTATTGTCAACTGTGGAATTTTAAACACCTGTCATCATCCTCAGCTTTACTCAAATTGTTTAATTTAACACTCTTCCATTTTTCTCTACTCGTGAGAATGGGGAATTTGGAGGGGCCTCACAAGTGGAATAGCCTAGGGGCCTCTCTTCATATAAATCTGGCCTTTGTTCTTTCATATGTTATGTCACTTAAGGGCATCAGGGAAATCATATCTCTCCTTTTATTCCTGTTTTTTCTTTGTTGCTCTAAGTAATTCTTGCTACTTCAACAACACATTTGTAGTCTCCGTACTGCTATCTGTTCAGTCAAACATATCAAGTAGGTTACTAGATGTTTTCCTCTGCTTCACTTGCCTTCATTATAATCTGTGAGTGTTACTTTCTCCAAGCCTTCTTTCCTCATTATGTTTTCGCAGAAATTTAAATTATCTCTCTCTGATTGTTAATAACAGTTCTCTTGTTTTTACTTTCTGCTTTGTTTCTCACATGCACTGTTCACTTATGCACAAATACTTGTGGTAAACTATCCCAAATTCACAAAGGCATGAGTCCAAATAACCACAAATCCACTTGTCCATCTTGTCAGCTTCTGCCCTCTTGTTCCCTACCCCTGACTTTGTATGCATTCAATAGCCAGCAAAGCCAGGTTAATCCATCAACCCTATGGGTAGCACATTCAGGCTATTTCATTAAATGTTTTCATTTATAAATGAAGGAATGAGTCTGCTCTGCTCTTTCTTTGTAGCATAGAGAGACATAGTACAAGCTTTCAGCCTTTTTGAGGGCAAGTGGATTTTTTCTGTGCAATAATCTTGGGAAAGGAGTGAATCTATCAGCCTCTCCTTAGCTACAGGTCAAACAGTAGGACTTGTTTCTGGAAAAAAAAATGATTGTTATTCTTCAAATTTCTTCTTTGAGTAGATCATCTAAAAGTCATTGCTGTATAAGGTTGTAGATATAACATAGTAGTACAGCACTTTTTTTGAAGATATTTTCCTGTGTTTTAATATATTTTCTTTTTATACGATACAAGGCCCAAGAGCCAGTCAAGGTAGAGGTTACTGAATGAAGTTGTAAGGGCATAAAAGGAAGAAATGCATATGATGAAGATATGTAGGAGAGATAATATTTGAGTCATGATTTGAAGCGGTTAAATTGTAGTGATTAAGGAAGCTTCTTCTTGGAAGTCTCTTCTACAAAGTTACAGTTCTTAGGAAGAAACTGCCAGAGTGGAACTTCCTCCTTACCAATGGAATACAAAGGGAATGAGGAGGAGTCAACCCTGTATACATGGCATGGTGGGTACTGTGAAGGTCTGAATAGATGTAACTCATGAATGTAGCCTGTCTGAACATTTGCCATGTAAATAGCGACAGAGTAGCAGGAGGCTGGCAACATTTTTAAACTTTTGAACTCTGTTGAGGCAGGGAAGTGAAAACTAGGCGGCTCTAGCCCAGATATGACAGCAATACTCCATTTTTGCTCTGATCTGACTTTTGTAAAGATAGAGCATGGTAGAAGGAATCAGATACTTTCCAAAGCTGTAAAAAGAACTGAGCATTTTTCCAGCATCTTTAGCTATTCCTATACATTTTTGAATTTTTGTGTTACACTTTCCATTACCAAAGTTAAATTCTGCACCTACTTGACTCTGGTGCTCTTAAAACAGAGCTTGCAATTTTGACTGTTGCCATTCCATCTGGTCAAAGTTGAAGGATAGTCCTTTCTTCATTCTTTCTTTATCATCAACACAGTATCATCTGTGTATTATTGTGTATTACTGTATCATCTGTGTATTACTGTGTATTATTGTTATGGTTATGTCTACTGGTATTATATCCTGGGAAATTTTCTTGTTCTCTTAGGATTATCTCACTGTACCATTTAAATAAATTTGATGAGAAAATGTATCCTTGTTGTACTATTCTTTCTATTTTGTGTATTCACTGAACTCATTTTTTATCTGTATGCAGGCTGCTTGTTCCCACTAGTGGTTATAGATTATTTGAATAACTTTTCCATGCAAGCCAAGATTTCTTAATATTTCAAGGAGTTTGTTATGGCATATTTTATCAAAAGCCTTTATGCAATGTGCAGGTGATATAATGGATAGTGGCTCAGAATGAGAAATTGGAGAGCTGAGTTCAAATACCCTTCAGAAAGAAATGAATACCCTTCAGAAAGATATGAATCCAGCTCCTCCACCTCCAGCTATGGGTTAAATAGCAGAGCAGTCTCTCTCTAGCTGTTTTTGGCAATCAGTCTAGGAGAAAGACAAATCCGAATTCAAAACCATGCATGGTTCTAATGCTGTGATAGAGATACCTTAAGCAAGATCTCTATTAGGTTTTGACCAACATGCTTCGTCTGAAACAAGAGTTGTGCAAGGATCCATGTCATGCATTATGCAACTCCTGCATTAAGACCTCACTCTTCAGCCTTGATAGAGTTCAAAAGCATCTCTGAGCCCTTGTGGATGATGAATTATTCTCCACCCTTCAACTGTGGAAAGCCTCTGGATGCTCTATCACTACTTCCATGGAAAGTTCTCCGATGAACTACATTCCCTGGTCCTGCCAAGGCAAACATTCAATGCCACTTACATAGTAGCAAATCACCTACATTCCCTCCATATTTCATTGATAAGTTCCACTTAAGTAGCTTCTTCCCATGAACCACTGCCCTGTGGAATCAACATTTGAACTATTGTCCTCATCTTTGTCGCCATATTTATCACAACGTTTCGGCCATTGTACGCTCCGGCCTTCTTCAGGTGGTTGGAATGTCGAACTGAACCCTTTATTTCACACACCGGGGTAGACTGTTCTAGTTCCACGTGCCATGTTTGATGGATGTCAGTTATCAGTTATCTTCTGTTAATTTCCCTCTGAAAGTTCTCCACTGCCTTAACTGGGTATTGAACTCACACTCTTTGGGTCCTCTCACTGGATCTAACCAACACCTTTATCCACTGTTCCATGTGTCCTTGAGGATGTTTTCCACTACAATCTTAACCTATTCAAGGCAAGGGTTAATTGTTATCGCCCTCACTTATACACACAAATGGTTTCCTAATATAACCCTCTATCTTGAGTGGCTTCCCCAGGCCTTGTAAAGGGTGACTCTCACTGTAAAAAAACAATTATTGCATTGCTTTGTGCAATTTATGGAACATAGATGCAGGTCTTTCCGACAGAATAAAAACTGCATTTCTTGCTCAAGTGTCTTAAACAAAACCACACTGTTCTTGCTCTATTTCCAATCTAATTAGTCCTGGGTATGATGATAAACTACATCCGTCAGCCAGGACTCTGATCAGGAAACTGGAGATTTTTAGGAGTATGGAACCACATTTTAATTGATGCTGTTTCCAGGTCCAGTCTGATCCTGGGTGGTTTCCAGTTATGGACTCAGTGAATCCCCAAACAAAAACAATACACTATGAAACTATAAAAATAAATTTTTATAGTGTTATATTCCATACTAATAGGAATATCACTGGAACAACACAGTGGATAACTAAGTAAAGGTTATTGTAAAACCAGTAGTGAATGCTGCTGTTTGGAAGGTTGAATAGTTCTAAAGTAAATCAGAGTTGTACTCAACAGATCCCAGCAAGTCTCACATAGTCCGTTGCCTTACAGATACTTATAGGTAGTTGCTACCTATAGTGTGGTCACTCATGGGGGTGACAGGTTATTCTATTACATCAAATTGTAAAAGTACCAGCAATATATTTTTATATAAAAAAATTACCAACAATATCCATTTATAGTAAAATTATAAACAATACCTATTTATAGAAAAATTAGCACCAATACATTTTAAAAAGCAAAATAACCAGTAATACATTTTATAGTAGAATTACCAACAATACATTTTATAGCAAAATAAAATGATCAACAATACATTTTCCTATAATTAAAGGCATAATTGCATTTTTAGGAAATGGATTAAATCTGACATATATATTTAGTTGAAGCTATAAAATTTTGTTAAAATATTTAGATTTCAACATTAAATAACCCCTAGACATCAATATGCTGCTAAACAACCAATATGAAAGAACTTGTTCAGGAGATTAATCCATATATTCTACAATTTTTTAAAGATATCAAACTCTGTTCCAAAATATACCTTTAACAAAAACATAAAAACATAAAACACACATATATCACATTCTCAATACTCGTAATTATGTTCACACAAACATGTATATGCATAAAAGCTGAGTATCATCTACCATGTATTCAACTGTCAAAGCAGAATAACATATATCATATTTCTATTACTTCGAAGCTTCAAAGAAAATGAAATTTCAGTATTAAATGACCCATAAGAAGTTGATATGCCATTTGTTAGGAGGCCTTACCCATAATAACACAATGGACTATTCCATACATAAGAAATACTGCGCCTCAAGAGGAAGCATGGAGTTCAGTCTGAAGTCGGACGACCGGCTGACCAGTTGAACTCTCTGCCTTCGGGCAGGGAGGAACCCAAACGAGGCTACACTGAAGGGCGGAGTCTCTTTCGGGAAGGTAAACCAACCCTGAACTCGTTTATATGGGTTCAAAGGGCATTTTTTTGGCCGAGCCGACAGGCTCAGAGATCCCATGTTAAACGGGCCTTGTGCCACATGATGCCCTCGTGGGGGGAGGGTGACTAAATACTGTTCAGTCTGAAGTCGGGCGACCAGCTGACCGGCTGATCGGTTGAACTCTCTGCCTTCAGGCGGGGAGGAACCCAAACGAGGCTACACTGAAGGGCGGAGTCTGTTTCGGTGAGGTAAACCGACCCTGAACCCATTTATACGGGTTCAAAGAGCATATTTTTGGCGAAGCCCATGGGCTCAGAGATCCCACATTAAACCGGCCTTGTGCCACATGATACCCTCATGGTGGGGTGACTAAATACTGTTCAGTCTGAAGTCTGGAGTGAAGTCTGTCAGGAGTCTGTCAGTTAGTCAGAGCAAGCGAGTCAGTCAGTCAAGTCACATTCGGACCATAACAGTGGTGACGAATTTTTTTTCTTCCACCGAATGAATTTGAATCGCTCGTCACCACTGTTATGGTTCGTTTCTTTGTACCACGGTGATAGTCCAAGGTAGAACCAACAGGAATATATACAGAGAAGTACAAAGTGTTAGTACGAACAATCAGGTTTAATAGTAATTGTTTGAATGTGACTATGTTTGGGACTGCCTCTGACTCGACTGACTGATTCGCTCACTCTTACTGACTGACAGACTTCACTCCAGACTTCCGACATCACTCCAGACTTCAGACTGAACTCTCTGCTTCTTCTTGAGGTGCAGTATTTATTACGTATGGAATAGTCCATTATATTATTATGGGTAAGGTCCCATAACAGGAATGAAAATTTGCTTACACCTCACCAAATTTCATGTATAAAAAAAGAAGAGGAGGTTAAGGGAGATAACCGCGAATTCAAAGTCAGAATATTGTCATCAATAACTCTCTCCCCCAATTTGCAAACCCTAATATTTGATATAATGCAAAAATAACACAATGATAAAATCAATCAATAATTAATTATAACTATGGTACTCATGCATACAATTACAAGTAATCTATAATAAAATTTGAAATTTTGAAATCATATTTATTTTTGGTATATGAATTTTTGAAACTGTTTCTAAATCTTTGATTGTCTTTCAGTCATTCTGCTTCACCCAATTCTGCTACATCTCTGAGGTGCACCACACGGTTTGTAAACAACTGGTTTAGTCTAATGAAACCCTAAAAGATGAAATGTGTCACACAAAAAATTTACACTTTGTCATAGATTTCCCTAAAATATTGTTGGATTAATAAAAGAAAAAACATTTCTAAAATATATATATATATATATAAAGAAATATAGTCTTAAGGTGTGCTATATTTATGGAATAAAGTGCTCAATATCAGAGATAGAGCGTGTGTAAATATAAAAGTGAACATAGAAGTCAACACTTAGAGGCGACAGTCTGTTTCATGCTATATGCAATCGTCAAGCCACGTGTGCTGTTATTTTTCTCGGCTATTTATATATATACGGGTTAGTGGTGCATTGTGGGTATTCTATTATGGCGGTTATTTCACCGGAAGTCGTTTGTTTATCTATTTAGGTCAAATTATATTGCTTGTTTTTATTTTTGTTTCTTATTTTATTTATTTATTTATTTATTAACGTAGTAAAAATTTGTTTATATCACTTATTTAACAGTTTTGTTTTGGTTTGGGAATTTAATTAAAACTATTTGTTCAGTTTTGGGGTTGATTGTTGTAGTTCATTCTAAGTATTATTTTGGCGGGAACAGTTTTTAATTGATTATCTTTATTTGGGATTGGTTTGTTTATTTATTTACTTGGATGAATTTAGGTTAATTTATTTTACTTGTATATTTTCTCTTTTCGGTTTTCGATTTTTAAGTAACATAGTATTTTTTTATGTTTTATTTCTATTTTTTTTTTTTTTTTTTTGTTATTATGTCGAATCCGTTATTTTTAAAAATCTTTATTATTTTTAAAAATAACGGATTCGACATAGATATAAAAACTAACCTAAACGAAGTAGATTTTCTAGATGTTACCTTCAACCTAAGAGAAGGCACACATAAACCATATAGAAAACCTAATGACAAACCACTCTACATACACACATCTTCCAACCATCCACCTTCTATAATCAAACAGATACCAAAATCGATTAACTGCAGGCTCTCTGACAATTCCTCCAATGAATCCCTATTTAACAAAGCTAAGAAAGACTATGAAACAGCCCTAAAAGATAGCGGATTCCCAGAAACACTCACATACTCACCACAGAATACAAAAAAGGCCAACAGAAGAAGAAATATCATATGGTTCAACCCACCGTACAGCAAGAACGTAAAAACAAACGTAGGGAAAATATTCTTCAAACTCTTACACAAACACTTCCCAGAATCAAGCACCTTACACAAGATATTCAACAAAAACACTGTAAAAATCAGCTACAGCTGCACCGAGAGCATGGCACAAATAATAAAAAAGCACAATAGGAAAATTATCAACAAACCACACGAACAAATTAAACCCACGTGCAACTGCAGAATAAAGAACGAATGTCCCTTAAACGGAAATTGTTTACAAAACAACGTAATATACCAAGCCACGATAAAATCACCAGATAATGAAGAAAAAGTATACATAGGAGTAACTGAAGGACCCTGGAAACAAAGAAATTATACACACAAAATATCATAAATACAAATAGTAACACAAATAGTAAATATGCAAACAGTACAATGCTTTCTAAGTATATCTGGGAAATTAAAAACAAAACGAACATCACACCAAAAATATCTTGGAAGATAAGGAAAAAATCATCAGCCTACAATAACCAATCAAAAACTTGCAAACTTTGCTCGGAGGAAAAAATAGCTATCATTACTTTTCCCGACCAAAATAAATTATTAAACAAAAGATCCAAACTCATCTCAAAATGCAGACATGAAAATAAATTTTTACTACGTAACCTAAAAAATTAAAAAACGGAAAAAATAAAATAAAAACAAATAAATATACTAATAAGCAAAAATAACAAAATAACAAAAAAAAAAAAAAAAAAATAGAAATAAAACATAAAAAAATACTATGTTACTTAAAAATCGAAAACCGAAAAGAGAAAATATACAAGTAAAATAAATTAACCTAAATTCATCCAAGTAAATAAATAAACAAACCAATCCCAAATAAAGATAATCAATTAAAAACTGTTCCCGCCAAAATAATACTTAGAATGAACTACAACAATCAACCCCAAAACTGAACAAATAGTTTTAATTAAATTCCCAAACCAAAACAAAACTGTTAAATAAGTGATATAAACAAATTTTTACTACGTTAATAAATAAATAAATAAATAAAATAAGAAACAAAAATAAAAACAAGCAATATAATTTGACCTAAATAGATAAACAAACGACTTCCGGTGAAATAACCGCCATAATAGAATACCCACAATGCACCACTAACCCGTATATATATAAATAGCCGAGAAAAATAACAGCACACGTGGCTTGACGATTGCATATAGCATGAAACAGACTGTCGCCTCTAAGTGTTGACTTCTATGTTCACTTTTATATATATATATATATATATATGTCTGTCTGGTACATGGTTAAAACACTGGGAGAGTGCAACCGCTTAGTCCTTGTTAGCACATCTCCCTAGTAGAAGGAAAATTTTTGTTTTCCTTTGTTACATATTTGTTGTGACCAAGTAATTGGTTAAGAAATAACAAAACAAGACAAGAGTTTGCCGATAAATAATGTATTGAACAGCAAATACAACAGAAGTGTGTTACACGACTTGGGAGTGTGTGTCGGTTGACCAGCGTTCAGTCTATCACTGTTAATATTTAACAGCCCGCCCACGAAGAATGTATATAACACAAGGTCGAGTTTACTGTGGGTTCTCTGAGTCCATAGGGTTGGCCAAAAATATTCCCTTAGAAGCTGCATAAACGGGTTCAGGGACTGTCTACCTCACCGGACAAAACTTTGCCCTACGGCAAAGCCTCATCCAAGTTCCTCTCTGCCGAGGCAGAGAGTTCGACAGTTACGAACAGTCTAGCACTGTTCCCCCAAGGCTTACTTTTACTTTACTACTTCATAGTAAGTTTGAGGAATCTTGTATATTTTTCCTTTAGTGTCTACTATAAGTACAGTGCTATTTCTGAATCTTATATTGTGGAATCCAAAATAGTAGTATTAAATATAAGTACAATTCATAAAATAAAATACAATGAAGTAAGTATTAAAAAAATTTCTAAAGCTTTAGGTTTGTTTTTGAGTACAATGGAAATATTTATTCAGCACAGTCTCTGCACACCCAGCAAAATTATTGACAGGAATAAAATGAAACTGGTTCTATATACTGTTGCCAATTCATCCATAACTCTGAAAGAAATTCAAACTTCAGTGGTTTTGGATGATGTTAAAGTCCATACAATTTTCAATAGCAATTCTCAATACTTACTTGGAAGGCAAGCCTAGCTTTTGCAAACAAACATATCAGTGATCAGTAGGCTAAAGTTAGTGTGGTTAAATAAACCCAAAATGGAATTTGGCCAAAATTCAAAATTCATAGCAGAAAATTGGCACAGTTTAGCATGTAGAAAACACAGTATTCATTGTCAAGTAAGGTGGGTGGATGTGTGGTATTTTAGGGATGTTTCTCTGAATGTAGGCTCAGTGAGTGTGTTGCCATAATGGAAAAAATGTACAGTGCTACATGCTTCCAAATTTTTGAAGAAAATATCTTAAAATCCCTTGAGCTGTAGTATAACATTCCAACAGGAGAATGAATGAAAACATACAGCATAAGCTCTTCAAAAAATGGCTTAGATTTAAAAAAAAAAAAACAAAAAAAAGTCATGATGGCAATTTAAAAAGTTCAAATTTGAATTTATTTGAAATTTATGAAATGACAGCTCAAAGTCAGAGAAATTTGATGATTATTAAATTTGGTGAAATTGGAATAGCTTAGCAATTAATAATAGCATTAATATTCATTATAATGATAATTATAATAATGTCATTAATATTCTGCATGATGCAAAAAAGTTGTATGAAAGTGTCTTCTAAAAAATGCAGTCTTTTGCATTCAAGGTTTTTGCTATTGTTGATATATATATATATATATATATATATATATAAAAGTCCACTTGTGCTTCATATAGTTTATAAAACAGAGTAGATAAGTTGGTGAATAAAACAAAGTCAAATGAAAGGGTACCAATGTAATCAGTACAAAAAACATTTATTAATATTAACTAGGTGACAAAAATGAAGCATGGATATTGAGGTTCCAAGTTTGGAATTTTTAAACATGCATGTGTTCTTCATCAGAAGATGCAAGAAATAAACAGGTAGAGACTATCCAACATTAGTTCTTGAGGCTGGGTAGAGTCCGCTTGTAGATGGAATTGTTAGAAAATATCCATTCCCTGTTTCATTTCTTGCTGTGCGAAACTTTCTGTGAAAATAGCCTTAGATTTAAAAATTGTGATTGGTGGTGGGTGGAACTGGAGTGAGATGTTGAACATAGAAAAAAATATTTTTATACATATATATATATATATATATATATATATATATATATATATATATATATATATAAAATATTTATATACATATATACACACATGCATATATATTTTTTTTTCCTTTCTTTCACCACTTATATAATTATTGGGTAATTTATATTTTTTTAATATCAGTTGTTGATAAAAATAATTTTTTCTCAGCATCTCTGTTTTATATTGCTAAAGATTCTGTTTCTGAGGAAGTGTTGGCCAAAAGGCACCTAAAAACTTTTTCTTAAACGAGATACTTTTGTATCAATTTTAATAGTAAAAAATATGATCCTTTTCCATAAAGTTATCTTGTCTTGGTGTGGCAGTAAGAAAAAAAAAATATATATATATATATATATATATATATATATATATATATATATATATATGTATGTATATATGCTTCATTAAATAATAAAGACAAGTGTTGTCTATTTATTTTATGTAAATTCTTTTCATAATGTCTGATAAGCTTAATAACATTATCATTAAACAAAGAAAGAAAATCACAATATTGATACATATTTTTTAATCCAATTTAAGCTTTCGGCTTACATAAGCCATTATCAAAGATGACAATTACAGTACAATATATTAAGCAATAAACGGACAAGAATGTGATGATAGTCTGCTTCTGTTTACATGGATGATTTCCAAGTAATGATAAACACATGCATATAAGATGCTGGAAGTGAAAATCGCACCGTAGCTCATGATGTCACACATAGTCACACAAGAGTGAATTCGAGAAGTATTAAGTATAGAATGCCATTCGTATAAACCAATGGCTTCTGTTACCAATTATAGACATTTAAAAATATTTGTGGAGATTTCATAGTTTATTTTGTTCAGGTTAGTTTTCAACTGTTTGATGTATATAGCTTCAAAAAATTATAGTTTTTGCTTATTGTTTTCATGTTTAAGTATAATTGTGTTTTCAACAAGGATTTTATGGAATTGTGTATGCGGCCAGGCATGTTGTTTTAAATGCCTAAAAATGTTAGAGTTTTCATTCAAATGTAGTGTCAAGCATTGTGAAAGCGAGTTTGTAGTATGACCAACATAAATATTATTTAATCCATTGGAGATACAATCTCCCAAAGGGCACTTGAATTTATAAACTATGTTGGTTTTTTTGCAAATGGCTAACCAGGGAAGAAGAATCATTGTGAATAATTGAGTTGGATATACTAGATTTAGTGTAGTATATGATTAACTTAATTTTTTTGCTAGGATCTGTTGTAGATATATTAGTATTTACTAATTTTTTTAGTATATTTTCATCTTGTTTATAATTAGTATGCATTTGATTAGGATATAGGAGATCAATATATTTGAGATTAGTAGAAGCAGTTTTATGTACTATTTGCTTATATATATATGCGTGTTGTTTGTTTTTGATTTTGCCAACTGCAGAGTATATTAATATCAGTTGGGCACTATCTGTGAGAAAAAGAGCACCATGACCCAATTCACTCTGCCAGAAATTTGGGAGCAGCATGCTGTACCGCTTGACATTCATGCCAGAAGCTACAAAACAAACATTTCAGAGTGTTTGGGTGTCAATCTGAGGACAGTGCAGAGTGCAGAGGATTAAGAAAGAGTTGAATAATATATCCAGGCAACATCATGATGTTTGGAATAATCACTAGTGATGGTGACATTATGTCTCCAATTATCTTCTCACAGGGGCTCAAACTCAACATAAAGAACTACAGTAAGTGCCTTGATGACTGCCATGGATCTATAGGGTGGCTGTTAGGAGACCCTATGACTGGCAACAGAACTCTGCACCATGCCACACAAGCAGGGGAACCCAGTCACAGTCAATTTCTGTGACCACATCTGCCCACCTAACTCCCTAGAATACAAACCCCTTTGCTTAAACTGTGTGGTGTGCTGTTGAGCAAGAAACCAACAAAACTCTATATAACACCAAAGATGAACTGAAAGTAAGGATTATGGCAGCATTTACCAACTTAAAAAAAGTAGACTGACCAGAAGAGATGCAGGAGATCCCAAAGTCGTCTGGAGGCCATGGTTGAAGCCAATGGTGATTTCATTGAATAAATTTACTCTTTCATATTTCAAGATATTTTTGAGTAATTTTGGTAAATATATCTGTTAAAATGTAATGTCAGTGTTATTTTATTTTTTGTGTAATTTAGACAAAAAATTATCCATCACAACCTAAATATATATATATATATATATATATATATATATATATATATATATATATATATATTATAATTGTTTTTTTAAAAATATATAATCATCACAACACCAAAATTCCCATGTTTCAAAACTGAAACTTCAATTCAAATTCAAACATAAAAATTAAACCTAAACTACAAAGTTTCAAGCAATGCCAAGAATATCTTTTTAAATGCCCAGTGCTTAGACAATATAGACAGAGCAAAAATGCTTTCCAATGTCAACACACAACTAAGAACAGCTTGAGTCGCTACTCAAGTTTCATGTTCTTGCAATCTTCATGCGAGAAGAATTTGTATATATATATATATATATATATATATATATATATATATATATATATATAGACTAAATCTGACATATTTTTAATTTATTTCTTTAAATGATATTTTTACTGGTTACTTATATTTGAGTAGATGCTCTGCTTATATTATTAAACAGTATAATTATTAATTTGCATCTACCAGCCTGAATAAACAAGAAATCTTGTAAGAAATATATGCATATATGAAAAAAAAAAAAAAATATATATATATATATATATATATATACACACATATTTTTATATGTACATATATACATATATATAAGACATTTTTTATGTTTATACATTCTTTTTATATCTCTTAAATGTCTTAAATAATTGTCTTTAAATGTCTTAAATAATTGTCAGACTTTGTCCATTTCATAATGTATACATATATATGTATATATATCTAGATATATATCTGCATAAATACATATTTATATGCATGCACATACATATATGCATACATACATATATACACACACACACATATATATATATATATATATATATATATATATATATATATATACATACACATCTATATATATAAATGCATACATATGCACACACATATATATATGCATTCATACATATGCATATATATATACATATGCATACATACATCCACACATATATATACATACATACAAACACATATACAGTTGGTGTAAAGAAATATTTGAACACATACAAATTTTTAATTTATTGTATTTACAACTAATGAATAAACATAATTTTCATATAACTAACTATACTCTATAACAAACTAAACACAGACAAAAGTAGAAAAGCAATAATAAAGATTTTCAAAAATATGGGATTCGACACAGATTTAAAAAATAACCTAAAAGAAATAGATTATCTAAACATCACCTTCAACCTAAGAAAAGGTACATATAAACCATACAGAAAACTTAATGATAAACCACTGTATATACACACATCTTCCAATCACCTGCCATCTATAATTAAGCAGATACTTAAATCAATTAACTGCAGGTTTTCTGATAATTCTTCCAATGAAACTTTATTCAATGAAGCTAGGAAAAACTATGAAACAGTTGTAAAAGATAGTGGATTCCTGGTAACACTCACATACACACCACAGAGGACAAAAAAGCCAGCGGGAAGATAAACATCATATGTTTCAATCCATTGTACAATAAAAACATAAAAAGAAACATAGGAAAAATATTCATCAAACTTTTACACAAATACTTCTATGAATCAAGTACTCTCCACAAAATATTCAATAAAAATGCAGTAAAAATTAGCTACTATTGCATCAAGAACATGACAGAAATAATAAAAACCACAACAAGAAAACTATCAACAAATTACCAAAACAAATTAAACCCACATGCAACTGCAGAATAAAGAACAAATGTCCCTTAAATGGTAATTGCTTACAAAACAATGTAATATACCAAGCCATGGGAAAATAATTAGATAATGAAGAAAAAATATAAATAGGAATAACTGAAAGAACCTGGAAACAAAGAAACTATGCACACAAAAAATCTTTCACAAATAGTAAATACACAAACAGCACAATGCTTTCCAAGTATATCTGGTAAATTAAAAACCAAGAAAAAATTCCACCAAAAATATCATGGAAAATACATAAAAGAACATCAGCCTACAATAATCAATCCAAAAACTGCAAATTCTGCTTGGAGGATAAATAGCTATAATTATTTTCTCAGGCTAAAACAAACTACTAAATAAATGATCAGAATTCATCTCAAAATGCATTATTATTTGAAAATTGAAAACTGAAAAGAATAAATAAAAATAAATAAGCAAAAACAAGTGAAATAAATTAATCCAAATAAATAAAGTAAATAATAAACAAATTAACAAACCACTCCCGTCAAAATAACCATTAGAATCAACTGCCAACAAAACAATAGACTACCCACAATGAATCACCAACCCATATATATAAATAGTCAAAAAAAAAATGCATGTGACCTGATGATTGTTTAGCATGAAACAGTCTGTTGCCTCTGAGTGTTGACGTCAATGTTCACTTTTATATATGTGTATATATGTATATGCAGTTTGAGTACTTTCTCATTCTCCAACAGAAAATACTCAAACAGCACTACACTATCCACATACATATGGCATCTAAAAGACAGAAATATTACACCAAGAATATCCTGGTAAATATTGAAAAACACACCTGCCTACAACATAACAAAGAAATGCCTACTGTGACTACATGAAAGGAAGCAATAATTTCCCACACCCAACAAAAGATCAGAAATAATACAGACATGAAAACAAATACCTATTATCACAATTATACCAAACAGATAAAAAAATACCAACCAACACAGCTACATAAACCACCATTGACTCTATTAACATGAAAAGAGAAACCATTGAACCATAACACCATCAATTATTTTCTAATTCAAAATTTTATTACTATTAGTAATAATCATAATATTATTATTACTATTATGGTAAAATAATTATTATGGCAAAATTATTAAAATTATTATGGTAATTATGGTAAAATGATTATTACTATTATGGTAATTATTGTTACTACCATTTCACCACCACTACTAGCATCACTTCTACCATTTTATCATAACTATTTGCTGCTACAATTGTTATTATAATCATTGCCACATTAGTCCACAATTATACTTCCTTTCTCCAACACCAGCAAAATTAATACCACTGCATAAATACCATTAAGTATTATAAATTGGAGTTTCTACTATTTACATAAGTGTAATCACCAAAAACAAGCAAATAACTGGCTTTAAAATAACAAAACAGCATTAAAAATTTAAAAATAATAACAATTTTACCTACCATAGTTGTACACAGACCCCATATTATGTATACTTTTTCTTCGTTATCTGGTGATTTTACCATGGCTTGGTATATTACATTGTTTTGTAAGCAATTACCATTTAAGGAACATTCATTATTTATTCTACAGCTACACGTGGGTTTAATTTGTTCGGGTGGTTTGTTGATAGTTTTCCTGTTGTGTTTTTTATTATTTGTGACATGTTCTCGGTGCAACTGCAGCTGATTTTTACACTGTTTTATTGAATATTTTGTGTAGAGTGCTTGATTCCAGGAAGTGTTTAAGAGTTTGAAGAATATTTTACCTACGTTTGTTTTTACGTTTTTGCTGTATGATGGGTTCAACCATATGATATTTTTCTTCCTGTTGGCCTTTTTTGTACTCTGTGGTGATTATGTGAATGTTAGGAGGTTAGAGAGGGTGAAGATTATAATTTGGAAAACTATCTTGGAATAATATATATATATATTTGAACTTTATTTCAATACTTCATAATCTTCTCATACTTTGCTATGATTAATTAATGATGAATATGTTTCCCTGATCACTACAATCTTAATCTGTTCAAGTCAGGAGTTAATTGTTATCTTCCCTCTTATCCATATAAACTATCCCTCAACATAACCTCTACCTTGAGTGGCCTTCTGGCCTTGTACAGATTGAACCTTAAAGTAAAAAAAAGGAACAATAATATATATATATATATATATATATATATATATATATAAGGCAGGATGTGTGTGTGTAACGAATGCACAGCCGCAATTTTCGATGGATTTGCACCAAAATTTACATGCACATGCTCCACATTAGCAGGAAGGCCAAGACCGACTTTGCATGCATTTCCCAACTCCCTGAAAAATTTAGTGTATAAGATACACATTTTTACACCTTTACACTGAAGGTATGAATAAAATAAAAGCAATTTCTGGAGGTGGTGGATGCAAAATGGTAAGATCTTTATGTATAATTTGTGGATCTGTAGAAGAAAGTGGTTTTTTGAAAAATATAATTTTTAAATTAAGGAGGATTCCATGTGAGAAGAGTTTACTGGTCATCCATAATTGTTCTATACATTCATAAAATACAAAGGCCTAGTTATGAGAACTAAAACTAGATAAAACAAAAGTGTGAAACTGGATCAAGGAAAAGACTGAGAATGGATGAAGGAAATCAATGAAACAGGATAAAGGAAAATACTGAAAATGGAATCAAGGAAAAGACTGAAATTGTATAAAGGAAATGAGTGAAATTGGATAGAGAGAAAGAATAAAAATGGATTAATGTAAAGATTGAAACTGGATAAAGGAAAAGACGTAAACTGGGTGAAGGAAATTACTGAAACTGGATCAAAAAAAAAAGACTAAGCCTAGGTCAAGGAAAAGATTGAAACTGGGCTTAGAGAAAAACTGGAAATAGCAAACTGGATCATGGAAAAGACTGAAAGTGGTTAAAAGAAAAGGTTCAAACTGGATAAATGAAATGAATGAAAGTGGATCAAGAAAAAGATTAAAATTTGATCAAGGAAAAGAGTGAAACTGGGTAAATGAAAATCTGAAATTGGGACTAGTAAATGACTGAAACTGGATCAAAGAAAAGACTGAATCTAGGTAAAGGAAAAGAATGAAACTGGATAAGGGAAAAACGGAAACTGGATCAAAGAAAAGCCTGAGACAGGATCAAAGAATAGTCTAAGACTGTTTCAAGGAAAAGATTGATTCTTGTTTAAATGTGCATCAGGTTGAAAAATTAATGTGAAAAATATGTGATGTAGTCATTTCAGAAATGTGATATGAGCCTGGATAAAGGAAAAAAACTGAACCTGGATCAAGTAAAAGTCTGAACCTGAGTCAAAGAAAAATTAAAAACCGGGTAAAGGAAAAACTTGAAATGGCAAATTGGATCAAGGAAAAGACTGATGCTTGCTAAAGTGTGTATCGGGTTGGAGAATTAATGAGAAAAATAAGTGATGCAGTAATTTAGTCATTTAAGAAATGTGGTATGAGAATGGATCAAGGAAAAAACTGAGAATGAGTCAAGGAAGAGTCTGAAACTGGATCAAGAAAAAGACTGAAACTGGATTAATGAAAAACCAAAACTGGATCAAAGGAAAGACTGAGCTTGGGTCAAGGAAAAGATTGGAACTGGGCTAAGAGAAAAAACTAGAAATGGCAAACTGGATCAAGAAAAAGAGTGAAACTGGATCATGGAAAAGGCTGATGTTTGCTCAAGTATGCATCAGGTTAAAGAATTAATGGGGAAAATAAATGATGCAGTGATTTAGTCTTTTAAGAAATGTGGTATGAGACTGGTTTTAAAAAAAAAGACTTAGACTGGGTCAAGGAAAAACTTCTTCTCCTCCATACTTGGGAAAAAATTTTCCTTCAACTATACCTAACAAATTATAAATTTTTCTTTCAACCCTATCTGAAGAACTATAAATCTTACTCTCATCCATACTTGATTAACTATTAAATATGTTTACAATGCAATCAATTTGGCTCTAAATTACCCACAAGAGTTTGAGGGGGTCTTTAAACAAAATCAGTCAAAGCTTCCAAAAAAATTAATGTTAGGCAGTAAATGATCCATAAAAAGTTGATATGCCATTAAAAAAATCAAATCAAATATTCTGCAATCACACTATAACATTCAATTTCAAATCATTTTCTGTTAATATTGATTCTTGTTTCTTGTACAGACCTACATGCAAATACTACAATACATTATCTATTTTTTTCTGTGCCATTTCCTGTTGTGGAAAACCAGACCAACATGTTTGATAGCATGTGTCTGGTATAGGTCTTCTAAACAATTGTCTATTTGGTGGACTTCCAACATAGATGGCCTCACTGCTAATTTTGCATGGCAGTTGTACTAATTTGCATGAAAATAGTGATGGTTAGTTGTCAATCAATCAAAATCAACCAGTAGCTGTGGCTACAAGTATATAAAACTGATGTTGTGCACATCAAAATGATATAATGGTTATCAAGCTTGACTCACCAGATGAATTATGATCGAGTGGCGAATTCATTCCTCACTGAGTGCCCTATACTTTCCGCACTGTGCTACATCTAAGCTATGTTTATTAAATCAGTCATGTTTAGCAAAAGGAACAGATCAACATGCAAATTACAGATTAAAGATATTGAAATCAAAAAGGTGCAACAAGTTAAATATCTGGGGGACTGTTTTAACAGAGGATGGAAAGTGGAACATGGAAATCTAAGGATGCACTGGGATAATGAAAGATGACTTCCAAAATTTAGGCAAAGTTTTAAAAAAAATAGAAAAAATATTATTAAAAACAAAGAAAACACTACTGAACTGTTATGTAGAAATGAGGCCTCCTAGATGGCAGTGAATGCTGGACAATCTTCTTGCAGATGAAGAATAGGCTTAAAGCAACAGATATGTAGTTCTACAGAAAGATGCTAAGAATGCCATTGACTGAACATGTGAGCAATGTTGAAGTTCTGGAGACAATGGCAACAAAAATGACACATACTTAACATGAGAAAAAGATATTTGAAGCTTGTGGGGTTCATAATGAAGGAGGACTTGGAAAATTTGATACTCACAAGACTGATTGAAGGTAAGAGAGACAAGAGGAAAGCAATACACAAACTATTTGGTGAGCCTGAGTGAATACATAGAAGAACAGGGTTTGGGGGAGACGACAAAAAGATAAAAGTTATTAAGAGTTTTGAAGGACAGGAAATTGTAGAGCTATGATTGCTGATGTCTTGAAGGGTCACCACATATAAAGTGTGTTTTTTTTTATAAAGAGAAGTCGTGAGTTATGTCTACTAGCATCAACTGAGACATCAAGGGAAGGGATTTTATTGTTTTCACTTTAATTTAGGACAGGAAATTGTGGAGAGCCGTGATCCTAATGGAAAGAAGTGTTGATTAATGTTTGTTTTGTTCTCCTTTTATTTTCTTCATTTTTGTTTAAAATTACTGACTTTTTTATTTTTAATTATCTTTTATTGTTTTACAGATAATTAGTTTTATTTATTTATTCATTTGGTTGTTTAATTATTTATTATTTTTTATAAAAATTAATCTAATCTGTCAAATTTATTAAATTTGTCAGGTTTTTTTTTCCCTCAAGTAATATCAAGAGTGTTTTCCCCTTACTCTTTGTCACCAGCCACACAGATTCTCCCTTACTTATGAACGCATGTGAGAATAAACTCAATTACTCTT
Organism: Acanthosepion lycidas; assembly: GCA_963932145.1. Lineage (NCBI taxonomy): Eukaryota > Metazoa > Mollusca > Cephalopoda > Sepiida > Sepiidae > Acanthosepion > Acanthosepion lycidas. The sequence continues at coordinate 31,853,703 of OZ010575.1, forward strand.
TCCAGACAGAAACTGACAGCATTAATAAATTTTCACTGAAGAATCTCCAGACTTTATGACAATCAAGATTAATGCCTTCAAACCATTTTTCCCTGCAGCAAAAATACATAATTTTGCATTGTCTGCAATGTCTTAAGAGTTAAAAATTGAACAATTTTGTTCACTATAGCATCTGAGATATTAAGATCTTAATTTAATACCAATATGCTTTATTGTTATTGTGAGAATTTGTCCAACAACCCTCATGTTGCATAAACCAGTTGGTAAAGGAAAACAAACTTTTTTTTTACTTCAATAATTTTATAAATAAATAAATAATTTTACCTTAAAAGAAATGTTCTTGATACCAGATTTGTGTCAGAATTAGGAAAAACAAAATTCAAATAACAGCTTCCAATTGCTTCAGTTGTCTCCCTTTTCTTCTACTGTATGTATTCAGGAGGAGACATGGTGGAGTAATGGATAGTGGCTCAGAGTGAGAAACTGGAAAGCCAAGTTCAAATTCCACTCAAATCCATTACATTCACTTGCATGCTAATACCTTTCGGAAAGGTATGAATCTTTTTCTTCTCCTCACAGCTATGGGTAAATAGCACGACAAACTGGGTTCTGTAACCTTGGATGGCAACTGATCTACTGCAGAAAGAAATTGCAACCTACCATTGGAAACATCTGCCTTGTTAGTCATGTATCAAAAGATACATGATCACCTATGTGTGTATCATGCATGGCTCATAACTGACTGATGTATTCAGGACAAAATGAAGTCAATATTTCATGGTATTGTAATGGTAATATTAGCCACTTCCTGACAAGGAAATATTTGGCATTCATTGACCAAGTAGCCATTATTGATTTTGATTGAAATCATAAAATCTTTCTCTTATTTCTTTTCGTGTCCAGTAGCTGTTATCATTCTTTCCTGCACTGATGGAGGTTTCCCTCCTCACCTTTTATTTAAAGTAGTATGAAATGTCAACATTTTGATTATGTCATCATTTTCTCTTCAAGTTACATGTGCTATACATTTTAGTTGTTGCTGTTGTTGGTAGTCCTCAAACTGGGGTGGTTTCTGTGATTTGCTATAGTACTTTGTGAATCTGTAGCACCACTCCACAATGTTCAAAGAGAGATCATTTCTGCCAAGATCCACAGGATTTACTCAATCAAAGCCTTTTTTCCCCATTGATCTTTGGAAGCAGCTGTATACAGCTGACGATTTAGATATTTCTGAACAGGTTTAGTGCCATGCATGGCATCCATATGAAAATCTTGATCTAAAGAGGTTCTTAAATTAAGAACATGAGTTGAGTTTTCAGGTTGATGTTTTGATTTTGTTCCAATTTGTGGTACTGGACAAAACTACTTCTGGCACAGCCTGTTTTATGTTTAATTTCCTTTTCTCCTAGACTTAATTTCTCATAACTGATTCATACACTGAGGTATCTGAAGTGTTTAATATTTACTTATACAAGATTCTGGAATTTTATGATGGATCCAGAGTAGGTGCAATCACTTGTTTTATTCTAGGTCAAGAACATAGTTTCTGTTTTACAAAGGTTTGAGTCCTATTTCTTGGAACACTTGGTAGAGGATGCTGATTTTTCTTTTTTCGAACATTCTTATCCCAGCTATGAATGCCTATGTAATCAGCATACCCTTAAACATCAGTATATTTATCCCTTGGAAGGGAAAGCAGGATCCCTGTCTTCTACTGGCAGACTTGTTTGGGATTTACTATGGAATGCTTAAATAGTCAGTGCCCATCTCATCACATATAAATGTGCATGGCATAGTCTAGGAATATATAAACTCCTTATGAGGTATGAAATGTTTCTTTATTGGGGTCCTCTCTGAAGATCAATACAATTCCTCTATTAGACTGATGCATTTAATGGATTTGGATCTTTGGAAGACAGTTTCTAATCAATGAAAAGAGGAAGACTCTATTAATGTGGCCATATGTTGCTGTGAGGTTGACAAAGCAGGTATACAGTTTCTTATTAGAGAGGTATGGCACCAAACCTGTTTAGAAATATCTAAACTGACTGCTGTATACAACAGCTTCTTAAGATCAATGGTTGAAAATAGGATTTGAACAAGTAAAGCCTAAGTGTCTTGGTAAAGATCACTCTTATTTGAAAATTGTGCACTGGTGCTCCAGAATCACAGACAAAGAACTGTACCAAATAAGAGAAACCACATTACTCAAAGACTACCAACAGCAGCAACTTCTATAATGGATAGCACATGTAACTTGAAGAGAAAATAATTCCTAGTAACTAGTAAGTTGCACAAATTATTTAAAAAAAAAACTAAAATTATGTTATTGCTCTATGGATAATGTCAACATCATCAATGTGCCATAAGTATATGGATGGTTATGGCTCTCTACTACTTCATGTCAATTGTAATCCTAAGAAATCATCACTCCATTCCTCCTTGTCCCTGCCTTGCCATACCTTCACCCAAACTCATTTTGTGGTTCCTCAAACATGTACTGAGAATACCATGGACTGAATATATATATATATATATATATATATATATATATATATATATATATATATATATATATATATAAGGAACAAGGAAGTTCTAAAGAAAATGGGAATTAGAAGGAAACTTATACTTAAAATCAGAAAGAGACATTTGGAATGTCTGTGAAATGTTATGCAGAAAGAAGGCTTAGAGAATTGACACATACAGGATATACTGAAAGATGAAAGGGCATAGGGAAATGGTGAGTAACTAACCTAATGAGTTTCGGTGAATGGGAGGCAGAATGAGGAGTGAAGGGGGATGGTAAATAATTAAACATTGTTTAGAGCAACAAGAGATAGCAAGTTGTGGAGAGTCATAATCGCCCACATCTTAGATCCACATTGTTGTATAGTTTATTCTATGTGGGTAATGAAACAGTTATCAGTGCATAAATTGAAATCAGGGAACCAAGTTCAAATCAGGGCTAGTCTGTTATGTTTATTTTTGCACATTTGAATCTGTCTGTTCTCCCACAGCCATGGGTTAAATAGCAGGGTAGACTGGGTGAATTAACCTTAAGTGGTAACAAGTGTAATGACAAAGGTTTATTTTATTGTAGCGTGAGATTAAATCGTGTTTCTATGACAGTGCATTCTGAGAATATTGCTGCAATATATGGTCCAGTGGACCTGCTATTTACCTGGAGTTCCTTGATAAAGTCCAAAGAAGAATCAGCAATGTTATTAATCCTAATCTGGTGACTCTCCTTCAAACACTTGCTCACCACTGTAAGGTTGCCTCTCTATACCTTTTTCATAAATACTTTCATGATAATTGTTTGGATGAGTACTTCACTATGGTAACTAGACTTTTGGAATTTAAGCACAATGCTAGACTGGCAGCAAGATCTCATCAGTTTACAGTTGAGCTAGCTAGATGTAACTGTATCTTTTATACTAACACTTTCTTTTCTTGCACTTTTCACTTGTGGAACTCCCTTCTGGCTCCATGGTTTCAAGCCAACTTTAATCTGAAAAAAATTTAAATACAATGTCAATCACTATCTACTGTCCTCCTAATTACTTTTTTCTCTTTCTACTCATTACTTATGTTTCTGTTCTGAATTCCTCCACACCCTGTAACCCCTTATGTGCTAGTGGTTATACTGCCTGGCTCAGGGAACAAAAAATTGCCAGAAAAAAAAAATTTCAATATATTTGTATCCAATTCATATCTCTTTTATGAAGTACTATACAATGCTGAAATCTTACTAAAACCTTTTAAAATCTTCACTCAATACCTAATACACTATCACATTGTACTTTCTAAGAGCATTTCTTGTTTGATTGCAAATAAGGATTTTTAGACAAAAAACTTTCTTTTTTTTAATCAAGTTTACCCCAAGCAAGGCAGTAAACCTACTAAAACACAAGGGATTTAGTGGCTATGGAAGAATTAGGAACAGAAACATTACTAATGAGCAAGAATAAAAAGAGTAATCAGGAGGACAGTAGATAGCAATTGACATTGTATTTAAATTTTTGAAGATTAAAGTTGGCTGGAAATCATGGAGCCAGAAGGGAGTTTCACAAGCAAGAAGTGTGAGAAAAGAAAATGTTAGCGCAGAATTTGCAGTTACTTCTAGTCATCTCAAATGTAAATTGATGAGATCTCATCACCAGTCTAGTATTGCACTTAAATTCAAAAAATCTAGGTACCATAGTGAAGAATTAATCCAAACAATTAACTTGAAAGTATTTATAGAAAAGGCAGAGTTAGGCAACTCTACAGCAGTGACAAAGTGATTGAAGCTGAGATGCCAGATCAGGATCAATAATATAATATTCTTCTTTGGATTTTGTCAAGGAGCTCTAGATAAATAGCAGGAGCACTGGACCATATGTGGCAGCAATTTTTCAATGGTAGAATCAAAAATATGTTGGATAGATACTGGAGAGAAAAATTGTCTTGCACAACACTGTGAACCAATTTTCTTAGCAACTGACCAAGCAATAGATTCAATATAGTCTTTCCACTTCATGTCAGCTGAGAATGTTAGCCTGAGAAGGCGCAATGAGTCATGGTTCTGGAGGTTAGCATCAGCCATGCTGAGGGAAGGCAGAAAGGGATCTCTCAGATGATTAATGGAGAGAAGTTTAGTTTTGGAGGTGTTAAAATTAACAAGCCATTCTTTGCCCCAGTTAATAACAGACTTGAGATTGTTTTGGACATTGGCTCGATTTTGACCTTGTGGAAGCAATATTCTAAGCATGGGCGAATGGTAGAATTAAAAATATGTAGGATAGATACTGGAGAGAAAAATTGTCTTGCATAAATCTGTGAACCAACTTTCTTAGAAACTGACCAAGCAATGGATTCAATATAGTCTTTGCATAGTCTAGTTTGTTTTGGACATCAGCTGCCATTTTGACCTTATCGAACAGACCAGACTTACTATCAAGACAGGAATAAATAGTTGTATCATCAGCATAGATACAAAGTTAAGAACTGATGACATTGGGAAGGTGATTAATCAAAATTAAAAACAAAGTGGCACCAAGGATAGAACACTGTGGGACACGTGCATTAATATGAAAGGATCTAGACAAGTGATCGTTCAGGATAACTTTGATTTCCCGATTTGTTAGGAAAGACAGCATCAGTTCAAAAATTTGTCTGGAGACACCAGGACACTTCACCTTGTGAAGAACACCTGTATGCCAAACCCTGTGATTTTTATCTAGATCATGACAGAATCTTTCTGCAGTTATCATCAGTACATCAATAGTTTACTTGGAGAAACAAAAACCATATTGCTTGTCTGAAAAATGCCCTGCGATGAGAGATGCTTAACCAATTCAGCATTGATTAGGGCCTCTAGGAGTTTCCCAAAAAGAGATAGAAGGCTAATAGGCCAATAGTTGGAAGTACTGGATGGTTAACTAGAGTTCTTAAAAACTGGAGCAACAGATGATGACTAATGAGGCAATCTTTATATTAAATATGAAGCGTCTTTTTGTAATCACAGATAATGTTGTCAAATGTTTATTGGTATTAAAATCAGTCAGTTCCAAACACTTTAATTAAAATGATTATATTAAAAGGAGGCATGGTGGAGTAATGGATAATGGCTCGGATTGAGGAATTGGAAAGCTGAGTTCAAATTCTAATCGAATCCATTACATTCACTTACGTGTTAATACCCTTGGGGAAGGTATGAATCCTCTTCTTCCCTCCCCATCTATGGATAAATAGCAGGACAGACCAGGTTCTATAACTTTGGATGGCAACTGGTCTACCGCAGAAAAAATAGCAACCTACTGTGGGAAAAAAAATTGCCTTGTCAGTCATCTATCGAAAGATAAATGATCACCTAAGCATGTATCATACACTGCACATAACTGACTGACTTTTGTTTCTATTTTCTCTAAAACTTCATCTTTTCTCACATGCTTGGTTCATGGTATTCTCAGTATCCTTCTGTAGAACCACATTTGTATTCCTTCAAGTCACTTCTTCATCTGTAAGGAGACTGTTTAGCATTCACTGCCATATGGGAAGACTGATATTACATAACAGTTCAGTATTCTTTTGTTTGTTTTTCTAACAAAAAATGTTCTGTTTCTTAATGCTTTCTTTAGCTTTTGGAAGGTGTCTTTTGCTAGCCCAGTGCAACTTCAGAATTTCAGGGTTGCCCTTTCCCAATTATGAAATGGAAAAAAGGGGCAACATCAGTAATATGCAGTTATCAATGATGTAAGTACAGTTTCACCTTGACATTTGTATATAAAAACAATGTATTGATAACGCATTAAGAAGTTATGGACTAATTTGACATTGTGCTTATATTATGAACAGCCTCCCACCATTTTAAATGATAAAAAACATCAATTTTTTTTCTGACAAATGCTATGGGTAAAGAAAGATTTTTTATTAGATTTGTTTGTTTAACAGCATATCAATTCTTTATGGATGATTTAATGCCAAAATTTAATTTTCTTGAGAGCTTTTAAGTAATAAAAATAACCTACTGTTGGAAAAAATCTACCTTGTCAGTCATGTATCAAAAGATACATGATTGCCTAAGCGTGTATCACACATGGCACATAACTGAACTGATATTAAATCTTATTAAATCTTCCATTTCACCTGTCTCATACAAGATCTCTTTGTAGTTTCTTGTAGATATCTAGGAACATTTATTGTTTGTTTACAAATAAGGATTGTTAGACAAATAACAAGTTAACTAATGAAGCCATCTTTGTAATACATATGAAGCTGTTTATTATAATTGCAGATAATGTTATGAAATGGTTATTGGTATCAAAATCAGTCAGTCTTAAACAGAACAGTTTGAAAGAATTGGGTTTCATAATATTAGAATGATAGAATGCACAGTATAAATTCATAGTAATGTTTAAAATTATTCATGGTTTTTCATTAATTGACCATTATGTGTTCGTTACTAGAAGATGGTAGATGTAATGTCATAAATGATTAGTAAACAGACAGAGATGAAATATCAGGATTTTTCTTTCTTTAGTGATATGTCTGTGCAATAATTTGTCAAGAGTATGTGGTTCTTTTATTTGATGTAGATACTTTTGAGCTTCTGCTATATATTTAGAGATTTTTGATAAAATCCAAAAAAGAATCTGCAATATTATTGGTCCTGACCGGCCATCTTGCCTTCAGTTCCAAACACTTTATTTAAGATGGATTTAAATCTATAATATTATATATAATTGAAACTTTCATTCATATACCTCATACATTTTATTATAGATATCTAAAAGCATTTAAAAATTGATTATAAATAAAGACTTGTAGACAAATCACAAGTTAACTGATGAAGCCATCTTTATAATACATATAAAATTGTTTATAATAATCATAGATAATATTTTTAAATGTTTATTGTTATCAAAATCAGTCAGTTGCAAACAGAGCCAGTTGAAAGAATTTGGTTTCACAAGATTAGTAAAGAGAGACCAGAATGACTTCATAGAAATGTTTAAAATTATTCATGGTTTTGAATCAATTGACCAGTATGTGTTCTTTATGAGAAGATTGTAGAAGTAACTTTAAGAGGTCATGAATGTCCAATAAACAGATGGAGATTAAATATCAGGAGTTTTTTTCTTTCTTTAGTTATAGAGCTGTAGATGTCTGGAATAGTTTGCCAAGAATATGTGGTTCTTTCACTTGATGTAGATACTTTTAAGAATAATATCACAAGTGATTAATGGTTTTACAATTGAATTTAAGTAGTCTTGCATTTAATGTTTGCTTACACAAAGACTTTATATAATTTTTCATGCTAATAAATGTATTATCTAAACATTTTTTAAATGAATTCAAAATTATAATTTCGTACCAATAAATTTTGTATTAATCTTTTCATGACAAAGTTGTTTATAGTAATAAATTTATAATGATGAATGTAAATTGTTCTAATATGTTTTATTTAATGTTATCAGTCATTGCTATTTCTTATGACTATAAATGAGTCCTGGGTATGATGATAAACTACCTCCAGCAGCAAGGCCTCTGATTGGGAGATTGGAGGTTTTTGATGAGCATGTAACCACCTTAATTACTGCTATTCCCAGGTTCACTCTGATCCTGGATGGTAGCCTCTGTTAGGATCAGAGCTATAGGTAAATAGTGAACCCCCAAAACAAAAGCAAAATACTATAAAAGTATAAAAATACATTTTTATAGTAAAAATACCAACAATACATTTTAACAAAAAAAGGACCAGCAGTACATTTTATCTGCAGTTGAAGAAATACACTTGCATTCAAAATATTTAGATTTCAGCATTCAATAACCTATAGAGGTTGATATGCTGCTAAACAAAATCAACTAATCAACCAATGACTATAAAAATTAAATTTAGTATGTGTTTGAATAGGTATCAGTGATTTTTTTTTGTTTTTTTTAATGAAATTAATGTGTACAAGCCTACAGATTGAAAGTCTTATTAAAGAAAAAATTGACAGGAACTAAACCTGTATTCTTCTCTTTCTTTTGGGTGTCTTGTCATTTCAGGATGTTGGTAATCATGTCTCTCCCCAATTCCCTGTCTTTTGTAGTTCTTAATAATTGTTTGTTATCTCTCCTAAATCTTGCGACACCATCCCTTTATTCAAACTCACTAGGTAGGTTGTTTTCCTCTCTTTCTCTTGCCTTCAAACTATCCTGTGAATATCAAATTTTCCTAGCACTCTTTCCTCATTATGTGCCAAACATTGTTTAACTTCAGTGATTTTAACAGGATATGGCCATAAGAAAGTCCCTAGATACTAGAGGCAAAAAAATGATTTGTACACTCTCTTTAGATGGGTTTTGTTTAAAACTGTTAGGTTGAGTCACAAATAATTTTTATTTTTGTTCACCTTTCAAAAAATAAAGTATAATTACCATATATACTTGTGAATAAGCCAATTTCAAATAAGGCATGACCCCAAATTTTCTTACATGAATTTGAACCCATTTAGAAAAAATTAACCTGTTTTTAGTGCAACTGGTCACAAAAAATGCATGATTTTTAACCTCTTCAAAAAATTACTTATCTATAGTACAAACCCCTATTTTTGCATTAAAAAAACTGATCATAAAAACTTACACTGTAATCAAGTATATGGTACATCGTATTCAATATAATATTCACCATTATTTGTAATGACTTGCTACAACTTAACAGGCGAATCTTTGATACCTTTTGAGTAAATTCCTCAGACTTTTATGTGAAAAACCTTAAAAAGAACTCTTAAACCTGATTTTCATTAGAGAATGATTTCCTCATTAAAGTATTTTGCAGCAATCTAAAAAAAAGTATTAGGTTGGTGCAAAAATAATGATGTAACAATGTTGTTTTTTGACGTTAAAAAATACGTCAAAAAACGACATTATTACGTCATTATTTTTGCACCAACGTAATAATAATCAGTTGGGGCAAGATCAGGTAAATATGGTCAGTGGCATAAAACAAACAGAGTTCTAAATTTTTTCTTGTGTTCTTCTTACTGTATGCAGCCATGTTTTATCATGACGGAAAAATTAAGATAGGTTAGTGAAAAAGGTATGTTAGTGTATTCCAAATTTATTCTTAACTGCCACATATGATTAGTAGTTAGAATAATACATTCATCATCACAGTTGGTTCTCCAAAAATGGAAATTACTCATGATTCAACAAAATATTTGAAGATTATCAAGTGTAACAAATATCTGTGAATAATTTTTGCCATAGTGTAGAGATTATCAAGTTAATTTTGCAGACTGTTATTTCTGTTTTTGATTTTCACTGTGCACACCCTATAAATACAAATTTGTGTCTTGCTGAGAGTTTATACCTTATTTCTGATTCACACTATTTCCTGACAGACACAGAATGACTGAATAGTTGTAAGGAAAAGAAAAGAAACTAAAATTAAAATGAAAAAATACAAGCGAAAAAATGATCAACAATGCTTCATCTGATAAAATTCTCCTTTAAATCATGACAGTACTTTTAACACTTGAGTGATTTTGACATTTATTACACATAAAAATTCATTTTGGCTACATCCATTCATAAATAAAGATTTTGGTATGGCATTTATTAACCACTTGGAACTGAAATATTTTTGCAGCATTACATTACTTTACAGTTTTGATAGTCTTGGGTATGACGATAAACTAAATCTGGCAGCAAGGACTCTGATCAGGAGGTTTTACCAAGCATGAAACCACCTCTTAATTGCTGTTGTTCCCATGTCTACCCTGGCCAGAGGTGGTATCATCTGTTAGGGTATCAGCTATGGCAAAATAGTTACTCACAAACAAAAACAACTATAAACATATTAAAAATACCAGCAACGACTGCCAGACTTACCATTGTTCTTAGGTGTGCTTAAGCGTCAGTATACTAGGCCTACCTCTTTCAGGGCCTAAGTAAGGGGCTTCATAATTTAACTAGAAGAGAGCCTCATTTGTCCTAAATCCAGTGTTGCCAGCAACACATTTTTATATAAAAAAATTACCAACAATAAATATTTATAGCAGAATTACCAACAATACATTTTATCTGTAGTTAAAGCCATAAGATTGTGTTCAAGATATTTAGATTTCAGCATTAAATAACCCAGAGAAGTTGATATGCTGCTAAAATAAAATCAACCAACCAACCAATCCAGCCTTGATAGAGTTCAAAAATCATATATTCAGTTTCATTTTCTACTCTGTAATCTCTTTTCTGCAGATGCCACATTTTCAGTATTTCTATGGCAAATGTTCTAATGAGCTCCACTCTCTTGTTCCACCAATTCAGACCTTTACTGCTCAGATATGCTATGCCACTTCCACAGGGTCAAATTGATCTCATTACCCTCATGTTCCAAATGTAAAAAGAAAATTCCATTTAGATAGCGTCCCTAAATGCTACAACCTTAATCTCTTCAAGTCATGGGTCAGTCATTATCTGCCTAATCCTCATAATCTTGACTTCCTACTACTTTCTCTGGCATTCATTATCTCACTCATTACTATTTTGCCTAAAGTCTACCTTGAGTTTCCCTCAAGTTTGCATTGGGCTAATTCTTTGATTGATGTCCAGTTGATGGATTATAATTTAGTTCTGACTTTGGTTAGCGTAGGTCATTCAGGTTAGGATTTTTGTTCTTGCTATCTCACATCAAGAGGTTGAAGGTAGTATAACAGTTATTGGTATAGAAATTTCAAATTATAGGTTAGTCTGTTGTGGATTAAATAACAGGTTAGCTTAGACTCTCTAGCCTTGGTTGGCAGCAAGTCTAATTTAAAATAACATTTTTTATGCAATTTGTTTCTGAATTTATGAGATGAATTGTTATCATTATTTACACTATTTGGATTCTGACTATTGTCCTCATTTTTATTGTGATCAAAACATTTCAGACATTGAATCCTCCAGCCTTCTTCAGATGTATACTGACTATTGACCTGGATGAGCTACAGTGAATTCTGAATTGAACCTTTTATTTAATCTATAGAGTAGACTGTTCCCATTCCATTGCCCATTCCTGGGATATCAAATCTAGTTCTTACTTTTAGTACTGCTCAGTTATTGTTCATCCATTTTCACTGAGTTCTAGTACACACTGCCAAAACCAGGGATTGAAGTCACAATTATTATAACACCAAATTCACAAACCAATGGTTTAATCTGTAGTGCAAAATAATAATAACTCTCCCTCCCTTCAAATTCTTAGGACTGAGAAAGAAGAAAGAAAGGTATTGGAAACCTATGTGAAATTGTTTTTAGATAAATAAAAACCTTGCTTTCACAGAAATTAGCTGGTGGCTTGAGAAGAAGAAGAAAAGAAAGTAGTGCACATGTGTGATTTTTTTTTTATATAAAATGATGTGAAAAATTAAATTAATAAGAGAAAGGTATCTGAAGTCATGTTAAAGGTTTTGTTTCTGTTCATGGCAACCAGTATTGAAGTTCTCACTAGTGTAAAATTATTCACAAGTTACAGGGTGTGATGGATAAACTGTCATCTAAATAATACAAAAATGAAAATAACACTAACATCTCATTTTAACAGATTTATTTACCAACATGACACAAAAATATCTTGAAATACTAAAGAATAAATTCATTCAATAAAATCGCAATTTCCTCCAAACAATTTCAGAATCTCATACAACTCTTCTCAGCAGTTTCTTTGATTAAATTGATGAATGCTGCCATAATCCTTTCCTGCTAGTCAATGGAGTTTCAAAAAATTTTGTTGGTCTCTCACTCAACTGAATCCCACATATAATAATCAAGGGGGTTGCAATCTGGGGAGTTAGGGGTGATGTGGTCATGGAAATTGTCTAACAGCCATGACTGGGTTCTCCTGCTTCTGTGGCAGAGTACAGAGTTCTGTTGCCAATTATAGAGTCTTCCAGCAGTCACCCTATTGACCCAGGTCAGCAAAATCCCCTAAAAGCACGACGTCAGCATCACTAGTGATCACTCCAAACACCTTTGTAATCACCATTAGACTAATCCAACTCTTTCTGAATCCTCTGCATTGTCTTCAGATTGACACCTAAACACTCTGAAATGTTCATATTGGGTCTTCTGGTGTGAATGCCAAGCAGTACAGCATGCCATTTCCAAATTTCTGGTGAAGTGAATTACATCATGGTGCTCTTTTTCTCAGACAGTGCCAAACTGGTCCTACTATACTGTGACAAAATCAAAAACAAACAACGCATATACACAAAATTAAAAAATATAAAATGGCAACAATTTACCCATCACACCCTGTATATTATTAGCCTCTAACTAGCATGTGGTACTTTCAAAGAATTTTCTCTCAACAATCCAGGAAAGCTAAGTATTTCAAACTTTGCATACTAATGAATATATGTAAATCACATATGCTTTTGGTGAGCAACAAACATTCTTAACTTTGTTTTACACATTTTGAATATTATTTTGTGTCAGATCATTTAATTTGTTGCATGAACATTTTGTTTTATAGCAATATATTAAAACTATGAACTTTAAGAATACCGACCTATTTTCCTAAAACATGCTACTGACACTACTTCAAGCATGTAAATTCACAAATAAGTTCCTTACCTAAATATAGCAACAAAGATGAGGACAATAGTCCGAATAATGTAAATAGTGTACATAATACTCCATCTCAGAAATATAGACAGATACTGAATTTCCTTATCTTGTTTGATTAAAATAGACTGTGTGTTTCCTCATCATTATCATCCTTCATTAATCTTCTTGGCATGAGTAATTCAACTGTTTATTTTAAACCCTAAAGAGGTGTGAGACAAGGACGTGTCTTCTCACTGGACTTATTCAACCTATGCAGCAAGGCAATTCTGAGAGAACTAGAAGTCATACCAGGATTCATTATTAGCGACCACAATCTTAACAATAAGATATGCAGATGACACAGTGTTCATAGCTGACACAGAAAGAAAGCTACAAAAACTCCTACAGAAAGTAGTGAAGAAAAGCGAGAAGAAAGTATTGAACATCTGCAGCAAGGAGACAGAATGCATGGTTGTTAGTAAAAAGATGAGTTCAAAGTGTGAATTTCAAATCAAAGATACCAAAATTAAACAAGTGTGAGAATTTAAATATCTCTGAAAGTGTTTTAACAGAGGATGGAAAGTGTGTCACTTAAATCTGATAGTCAAGGAAACATTCCAAAAGCAAAGTTGAGTACTAAGAAATAGTAAAATTTTGCTAGAAACAAGTAAAAGAGTACTAAACGATTAAGTGATATCTGTCCTCCTGTATGACAGTGAGTTCTGGACAATCTTCTGGAAAATCTGATACTCACAGTACAGCTAGTGGGCAAGAGGAAAACACATAACATGCTTAGTGAGCTTGAGTAAATGGATGGTGAAACAGGGCTTAGGAAAAATAACCAAAAAAAACAAATGGACAGGAAGTTGTGGAGAGCCATGATTTCTTACGTGCTGAGGGGGACATGGTGCATAAAAAAGAAGTCCTATGCCACTATAAATCTACTAGGCTATTGTTTTGCATGAAGTCCTGGATGCTGTGTCTTGCTGCTTATAAAAATAAACAGTCTGAAAGTTTACCTTCATTGTCTTTTATTATATCATTTCACAACCTGATATCATTAGTGCTGTGTCTGCAATAACATCTTATATATTTATGAGATGCCAATCAAATAATCTTTTTGACAAGAATCTTTACTTTTTTTGCCAACTGAATAATGTATTGAACTGTATCACACAAAAAAGGTGTTTACTATTGAATCATGTATTAAAACTACATCTGATTAGATACTGAACAAAAAAAGAAATATTCTTTGATAAATATATAGTGATTGATGAAATATTTGCTTTGCTTGGTGTTAATATAAAAACTGAAAGCCTTAGTGAATTTTTGATGAACTGCTGTATCCAGTTTGAATAAATGGTAATGGTAATATTAACCATTTCCCTATAAAGAAATATTTGGCATTCATTGAACAAGGAGCAAGTACTGTTTTCAATTGAAATTTATAAAATGTTTCTCTTAACAGAGTTTTTCAGGAAAATAGGTTTTTCATGTTCAGTAGCTGTAATCACTCTTTCATATATTGATAGAGGTTTCCTTCCTAACCTTTTATTTAAAGTAGTGTCAAATGTTAACATCTTGATTATGTCATTATTTTCTCTTTGAGTTACATGTGCTATCCATTTTAGTTGTTGCTGTTGTTGAAAGTCCTCAAGTGATGTGGTTTCTATTATCTGGTATTTAGTTTCAGTTATTTGGTAGAGTTAATGAGCATATTGGATTGAAAGAGTTTTTCTATGCATAAATGGTAATGATAATATTAGCAGTTTCCTTATAAGGAAACATTTGGTATTCATTGACTGTGCAGTCAGTACTGTTTTTGATTGAAATTTATAAAAATCTTCCTCTTAAAACACATTTTAGGAAAAACATATTTCTCAAGTCAAGTAGCTTTTATCACTCTTTCCAGTATTGACAGCGTTTCCTTCCAAACCTTCTATTTGTAGTGTGGAATGTTAATATCTTGTCATTATTTTATCTTTGAGTGCTATTTGTTTTAGTTGTTGCTGCTGTTGGTAGTTCTCAAGAGATGAGGTTTCTGTTATTTGGCACAGTTCTTTGTTTGTGATTCTGTAGCGTCAGTTCATAATGTTCAAAAAAGGATGATCTTTGCCAAGACACTCAGGCTTTACTTGCTCAAAGCTTTTATTCACTACTGACCTCTGGAAGTGGTTATATACAGCTGACAGTTTAGATACTTCTGAATGGGTTTGATGCCATGTATGGTATCTATATAAAAGTCTGAATCTGATGAGGTTAATTAAGAAAGTGACACAAGTTTTCAGTTTTGGTTTTGTAGCAATGTGAGGTGTTGGGCGAAACTACCTCTAGTGCAGCCGATTCTATGTTAAATTTTGCTAAAGAAAAAACAAAATTGAATATTATCAAAAACTCATTTATGTAAATGTAAAAAATATTTTCTTATCACATATTCTGATAACAGTCTGTTTGTGCAAGCTTTTAACTCTTTTAGTATTGGAAAGAAAAACATTTTCAAAAATTGAAAAATATTACGAAAAGTACCTGAATCCTGCTTGTTTTTAAAATAATTTATCAAATATCTTTTTTAATCAATTCATCACAAGCAAGGTGATAATGCCACTAAGACACAAGGACTAATGTGAGTGAAAGAGAATGAGAAGACTTTAGAAGGAACCAGTTACACAATCCTAAACAGGACACAGGAGATAAACCTCTACTGTTCAAAAGACCGATGGGGAGTGTGAACCAGATGATAGACAAACCTATCTATCTACGTCTATAGAAAATAAAATAAATAAATAGTAAACAGAATTTCAGACTTTAGGCAGAGACATTAGGATTATAAAGTTCAAGTAGACTTTAGAAGGAACTGGAGACCCAATCCTAAACAGGTAAAAAGTGATAAACCTCATGTTCAAAAGATCAGAGAGGAGTGTGAAATGGATAATAGAAAAACTTATCAACTTATTTTTAGGAGCATGATAAATTTAACAGTAAATTTAGCAGTAAGAGAATCGAAACCTTTCAATCCTGATTGCTAATGTTTCATTTATCTTTTTGCTTATTATTTACATTTTTAGATTTATTTCAAACATTTAGCTGCAATTGCAATATGAATATGAAATAAAAATATGCAAGCTAAAGTCCAGCAGTTTCTATAGTCCAACTCAGTGATCTTTACCTTGCTGTATTCACCAGAGTTTACAATGATTAATGCTGCTAGGAAGCAACAAAATGCAAACGTGTCAACAAAGTGTAACCTATGTGCTTGCAAAAAAATGGTGTGTCAAAAGGATGGTTATTCACTTAACACCACTATTACTGTATACACCCTTGACTCCCTCAACAATGTTTATTGTTTCAAAAAGCAATGATTAGAATTTTAATAAAACCAAAACATATGAAAGTAGATTTATACATTTTTATTCTTGAGAATTGATAACAAAAATATTAAACACTATTTATTAGATTGCTTATTTGCAAGAATAATTTTATATTTACAAGATTATTATTATAAAGGAATAAAGTGTCACTACTGACATTATAGTTTGAACATAGATTGCCAGAGAGCAAACACAGGTGATCCCATTTTGAATAAGTAGATCACACGATGGCAAAGGGAATGGATATATGGGAATTAGCATGGTGTCTAATCAATCAGCATTTCTATTCTATCCTCTATTAATATATGGATCACCATTTCTATTCTATCCTCTATTACTATATGGTTTGTTATTCTCTACTCTATCCACTATAATATTTCTCTATACTGATCACTATTCAGTGGTTACTTTTCAAGCAAGTACTATTAGTGTGAGTGTTATTTGAAAGCATCTGACACCAGTATTGTTTAACAGTATTACTATAGTTGTATCTGTGATTACAAAGTCTCTACTACAACAAGCATTACAAAAGTGACAATGAGTATTCATTGACATCATAAAAATTATAAAGATATGTGAACAAACTATAAGGAAATATTTATTATTTACCATTTTATAAAGAAAGAAATATGAAAAGGAGGAAGTAATGAGTAGGTTCCTGAAGATAGTTGTTAATGGTCAGTCCTCGGTGGACGTAGCAATCAATGTGGACATCCCTCAATGTTGCTTCTCAGACCAACCATCTTTCTATTTTATAATAAATCATCTGCCTAAGAGTATGCTCTGATCATTTGTGAATATCTATGCTCATGATACAATGGTATATGAGTGCAGCTCCAAAATTATTGATGACCAGAGATTGGCAGCTGATTTCTCCTCTGACTTAGTTCAGTTGGGGGAAAAATGGCTGGTTACATTCAATGTCTTGAAAACCAAACTAGTTACATTCTATCATTGCTGAACAGACCCAGAACTAACACCAAGCATGATGAATGGATGTTCCTTCAGAGAGGTCCCATCCAATGCAATAGACACCCTGAGTGCCTATTGGCACTAAAACTCAACCCATACTTCAAGTGGAACTCATACATACAATCCATCACTAAGGATGCTTAAAAAAATATCAGTTCCCTGTACCACTCCTCCTGCTATCCTCTACCTTTACAAGAGTAAAATTAAGCCAAGTATTCTTGCCATATAAGGGTATGAGCTTAACTTTCCAGTCTCAGTAGAGTCCAAAAGCATCTCTGCATCCCTGTAGGTGATAAATTATTTTCTACCTTACAACCTCTTTCTCATGGAAGAAACGTTGCAAGCCTCTTGCTGCTCTATTGCTATTTCCATTCCTTAGTTCTAACCTTCATGGCTAAGACTCATCATGCTACGTACATTGTCGTGAACCACCCTCATTTCCTTTGTATTCCATTGGTGAGATGTAAGCTCAACTCGAGCAGCTTCTTCCCAAGCATACAGCCAAACATTGTCTTCTTGCAATTAATGTCGCATTCTTTCTTCTCCCTTTCCTTCACTATTTTCTGAGAAGTTCTTTGGTAGTTTTTAATATTTCTATTGAGAGAAAAAAGAATTATTTCATAAATTTCTAATTTTTCATTGGATAAATCTTTTCTATAGCTTTTTGCATTATGTACTGTTTTCCTTTTATGCTTAGTATTTTTATTTTAGTTTTGATAATTCTATTATTTATTTGTTTATTGATTGATATTAATAATAATGTATTGATAGCCCATCATTAGTCTTTGTTGCTTTTTTTTAAAGCATTTCACTCCAAGCAAGGCAATAAAGCCACTAAAACACAAGGGTTTACTAAGTGTGAAAATATGACAAAATAGAAATCTTATTAAGGAGTGTGAACAATAAAAGAAGAGGAATCAAGACTAGATAATGATTGACATTGCATTTAAATTTTTGAAGATTAAAGTTGGTTGGAAAGCATGGGGTCAGAAGAGTGTTTTACAAGTGAGAAGTATGATAGAAGAAACTGTTAGCATAGAACTTACATTACATCTAGCCAACTCAACTGTAAATTGATGAAACTTTTTTATCAATCAAGTACTGATGAAAACTTTTTGCCAATTTGGTACAATCTAGTAA
Organism: Acanthosepion lycidas; assembly: GCA_963932145.1. Taxonomy (NCBI): domain Eukaryota; kingdom Metazoa; phylum Mollusca; class Cephalopoda; order Sepiida; family Sepiidae; genus Acanthosepion; species Acanthosepion lycidas. Next base: position 31,872,245 of record OZ010575.1, read on the forward strand.
AGTCTAGGTATCAACGTTAAGCAAAGTAAGAGAAGGGTGATTATTTAATTCGAGGGAGAATAATGCATCCATTCACTCAACTTAATTTTGACCCACATCACAGCTGGCAGATATTCTTAAGTGATTTTCCCATTGAGTAAAGCACAGTTTCACTGGAATTGAGAAAAGCACATTTTATTAAATAATTTTTAAGATTTGATTTGATGAATTCATTTTTAAAGCTTATCAACCCTTTGCAGGTTATTTAAGGCCAGAAAATATTTTGAGATTGTAAGATTTCTTTTTTTTTTTTGAGATAATAACGGTTTAGTGCTTCAAGTCTTACTAATTAACCCATAGCTGGGAGGAGAAGAGGTGGATTCATACATTTCCCAAGGGTATTTGCACCTAAGTGAATATAACAAAGCAAAGAAGAATTAGTAATCAGCTCACGGATTAACAATTCCATGACATTAATCATTGCACCACCCACACATCCAAGTTTTAACACCTGGTATTCTTAAGTAAAGGGTGTTTTTCCTAATCCGTAAAGCACAGATTAATTGGATTTGGGGAAATAACATTTTATTGAATAATTCTTAAGATTTGATTTGATCAATTCATTTTTTACAGCTTATCAACCCTTTACAGGTTATTTAAAGCCAGAAAATATTGTAAGATTGTTTTTTTTTTTGAGATAATAATAGTTTAGTGATAAAAGTCTTATGAATTAACCCATAGGGGAAGAGGGGGATTCATAGCTTTTTTTTATTAATTGATTGCTTTATCTTTTACAGCTTATCAACATTTTGCTGCTTATTCAAAGCCAGAAAATATTTTACATTGCAAGTCCTACTAATTCAACCATAGCTGGGGAGGGAAAAGGTGGATTCATACTTTTTGCTCGTAAGTGAATATAACAAACCCAATGGGAATTAAAACTCAGTCCTCTGATTAACAATTTGGAGCCATTATTCATTACACTACCCACACATCCAAGTTTACAGCACATGGTATTCCCAAGTGGTCACCCATCTAGGTACTGACCAGGCTTGATGTTGCTTAATTTCAATGATCATGCAGGAATTGGTGTTTCAATGTGATGTGCATGCAACCCATGGAGATGGATTCATGCTTTTCCTGAGGGCCTTTGTGAAAAGTTGCAGCAGGCAAGTCTGAAATTTGAAATTGGCTTGGTGATTTCAATTTCCATGTCTATATCTGTTACACTACTTGAACATCCTTAGTTTTGATACTGATTTTAAAACCTTTCTGATATCTACACACACACACATACATACCTACATACATACATATGAGGTTTGACCAAAAAGTATCAAGACTGGTACTATAAAAAACCTGCAAAACATATTAATTCAGCATTTAATCTCCTTCAAAGTAGTCTGAAACCACAGACTTTATCCAGCATCATTTCCATTGATGCAAACATTCCTGGATTCATTTTCTGGGATAGGGAGCAGCTGCCATATCACATTCCCTTCAATTCCCTCAACATCATGAACTCTTGTTCCTTTCAAGTGTGATTTTGATTTTTGGAAATAGGAAAAATTCACAAGCGGAGAGATCTGGAGAATATGGTAGTTGTCAGACATGAAGCATACTGCGCTCAGCTAAAATCTCCTGCACAAGCCATGGTCACTGATGGAACCTCTGTGGTGTGGTGAGATGACCACACTCTACACACTTTCCTTTCAAGCACTGCTATAAACAACATAAGTGAGTGAGAATGTTATAACCTGCACATGCAATAAAGTTCAAGGTCAATCTGTGCCAAACAACTTCACTCTGCTTACTTTAATTTCTTTACCTTAGCAACAACCACAATAGTTTTTGTTCAGACCTTGTATATAGAGAAAGAGAAAGTTTGAAGAGAAACAAAGAGACTTTTATAAAACTGCTTTACAAAAGTGCATCAGTAAATTTGTAGCCTGAAATGTCCAACTACAGGATTAATATTCATTGAATTAAGCACATCAATAAGGAAGAATATCATGTTGAAAAGGAGATATCTGAAGAACGATAAAACCAAGATAACACATAAAACACAAACACTTTGCTAATGGCTTATGAAAGAGGAAAGTACTCAGACATCAGACAATCTATATTTAAATACGTACTGGAAAATAGGAATATGGTTAAAAAATATAGACAGAATAAAAGATCTTTATAGTTTTTAATCAAACTTGTATAAATAAAAAATTACTTCCCATATATATATATATATATATATGAGAAGCCATAAAATTAAGTAATTAAATCTCTAATAACAACCCTGGAACAACCCAGTCAACATAACTAATTTTGTAGCCATATTTTGCACCCCTTACTTCTACTCAAATATAGACAGTAAACTTAACATATTAATATGAACAATACATGAATATTTAGGTATATTTTCTCTGTTTTTTCTTTGAATCATTTTGTAAGTTTCTAAACTTGATGAATGGTTATTTTTAGAGTTTAATATTCGTTACTTTTATTTTTTAATTACATAATAAATTGGAGATTAATTAGTTATCCTGATTTTGTATATAATCTAATATTAATTTTAAAGTATTAATAAATTGTATCTAGGGCTCATTGTTGCATTATTTGAACTATCATATGCTTGTAATTTGATTGGCCATTGCATCTTATGCAAAAATATTCACCATGGTGGGGGTAGTGGTTGGTTTTGAAGTCTTTAAAAACTTTTTATTTTAGAATCAACACCATCACTTGATAAGACACCAGAAGTGTTGAAACAAAATAGCTATTTTTGTAGTGATGTTATAACATGTATATGTTATAATTTTTAAATAAATATTATTTGCTCTACTTTGTATTGAGCACTTTTTTAAAAATAGTGTTTTGATTACTGGAATTTTATTCTATCTATACCAACCTTGTATTTTGTATTTGATTACATATATACATATATATATATATATATATATATATATATATATGTGTGTGTGTGTGTGTGTGTGTGTGTGTGTGTGTGAATGATAAAATATAGTTTTAAGATATTCTATATTCATAAGATAAAGTGCTCAATATCAGGAATAGAGCATATGTAAATATAAAAGTGGGCACCCAAATGTGACATTCTGCATCATGATAAACACAATCTTCAGGCCATACACAAGAAAACATAACAACCAACAATAAAATAATCAATAATTAATTTTAAAAAGTTAACAAACAATACTATAAATAGTCAAAAAAACTTCATTTGGATCCACAATTATTCCCACTCAATAGCCACTAGAATAATTAAAAACAAAACCATTACCACCCACCGAAATCATCATTAGAATAATACAATAGACTACTCACATTGCATCACTGACCTGTATATATAAATAGTCAAGCAAAATCACATAGCACAAGCCATGGTCACTGATGGAACCTCTGTGGTGTGGTGAGATGACCACACTCTACACACTTTCCTTTCAAGCACTGCTATAAACAACAGAAGTGAGTAAGAATGTTATAGCATGCACGTGCAATAAACTTCAAAGTCAATCTGTGCCAAACAACTTCACTCTGCTTACTTTAATTTCTTTAACTTAGCAACAACCACAATAGTTTTTGTTCAGACCTTGCATATAGAGAAAGAGAAAGTTTGAAGAGAAACAAAGAGACTTTTATAAAACTGCTTTACAAAAGTGCATCAGTAAATTTGTAGCCTGAAATGTCCAACTACAGGATTAATATTCATCACTGAATTAAGCACATCAATAAGGAAGGATATCATGTTGAAAAGGAGATATCTGAAGAACGATAAAACCAAGATAACACATAAAACACAAACACTTTGCTAATGGCTTATGAAAGAGGAAAGTACTCAGACATCAGACAATCTATATTTAAATACATACTGGAAAATAGGAATATGGTTAAAAAACATAAAGAAAATAAAAGATTTTGCTAGTCTTTAACCAAACTTGTATAAATAAAAAATTACTTCCCATATATACAATCACCAAAGTTGTTGACCCTGGCCAGTACCTAGATGGATGATTATCTGGGGACACTAGGTGCTGTAAGCTTGGATGTACAGGTGGTGTAATGGTTAATGGTTTAGAATTGTTAATCAGATAGCCATGTTCCAATTCCAGTTGTGTTCATTATACGTATGATCAAATACCCTTGAGAAAAGTATGAATCTACCTCTTCTCCCTGCCAGCTATGGGTTAATTAAGACTTGTATCACTAAACCATTCCATCCTGGTATAATGAGAAACTATATCTAACAGTAAGCCATTTGACAGTGGCGTTTGAGGAGTGTAGAACCACTTCTTAATTGCTATTGTTCCCAGGTCAAACCTGACCTGGCATGGCAGCACCTGTTATGATCCCAACTATAGCCAAATAGTTAACCCCCAAACTGGTGTCAAAACACTATGAAAGTATAAACATTTTTATAGTAAAAATACCAGCAATACATTTTCGTAGTACAATTACCAGTACAATTATGAGCAATGCATATTTGTAGAGCATAAAAAATTACCGGCAATACATTTTTGTAAAAGAAATAATTAATGCACCCAAGAAAATTAAATTTTGGCATTAAATGACCCATAAGGAGTTGATATGCCACTAAACAAACAAAACAAATCTATTATTATCTAAAAAAATTCCTGCAATCTAAATATATTTTATGGCTTCAAATAACCATCAAAAGAGTTGATAAGCCGTAAAAAGTTAATCAATCAATTAATTAAGTTCTGCATCTATAATTGCAATCAGTTCTCTTATACCAGATGAGCAATGTAGCTTTTACAAGCAACATCATAAATATTAAAAACAGACTACTTTGTCCTTGGTTGGAGTGTAAACCAGACAGCCAAAGATACTATAACTTTGACAGTTGAGCTCCTGCTTTTAGCTTTTTAAGTAGATTGCTGCAAAATAAATATTCATGCATGCATAAAAAAGAACACATCATCAAATTTTTCTTGACTGGTTCTGTGTTAAAACTTGCATATTGTGTTTAAAAATCATAGATTTATTTTGTCTTGTTGAGGAATCAATAAACTCAGCTTAGTTTCAATTGCCAGCGAATTTTCTGAATAAAAGCAAACCAAGTCTTGTGAATAATGAGAAAATAAGATTTTTGGCCAAAGAAACCCAAAGAAATAAGTGTTGTTGTTATTCTCCTGCCTTGAGATTTTGTCTTTTGTATTTTCCTCATTGTTTGAAAGAACCAAATATTATTTCCAATCTTAAAACAGGAATTTTGATGCTCTCAAAACAGAAGTAAATGAGGCAAAGTTAACCACCCTCTGGATGTGCATAAAATATGATATAAATTTCTCTTAGAGATTTAGAATAATGATGCAGTGTAGTTTATATATATAAATATATATATATATATATATATATATATATATATATATCAAAAACAGAGGAAAATGTTTTACAAACTAGAAAAAGTTTTCTTGTGAAGCATTTCATTCTTCAGGACTTCATCAGACTAAGTTAGGAATAAAGTGTCACTGCCATCACTTGAGTTTGAACATAAATCACAAGTGAGCAAACATGGGAAATCCCATTATTGAATTAAATAGACCACATGACCATAGAGGAAACACATAAGTAGAAAATAGTTTGACATCTAAATAATTGCATTTCTAGTCTATCCTCTATTACTATTCAGATCACCATTTCTACTCTATCTTCTATTACTATACAGACCGCTATTCTCTATTTTATTCACTATATTATTTCTCTATTCAGATCACTATATGAGTTACTTGTTGAGCAAGTATTATGAAGCAAGTACTATTAGTGCAAGTGTTATTCAAAGGCGTCTGACACCAGCATTGTTCAATGGCGTACTATAGTTGTACCAACAATTATAAAGCCTCTACTACAATGAGCATTATGAAAGTGACAATGGGTGTTTGTTGGCATTACAAAAATGGCAACAAGTGCTCGTTGACATCACAAAAGCTTGCTATGTTGGTGCAGCTACACATGTGCACAAGCCAGGGATGCTGGGAATTTTAAATTTCAAATTCTTTATTCTTTTTAATTCTAGCTGATTTCTTTTGTATTCTTTTAAAATAAGAAAGATTGTTAGTATATACGAGTTGTTTTCTCTACTGTATTCATTGAGAATAGTAGTAATTTTTAATGCAGTTTTTGTTTATTTCAGTTTCCATACACAGCCAAAAGTCCCTGGCTACATTTGAAAAAAAGTGCTGTTTAGGGTGCTTGATCTCTTGTTATACTTCTTTAATATCTTGAAACGTTTTTTTACAACTGGAGATTCTTAATATGTTTATGTGATCTACAATGATTTTTCTTATTGGTGAGGGGGTCGAATGTGAATGTTTAAGTGATCCTTTATCTAGGAACTTTATCAAAAGCAAAATGCAGAGATTTATTTAGAAAAATCTGTATCTGTAATGAAACTTTTTCGGGCTGAAGATTTTAATACTCCTTTACATTTTGCTTTTGATGAACTTGAAGGAATAAAATGCACTGGAAAGATAAGTTTTCCTATTCTGTCAGTTCAAATTATATATATATATATATATATATATATATATATATATATATATATATATACTAGCTGAGGTACCTGGGATTTGCCAATTGTACATGACTGCAATTGTATAACTGCACCTCCCTGTATACCTGCACCCAACTAACTAGAAATATCTGCCTGCATCCCTGCTTACATGCATCATCTGTTGGTATACTAAGCTACTCCCACCTCATCTTTTTTATGGTATGTCCTTCACCAGTCTTTGATTGTTCTTAATAAAGGAATTCTATTGATAAAACCTTGTGTGCTTGTTTGCTTGGGTTAAATTGTTTCAATGTTTTAGATATTCAGTAAATGTAATAACTTTCAAATAGTATGGCCTTTTTCACAAATCTAATAATCAAACAATAACAGGGATGAAGTGTCAGTGCTTGATTCAAATGCAAGTGCAAATGCATGAACCCCCCCCCCACACGCACACACTTCTTCGCACATTTACTGTAAAGCTGGAGTTAATAAGATGTTCTTCAGGAATTTTTCCCTTTTATCGCTTCAATAATTCTTCTCAAACAGTCTTTGCATCAAAGGTTGTTCAAATGCCAATTTAGGATGGAATCATGTGAAGAAACTATTGGCTAAATGGCAAAAGTCAATTTTGGACCTAGTTTGTCACAGATTTCATCTTCCTAACTGAAATCATCTAAACCAAACATTCATGCAAGACAATTTGTGTGTCATATGTAATTTACATGGAAAATTTGGAAAGCATTGGTTGAAAAACCAGAGTGTTATGGCCAAAAAAAGAGGCATTTTGAACAGTTTTTCATTATACACAGGGAAGCATGTAGAACTAAAACCACACTATCTTATTTCTTGCATGATGGTTAAAGTTTTTGCAACATGTTTAAAGAAAATTGGATAAAAATGAGTAAGTTATTCAAGGTTTTATTTTAAGTAGTACAAGAACCTGATTTTTTTAGAGTTTTTTTTAATTTGTCAATGTCTCAGGAAAATTAAGCATCTACATAAACCACATAACATGAGCTATGCTTTACATTAAGTGTAAAGAACATCAGCTCATCCAGTAAAAATTTTCTTCATATCTAACTTTGCCTTGGTTTTTGTAAAAAGTCATACCCACCGTTAGTCTTATCAATTTTTCTGCCAAATTCAGGAGAGGTAGAGAATGAAAAGTGGCCTTGACCTATATTTATAAATTTGCAATATGTGTTTACAATTTCATTGAAATTGATCAAGAAATATGGATGTGCATAAATAGCATACATACATACATACAGACAAACAAACACACATATATCTTCTGTTTTATATATAGAGATATATATAAGGAAGAGGTTATAGTTGTCTGAATTAGAGAAAAGTATATATTTTAAAAAGAAAAGAAGCTGCAAATGTTTGTGGTTATATATGGTTGTGTGTTATATGTGGTTCTACATATTATTTAATTGTTTAAGACGTTAATACATTCAGATTTTTGAGTCTGAACAGCTGCTTTCACTCGATTTGTGAATTTTTGGTATTTCATAAAATTTGCTTAATTTTGGGATGAAGTTTATTAGGAAGTTCTTTTCTTTTTTTGTTAATATTTTATTATGTGTTGTGCAGAGTTTTGTAATTTTTTGATGTAATATTTTTGTCTTTGTTGGTGTCGATTAATGTATAGTTGTTCTTATTCCCTAGTGCCTTTAGAAATTTTGTTTTATCACATTTTGTCCATGATGACTATAGTGCTGCCTTTGTCTGCTTCTTTTACAATTAAGTTGTTATTTTTCCAGATGATCTCTAAGGCTAGTCTTTGTCTGTATGTGAGGTTATTGAATGATTTGGATTTTTCTTGTAGGTAGAGGTTCCAGAGTTTTTCAAAGAATATGTTTAATTTATTTGTAACAATGTTTTCATTTGGGAAGAATTTGGATTTATTTTTTACTATTGAGTCATGAGTAATGTTTTCGTTATTATTAAATGTTTTTATTAGTCTGAGTTTGTATTCAAATTCTCTAAGGTCTTTTTTGTTAGGTCTGTTATATTGCTTCTGGGGGCAGGGCATAATTTTAGGCTTAATTTTAATAAGATGATTTTGTCCTTTGTAAGTGCATATGTAGATAGGTTTATTATTTTTGGTTTTGTGTCATCTAAACTGGTTTTCTTCTTCGGACAGAGATTTCTAAAAAGTGATGATTGCGTCTTTCTAGATTTTCTAAGAGATAACCTCTCTTTACATCTGTCTATATCTCTGAGATGAGCTATTATGATTACTTACTTTATTCGTACTATTATCCTCATCTTCGTGACCATATTTATGTTTTGGCCCTCTTCAGGCGATTGGAATTTTGAACTGAACCCTTTATTTCACCCACTGGGGTAGATTGTTCTAGTTCCATGGGCCATGCCTCTTCTGGATGTCTCAGTTATTCCCCTTTAACTCAACTCTCCAAATTTTGGTTCAAAGAATGAAGGCGTTGGTTAGATCCAGTGACTATACCCAAAGAGTTGTGAGTTCAATACTAAGCTACAGCAGTGGTGAATCAAAACTTGGAGAGTTGAGTTAAAGGAAAATAAATGAGACATCTATAAGAGGCATGGCACGTGGAACTAGAACAATCTACACGGGTGGACAAAATAAAGGTCTGGTTCAAAATTCCAATCGCTCTTTCTACATGTTTGGGGTCTTCTAGACAGTGAAAATTTCTCTTGGTAAAATTGTGGAAGTTATTTTTAGATGGTTCTACATAAGTGTGTATGTTTTTGTTATAAAGGTGTGTTCCAGACATTTCTAGATTTGTGTCTAGAAACAAATTATATATAATATAGATTTCTGCATGAGGTTAAGTAGAAATTTGTGGGGAATTTTGATTGTATTTCTTGATATGGGTAGTGATCGTTAGGTTTGTTTTGTTGTGTTAAGTAGTATGTGTAAATGTCAGTCTTGTTAATATGTGTGTATTTTGTCCAGTGTCTGGCTGTGTTATGGTATAATGGTATGTTGTAAAGGTTTGTTTTTGCATTAAGTGTATTTTGGTAATTGCATTTGTTGTATGGGTGTGTTTGCGTGTGGTAGTATATATACTACCACACGCAAACACACCCGTACAACAAATGCAATTACTTTGCTTGATTTTACCTAGGTTTCATGCATGCACTACCTTCTTTCACTTGAATCACAGATTTTTAATTGGGTTTAGATCAGGACTTCAACTTGGCCATTCCAAGATTTGAAATTTCTTTTTATGAACCCATTCTTTTGGGGATTTGCTTTGATGCTTCAGATGATTGTCCTGTTGGAAGTTTCAATCCCAACCTAAACCCAGCTTTTGAAGTGAGGACAAGACGCTTTCATTCAAAATTCCTTGGTATTTTTCAGAGTACATTGTGCCATCAATATGTAATATCTTGCCTGTTCCAGGTGCATCAAATTACCCCCAAATCATAATGCTGTCACCACCAAGTTTAATGGTTGGTATCAAATTCTTCTCTTCAAAAGCCATATTAGGAGCTCGTCAGATGTACCACCTATGGTTCCTCCCAAAAATCTCTAGTTTGGTCTCAACTGACCATAAAACCTTTTGCCAGAATGTTTCTAGCTTATTAATATGAGCTTTGGCATATTTGAGGTGAGCATTCCTGTACTATCTCATAAGCAGTGGCTTTTTCTAGTCATTCTGCCATGAACATGGGCATTGTTCAGATTTCATCATACTGTAGATGTATGCACATTGATTTCAACATTGACCAGTAAGGATTGGAGAACCACAAAGGTCACAGGGGATTTTCCTGAGGTTGCCAAACTAGATGTGTATTTGCTCATGCATTATTTTTCAAAGACAGCCACTTCTTGATTGTGATGCCAAAGACTTTCCATTTATAAATAATTTGCTGCATGATGGAGAAGTGCACTCTAAATTGTTTTGATAAATTTTTGTAGCATTCTTCATCATTATAGGTTTTAATTATGCAATTTTTTAAAGCTTCAGGAAGCTTGATATTTGAATATGTATTTTTTTTTAAATTTAGTCTCTAACTGCATACTTTTGCATACACAATGAGTTATATTGTTTGACTGCAGTATACACAGCTTACCAAAAATATGAGCACATGTCATTTTGACTTTTACATGTGCACAAAGCATTATTTACACTGACAACCATGTAAAACAAAAATACAAAGCATAAATCTAAGGGTTCACTTACTTTTGCACATATTAATTTCTAATTTTTAATTAATATTTTTATTCAAACTTTAATTTAATTAAGATTTGTTGATTATCAGAAAAAAAAGAGACAATTATTTAAAATATTATCTTAGGGGGTTCACTTACTTTTGCACAGCATTGTATATATAATATTATATATATATATATATATATATATATATATATATATATATATATATATATATAAAATGCTCTGCCATTAAAAATGGCATCAAGCTCTTTTTCTCTGGTGTGCCTTTGTAGAATATGGCCTCTAAGTGTTGCTTACTTTGTACGTTTACTTAAATGATACATTCTGTTATATGGTTATTTACTGAAATGCAGATAACTCCAATAATGCATAGCATTCTGGAATTCCTCATGGCTGGTAGCTCCATGTGGAAGCAAGATATGGATATGTCTGTATACTCATATCTGGCATTTATAAGGAGGTTTGAAGCAAGATATATCAATTGTTGGCACCACCATATCAATACTGAGATAAATGTATAAATTGGCCGTAAGGGAATTCTTTGGAAGTTCATAAAGCTATAAACAATAACATAGAGACGATTAATGATTATAAATGTTGTCTAATTTTTTTGTTTATTTTTTTATTTTCATGCCCAAGTTCTTCAGTTAATATATGATACAAAAGTAATACATCTTGACTATTACAATAAGTGACTTATTACTATTTTATTTACAGGAGTAGAGTTTTATCCCTTCCTTCCTAATTAGTATTGTATTCCCAGTTTTTTGTAAAGTCTTTTCTTTCTCATTCACTTCCAGTAGCCCCTTTCATCTTAGTGGTATTATTGCTTTACTTGGAGTGAACTGATTAAAAAAAAAGTATATTTACATTTGTACTATTTGTCCTCATCTTTGATGTTGTTATCACAACATTTCAGCCATTGTGTCCTCCAGCTTTCATCAGGTGTGTATTGAACTGATTCAAACTCCTACCTGGTCTTTTGAATAGGAGTTGAGGTTTATCCCTTGTTTCCTCTTTAGGATTGAGTTTCCAGTTCTTTGTAAAGTTTTTTCTTTCTTATTCACTTCCAGTATCCCCTTATATCTTAGTGACATTATCACCTTACTTGGGGTGAACTGATTAAGAAAATATATATTTATATTTGCGCTATTATCCTCTTCTTTGACATTGTTAACACAGCGTTTCAGCCATTGTATCCACCAGATTTCATCAGGTTTATATCGATCCATGTAACTTTCAAGAAATAATTCCATTTATTTAATCTATGGGGTTAGACTGTTCTCATTCTACTGCCTATCTCTAGGGATACTTCATCTAGGGATATCATGAACCAATAATTTAATCCACTAGGCTATTGTACCATTTGATAACAACACCAAAGATGAAGACAATAGTTTGAATGTAAGTAGTGAAAATTATGATAATGCTTGATTCCAGAAATTCTGACTTATTACTGTGCTGTAGAGTATTTTGCTATTATCTACTAATATTTCTCTAATATTGATAATTTTATTTTGGTCGTCTATGATGTGATGGTCAGTATGTGAAAAAACTACACTGAGTTTTGAGAGGTGACAGGTCAACCTGTGAGAGAATGTGGTGTATGTGTGGCTGATGTAAGAATTAAATGCTGTTTTTTGATTATTAATAGTAAAGATTCAGTTGAACAGAGGTCATGAGAATTCATAATCATTATCACTGGTGGGATATTTGAGGTCCCAAATTTTTATAGTAGATGATAAATCTGATGTGTTTGTTAGGATTGTTGCATAATATAAATCATCAAATTATATTTTTAATTGCTTTTTTTCTTGTTTATAATTAAGATGCATCTGGTTAAGATAGAATAAGTCAATGATATGTTTATTTTTGTTTGCATCAGGGTGGTGTCTTTTTCTGTAATTTTTTTCTAAATTTTTTGAAAGCCAATTTTATTTGTTCATCAACATTGTTAGGGAAGTCATTGTTGATTAGAATTTGTTTAATGTTGCCATGTTTCTTATAGAATGATGTGTCCAAAGAAAGATTTATTTTGGTCCTGTAAAACACTACATTTTTTTATATTTCATTAGAAACAAAGAAATGAGTACTAAACCATTATATGATATCTGTCCTTCTATATACAATTTCTTCAAAGATGAAGAAGAGAATTGAAGTGTGGTTCTATAAAAGGATTCTGAGAATACCATGGACTGAACATGTGAGCAACAACAAAGTTTTAGAGAAAAGGAAAGAAAAAAGAAACTTATACCTAATATCAGGAAATGATAGTTGAAATTTCTAGAGCACATAATGAGGAAAGAAGGATAAGAAAATCTTATACTCACAGGACAGATTAAAGGCATGAGGGATAAGAGAAAAGAATGCATAATCTATTTAGTGAGCTTGTGTAAATGGATGACAGAACAGGGTTTATGAGAAATAACAAAAAGCCTTTTTTTCGAAGGACATGAAATTGTGGAGAGCTATGATAGTCAATGTCCTGAAGGAGCATCATACATAGAGAAGAACATTCACTTTGTAACTGGGTAGACATAAGTTTCTGCTAGTGGGATTTTTATAAAGAGAAGTAATAAGTTATAGCTATTGGCATTGACTTCTCTCTGAGTCCCTGCTGTTTTCTTTCTCTGTCTACTATAAACACTGTGTCATCTGTATTTCTTCAATTGTTAAAAATTGTGCCTTCTATCCTAAGGTTCCATTTGTTATGGTTGTCAACCAGTGTAATAGGACTCAGTTTACCCTGCTATTTAACTCATAGCTGAGAGGGGGAGAAGAGATAGATTCATAATTTTCCTAAGTTAAAGAACATAAGAGAATATAACGAACTTAACTGGAATTCAAACTCAGTTCGCTGACCTATTATCCATCACACCACCTGCACATCCAAGCTTACAGAACATGGTATTCCCAAGCAGTCACCCATCTAGGAACTGACCTGGCTCAACATTGCTTAACTTCAATAACTAGATTAGAATCAGTTTTCAAATGTGATATGACCATAAAATTGTGTTTATCAATAAGAAATATTTGGTAGGACTTCTAGTTCTCTCAGGATCACTTCTGTGTAAAGGTTGAACGAGTCTGGTGAGAATAGAAATCCTTGTGTTACACCCATTTCTATTTTGTGCATTTACTGAATTAACATTATTTACATTTTTGTGACTGTTGTTCTCATCTTTATTGTCATATTTACAATGTTTTGGCCTTTGGAAGCTCTAGCCTTCTTCAGGTGATATACATTGGAATTTTTATTTAGTCCACTGGTGTAGATTGTTCTGGTTCCACATGCCATGCCTTTTCTGGATATCTCAGTTTCAGTTATTCCCCTTAAGTAATTCAACTCTCCAAGTTTGTGTTCACCTCTGCTGTGGCCAGGCATTGAACTCACAACTCTTTGGGTCAAGTCACTAGATTACTTCCATTAGGCCATGTGCTCTTGTCTTATTTATTCCCATTTCTATTTTTTTTTTATATTTAGAGAATTAATTTTTCATCAATATGCAGGTAGTTTTCTCACAGTATAAATTCTGGACTATTCTCATATTTTCCCCAAATAAATCAATCTTTCATAGCAGTTCAAATAGGTCATACCTTATCAAACACTTCTGCAACTCCCTTGTATATTATACCAAAATCAAAGGGTATCCAATATCAATATACTCAAGATATTTTTTTTCTGACATGTTCCTCTTACTACTCATCACTTTTATTTTTTTTTTACTTCTTGTCCAGTAATGAAAAGCAAACACAAAGAAGATGATTATATAGTCAGTTGAAATGAAAGAGGGGAAACCATCTTCAGAATAATCTTTATTATTTTTAAAATGAAGATTATTGCAACAAGTCAAATGGAAAAAATATAAATGAAAAATCTTTTACCTGTTGTGAAATGCAAAAGATTCCAAGAGTCCTCAGGATAAATTAAAATCTATTTCAGCTATCTGTTGAAACAGACACAGGTTGGCTAAAATGCAAAACAAATAAAATAATTGGTATTAGGAATATTCCTAATCAAATAATATTACAAGATATATTTTTTTTTAAAAAAGGTCCTGCCTTATACTTACTTCTTGAATGATTGCATTTAACAGTTTGTGTTACTGAAAAAGATTACAACCGAAATAATGCTATAATACATTTTTAATACAATCTGAAATAATTCATTATATATTGCTGTAAAATGCACAGAAACATCTGTTCCTTTTCTAAGTTTCAGCTGAAACAAAATCTATTACAAAATGAAAAATAAAATAAACTATGACAAAATTTAGAAAAAAAAACCTTAAAGCATCACCTTAATGCAAACAAAAATAAACACATAATTAATTTCTTCAATCATAACCAGATGCACCCTAATTACAAATAAGATGAAAAAGCAATTAAAAAATATAATTAAATGATACATATCATGCAACAATCTTAACAAACACCTTAGCTGTATTATCTACTATAAAAAGTTTAAAACATCTAATCATTACCAACAACATAGGATCCCCACCCCCCAAAAAATACCCTCTATATAGAGATAATGTTTACAAATGCTCATACCATCTGTCATATATATGTATTTTCAAGACATACTATGACACCTTTATAAAACTTGCCTGCTTTTGACATATATCTGTATTCTCAAGGCATATGATTATGCCTTTGCAAAACCTACATTGCCTGCTGTTGACATATATATGAATTCTCAAGGCATATGATTATGCCTTTGCAAAACCTACATTGCCTGCTGTTGACATATATATGTATTCTCAAGGCATATGATTATGCCTTTGCAAAACCTACATTACCTGCTGTTGACATATATCTGTATTCTCAAGGCATATGATTATGCCTTTACAAAACCTACATTGCCTGCTGTTGACATATATATGTATTCTCAAGGCATATGATTATGCCTTTGCAAAACCTACATTGCCTGCTGTTGACATATATCTGTATTCTCAAGGCATATGATTATGCCTTTACAAAACCTACATTGCCTGCTGTTGACATATATATGAATTCTCAAGGCATATGATTATGCCTTTGCAAAACCTACATTGCCTGCTGTTGACATATATATGCATTTTCAAGATGTACTTATATGCATTTACAAAACTTTCATTGCATACTGGCAATGTATGTATATAAGATATATTATGCAGAAAGTATTCATCCAAGGTCAGTTTGTTTCATTTTTTATTGTATTTTTCCAATTTTTGAATAAGGTGCTATGTATTGGGATGAAAATTGTGGATAAATTATCTGAAGTTCATGTTTGTGCTGTTGTTTTGTGCATGTAATTTCAACCATCTCAGTCATTTTGA
>OZ010575.1:31890748-31928248 GCA_963932145.1 Acanthosepion lycidas
ATAAAATTCACTATTTTTTAAGAAGAAAAATCTCAAGCTGATGTTAAAAATTGCTGCAAAGTATAGCTGATTTATTTAAGATGGAATGGCCTATTATGATATATCTCTAATTTGTATTTAGATACATTGTATTTACACTATTTACATTGTTTGGACTGTTGTTCTCATCTTTATTTCTATATTTACAATGTTTCGGCCATTGTATGCTCTGGTCTTCTTCAGGTAATATTTGTTGGAATTTCAAACCAAACCCTTTTAATCTAAAGGGTTTAGATTGTTCTAATTTCACATGCCATGCCTTTGGATATTTCAGTTTTAGTTAATTCCCTTTGATAACTCAACATCGTGAACATGGTAATAAAGATGATGACAACTGTTCAAACAATGTAAATAGTTACAATACCTCATCTCAGAAATATAGACAGATACATTGTATTTATTCAAAATTTTTCTAGTTGAATTGTTCACATATATTGCATATAATCCATTATTATACATAATTAGGTTATTATAAAATTTGTATTTTATATGACTACTACTTTATGAAAACTGAGATGTAGTAGAGTGGGAGGCCTTGTATCATAGATAAAAGAACCTTGCAGTGGCCCTAGTTCTAACCATCATGCTACTTCTGAATTCAATCTTTTATCTGATCATAGATGTATATTTTAATGTCATGCATTGCAACTGCATATTCAGGATGACAAGGGCCCTTTGGTAACCAACCAATTTTCATTTTCTTGAAAGTATTACAATTCCTTTTAGTTCTTTTAGCATTTTCTCTTTAAATTGCCTTTCCTCACTTCCTATGAAAAAAAAACATTTTAAACTCTCAAAGTAATCAATTGTGCAAATTTCACAAACTTCTCCACTCAAATGAATGTTTTAAACTTTAGCCTTCTCCAAAGTTGAGTTCTCTTTCACCGAAGCCTTTATCTTTTGTCTCTACTCATTATCTCCAATACTCTCTGTCATTAATATCAATGAATGAAATCAATAACTCTTGTCTTTAGAATGTCAGAAAGATCAAATGAGTGCTCAACTACAAGCACCAATATTACAACTATCACTACATCAACAGTAACATTATTAGGAACATCAAAGTCCCTGCTTTAGAATTTAAAGTATTATTAAAATCACAATCATGTCCATTATCACCATCAAAACCATTAAAACAGTTGCCTCTTTATAATCTTAAAAAATATTTCATTACTCTACTGTTATCATATATTAATCATACTGCCATAATATTGCAGAGGAATTGGTTCTGTCTGTAAACGCATGGTGACAACTTCCATTTGTCTTAGAGCACAACCTTGGTCAGTTTTGCTGGATTGTATTCATAACACTCATGAAAGTACTGAGAATAGTTTTTTTTTTTTTTCATTTATAAGAATGTTGTTTAGAGTCACTCCAGTAAGTTCCTGACTCCTCGTGCTATTCTCTACCGTTACGAGAGTCAAATCAGTCCCAAAATAGAGTACTGTTGTTATATTTGGGCAGGAGCTACACAGCCCTCTCACTTTCCAGTCTTGATAGAGTCTGAAAGCATCTCCAAGTCTATGTAGGTGACAAATTATTTTCCACTCTCCCACCTCTCTTTCACAGGTGAGACGTAGTGAGCCTCTCACTGCTCTATCGCTACTTTCATGGAAAGTGCTCAGACAAACTACATTCCTTGGTTCCAGTAGTTCTAGCCTTCATGGTTAAGACCCACCAGGCAACACACATTGTAGTGAATCACCTTCATTCCTTCTGTATTCCATTAGTGAGAAATAAATTCCACTCAAGCAGCTTTTTCCTACAAACAACCGTATATGGAGCCAATTCCAAAGTGCTTGGTCAAACTACATTGCTTGGTCCCCTTCACAGGTAGGACCCACCATTTCACTGACATTTTAGCAAACCACTCACATTCTGTCCATATTCCATTGATGAGAAATAAGAACAGCTTCTTCCTGTGAACCAGTGCTCTATGGAACAGACTCTCAAGAGAATGTTTTCCCTGATCGCTATAATCTTAACCATTCTCTTCCCCTCCTATCCATATAAAATACCCCTTAATGTAACCCTCTACCTCAAGTGGCCTCCAGACCTTGTATATGGTGAACCTTACTGTGAAAAAAATACCTGCACAAAATAAAATGCTTGGGCTGCATGCTACCCTTGAGACTTTTCAATGTGACCCCGAGGGGTTTTCACAAAGTGTAAATGTAAACTACAAATAAGAGATACCAAAATCAAGCAAGTAAAAATATTTAAATATCAGGGAAGTGTTTTAAAATTAGATAGAAAATGCAACACTCAAATCCAAATTTGGAAGAGTGAAATATACCTTCCAAAAGGTAAGTAAAATATTAAGTTGGTTGGTTGATTTTGTCTAGTACCATATCATTCACTATGGCTTATTTAATGCTAAAATCTAAATATTTTGAACATAATTTGCCCATTGATGGGATCCTAACATATGCTACCACCCCAAAGTTTTAAGAAACAAGAAAATTTCATTAGAAACAAGTGCTGAACTGTTATATTAGGTTGGTGCAAAAATAATGTCATTTTCTCACATAGTAACATATGTGAGAAAACGACATTATTTTTGCACCAACGTAATATAATAACAATCACCCTATATGTCAGTGAATGCTCAACAATTTCCTCATAGTTGAAGAAGAGACTTGCAGCAAATACAAGTGTGACTTGACAGAAGGATGCTGAAAATACCATGGACTGAATATGTGAGTAACAAGGAAGTTTTAGGCAAACTGGAAACAAAAAGAACACTTATTCTTAGAATCAGAAAGAGATAACTGAAATTCTAGGACACATAATGATGAAAGAAGGTTTGGAAAATTTGGCAGTCACAGGACATACTGAAGGCAAGATTGACAGAGGAAAGCAGTGAGTAACTTACACAATGACTAGTTGGTTGGTTGTCTTTGTTTAGTACTATATCAACCTCTATAGGTTATTTAATGCCAAATCTAAATATTTTGTACACAATTTTTTTTGAGATGATATTTTTAGATTGTAAGTCTATTTTATGAGATAATAAATATTTAGTGATAAAGTTTTGCTAACTGAAGAAGAGGTGGGTTCATACCTTTCTCAAGGTTATTTGCATGTAAGTGAATATAATAAACCCAATGGGAATTGGAACTCTGCTCTTCAATTAACAATTCTGAGCCATTATCCATTGAACTAACCACACATCCAAGCTTAGGGCATCTGGTATTCCAAAGCAGGTACTGACCAAGCTCAATGTTGCTTAACTTGGGTGATCATACAAGAAATGGTGTTTTAACAGGGTGTGGCTGTAAATCCTACCTAATGAGCCTGTGTAATTGTCTGGGATAACAGTGATTGGGTGAGATAATAAAAAGACAAATATTACTAAGAGCTACAAGGGATAAGAAATTGTGGAGAGCCATGAACGCCATCCTGAATGGACATGGCAAGATGAAGAAGAAAAAAAATAATAATAAAAATACTAATAGTTGATAGGATGTGCAGATGGTGTAATGCATAAAAATTACTTAGAGCTTTGTAGCAGGAACTTGTTGAGATCTCCTGAAGGGTCACAGAACATGGAAGAATTTTTTATGCTAATCAGAATAAATTTGGTGAGCATATATGAAGCATTCAGTTTTGTTTTGTTTTGTTTGCTTAATGGCATATCAACTCCTTATGGGTCATTTAATGCTGAAATTTAATTTTCTTAGGAGTATTAGTAATTTCATTTTACAAAAATATATTGCTGGTAATTGTTTTATTATGAAAATATATTGCTGGTCCCTTCACTTCAATGCATTTCTACCCTTTCATAGTGCTTTGATCCCAGTTTAGGGGTCTCTATTTGCTCATAGCTGGGACCCTAACAGATGCTACCACTCCAGGTAAGGGTAGGCCTGGGAACAATAGCAATTAAGAGGTGGTTCCACACTTCTCCTGATCAGAGGCCTTACTGCCGGATCTAGTTTATCATCATATCCAGGATGTTCAGTTTTGTGTAAGCATGATTTTATTCAGCCAGTATTTATTTTTGATTAAGACACACTAAAACATAAGGGGTTGCTGAGTGTGAAAGAATAAGAAAAAAAGAGAAACATTATTAAGGAACAAGAACAATAGGAGAGTAATTAAGAAGACAGTAGATAATGGTTGACATTGCAGTTAAATTTTTGAACATCAAAGTTGGATGAAAAACATAGAGCCAGAAGAGAGTTCCTTCCACAAACAAGAAGTATAAGAAAAGAAATTGCTAGCTTTGAATTTACTGTTACATCTAGCCAATTCAACTGTAAATTGATGAGATCTTGCTGCCAATCAAATATTGTGCTTAAATTTATAAAGTCTAGGTTCTCTTGTCAAGAGTTACTATGAAAGTATTTATTGAAAAAGCACAGAGAAGCTACATTACAACAGTGGGAAAGTGACTAAAGTTGAAATGCCAGGTCAGGACCAATAACATTGCCGATTCTTTGAATTTTATCAAGAATCTTTAAATATACAACAGGAGCACTGGACCATATGTGACAACATGGATGAATGGTAAACTTATAAATATGTAAGGTAGATCCAGAGGAGAAAAATTATCTAGCACAACACAGGCATCCAATTTTTTCGCATCATTTTTTCTCTATAAATAATTTACTCTAAAAATTTATTCTTGCAGCATATCAACCATAGAGGTTGATATGCCGCTAAACAAAATCACTCAACCAACCATAGAAATTGCATTCATTTCTTTATATCCATTGCAATGATTATTATGAAAATCAGTATCATTATCATTATAAACCTGATAATTTTTCTTACCTGTTTTATAAATAACATTAATATCAAAAGTAAAGTCGTTTTAACTGCTTTTTTCGACTCATTCATGATGGAGGTCACCATTTTTCATACACTTCAAATCAAGAAAAAGTGCAAATGAGAAAAGAAAATCTACGGTGATGAGATCTGAAGAGGAGAGCAAGCTTACATTGAAGAACCCAGAAGTGGAGAGCAAGGCCTTAAGTGAAAATCTTGTTGCTAAAATAAAAAAAAAATCTTTATATACAGCATATTTCTAAAGTGTTAATGGATTTTATTGTTTAATCTGGCATATTTTTATTACTTCAAACATTATTTTTAGTGGATGTCCATATATAAGTAGATGCTCAAACAGTATTTATTATTTTTACTAGCCTGCATTTTCAAGAAAACTTAAATAAAATTTGCTCTTCAGTAGGATTCAAACCCACATCCACCTTTGCACAAGGAACCCCCATTTGTCCAGCATGTTTTTTCTGCTTGTCTATGAAGAGCTTGACAACAAAACAATGTTCAATTTTGCCTTTAAAGCACATTCACTTATCAAGAATTTTTTCAAAATGCATAAATGCTCAGTTTTGTATCCAAAATCTGTGTTGTAGATTGTATTTTTGCAGGTCTGAAGCTCATTCCATAGGAGATAAAGACCGAAGGAAATAAGGAAAGAATTTTTACAAAGATACTGATACAGCCATTATTCATCAATGTTTTATCTTTATAGAATATCCATAAGAATTGAATTAATTGTTTGTGAGTTTATCTTGTGAATTGTAACATGGAAACAGATGTTCTAACAAGAACAGAATTAATAATTGTGAGAAAGTTATGACAATGGTGATAATATTTTTGAATGTTGATAATAATAAGAAATTATTTTTTCTTTTTACAACAATGTTCAACCTGTACAAGGAACAAACAGCTTTTCCCCACAAATTGCTGCTTTGTACATCCGACTCCCAAGAGGATGCTAACCTGATCTTTTGTTTAATCTGTGTTACCCCAAGCAAGGCAGTACAGCCACTAACACACAAGGGGTTACAGGGTGTGGAGGAATTAGGAACAGAAACATTAGCAATGAGTAGAAAGAGAAAAGAGTGATTGGCATTATATCTAGGTAATGACCAGGCTTGATGTTGCTTGACTTCAGTGACCATATGGAAAACCAATGTTTGATTGTGATGTAGCCATAAACTGCTAACTCAATAAGGGATATAGTACATAGAAGAATAAGAATTATAACACAATGCTTGTTCACTTCATGTGTTACCAAGACAAGTCATGTTACCATAACAATGGATTTTCTTATTACTCATAAATTGTGAGATCAGGTTGCTAATAATTGCCAGACAATGGGTTAGTTGTTATAGACTGAGAAATGAAAAAAATAAAAGCTTTTACAATCCAATAAGGTTAAGATTTTCTTTTGTAAGAAATGTGAATCTCTCTTTTTGACCCCTCAAAGCCCATATCTGCTAACTTCATTTTTTTTTATCTGAAATGTAAACAAAGCAATTCTAAGGAATTCTAACCAGCCTTTGTTACATTTCTTCCTTGCTATAAGACTTCATCGATAAAAAAACATTATTAGTCTGAACAAGTCCTTTTGAAAGATGAAACACTTAATAGTATTTTTTTTTCATTTTGTCATTCAATTAATTCTCTGCTTCTGCTAAGGAAAAATTGAAAATAATATTAATTTAAACCCCATGGGGCATCCCCTCCAGGCAGTACCTTATCTTGGCTTTGGGAAGAGGGTGGGGACATTACCTGGTGCCTGAGGAAGTACTGAGGAGCTGAGATATTTTTCTATGGTATTGTTGATAAGCCCACTTTAAACTTTAACCTTGCATCACATTCAGTAGTGATGTGGGTGCATTGAAAAATATCTTCAATTACTTGTCTCTGTTATGTAAGCAATCACTTAATGAAATCTCTTACAGAAAGTAATTTTAGCCAGTGTAGAAATAGAAGAGAAGAAGAAACCATGATGTTTGTATGTATGTACATATGTGTCAATTTTGTGGTGTTGGTACCATGGCATCTCTGTGCATGTTTAATTCTTGGAGTGTTTAATAGGAGTAGATAGGTTTGCATATTATCTGGTTCACACTCCTTTCCAGTCTATTGAACAGGAGTAAAGGTTTATCCCTTGTTTCCTGTATAGGATTGAGTTTCCAGCCCTTTTAAATTCTCCTGATTCTTTTTCACTTCCAGTAGTCCCTTGCTTCTTAGTGGTATTATCACCAAGCTTAGGGTGAAGTGATTTTAAAAAAAAATGGGTGTATTATTATATTTTTATTGCATGATAAATATGACGAATACTGGAAGTGAATAAGTAATACTAATTTACATCATTATTAATTATTAGATTAATTGTATAGATGTCACATGTGTATCTTACGGCATTGATTTTCATGTATATATCAATTTTTAAATTCAGAAATTGGCTGCTGATCTTTCTTCTGACCTAGCTCTAACAGCTCTATGGAAGCGGGGGAGACTGGTTGGTCAAATTCAATGCCTTAAAAATCAAACAAGTGACCTTCCACTATTACCAATCAAACCCAGAACTTTCACCAATTATGATAGGCTGATGTTCCCTCAAAGAGGCCCCATGCCTTGAACACCTTTTGGGACTTAAACTCAACCGAGACCTCAACTGGAATATGTATATACTATCCATTACAAAAAATGCTGGAAAAATGGTCAATTCCCTGTATTATTCTTCCTGCTATCCTATACCTTTACAAGAGCCAGATCAGGCAAAAAATGGAGTACTGCTGCCATATATGAGTAGGAGCTGCCCAGTATTCAGTTTTCACTCTTGATAGAGTCCAAAAGCATCTTCGCATCTTGTAGGTGATCAATTATTTTCTACCCTACAACCCTTTTTTCACAGATGAGACATTGTAAGCCTCTTGCTGCTCTATTTTTATTTCCATGGAAAGTATTCACATGAACTACACCAGTCCTAACCTCCAGGGCTAAGACCACAATGCAGCACACATTGTAGCAAACTAATCTCATTCCCTTTATATTTCTTTGGTGAGATGTAAGCTCCACTCAAGACTTGTGGAACCACCTCCTAAGAAGATGCTTCTCTGATCAGTACAATTGTTCAAATCTAGGATTAACTGTTATCTCCCCCACCTATACACATGTGTCTCTTAATCTGTAAATCTCTTCCTTGAGTGGCCCTCAAGTCTTGTACAGGATGAACACCATTGTAAAGAGAAGTATTGTTTTGTTTTCATTGGTTGTGTAGATATCACATTTATACCTTATGTCCTCTGTGTTTGTTTAGGCTTTATGGCCATATCATGTTCTAACATTGGTTCTCATCCAGTTAAGCCTGGCCAGTACCTAGATGAGTAACAGCCCAGGATTACAAGGTTCTGTAAGCTTGGATGTGTGAATATAATGGCTAATGGCTTGTAATTGGAAATCAAAAAGCCAAATTTGAATTCCAGTCAGATTTATTACCATATTTGACGGCATATTTTTTAATTAAAAATATTTTTTTAAATTCCCCTGCATCTTATATACCATATTTAGGTTTAAAATTTGTGATAGTCAGCCAAAATTAGCTACCTGGCAACTCCTATTAGCTTAGGCTTAAACATGAAGGAGGAATGGAACATGTGGATGGCAATGGCTGATCATGATCCTACATTTACAGGAAGAATAAAACAACCCAGTATTGCACAAGTCTGCAAATGGGTGAAGCAAGCTTGGAACAATATTAGACCAGAAATTGTGAAATCTTTTAAAAAGTGTGACATTAGCAATGCTCTCAATGGAACGGAAGATGATGCATTATTTAACATTGATGATAGTAGTCTTGAAAATGACTATCAGAGTTTTGATAATGAAGACGAATTTTTTGGATTTGAAGATGAATAAAATTTTAATGGCAACTGTACTGTTTTGCTCAATTGTAATAATTGTTTGATTTTTATTTTGTTTTCTTACCTTTGGATATAATAAAGTTTTTATAGGCTTGTGTTCTTTTTTCCTATTATTTTTCATTTAATTGTAATCATGGTGTGTTTAATCAAAGTAATACCTCATAAATATAGCCTAGGCTGTACCATTTACTAATATTTTTATTAATTTTACTAATTACTAATTTCTTCTTGATTTTCCCTGCTGAAATTGGGGTGCATCTTATACACCTGTGCATCTTATATGCCATTAAATACAGTATATTCACTAACATTCAAATATCCCTGGGAAAGGTATGATCCATCTCATCTCCTCCTATCTATGGGTTAAATAATGAGACTTGAACTTTAAAATCATTATGTTCTCAAAAAAAAAAATTTACTATCCAAAAATATGTTTTGGCTTAAAATAACTTTAAAATGGTTGATAAGTCATAAAAAAACAATCAGTCAATGTGTTTGTTTAATTCTTGAAATGTTGATTTAATACGTGTTGTAATTGCATGATCAACATAAAGAATGTGCAAGACTAGGTTAAATCAACTACAAATGTTTGGACCTTACATTCTTTAAGCACAGATTTAAAAAATATTAGTGATATCAAGGAGTATATTAGGTGGGTATTTATTGTATGTTAATTATCTAATAATATTCCTTCTAAGTATTCTCTCCATAATGAATTGTTTTTATTTTTCAGTGAGGTATCATTTTTAAAATCAAATTATATCTATGTATAATAAAAGCATTATATTTTATGTATATTA
Source organism: Acanthosepion lycidas (assembly GCA_963932145.1). Classification (NCBI taxonomy): domain Eukaryota; kingdom Metazoa; phylum Mollusca; class Cephalopoda; order Sepiida; family Sepiidae; genus Acanthosepion; species Acanthosepion lycidas. The sequence continues at coordinate 31,900,272 of OZ010575.1, forward strand.
CATTCCAAAAATTTAAATTGATTACTTTTATCGTTTTCATATATTAGGTTGGTGCAAAAATAATGTCGTTTTCTCACATAGTAACATATGTGAGAAAACGACATTATTTTTGCACCAACCTAATATTTATAGCCTTCTTGGGCTAACGTTCTAAGCTGACATGAAGTGGAAAGACTATACTGAATCCATTGCCGGGTCAGCTGCTAAGAAAGTTGGTTTACTGCGTGTCATACAAGACAATTTTTCTCTCCAGAATCTATCTTATATATCTCTAAGTCTGCCATTCATTCATGCTTAGAATATTGCTGCCACATATGGTCCAGTGCCCCTGCTATTTACCTTGAGCTTCTTGATAAAATCCAAAGAAGAATCAGAAATATTATCAGTCCTGGCTTCAGTCATTTTCCCACCACCATAAGGTTGCCTCAAAGTATTTTTCTATAAATATTTTCATGGTAATTGTTTGGATCAGCTCTTTGCTATGGTAGCTCTTCACTATTGTGCTTAGACTCTTTGAATTTACATGCAGTACCAGACTGTCACTGAGATCTTGTTAATTTACAGTTGAGCTGGATAAATGTAACCATAAATTCTATGCTAACAGTTTCTTTTCTTTTCTTGCACTTCCCACTTGTGGAACACCCTTTGGCTCCAATCTTTCAAGCCAACTTTAATCTGCAAAAATTTTAATGCGATGCCTGTCCTCCTCTCTTCTATTTTTGAATATTTTATAAGCCTTTAGTTTCGTATTAAAAATGAAATAGGGTATTGAAGGGTCTTCAATATATTTTCAATATATATATATATATATATATATATATATATATATATATATATATTTGTTGATATATAAAATTATACAAAATTATATATCATTATATATCTGAAGCTATTAGAGTTTATATATCAATTTTTAAATTCTATTTTTGTCTTCATTGATTGTGTAGAACTCAGATAGATAGATAGATAGATACTTAATATATCACTTAATATGCCCCTCTTATACTTAATATGTCCTGAGGGCATTAAAATTTCCAAGCCCTCTTTCCTCATTATCTGTCTCATCTCTTTTAACTGTCTCTTTCTGATCCTTTTCATTTTCATATTTACAGTAGGCTAATAGATCTCAAAAATATTAATTTTATGAGAGGCTGGGTTAAAAAAAATATAGAATCAGGAATCTTTAAAACTTAACATTGGACTTAGCTCCACCCATTTTAACCTGATTTTAGCCCCACCTCATCTTTTGTATTTTGTGTTTGTATCATCACCCTAACCCAGACAATGAAACCCTCCATCTTTACCATTATCTTCATCTCCTTTGCCAAGGTAGATTCCAGCCCATCATAGCCATTACTCATCTCCCATCAAGACAAACAATACCATTACTTCCATCCCAGTGCTACACAATCAACAGTAACAACCACTACTCCCCACCCCCATAGACATTATCATCACCTACTTGCCAGTGAGTATTATCAACTCTAGTCACCACTGTCCCCAAACTCCAGTTATCTTGCCCATCATTGTCTATCACAGCTACTAGCACTGTCAACACCATCCCTTTATGGCCTCCTGTTATCCTTCTCCAACCTTGCATTCACCCACTTTTGAATTCTTCTACAGCCCCTCCACCCACATTCTGCACCTCATTTTGACAGCATCATCAATGAAGCATCGATAACCTTTCACTCCCCACCCTTGTTTTTGTCTCAGTAGGAATTGCCATTTGGCTGGTTGGGCTGAATGGTTGGATTGTGGGCTGGTTGAATAGTTGAGTGGGTGGAGAGGGTTGGTGGCTGTGGTTGCTACTGGTTCCCTGAGCATCTGAGAATGGAAGATCAAACATGAGAGACCATATACATGTGACGTGAAAATCCTGCAAGGCTGTCATGCGTGAAAAACAGGCGCACAATACAATATTATGCAGACAAATGCAGACTTCAAGAAATACAGGGAGATAGCAAGACTTGGGTAGAGAGAGAGAAAGAGAGAAATGTAGACAGTAAAAGATGAAAACAGACAAAGAGAAGCAGAAGTAATGAACTTGAGAGAGTAAGAGTGAAAGTAAAAACACACACACAAACAAGGAGATACAAATTGGCATAGTGAAGACATGCATAGAAAAAGAACAGTAGAAATAATTGGGCTGAAAGAGAGAGGGGGAGGAAGAAGAGAATAATGAAGAGAGAAGAAAAAGTGGTAAAAAACACATGAATTTGGATAGACAAAAAAAGGATATATGAAAGACAAACACAAAATAAAACAGGAGAAATAATTGTATTGAAAGAGAAGGAAGGTAGAGTAAAACAGAAGTAGAGAGAGGGGAGAATGTAAGGGAAGAGAGAAAGAAAAGAAAAATGAAAAAAAAACACAAGGGAGAAGATAAATGAAGGAGGAAAAGTGGTAAAAAAACAACACATAAATTGAGATAGACAAAAAATGATATATTACAGATGGAGATAGAAAAGGACTATGATAAGTAATTGGGTTGAAAGAGAGAGGGAGGTAGGGAGGAGGAGGAAGGCAGTAGTAGAGAGTAAAGGGGAAGAGGGAGAGTATGGTGAAAAAGAGAGAGGGGGGAGAGTAAGGGGAGAGGGAAAGAAAATAAAAATGAAAAAATACAAGTGGGAAAATAAATAGAGGAGGAAAAGTGGTGGTAAAAAAACAACAAATAAATTGAGATAGACAAAAATGATATAATAAAGACAGACACAGCAAAGGACCTGAAGAAATAATTGGTTTGAAAGAGAGAGGAGGACAAGAGTAGAGAGAGAGGAAGAGTAAGGGGGAGATAGGGAGAGTAAGGAGGGAGAGAGAGAGAGAGAGAAAGAAAGAAAATAAAAGTGAAAAATACAAGTGGGAAGAGAAATGAAGGAGGAAAAGTGGTAAAAAACAACACATAAATTGAGATAGACAAAAATGATATAATAAAGACAGATATAGCAAAGGACCAGGAGAAATAATTGGGTTGAGAGAAAGGGAGAAAGGAGGAAGACAGGAGTAGAGAGAAAGTAAGGAGAGAGAAAGGGAGAGTAAGAGCAGATATAAAGAGAGAGAGGGAGAGTAAGGAGAGAGAGATAAAAATAAAAATGAAAAACACATAAGTGTGAAGAATTAATGGAGGAGAAAAAGTGGTAAAAAAAACAACACATTGGGATAGACAAAAATGATATACTAAAGGCAGACATAGAAAAGGACCAGTCAAAATAATTGGGTTCAAAGAGATATAGAAAGAGGAGTAGAGATAAGGGAGGAGAATGTATGAGAAGGAGAGTAAGAGGAGATATCAGGAGAGTAAGGAAACATAAAAAATATAAGTTAAAAAAACAAATAGAGGATAAAAATTGAAAAAAAAAACAACACAAATTGGAACAGACAAAAAATGATATTAAAGATAGACATAAAAAATCAGAAATAATGAGAGAAAAAGAGGTGGGTGAGAATGCGTGAGAGAGAGAATGCAAATGAAAGAAAAAAATGAAAATCAATAAAGGAGAGAAAAATACGTGGAAAGATAAAAAATAATAATGTAAAGATAGACACAGAAAAAGACCATAAGAAATAATTGGCTTGAGAGAGAGATAAACAGTGAAAAGGCAAGAGTATGAATGTGAGAACAAGGGAAAACAGATGATGAAAATAAGGTAGAAAAATGAACTAAAACAAAAAGAAAAGAAATACAGTAATAGAGTAAGATCAGAAAAGAAAAAGGAAAAATAGTGAAGAAAAGAGACTTGTAAATATAGTAAAAGATTGAGGGGATGAACAGAAACATAAGTAATGATAATAAAGCAGCAGAAATGGAAAAAAAATGAAATATTTTTTTATACATTGTTTAGGAGAAATAGCAAAAAGACAAAATTTACTAAGAGCTATAAAGGAAAAGATATTATGGAGAGCCATGATCGCCAACATCATGAAGGGACACAGCACAGAGAAAAATAAATTGACTGATTTCTTTTTTATGGCTTATCAACCTTTTAAATGCTATTTAAAGCCATAAAAATATTTTAGATTGTAAGAATTTTTGAGGGATAATAATAATTTACTGATACAAGTCCTACTTATTTACCCATAGTTAGGAGAGAAGACGCAGTTTCATATCTTTTCCAAGGGTATTTGCATGTAAGTGAATTTCATGAACCTGGCTGGAATTGAAATTTCTCTTTTCAATTTCCAGTTCTGAGCCATTTTTTATCACACCACCTGTACATCTAAGCTTACAGCATTTGGTATTCCCAAGCTGTTGACTATCTAGGCTTGACATTTCTTAGCTTCGGTGATCACACAAGAACTGGTATTTCAATATGATAGGGACATTAAGTCGACACATAGGAGAAGAATTTCCATCCAATATAAGGCCCAATAGCCCCTCAATATAGAAGGTTACTGTATGATTGAAGGTCTACTGCTTTCTCATCAGAATCCATCTTGCACATTTATAAATTTATCACTGATTTGTGCATTAAATACTAGTGCCATATCTGGTCTGGTACTCCTACTATATATCTTGAGATTCTTGACAAAATTCAAAGAAGGCTCTGTAATGTAATCGATCCTGACCCAATATCTCAACTTCAATCATGTTACCACTGATGTGACATGGCTTCCCTCTGCTTTTTCTACAAATGTTTTCATGGCAATTGTTCTGATGAGCTTTCTCAACTGCATGAATTTAAATGTACTATTAGATTGGCAGCAAAATGCAGTTAACAGATGCAATCATAAGTTCTATTCTGATAATTTCTTTTCTAGCACTTCTCACCTGTGAAACTCCCTTCTGATTTCTTGCTTCCCTGCCACTGACAATTTTCAAAAATTTAAATGCAATGCCAATTACCATCTTCTACGTTCCTGAAATCTGTTATTATTTTTTTAATCCTTTTCCTTGGTAAAAGTCTTCTCATTCTCTTTCACTCCATGTAAACCCCTGAGCCCTTATGATGCTTACTTGAGGTAAAATGATAAAAAGCTATATATATTACATATCAGTAACAATACTGGGAAAAAATATATAAAAAATTTGAAAAAGTTTTCTTGTGATGTGTTTCATCCATCTGATGAAGTCCTAAAGGATGAAATGTGTCACAAGAAAATTTTTCCAGTCATACATTTTTCCCTAATATATATATATATATATATATATATATATATATATATATATATATATATATATGTATATATATATATTTTCAAACATATTAAATATAACAGACAACAAATGTCTATTATGTTTGATCATGAGCTGTTCTAAGCTTCATATAGTGGGTTTAGTTCCAGATATTTTTGGGTATTTTTATTATGCTGTTCCTTGATCTAAGCTTTCAGCTCACATGAGCCATCTTCAGAGTGGTTATATGGACATTACAACAACAGAGATATTCACCATCAAAAATGATATCCTGTTATGTTTACATAGAAGTTTGCTATGCAACGATAACAGTCGCAGAATAGCAGATGCAGGTTGTAAATTCATAATTATATATAAGGGAATTGTGTGTATAGAACACATGTATGCATCAAGTGATCTAGACCAGCTACAATCTTCAGCTGAGCACTGTGCTTCAGCAAAGTTTCAGCCCATTAAGCTCATACCTCTCCACATGGTGAGCTGTGTGGAGACGTACTGAGAGGTATGTAAATTCGTAATTATATATATATATATATATATATATATATATATATTAGAGAATCATATATATAGATATATATGTATTTAAGATAATTATATATATATATATATGTAAGAGAATTGTAAAAGGCAAATCAGAGAGTGAAAAAGATTGAAGATGATGCAATTTAAATGAAGAGATATCAGAAAAGAGAATGTAGGTGACAAATAGAAATGAAGTAACTCATTGCATCTTAGTGGCTTTTATTGCTTTGCTTAGGGTGAAATGATCAAAAATAAGTGATAGCCAAGAGAAAGAGTGAGAGGAATGGACCAAGACAGACAAACATGGGAAAAGTATTAAAATATACTCTCAACTGTTGTAGTTAATATGAGTGTAGCCAGATTGAGCTATAAGTAGCAAGCTGAGATAACTTTGAAAGCCATTATGTCTCAATTCCGAATTGATTTTCATCTCATTTCATAGCTCAAGTTAGCCCAATTTATTTTAAAAGTAACTGTAAGTAAAATTGCAAGTAGCAAAATTGTTAGAATTTCAAAAATAGCCCAGTCTGGCAAACCTCGCCAAAATCAGTATTGAATACATTTTAAAAATATGAATCAATACAAATAAGGAAAATAATAATGATTTCAAGTTAATCACATGTTAATTAAACAAATGAACAATTAAAGTTTATTATAAATGTTTAAGAATATTAATTTGTCCAATTAATAACAAAGCTGTAGTGGACAGTGTTGATGCCAGTATAAACAACTGTTATTGAAATTATAGAAGTTGAGAATAGATTTTGTCTGTGTGAACAACATCACTGTGCAAAAAGAGAATCCTGTCAAAGGCACCACAAATCTAGAGAGTGTGAACATTAATTAAACTACATATTTTGAGATGAGATATACTAAAGAATAAACCAGGCTAGTTACAGTACTGTAGCAGAAGTGACCAAAAATGTTGCCACCAGAATTTTTGGGACCTTATTTCAAGGGTACTGAAAATTAAATTTATCTTCCTCACATACACACACATTATGTATGAATCTTTCTCACCCCATTTTCAACACACCCAGCGGCAATTACTGAAATATGATTTGGAAAAATGTAAATAAATTGATTTGATGTTTATTTCATATATATATATATATATATATATATAGGAACCAAAACCAATGTTGGAAACAAAAGACCACTAGCCAAAATACCCTTAAACAAAATAAAATCTCAAAGAAGGACAGCAATAAAAAAAAAAAGACCTAAATGCAAACACCTACCTACTCAGTAAAATGAAGTGCCCAATGCCTAGATTACCTAAACAGAGAAAAAATGCTTGAAGTTAATTCCTATGAAAGGATGACCCTAGATGTAATCTGAGTTTCATGCTCACATGATCTTCAGATGAGTTGGATGGCCTTTTGTTCAAATTGTCTGAAGATTGCATGAGCATGAAACCCAATTTATGACTAGGGCCATTCTTTCATAAGTATATATATATATATATATATATATATATATATATATATATATATATATATATATATATATATATATTCCTCCCTTTCATTCTAGTTGTATAGCTCTGCTTTCTTGTCAGCTCATGAATTGCAACATGACTAGGAGTTTTCTTTTATGCCAAATTCTTCTCAATTTTTGCCAGCCAGTTTCTTTTCATTTCTGAAGGATGACTGTCATATATCACTTATAGAAGGACATATTAACAGTCATACTGCCACCATAAAACATCTCTTAGGAGAATTTTTGTTTTAAAGGAATAATAAAATATTGATTACTCATAGAAATGTTACTCACAATCAGATTTGTTTATTTTAATCACAGTCATTCAGCAGTATCTAATGTATCATTGTTTTCGCAGACTAATGATTCAAAATATCTCCAAACAAATAAATTCTTTAAATCTTAAACAATGCAAGCTCTCATCAGACCCTATAGAACTAAAAAATCACAAAGAGCTTTAGCAAATATCAACATTACAAAGAGCTTTAGCAAATATCAACATTACAAAGAGCTTTAGCAAATAGCAACATTACAAAGAGCTTTAGCAAATAGCAACATTACAAAGAGCTTTAGCAAATATCAACATTACAAAGAGCTTTAGCAAATATCAACATTACAAAGAGCTTTAGCAAATAGCAACATTACAAAGAGCTTTAGCAAATATCAACATTACAAAGAGCTTTAGCAAATAGCAACATCACAAAGAGCTTTGCCAAATCGCAACATCACAGAGATCATTACAAAACAGAAAATCACAAAGAACTTTAGCAAATATCAACAACACCAACAGCTTTAGTATCACAGAGCTTTACAAAATAGAAAAATCACAAAGAGCTTCAGTAAATAGCAACATCACAAAAAGCTTTAGCAAATAGCAAAATGACATCACTTGAAGACTTCCAACAGAAACAAGAAAAACTGGTAGTTCATGTAATTATAATAAATAGATAATCAAGATATTAAATTTTCACATTATCAAAAGGCAAAAAGATTGGAAAAAAGTCATTATTAGAAAGAATGGTAACTTTTAGTGGACTTGAGAAATTTAATTTCTTGAAAAACTGTCTTAATGAAATTTTTAATTTCTCCCAAAAACAAATACCAACTGTTTGGTCAGGTAATGCTGAATGTCTTCTGTATGGAAATGGCTAATTTCACTATTGTCATTACTATTACTATAATTTCCAAGCCTGAAACTAGTCCAGTTTTCAATTTTTATTTTATTAGGTTGTCCCAAAAGTTTGTAAACACTTGCAAAAAATTGAATTTTTATGCAACACAATCCAGCATAATCGAGACAAGCGATGGGTTCAGAAAGGGCAAGAGACACCGTCAGTTCCAAAACAAGATTGATTCGGCAAGAAAGTCATGTTGTGTGTTTGGTGGAACTTTGAAGGAATCATGCATTTTGAGTTGGTTCCGAATGGGCGTGCCATCAGTCCCGAACTTTACTGTCAGCAACTGGAGCGGGTCTATGAAAAGTTGAAGCAAATGTACCCAGCTCTGACCAACCGAAAGCGCCCTTTGATGCAACAGGACAATGCCAAGCCACACACTGCCAGGAAGACCAAAGACAAGTTTGAAGAGCTGGACGGCATTGAGGTTCTGCCACATCCAGCCTACAGTCCTGACTGTGCTCCATCAGATTACAGCCTTTTTTGTTCAATGCAACACTTTCTGAAGGGCCGCCGATTCGACTCGTTTGATAAAGTCAAGGAAGTGTGTCAAGAATTCTTTGATTCGAAGCTGAATGGTACTTTCACCAGATCCAAAAGCTTGCAGATCGATGGCAGAAAGTCTTGGAAAATGATGGTCTTTATTTTGAGGAATAATTTTTATTGTTTTTGTTATTAGTTGGTGAGTAAAATTTCAATTTTTTGCAAGTGTTTACGAACTTTTGGGACAACCTGATAGTTTAATTTTTTTTATTTTAGTTTAATTTTCTTTTTTTTTATGACCCTGCTTCCCTAAAGCTTCATGGCTGACACATACATACACACATAACACTGACAACTTATATCACTTGTGGGACACCAGCACAGACCCAACCCACCACTAGAACATATGGTAATCCTGTAGATACTATAAACATATATTTCTATATGTAAAAAAGAATATATCAATTTTTATACAGTCAAACAAAGTTAAGAAAATCAATGACACAGTGGAAAAATATTTCATGGGTGATGCATTTCATCCTTGAGGATTTCCTTCTACTAAAGTGAGTGCACATTGATGTGTCTGCACATGTGCATGAAGGAGAAGGAAAGAAATTTAATTCAAAAGATTAAAATTTCAGCATCTCCTCTTGTTTATGTGCATGTGCAGTCACATCAACATAAACATCACTTTAGTTTAATGAAGTCTTAAAAGGATGAAATGCATCACATAAAAAGTTTTTCTCCACTTTGTCATAAATTTCCCTAAAATAGTTGATATATAAAAATTTATATATCATTTTCCCATATATATATATATATATATATATATATATGTAATAAAAATATTACTGCAGTTGAAAATAAACCAGGAAACAGTAGTGTCAAAAAGTGCTCAATACACATAGAAATAAATAAAAATTTAACATGTAGGAATATTAGATATAAAAATTAAGAGATCAGCCGATTCCACTACCTTGGTTTCAACCTTTTGATATCTTCAGGTGATTTTGACCAGAATCACTTGAAGATACTGTAAGGTTTGAAACCAAGGTAGCAGAATAGGCTGAACTCCTAATATATATATATATATATATATATATATATATATATATACACACATGTTGATGCATATATTCTGGTTTCTTGCTTCTCAGCCAAGTTTGATCTTCAAAAATTTAAATTCAATTTCAATCAATATCTTCTGTGTTAATTCTTGTACTTTTCTTGTTCTCCCCACTTAATAGTTTTTTTTTTTCCAATATTCAGTAACACTCAATAACTCCTTGCATCTTAATGGCTTTATTGCCTTGCTAGGGGTGAAATGAATAATATATATGCCTATGTGTATGTGCCTGAAAGCATGCTTATTATTGATTAATAAAACATTTCATCTTTAATGAAACTTGTATAAAAGAGGGATTGTTGCCTTTATATATATGTGTGTGTGTGCGTATTTGAAAGCATATATATAATGTAGACATCAAGGTGTGCACACTTTCACATATTCATATGTATATACATGTACACACACAAAATCGGGAGGTAAAATTTTCTAAAAATGATTAAAACATCAGATTATGGTGGAGAGTAGAGCTTCTTGGTTGTGCAAAGAATTTTTCAGTACCCCTCATACATCTATATCCATACATGAACATACACTTGGTTTAGTTGCTATAATAAAAGAATGTGAAAATAAATATGAATGCTGACGATCTTAAATTCAAGCAAACATATATGTATGACAAGATTAATTCATGTCAGATGGAAGAAAGACCAAAAAAAGTATGTATCACTACTTGGTAAGAAAAAAAAACATTGGAAAAGTTAAAGTTGATGGCTGCCATGATTGTCACATTAAAAGAAAACTTATCTTAACAAAAATCAAACTGAAAAATGTTCATTTTTATTAATAAGGAATAATTTTAATTTCTTAGTTTCCTTTAGAAAAGTATCTGAGGATGCCAAAAACTGAAAATGAAATCTGTAAGAGATGAACTAAATTATTTAATAGCACATAGAATCTTATAATAATATAATTATATTAATATTATATCTACATAATAATAAAACTCTAATTTTGTTTGTATGTATGTGTGTTCCAGAGATACAGTTTAAATAATACATAATACCCCAACCAATTTAGGAGTATATTGTAACTGGATTTCCTGCCGAGTACGGTGCCAAATTTCATTAAAATTATACAAGTGCTTCTTGAGCTAAAGTCAGTTTTCTGTTTTAATAGAAAACGCTGTATTTGTTTTTGATAAACATTCTTATATCAATCCATATATATAGATAAACACTTGTATATTATATTCTAGCTACTATGCGTGAAAATAATAAATGTTCATAATACATTATAACAACATTATTAAATAAATTTAAATATGCGTAACTCAACATATATTTAGACAATTAATTGCACTACATTAGAACTATTTTATAAACAAATATATCAGATGTTTGGTGACTATTTGGTAAGTGAAGGGGTTATATGGGTGTCATTGTAAAATGTAATCAGTATTGTGGTATGATCCATCTCTCCCATTAATGGATCTGTCCTGAAAGGAGAATTCTGCTGATATGCAGAGTATATTAAAGATTACTGTTAAGCAATACATAGTCTAGAACAATTCTGCTACAAGTATATCTGGAAAATTATGTCTTATGACTTAATAGCAAATAAATAAATAGATATATGCAAATTTTCCACCATTACATCTTTTAAAATAAATCTGAGGAAGAAACGAGTATGTATAATAAAAATGTAATTATTATTTTGGAAAAATGAAACTAGGTGCACAAAAAGGAAGCATCCATACTTCAGTGTTATTTCAATAAATATGAATTTTCTTAAGTAGATTATTGCTCTTTGTCTTTTTTTAATGACCTTCATCTTTGAAAATTATAACAGGGTAAATACTAAAATTGGTATAAATAAAACTAATACTTGAATGGAAGGGTCATTTGTGTGATATCAGTTTGCAATTCCATTCTAAAAAAGATAAACATTTTATTACTTTTTTATTATGTTTGATCTAAGTAACATTGTTTAATAATTATTATAATAACTTGCATTGCAAATACAAAGTAAAATATGTGATAAAACTGATAATATTGTTATTTTATCATTTTGTATCATGAACTGCTTTTAAAAGTAATCCAATGCATTTATGTGAATTCTAGTTAATATTATAATAGAATTCTTTAATCACTTTAGAAAAGTCTTATATTAAAGTATCTGAAGATATCAAAAATTAAGAATGAAATCTTTAAAAAATTAATTAAACCAGTGGTTCTCAACCTTTTTTTACCCATGGATCGCTTTTACATTTAATTTTTTTTGGTGGACCCCCATAAGCATTCTCTGAAAGAAAAGCTTATTTTATTTTTTATTAATAGATAAGTTTAGGAATTATAATATAGAAATAGTAAATATATAAGCTTTATTTTGAAGTAAAACTAATTTAATGAAAATGAACTTGTATTTAACAACTAAATTCTATAGAACATTTATGTACACTAGTAAAATAACTCATGATATTAATTATTTTCAAAATATGTGAGTAATTAATAAATTAAAAAAAGTGCAGATTCATTCAATGAGATTCCTGTGGTTGATGCTGCTGAAGAGTTTAATACTGTTAATCCTTCCTTTATATACAGTGTGACCCGGATATAAGAGAAACCCGGATATAAGAGAGATATTCTCTGGTCCCAAATTAGAGCCATAACTTACCTAAACAAAATAGACCAAACGCGTATATAAGAGACTTCTTCTCCGGTCCTGACAACTCTCTTATATCCGGGTTACACTGTATAATGCTTATATAATTATATATTAAAAATTTTATTATTAATATTTCATTTTTTTTTAATATTTTATATTAATTAATTTATATTAATATATTAACATTTTATTTTATTAACATTTAAAATTAATATTATTATTTATTATTAATATGCTAAATTAGTTTATATAATAAATTTTAATCTTTATATAATTTTTATTTATATATATATATATATATATATATATATATATGTATAATTCTTTTTTTATATCCTTCTCAATTTTTATTCAACTTTTATAGTCTAAACATTCAGTAGAGTAAAAGGGATGCTAGCTTACATCACTTGATCTCATTTTCTGCTATTTTTCAAGTCGTTTTTAGTACTTTAATATAGCGTAGATTACTGTAGAAATTCCAATTCTCATCTGTAACAATCGTTCTGAAGGGAAATTACTCTATGGACCACTAAAAGTCAACTGTGGTCCTCCAATTTGCTATTTTTTTGTGTGGATCCCCAGTAATTTACACAGTTGAGGACCACTGAACTAAACTATTTAATAGTATGTAGAATCCACATGCATATTAGTCACCATAAATTTTCTGTAATGAATATTTAATAAATAACAATAAAAACTGAGAAATAGGAATATTTTTTACAACAATGTTTACTGTGTACAAGGTCCAAGAGCCACTCGAGGTAGAGGGTTACAGAGATACTGTTAGTTTATGGGGATATGTGGGGGTAGATAATGGTTAACTCTAGATTTGAATGTGTTAAGATTGTAGTGATCAGGTAAGCATCCTCTTGGGTGTCAGTGCCACAATGCAGCGGTTTGTGGGAAGAAGAACTTACATCTCACCAATGGAATATGGAGGGAATGAGGGTGGTTCACTACACTTGGTGTGCCATGGCAGGTATCAATGAGATACATGCAATGTTTTGTCAGCAGGAAATGGGTTGTATGGTAGAAAATAATTTGTTACCCACAAGGACACAGAGACACTTTTGGACTCTATCAAGATAGGAAAGTGAAGACTAGGTAGCTCCTCTCCATATATAGCATTACTCAATTTTTGGCCTGATCTGGTTCTAGTAAAGGTAGAACATAGCATGTGGAGTCAAGTGCTTACTAGTGTGCTACATGGAACTGACTATTTTTCCAGCATCTTTAGTGATGGATCATATGTATGCGTTCCACTTGAGGTCTGGCAGAACATCCTGTTCATCATGATAGGCGAAAATTCAGGGTTTCTTTGATGATGATGGAACATCACATGTTTGGATTTAGAAAAGTACATCTTCAAACAGAGGATATAAATTTAAACCATTATACAATAGAAAAAGGTTGCACAAATGTGCACACCAAATACTATAATATTCAGCACAAAAGACAGTGGGCTGACAAGGATCTCCACAACTGACTCTCCAAAAATGGGATCCATGGAAGAAAGATAAGGCTGTGTGATAGGATCATTTTTAGTGTTCTTAAAATGCACTTTTATACATCTAGCAGCTGGAACATGTTCATAAAGGTTTGTTTGAAAAGTGCTCTGTGATCCTCAATAGGAAAAATGCTGTTCTCTTCTATGAACAGCAAAAATAATGCAAGAAAATATTTTGGAACTTGCTTAGTCTGTTCTACTCAATCTGTCATATTCACCTGACCTTGCAGTAACTGATAATTAGCTTTTTCAACTGCTGCAAAACGTTTTGATGGGGATAAATGTTCTGTGATAAAAAAAAATAGATTTAAGAGTTTGTTGAAAAATATTTCACATCAAAACCTGTGGGATTTTACTCAAAGGTTATCAAAGAGATTCCTGATATGTGACAACAAGTGATTGCGATTAATGGTGAATACATAATTGAATAAAGTAGGATTTTACTTTAATAAGAATATTTTTTTCTAAAGAATCGGTTATCACTTATAGATTTCTAAAGAATAAAGTTGATAACCAAAAACTGAAATTCTGTATAACACAAAGTAATTGAAGCTTAATTTTGAAGGGTAAAACATAATTCCAAGCCAAAAACAAATTCTCCCAAAAGAAATATGACAGCAATTCTTTGCAAGTAATGGTGAATATATAATTGAATAGATATGATTCCATTTTATATTTTGATGAAAAAAGTTGATAAACAAAAAAACAGTAACTATTAGGTTGGTGCAAAAATAATGTCGTTTTCTCACGTAAAGTTGAACGTCAAAAACGACATTATTTTTGCACCAACATAATATTTATGACTGAACCTAATATATACCAAAACTATTAAAAAAAAATGATATTTTAACTCTTACAGTATAAAATTAAAGAAAAAGGGGAAAATCCAAACAAATGTTACATTCCTAAATTTAACATTTTTTGAAGAGTATAGTACTCTTTGAAGTAATCTGTGCACAATGGAGATTAGCATTCATTGAACCAAGTCATGACCATTTTTCAACTGTTTTTTTTTTCTTCAAGAAGCATGTATCTAGCACTGTTTTTGGTTAGTTCTTTCAACTTTATTTGCAGGCAAATACTCCCAGAAAGGATTTTTCTTTTTAATCATTTCACCCCCAAGTAAGGCAAAAATGCCACTAGTACACAGAGGGTTACAGGGAGTGAAACTGAAAGAAAAGACTAAGTATAGGGAGGATTGAGTAAAGGACAAAAGATGAACAGGATTGAAGAAGACAGAAGATGACAACTAACATTTCATTGTAGTTATCAGGGAAGCACATAAATGGAAGGGAATTCCACAGGTGGGAAGTGCGAGAAAATAAGCTGAGGTAGAAGTAGTAATTGCATTTAACTATTTCAACAGTAAACAGGTGGGATCGAGATGCCAATCTAGTAGCATACTTAAATTCGAGGCACCAGGGAAAAAAACTTGTCAGAGCAGTTGCCATGAAAATATTTATAAAAAAGACAGAGAGGTAAGCACACCATGTTGGTGAGGAAGTGACTGAAGTCGAGATGCCAGGTTAGAGTCGATTACATTACAGGCTCTTCTCTGGATTTTGTCAAGGACTTCAAGATGAATAGCAGGAGCACCAAACCAGATATGGCAGTAGTATTTAATACATAAACGAATGGTAGATTTGTAAATGTGCAAGATGGATTCTGCTGAGAAAAGTTTTCTGGCATGACATAGTGACACAACTTTCCTTGCAGTAGATGCAGCTATTGATTGGATGTAATTGCTCTACTTCAAGTCAGTTGAAAACATGAGGCCAAGAAGATGCAGTGTGTTGACCTTCAGAAGTTTAATGTTAATCATGCTGATGGCAGGAAGAAAAGGGTCTCTATGGTGGTTAAATGCAAGCAGATATAATGCAATGAATCCAAGTAAATAGTAACCTCATTAATCCTGGAGTTGTCAGTTAATCATTTAGTTTGATGGGTGTGTGACTGAGTGGCTAGAATGTTTGCTTTCCAACCATGAGACCCAGGTTCAAATCACATCATGGCTGATTTATCAGGGAGGTAACTTCTTAATGTTATCAGACTGGGGAGACAATCTCAGCATGCAGAACCTTTGGAAAGTGACTGAAAATCATATCATGCATTGACCAAAGCCATGTGAGTGAAATTGGGTAGACAGAACTATTTGAGAGTTATCGATGGTAGTGCAAGCACAAAGTCACAAATCATTGTGACTGAAGGTTTGAGCATACAAGCCATGTTCAAATGTGTCTGAGTAGGCATCTGCAACAGAGATTGGCTAGCCACCCTACTAGATAGCATACTCAGATACAAGCAGCCAACCACCACCATAATTTGTAAACAAATACTCCAGAAAATATATGATGTTGTGAATCGTAGTAAATAAAAACCTCATGACTCCTAAAGTCACCAGTTAACAATTTAGACTTCAATCATTAATGAATGATACCTATATTATTGGGAAAATGTTAAATCATCAATTGATGATATCTGCTGATCTCCAATGAAACATTAATTGATATCCACTGAGTTTCAATGGAATGTCAGTTGATTATATCTGTCAATCCCCAATGAAACACCAATTGATGATATCTGCTGATACCCAATGGAAAGCCTATTGATAATATCAGCTGATCTTCAATGAAACATTGATTTATGATATCCACAGATCCTCATTGAAACATTGATTGATGATATTGGCCAATCCTCAGTGAAACATCAATTGATGATATCTGCTGATATACAATGGAAGGCTAATGATATCAGCTGATCTTCAACAAAACATTGATATATCCACTGATACCCAATGAAACATTGATTTATGATATTCACTGATCCCCAATGAAACATTGATTAATGATATCTGCCAGTCCCCAATGAAACATCAATTGATGATATCTGCTGATACCCAATGGAAAGCCTATTGATAATATCTGCTGATCTCCAATGAAACATCAACTGATGATGCCAACTGTTTAAGAGTTAATCAGTTTTTTAAAACAAATATATAATGTCAAATGTACCACTTGGTAATTGGGAGAGAGGCTGAGTGGTTAGACTGTTAGCATTTCAATTATGACATCTAGGTTCAAATATTATCATGACTGAGTTGTCAAGGATGCCACCTGTGAGATGAACCCAGAATTTGAAACCACTGAAAAGTATCTGAAAACAATACCATTGTTTGATCCAAACATTATGAGTGAAATTGGTTAAATGAAACAAAATTGAAAGCTTTTAATGGTTGTGCTAGCATGAAGTTAAAGGTCATGGTAACTGTGAGTTCAAGTGCACTGACATCATTTAATTATTGATCACACCAGAGTATGTGTTCTCTCCCAGAAACTAATTAAACTCCACCCATCATAATTGTGTGTACTTAACACTGCATTAGTCACATGGGGTGTTTTGTTACCCTCAAATTTTTAAAGTAGAGGAATTTCTCAATTATTGTAGCTAATGTGTACATTGGTAACTATAAAAAAATCAATTTTACTGAAGAATGTTTTTGTTGTGGATTCCGAGATGAATTCGGTCTCCAAGGAATGACAAACGCAATAATTAAATATAAGAAATAAAATGTATTTACAAAATCATACAAAGAGTAATACTGTTAGTAAGTCCAGGAACGTGGTTAGTAGCAAATACAGATAGATATATACAGTCTCAAAGTAGGACTTCCTTAGAGTCTACGTGCTTGTAACTGACTTCTATCAAAGGTTACCTCACACTATCTCCGTTCGTAAATTCTCTCACTCTCCGTATATCCTCTCTCTATCCGACTACCAACACCCCCAGTCGACTGTAACTCTGGGTATTTAACGGCAGTAGTCCAGGTACACTTGGTAGAGTCCACTTATATGAAAAAGGGGTGGACCCCATAACAGTTTTACTACACTAATCAAGTATTTTGTATATACTAATCGAATTTGGGAATATAAAAATTTTAGCTTACTAATCAAAACCACATTAATCAAGGGATGCCTGTAGTAGTTGATAATTTGTTTTTTTTGCTCCCTCCCACTATTCTACTAACTCAACTGATTTTGTGTAGCATGTGGTGTGGTACAGTTGTAGTTAAGTTTTCATGGGAGGGAGGCATTGCCTTGTCTTTTTTGGGGTATCCTGTCACTCCAACCTGAATAATGAAGGGCAAGTCATCATATTTTGTATATATATATATATATATATATATATATATATATATGAAGAAATATAGTTTTGCATTGTGGGTAGTCCATTCTAACTATTATTATTCATTATTTTGTTTATCTATTTATTTGGATTAAATTATTTTGGATTAATTTTACTTGTTTTTATTTACTTTTATTTATTTTTTTCAGTTTTTGATTTTTTCTAGTAACATAGTAAAAAGATTTTTTGAGATGATTTCTGATCATTTATTTAGTAGTTTGTTTTGGTTTGGGAAGGTAATTATAGCTATTTTTTTGTATCATTTTTGGATTGATTCTTGTAGTCTATTCTAATGGTTATTTTGGTGGGAAAGAATAAATAAAAATATATAAAATAAAAATAAATAAAAACAAGTAAAATAAATTAATCCAAATAAATAAGTAAACAAACAACTCCTAGCAAAATAAGTGTTAGAATATGACTACCCACAAAGCAGCACTGACCTATATATATATATATAAATAGTCAAGAAAAAACCCAACACATGGGGCATGATGATTGTGTCTAGCATGAAACAATCTGTTACCTCTGAGTGCTGACTTCAATATTCACTTTTATATATATATATATATATATATATATATATATATATATATGTATGTATGTATGTATATATATAGTAGTATAGCTGACCACTCATATTTGAGGATACCTATCTACTAGGGCGTGTAGATAATCCCTGTTGAAGACGCTTGCTCAGGCACATTTTATGTTTATTCAACACCAAGAGAGCCCACCTGTGGTTTATACTGCAACTATGATGAGCATACCTTAGTTACAGGTTATGGGAAAGAGTGCATTATCTAGGATGATCAATAATTTGAACAAGGCAAGCACACTCAAGCTCTCGGACATGATGACTTGTGACTTCATGCTAGCACAACTATTGACAGACCCCAAGGGTTTTATCTACCCAATTTCATTCACAAGGCTTGGGGCAATCCATAGTATGGTTTTCAGGCACTTTCCAAAGGTGCTGCATGCTGGGATCGACCACCCCATTCGGATAACATCAGGAAGTCTCCTTCCTGATGAATCGACCATGGTGAGATTCAAATCCAAGTCATGGCCAGAATGCAAATGTCCGAACCACTCAGCTATGTGCATATATATATATATATATATATATAAAAAGAGAGAACAATAAGATATATCATCTGGTGTTCTTATAGATATTTTTATTTTTACAAAATAGTGCCTAGTGCATTTAATGGATGTCAGATTTCATTGAAAAATACATCCCTACCCCTACCAAAACATAACTAATAACTGATACATCAAAATAGAGACATAATGAACATGCAAACACCCCTTTGTCTGGTTGAATTTGATTTCTCTGTATCCTTGGAAACGTGAATTATGATTTTTGCTGTCTCTTTAAAACCCAGTAATTTTAAAAGTTACTCCAAAATTCGCTTGAGGATGAAATGGAACTAATGTTTTTAATTTAATTACAAAATTAAATTCGGACCTTTCAACTTCCATTTTTGAAACATGGTTAGAACTGTGAAGTGAAAAAAAACATATTTTAAACCAATTAATTCATAATATATATATATATATATATATATATATATATATATATATATATATATATATATATATATAAATGTAATGAAAAACAAACCACTTTAAGGTACCATTACGATAATTTATTTCACCTAAATCCTTTTTTAAGGATTCAGGATCATCAGGTAAAACTTCCAACAACAAATTTTTTTTTTTTTTTTTAATTCGTTGTTGGAAGTTTTACCTGATGATCCTTAAAAAAGGATTTAGGTGAAATAAATTATCGTAATGGTACCTTAAAGTGGTTTGTTTTTCATTACATATTAGCTCTGTCCTCACATTGAGCTCTCAGGATTTCATCCTGTTTGGATTTACCAATTCGGTTTACCAAGTTCCTTATAACTTAAATATATATATATATATATATTCTTTCAGTCCTGTAATTATGAGTTTAGCTAATGTAATATTGTTCTGTTCATGGAAATATATTATGTCTATTTTTGATGAATAATACTTTTCTCTGTTATTGTAGTGGTGTGTTTAACCTATAATTTACAATATATGTATATGCAACAAATTTATTATAATTTTCATTTCAATGAATAATTATAAGTCCAGTTCAAGTTTTGATTTAATGTATATTATAATAAAGAATGCTTGTTATGTTATTTTTTCCAGCAGTATGACAATATTTTACATAATTGTAACACTATAAGCATTTTTGCATTGGTGTGTATAAACATCCGAGGGGCCTATCCATTTTCAGAAATCCAAGGTGACAAAAAATATTAACATGCCTAAGCAGGCATCTGCAGCAGAGATTAACTATCCAGCCTAGCAAATATATTCAGAAATGGCTGTGATGACCATGAAAACACTTGGTACTACTTTTCTAAAATTAGGTCCCTTCATATTTCTTTGGTGAGATGTAAGTTCTACTTGAGCACCTTCTTCCCACTCCCAAGAGGATGCTTCCCTGATCACTACAATCTTAACCTGTACAAGTCTATTATCTTCCACATATGTTTAAATTTTGCCTCTTACTCTATAAGCCTCCCCTTTGAATGTCTCTTGGGCCTTGCACAGGGTGAATACTGTTGTTAAAAAAAAGTTAATTTTACTTCAAATTTTTTTCTTGAATATCAACCTGCTTCAGAATCTATCAAATTCTCATTAAACTGCCATCTTGAGTTTTATAATTAGCTTTTATTTTTTTGCATGTATTTATATTGAAATTTTTTGGTGGGTTTTGCTGTTGTGCAAAACGTACTAAGTTTTCTTGTACTTTTCTATTTTCGTCAGCATTTCTTTAGTATATTTTTATAAAATTATCTCGGAAACCCTGTTTATTTTAGGTTTATTCTTAGAGATTGTGGAGCCATAACTGACACTTTATCAATTATTTTCACAGTAATTATTCTCATATTTGACAATCATTGGATCTTTTAGAAGAGAACATTTTTTTTTCTTAATAGTTTCTTTTAAAATGCTATCATTATTATTTAATAACATCTACAGCACAAAAAAATTACAAGTTGTATGACTAAACTTACAGATATGTTCAAAGTTATTGTAGTGAGTTTCAATAAAAATAGAATAAAATAAAAAAAATAAAAGATATAAACAAAAATAAAAAGAGTTCAAATTAAAATAAGGCATTTGTGCTTTCCTTTTAAACCCTTATCTCTTTCTTTCTCTCTCTCTAGTCCTTCTCTTTCTATATTTCTCTCTCAACTAATGAGAAGGCAACCCTCAAATAAAAAGAAGAAGAAGAAAAGAATGAACCCGGATGACAATTACTATAAAGTATGATAGCCTCTCTGAGTTTTAAAAAAGTATTTAAATATGGCATGTCTGCTTAACCTTGATCAAGGGATTGTTGTTGAAAGCATTCTATCACTGACATTCAGACATTATATTTATTGGAACCATCATACATTGTCTTGTACCTAAACAGGAAAAATTAATTAAAAAAGCAATCCCTGTCACTTAATTTTGATGAAACATGTAGTAATAGATACATAACAGTTTTATTAAATTCAATTGACAAGGTTAATTTTTCATTGTATTTTTCCAGTTTGTCATGCATAGCCTTCTTCATCCATTAATTCAACCATTAAAATCTGTTGTAATCTCCATCCACTTGTTTCACTGTTGGGGTCTTTTAAGTTGGTCACAACATATACTGTATAACAAATTATCTAATATTGTAATCTTTTTTTATAATTCTGTCATTCAGAGTATTTGTAGAAACCCTTAACATAGAATTTAAAAAAAACTGTAACTTCAACTGCTGAATTGTGGCTTTAAATATATTAAAAATTTGAGGACGCACTTAGCCAATTAAGAGTTGACACATGCTCAGGGCATTACTATAAAGTATGATGGCCTTTCTGGGTTTTAAAAAAGTATTTAAATATGTGAAAAGTGGCATGTCTGCTTAACCTTGATCAAGGGATTGTTGTTGAAAGCATTCTATCACTGATATTCAGGCATTATATTCATTGGAACCATTAAGCATTGTCTTGTACCTAAACAGGAAAAATCAACTAAAAAATTAAAAAGCAATCCTTATCTCTTATTTTTAATGAAAGCTGTAGCAATACATACAGTGGAGGAAAACAAATATTCGTACATATACAAATTCTTAATTTACTATATTTTCAATTAATGAATAAACATACTTTTCATATAATTAACTGTACACAAATACATAATAACTAAATATGATAGAAAACAGAAAAAAAATTGATTTAATAGAAATAAATCCCATTTATCCATTTTAATGGGTAAAAAAGTATTCGTACAATACAAAAAAGAATACATAATCTTCATTTAATATTTTGTAGAACAACCATTATTCACATTCTATATTTATTCATTAATTGGAAATACAATAAATTAAAAAAGTTTTACATGTACGAATATTTGTTTCCCCCCCACCCCACTGTACATAAAAGTTTTCAATTGACAAGACCAGTCTATTTAATTTTTCATCACTTGAAGACTTCCAGCAGCAGCAAGAACAAAAATGGGTAGATAGATATAGATATTATCATGCTGTTAACCTTACATACTACCAAAAATTAAAAGGATGGAAGAAAATTATCCGAAGAAAAGAGCAATATAAGTAGACTTGAAAAGTCTAATTTCCTGAAAAACTGTTTTAAGAGAAAAATCTTATAAATTTCAACAGTAATATTGAATGTTTCCTGTATGGAAAAGGCTAATATCACTGTTACACAAATATTATATTGATGCCTCTTACAATTTGCTTTTTCTAGCATATGAGCCTTGACCTGTAGGTTTTTTGGCCAAATCATATTAAACCACTGGGTTTCAGATGATATGTTAAGCAATATCAAGTCTGTTCAGTACCTAGATGAGTGACCACTTGAGGATATCAGGTGCTGTAAGCTTGGATGTACAGGTGGTGTAATGTATAATGGTGTAGAATTGGAACTCAGAGAGCCGAGTTCCAATTCCATTTGGGTTCATTATATTTACTTATACACAAATATCTTTGGGAAAGGTATGGATCTCCTCCTACTGTATGGGTTAATTATTATGATTTGCATCAGTAAACCATTATTATCTCCTAAAAATTCTTAGAATCTGAAAATATTTTCTGGCTTTACATAATATGCAAAAAGTCATAGAAAACAAATCAAGCAGCCTATAGTTATAGAATGAGGCAATTCTGAGAGAATTAGAAGTCCTACCTTGATTCATTATTGGTGGCCACAATCTTAATTGCATAAGTTATGCAGATGACACAGTGTTGATAGTAGACATAAAAAGGAAACTACAAGAATTTCTACAGAAAGTAGTGAATGAATATGAGAATAAAAGACTAACCATCAATTGCAAGAAGATAGAATGTATGGTTAATAGCAAAAGGGACAGCCAAGAATGCAAATTACAAAATCAAGCAAGTACAAAAATTTAAATATCTCAAAAGTGTTATTACAGAGGATGGAAAATCCGAAGACACATTTGGATCGTGAAAATGCCTTTCGAAAGTGAAAAAAGTATTAAAAACAAGAAAATTTTTGTTAGAAACAAACAAAAGAGTATTCAACTGTTATGTACTATCAGTCCTCCTATATGTTAGTGAATTTTGGACAATCTTCTGACAGATGAAGAAAAGACTTGCAGCAACAGAAATATGGTTCTACAAAACAATGATGAGAATACAATGTACTGAATATTTGAGCAATGATGTAGTTTTAGGAAAAATGAGAACAAAAAGGACACTTATACTTAGCATCAGAAAAAGATAGTTAAAATTTCTACAGCACATTGTGGACTCTGCTAGGAAATGCACTATTCCTGTTATAATTTTCATCATCACAATCTTACAAAATATATAACAAGCATCCATTGATTAATCATTTTCAAACTAGCCCATTGATTGGTCAGTTCTGACCAATCAAACTGCCTGCATGCGACAAATCTGTTTTACCGCATTTTCCATCTGAGCCAGTCACATGATTCACGATGATATATAAACAGAACACATGTAAACTCCCTCGAGTTTCTTTTCATTCATCTCTATCTCTCTCTCACACGTGTCTTATTCCTTGCTACCAAGTACCAAGATGTAATCTTCAAGAACTCCCATCTTAACTAATGCAGTCAGACGTTAAAGATCATTACCAACATTCACACAAGGATGAACTCTAAAATCTCTTCTGAACTCTTACAAACTTGTACAATACACAATTCCAAACATGCTAAAGAAACTTTATTCTTCTAAACTACAGTTTAATAATTACTTTCACTTTATGAACTTAGGTACAAATATTTACCTAATCTAAGAGACACAACTCTGACCTTTTCACTCAGTATTCATGCATGTATATCAAACATTAATAAATTCAATTGTTACATTTTGAAACAATATGTTTATGAATCTTTATTCTCATTCTTGTATTAATTGTTGTGGATGGAAGATTATTGAACACACAATTTTAAGCCTTCTGATAATTCAAACCTTTTATTCCTCTCCAACACACATCACACATCTGCAACAACATAATGGGGAAAGAGGATTTAGAAAATTTGACACTGACAGGACATATTGAAGACAAGAGGGTCAAAGGAAAGTGGTGCCTAACCTACTTAATGAGCTTGTCTAAATTGATGGCAGAACAGGATCTAGGAGAGGTAGCAAAGGACAAAATTTAGTAAGATATAAAAAAAAGAAGTTGTGGAGAGCCATGATCGTCAGCATCCCGAAGGCAAATGGCACATAGAAGAACAAGTGGTTGGGTCTTAACAAACAAAATCTGCTGGAGCTTATGCACACATTGTGTCTTTATAATCGAATTTAGCCAGGAGGTGTAACGTTGTGTTTGGTCTTCACTGATTACTTCTTATAGCAATGTTTGCATTGTCTGTTTACAATTGATAGAGGACTGAAGCTTTTTCTTCTTACTGAAAAGTTCAGACACAAGCCTCAAACAATTCCCAGCTATTGATGTACACATTGTTGGACAATGTTTTGAGTAGAAATTCTCAAGTTGTTCTTTATGTGCTAATTCAGTTGTATACAAATTTACTGATTCAGCCAAATTCTTGTCAACCCAAGAATAAAAAAAGAAGGGGAAAATCAGAAATAACTGTATGACAGGTGCTGTAAAGATTTTGTCCCAACCCATTTCACAAAACCTGACGAAATGACCAAACATCATATGTTTCTTTGGAAGAGCTTGTTAGCTAGGTTGAAAATTTTTCAGCACCCTTTTATGCTAAAATCAGAACTTCTATTCTAAAGTAATTTCATTATGATTCTTTTGATAAAGTGATGTGAGACAGCCTGAAAATATAATAATAATAGGAATAATAATAATAATAATCATAAAAGTCTGAGTTGCATAAATAGAAAACTGATCAAATTATATTAATCTTAATCAGCCTGCATTATACTTCAGCAATCAACCAATCATCTTGCTTCATTCTTTATCAGTCAACCAATCAGATTATGTCTTTTTTATTTTTGCACAGACTTAAACCTCTGTAGGAATATAGAATGAAAATGTTAAAAAAGACAACATTATAAATGCATACATACATGCACAACAATATTAGAACATTATAAATACACACACACACAACACACGCATCAATGAAGTTTTTACTTCATTTCTCAAAGGGAACTCAAAAATCAAGTGCTATATTCCTGGAAAAAATATAAAAGCTTCAGACCTAATTTGGATGGTAAGGGATATGGCTGAGCCAGAGATTATGTTAGTACTGACCCATGTGTCAACCTCTGGCTCTTCACTATTCACTGACAAATTTTACTTTGGCTTCACAATGCTGCAGGGGTTAGGTGAGAGCTGCAGTTTTAGAGAACAGGAGCATAGACAGTTCAGAGAACATTGTGTTACCATGGTGCTGACATTTTCTGATTTGATGATTGCCAAAGAAAATTTTCCCAAGGAAACATCTCTCTCTCTCTCTCTCTCTCTCTCTCTCTCTCTCTCTCAGTGTCTGTATGTATATGCGCTTGATTTAAAAAGAGAAGAACAGGCATTTTATATGCCTTTCTCTTTTTTTATAGCCATCAATTTATACTTCCTCTTTTTTCTTTTCTTTTTTGAGAAAATCTTTGACAAATGTTTTAAACAGAGAGTAAATAAAAGTAAGCAGAAAAAGCAGAACCATTATTACCAGACCCAAACAATAGAAGAATTTTTTCCAGAACTAAGAGAAGAGCTTTATTTGTTCCACTGAGCATCTTCAGCTTACAGACCAACATTGATAGGAATTTACTTGGTTTCTTTATCTTATTTCACAGAACTAAATGAATTATAAAAAGATAGAATTTTAATGGATTTTTTTTATCTGCAAGTTTTTCATAACTTGCTAGTTTTAAATTGGTTATTTATTTTTTATTACAGACATCAGTGGAAACTAGAAATGCCAAGTGAATATGAACATGATTATGCTTTTATATGTATGTCTGTGTAAGAAATGTAAGAAAGAATATTTTTATAATGTATTTGTGAAATGATTGAATGATTTTTTTTTATGTCTGAATGAAAACAAACATGGCTGTTAATCTCTATGTGAATAAATAAACAGATTTCGGTGTTTTCACATAATTTTTGTTGAATTTTTATTGTTGCTTTATTCTGTATATATATATATATATATATATATATATATATATATATATATATGTTATACTCTCTTTCTGATTTACACTACATGTCAGCCTGATGTGAGCACTAACAAAGCAAAACACAAAATAAAAATGTTGTTTTCAGTACATGGGCTACAAGCATCACATCCTGTTCACAAAACAAACCACTGCAATAAAATACAATAGCCCCTCAAAAACAATTGTCACAGTTGTGGGACAAAAGGCCACCTGTTGGCACATAGGTGCACTATCACCATCACTGGCTTTATCACTTCTCCCATCACAACCATGTCCTTGCCCAAGCTTCCCTAATCTCACCCTTCACATTCAGAATGCAGCCAGCTCTGACGCAGCTGTATCTTGGTGATGCCATATTCAACCAGGATCCAACAGAGAAATTTCACTCATCCTCACCACCATGATACCATTTAAATGATATGATCTTAGACCAGAATCCAGCAGTGACATTTGACTTGATTGATGTTCAACATCTACACTTAATCCCTCATTGCCACCACTATAACCTTCACAAACACTGGTGTCTACACATGAACAATTTTTGCCAAATTTCAAACAACTATATACATATTCTGAATTTTGACAAATAAACACTGTTGAAAATTTAAGCCTTGTTTGTTCCTTTTCTTTGCAACCAAATGTTCATCACAACAGCTCGTGTCAGGAGTGGGATAGTCATTAGAAATTACAGAGATTGGTGTCAGGAATCCAAAAGTAACAGAACTGGCATGTTGACCACATTCCCTGTGTGAAGAGTCAGATGAGTTTAGTGAAGTTTGGACAAGGCCAAGGTTGTGAAAAGAGAAATGATTATGTTGGTAACAGCAACAGTGCACCAACAGGTGGCCGACTGGCTCATAACTGTCATTTTCAAAGCAAAGCAAATCTGATGGTCCCCAGGGACATCTTTTTTTTTTTTAGCAGAATGTCTGTGAGTGGCTATTGTATTTTATTGTAGGGATTTGGTTTGTTGACCGGATGTGATATTAAGAACTCATGCACATAAAACAATTTTTTTATTTTGTTGTTTTGCTTTCTTGGTGCTCACATCTGGCTGACATATAGTGTGAATCAGA
>OZ010575.1:31930748-32018248 GCA_963932145.1 Acanthosepion lycidas
AGACACATTTGTAGTGTTGAAACATAATTGTAATTGTGTAGCGATTTTTAACATGTTTTTGTTTTAATATCCTAAAATAAAGAAATTATATATAATTTAAATAGTATTTTCATATGCCAACTGATAGATAAAAAAGAAAATAGTTCACATGCTAAAAATGTAAGAAATAATAAATTGAATTGCTTGATAAGGGAAGCAAACTTGAATCAGATAGATAGATAGATAGATGGATAGATAGAGAAAGAGAGATGAATAGACTGAGATAAGGAATATCCTTAGAGAGATAGATATGAAGAGACTGAGACAAGTAGACAGGAAGATAGATGATATAAAGAGAATGAAATAGATATTTAGGTAGTAAGATAACAAAGATAGATATAAATTGAGATAGAAAGAAAAAAGAAAGAAATAGATTAAATTTAAATAGATTGAAATAATTATGGATAAATAATTATTGGCCGATTTTATCATTGTGATATTTTTACATTATAAAAAGTATTAAGAATAGAGTAGCTAAAGTCCACAAATTGGAGGAGTGAGTTATCAATGTAAATGTTCTGACTTTGAATCTGCAGTTTATCTCCCTTTAACTCTCTGTCTCTGTTTTTTTATTTTTAAATGTGCTTTTTATGAAAAAAAATTTGGTGAGGCATGAATAAATTTTCATTTGCCACCAAGAGAAAAAATGTTTAGGAACCACTGCTCTAGATATATTAGGTTGGTGCAAAAATAATGTCGTTTTCTCACATAACGTTAAACGTCAAAGACGACATTATTTTTTGTAACCTAATAGTTACAAATCCATAGATTTCGCATTTAAGTAAATGAGATCACATTTTTTGTGAGGAAAAAGGGAAAGAAAAAGAGAGAGGGTACATTGAAATGAAGAAAATAAGATTATATATATGATGTTATGTTTTGTCTTGCATGGATCTGTAGTGATCTCCTGATCACAGGAAATTTAAAAAAAAAGCCCTAATTCCATGATTTAATAGAAAAAAGGAAACCACAATACTGGCAGAAAATTTAGTGACTACTTTTCTCCTCATCCTTTCACAAAGAGAGCATGTGGATTTGAAATACTGCTCCAGGAATAAAAACCACAGATAAGTTTTATACAAATATCACTTTCTCATGTTTAATATTATCTTTTAATGACAGACTTACCCCTTGCAAATAATTTATTCATTTACCAAAACAAACATAAAAATCAGAAACATTTATTAACAACCACATTGCAAGAACTTTCATACATCTACCAAACTAGTACAACCAAATCCTTCTGATAATGAATCCTTCTATATATATATATATATATATATATATATGTATAAATGCCTCAATTTGTGGTTATAATGTACATATGTTATATTTTACTAACCAAAAACAGGAGTCAAACAAGGCCTATAATAACAGATGTAATACAAAAAGTAGATAGGATTGTATATATGCATCTGTGCATGATTGTATGTAACAGTGTAATATAATTTTGGAGATTTTTATTCATCCAGTAATCCAAGCATTTTTTCTGTCACAGGACATATATATAGATATATATCCCATGCTGTTATAACAGAAGTTGTGCCAGGAAAGGTGAAATGCTGTAAGAAACCAGGGCACAAATTTACTATACATAACCTTAAAATTCTAGCATTTGTCAATCATTTGCATGTGTAGTCACATGAATACAAAAAATTTTACTCTGATGAACTCCTAAAGTATGAAATGTGTAACAAGAAAACCTTTTCCACTTTGTCATACACTTTCCCCAATATTGTTCTTTATATATAAAAATATATATTGTTATCTCATATATATATATATATATATATATTGGTTTAAACCTGGGTCATGTAACCAGTTATCTGTTTGGATAAGTCTTGTTCTTATGTCCATCGTCTTTGTCATGTTGAATTGATAATGTTAATTATACTTTATGAATATGTCCTGAAGATGGTTTATTGGACCGAAACGTCCGACGTTGACATCATATTAACATTAAAACAGCATAATTGCATATAAGGATTTTTGTTTGTTTTTTCCGTATATTTTTCTTCATATATATATGTATATATATGTCATGGGATCTTACCCATAATAATAATAATGGACTATTCCATACTTAATAAATACTGCACCTCAGGAGTAGGCATGGAGTCAGTTGTTCAAGTCGAGTCAAGAGTCGAGTCAGAGGCAGACCGAAACAGAGTCGCATTCAGACAATTACTGCAAGACATTGGAATAGTGATACTGGTCGAGGCTACATTGTTTTCTCTACTAAACCTGATTGTTCATACTAACACTTCTACTTCTCTGTATATATTCCTGTTTGTAATATATCTGTGTTATTCCATACCTATGTTCGCATTCTTCTTTATTGGTTCTACCTTGGACTATCACCATGGTACAAGGAACCGGACCATAACAATATATATATATATATTACACCTACTTATTTGACATTAAAATAGGAACAAAGAAAGGAAGGTGAGTAAACAAATCTTCTTATAAATCTGGAGACAGAGTGAATAAACGCCAAAATATAAAATCATGTATAATTAATTTTTTGCAAACCAAATATTGATTTTAATTTTTTTTTTTTTTTACTTCCATCTGTTACACATACCAACATTTTTATCAGTTTAAACATTATTTTTGCTGCATACTCAATTTTGAGTAGACATTCCATTTACAGTTTAAAATAAACAGAGCATCTACTCAAATATGGGTATCCACTAAAAACAACGTGAACCTTGATGTAAGCTTTCCTTATTGATATCTAGACTTTATGAATTTAAGTGTACCCCTGGACTGGTGGAAGGTTTCATCATTTTACAGTTGAAATTGCTTGATGTAACTATAAGTTCTATGCTAACAGTTTCTTCTCTCACACTTCTTGCTTGAGGAACTCTCTAATGGCTTCTTGCTTTCCAGTCAACTTTGATCTTGAAAAATTTAAATGCAATGTCTTCTTAATTCTTGTTCTTTTATTGTTCTCTCTTGTTAATAATGTTTTCTTTTTCTCATATTCTCTCACACTCAGTAACCCCTTGCATCTTAGTGGCTTTATTGTCTTAGTTGGTGTTAAATGATTATTTAAAAAAAAAGTTTTATCTTATTTACAGGTTACTCATTTTCTCTGACAATTCCTATTTCAAATTCCTGCCATTACAGTATGATACAAAATTAGAAAATGATAGTTTATTATATGAGGGGAAGTTGAAAAGTTCTCAAACAATCCTAGATGGACTCTAGAAAAAAAATATGTGTAGTCATTTGATCAGATTTTGGGAAGTAAGTTGGGCTGAGAACTTTTCAGCACCCCCTTGTATAAATAAATTTCATTTCAAAAAGAGGCAAATCTAATCATAGTTAAAGTCTCTAATAAACTAAATAAATTAAAGAGAAATTATAATAAATCAATTATCGTAAGACAGAAAATAAATTACATTTCTAAGGTGTTATTGATTTGCTGAAAATAGATGCAAAGTATATATTTAATCCATTCAAAAAGTGTTGGTTCAACATTTTCAAACAAATTTAGTCCCGACATAATTACAACAAAAATATTTATCAAATAAAATAATGTAGTTTATAAATATTCATTGAAGGATTTTACGGTTTCGAATCAGGTTGACAGAAGAGGTTTTTTTTAATGTTTCCAGTATTCTAATTTCTAAAATAGGTGTTTAAATTTGATTAATAGATGTAAAAGAAAAAAAAAAGAAAAAAAAAACAACTACCCAAGTGTTTTTATAAAAAGAAACAAAAATAAAATGAAAGATATGTCACAAAAAAAGTGGACTAATATACAACATTTGTGAAGGCAGGAGTGTACAACAGCCGAAATGTCATGAATATGATAATAAAGATGAAGACAACAGTTCAAATGATGCATCATTACTTCCATGAAAAGTGCTCAGACAAATTACATTCCTTGATTCCGTCATGTCTAACCTTCATGCCTAGGACCTACCATACCACTTACATAGTAGCAAACCACCTACATTCCATCATCAAGAAGTAAGTTCCACTCAAACAGCTTCTTCCTGTGGAACAGACTCCCAAGATTATGTTTCCCTGATCCACTACAATCTTAATTTGTTCAAGTCTAGGGTTAACCATTATCTTCCCCTCTTATCCATATGACCTGCCCTTAACATAACAATCTACCTTAAGTAGCCCCCGGGCATTTTCCAGGTGAACCTTAGAGTAAAAAAAAAGTGTAAATAGTTACAATATCTCATCTCAGAAATATAGACAGATATAACATTTCCTTTAAGAAATTTGGACAAGTTGAGACTACATCTACGACTAAATGTAAAAAAACAAAATGGCCTAGAATTCTTATTATTTTATATGTTGTGTTCCTTCAAGATGTGAGAAAGTCATTGCTCTCCAATAATTCCTGTCCTTTGTAGCTCTCAGCAATGTTTGCCCCTTAAACTTCCTCTCAATCCCTCATCTGCACCCATTTACACAAGCTTGTTAGGTATATTAATCTCTGTTAATCTCTGCTTTTCTTACCTTCTATGAGTGTTAAATTCTCTAAACCCTCATTCCTTATTATGAAATTTGAACTTTTTCTGGTTCTAAGTACAATTGTTTCCATTTTCGATAACACTCTGTCATTGCTCACATGTTCCATTCATGATATTCTCAGTATCCTTCTGTAGAACCACATCTCTGTTGTATCAAGTCTCCCATTCACTTGTGAGGAAACCATTCAACTTTTACTGCCATTTAGGTGGAGGTCATAAATTAAATAACAAAAAATATCTGAGTAATATCTGCTTGTTAGCCTGCATTCCAGGCATTAACACACTTGTGAAAGTGGACTACAGTTACTATGTTTTGAAGATCCAAATTATTTCTAAGTAAAATTATTTATTCTAACACAAACAGCTTCACCTAACTATAAATAAGATGAAGAAGCTATTAAATTATATTTCACTGGCATAAATCTCTTAAAAATTCCAATAAATTCCTTAGATGTATCATTTACTATTAAAGGTCTAAACAATCTCCATAATCATTACCAATACAAAAACCTTCTTGATAAATACAATGTTATATATGCATTCTCATGTCATTTGGGAGAACGTACTTCCAATACAAATATTTACAAAAAAGATTAAATTTTTACATTGGTCATACAAGCAACACACTTTCTCATAAGTTAACTTGTCACTTATTGAAACTTAGTGCAATTTGGGCATATATCATTCATCACATCACAAACAAGCAAAATACATATATATGATAATACCAAAATTCTATACAGTACATTCTGTAAAGAAAGGTTCAGAATATTCAAAGTTATTATTATAAAAAAAAGAACCAGCATTAAATAAAATACATTTCACCACAAGAGCATTTAAAATGTGTGTAAAATATTAGGTTGGTGCAAAAATAATGACGTAATAATGTCGTTTTTTGACGTAACGTCAAAAAACGACATTATTACGTCATTATTTTTGCACCAACCTAATATTTAAAATGCATACAAAATAATTATAACTAGAAAAACCTGTGAAAAGTTCATGGTTTTCCTATTTGAATTTTTTGATGAATCTTAATTTTTAAGTCAATGACTGAATAAGCTCTTGGCAAGTTTTATGACAATAAAATATCCATAGAAATATCACATCATTAAGTATTTGAGCTTAACAACTTCAATAAAATATTACAATAGCAATCATAAATGAATGTTGGTCATTAGTTCAAGAAATGCGTAGAAATGAAAAGATTTGAAATTGACAACTTTTTACATTTCAATAAAACAGCCATTAAACACTTCTATCTTCCCTTCCTTCTTTCTTTCATTCATTTGCTCACTGAAACCAAGTAGCATTTCTGATATGTGTTCTGTTTTTCCATGCAATCAAGATGGAATAGTATATTATTTAGAAGGTATATTATTTAGCAGGGCATAAAATACTCACAAAGTAAAGAACAAGCACAATTATATTATTATATAATGTGTCTAAAATATTTATATAATCATTTCTGGTGCTATTAAGCTTTCTGAAAGTGATCTCCACATGATAAAGATATATTTAAAATTGAACATTAACATTCCAAAGATGCTAGGTCATACCTCACAAATTATTGTCTATGATACTGACAATGAATAAAACATTTGAAAACAATCAAGCAAAACAGAACACAAAGATATTATCTGCAATATTTATCAAGATGTATAACAATTTATTTTAAAATTTTAAAATGCACTAAAAATGAAACAGACAAACTTGAATTTAATAAAACATTATATATTTATATATATGTGTGTGTGATAGGATAAAGAACAAATAGGAAACATTTATCAATCTAACATGTTTCACATTTATTAAAACTTCATCAGAGATTGAAAGAAACCAGATAAAAAGATAGATCTTTGGTATTTAATAAAGAAAATATAGTCTCAAACTTGCATCTCCATTTGTAGTAGATACTACTATTTCATCTGGCGTGCTTTACAACTCAGTTACATAGAGCTATGCAGTCCAGCAAGGCTCTATTTTCTCTTTTAAGCACACTTCCTCATTTAGATATGAGTTTCAAGAAAATATCTGAATGAAGTGTGCTTCCCTTAAAAGGGAAAATAGGACCTTGCTGGACTGTGATGCTCTCTGTAGCTGACGATAAAATAATATATTACAAATAATTCCATCAATTTCATATTGTATATATATATATATATATATATATATATAATTAATACAAGTAAAAGTTTTGTCACTTAGCTGACTGATATTACCTTCAGCATTCTGACTCCAGAGTTTTGCAGATGAACCCGTCCATCTACTTGTCAGGGGGTATCAGCAATTGACTGCTTATAAGCTTCTTGATTTTTCTTTTTAATATGCACTTATCATTGGTGAGGGTTTTTGGGGCTTCTTTTCATCGTGTAAGGTCTGATCAAAGAATATCAGTGCTGTTGCTATGGCAACAGAGCTAAAGTATGCAGAGTAAGGTGCTGGATACAGATTGACCTTGGTCTGTCATGCATACACACTTAGTTATAAAATTCTTGCTTACTTCCATTGTTTATAGCAGTGCCTGAAAGGAAAGAGTGTTCCATTAGTGACCATTGCTTCTGCAGCAGTTTTTGGTCAAGATCAACATTTCCAAAGTCCAACAAAAACATTATTCCCCAGATCTTGTCTCTTGCGACTTTTTCCTTGTTGATTTTTTTTTATTTTGTAAGATGTTTATGTTGTTAGAACTTTACACTTAAGAAATCTAAGTATGTGTTATACATACACAAACACACATATATATTTTTTTCTGTTATCATAATGTGGGATATTTAATAACAAAAATGATGAAAAGAAAAAGATTATAAATGAATTTGGGTAGATTGCAAAAAAAAAAAATCCTTTCAAAAATTTGGAAACTCCCAGTGCCTTTTGCTCATGCATATGTATAGTCACAATAACATAAACAAACCCAATCCGATGAAGTCCTAACCGATTTTTTTTTTAAACTGTTCTTGATATATAAAAATTCATTTATCATTATCCCATATATATATATATATATATATATATATATATATATATATATATTGACAGCATATTTTCATTTAAACATGCCTGATTAAACCATTTAGAAATATTGCATTTGTTTATTTTCAATATACTGAATATATATATTGAAAATAAACAAACACAACATGTATAAATTGTTTAATAATAATATATATATATATATATGTATATATATATATATATATATATATATGAAGAAATACTCTCTTACAGTTAAGGTGTGCTATATTTATGGGATAAAGTGCTCAATATCAGAGGTAGAGCATGATACAAAAGTGAACATTGAAGTCAACACTTAGAGGCTGTTTCATGCTAAATGCAATCGTGGCCTGACAATTGTGTCTAGCATGAAACAGACTGTCGCCTCTAAGTGTTGATTTCAATGTTCACTTATATATATATATATATATATATATATATATATATATATATATATATATATTTCTTTAAAATTTATTATATTCATGTAGGAAGAGTGTTCAAAATCATAGACAACATTTGTAGATAAGTTTTGAGGATCACTTGAGGTGTGAAACTGACAGTTATCATGCAGAGTTGTGCATGTATGTATATTTGTAAGCAATTACATACACAGGCCAAAACCAACATGCACTTTCTCCATCAATGGCTTCACTAATTTCAGCTTTTTCACACACTTCACAAATTCAGATTTCTTTAACAAACACTGAACAGTTCAGTTATATGCAATTCAATGTGGCTAAAATAGAGGAGGGAGGAAGAAAAAACAATCAATACTTTTGGAATTTATGAGTGACCATTGTCCAACAGTCATAGTCAATGTCAGAAAATGACCAACTCTGTTCCAAAATGTTCTACCCTATTTCTTGTTTTGAATGGAGCCACTGATTGTATATTTGCTGAAGCAATTAGATATATAACAGTAAATTAGATAAATCAACTTGCAGAGAAAAGTATTCAGAGACACTAACATATGAAAAAAAAAACTTTAATTCTTAGTCACATTCACACATATATACATGAATGTCTGTTCTTTGTCAGGGTTGACAATGAGTGTAACAGCTCTTTTCTGTTTGTTACCAGAGCCTTGTTGATGGAGTACAAATTACTGTTTATTTTATTCATGTTAAGATATGTTTTGTGAGCAGAAATGATTGATTGATAAAAACTGTCGAAGTTTGTGTTTATAAACAATAATTTTGATATTGCTAATCAGATGCTTCTCTGCAGCTGAATGGTTAACAGCATGTAAAGTCAAATGACCATTCCCATATAAATTAAAGGTTCAATTCCTGTTGGAGAGCACATATTTTCTACGAAGTTTTTCGAAGATTCAGTGTGGTAAATGTAAATAATACTGTTTAATTAAAAAAACAAAGCATTTACTTAAATAAATTATATCTATAAAAATAACATATAAACAGAAAATATATTAAGTAATTATCAGACTTAATCCATTATATATATATATATATATATATATATATATGTGAAAATATATAGAAAATAGGAATGAACTGGTTAGGTAAATAATCCAAAGTTCTTTAGTATTTTTGTTATTATTTTTAAAAAATAGTGCTCGATACAAAA
Source organism: Acanthosepion lycidas (assembly GCA_963932145.1). Lineage (NCBI taxonomy): Eukaryota > Metazoa > Mollusca > Cephalopoda > Sepiida > Sepiidae > Acanthosepion > Acanthosepion lycidas. The sequence goes on from OZ010575.1 coordinate 31,939,874, forward strand.
GTAGAGCATAAATATAATTATTTATTTAAAAATATGATTCCAACATGATACATAAGAGGTCTCATGTTTCAAAACAAGAGCCGAAAACTACAATATAATTATTTGAATTAAATTGAGTTAAAGTAATAAAATAAAAAAATAAATAAATCTCCATAGACACGTAAACCAGACTAGGCAAAAACATCTTCCGTTTTAAATTTAGACACCCCCACCTTACCTTGACTTGACATCTATGAAAGTAACTCTATACTGATACAAATTATTAACACTCAACACCCCTATCTATTTTAAACAATTCGCCCTGGCTGTTACCATGGAAATTTTGATTTCAATTGTGAATATACTATTAAAACACGTAAATTTCAGAAATAAGTTATTCCAAAAAAAATTTCGCTTGAAGATGGAACAGAGCTTACTTTAATTCAATTTAATTCAAATAATTATATTGAAGTTTTCGGCTCTTGTTTTGAAACATGAGACCTCTTATGTAGCGTGTTGGAATCATATTTTTAAATAAATAATTATATATATATATATATATATATATATATATATATATATATATATATATATATATAGGGAAGAGATTATAGTAGTTCCAATGAGAGAAAAGTGTGTATATTAAAAAGAAGAGAAAAAACAAAAACATTTTTGGTTGTAATGTGGATTTTTTGTTTTAAATAAATAAAGAGTAATATATTTTTAGAAAAAATAGACATTCCATCCAAAAACGTTTGTGGCTTCTCTCTTCTTTTTAATATATATATATATATATATATATATATATATATATATGAGAAAGAGCAAGATATAGACAGATAGATAGATACATAAGACAGTTGGCAAATGTCTATTTTACCATGTTTCACTGATGAGCTGATTTATTTCAACAAATCTACATTAGCAAGACAAAATGTGTTTTACATTTAGACACTGAATGGCTGACTTACTTTAACTGTATTATTGTAGAAATCACAAATTAATTATCCTGAAGTTTTTGGCTCTTGTTTTGAAACATGAGACCTCTTATGTAGCGTGTTGGAATCATATTTTTAAATAAATAATTATATATATATATATATATATATATATATAAAAACAGACCACTTTAAGGCTTCATTGTAATAATTTATTTCACCAGAGGCCTTTTAAAGGACGTTGGATCATCAGACATCACTTCCAAAAGGTGAAACGAAAAAAAAAAACTATATATATATATATATATATATATATATATATATATATATATATATATATATATCGTGGCTGTCCTCTCAGTTTCGAGCGTGACCACCTCCTTTATTTCATTTTCTCACCCTCCTCCCACTCCCCTCAAATTCTATGTATTCGCAGGTGACTCTTCAGGCCAGCCAAACTGCGACAATTTTGCCACAGAATTGGCATACCCGATCAGTTTTGTTTACAATGACATTATTCGGGTGCACACTAGGTTTAGCACATTTACGCAAATGGCTTTTGAAGCCGGCAAAAGATAGGCACAATTTTCCGCATATGTCACAATTAACGTGGTGAATTTGTGGACCCGGTGCTGGACCCTGTTCGCCTTTATGAATCAGACAGACGTTTGTAGGCACTGTACTGCATACGGCTATTCACAAAGGACTCAATGCTTTCATGAATTAGTTTCCGCCACTTACTTCTATCCAAAGCCATTTTTTCCCATTGGTCCAGATTGTTTCAGATAAGATTTTATTGTGTCCTTAAATCTCTTCTTCGGCTTTGATGCATTTCTATTTCCTTCCCACATTTCACCATAGAACAGACGTTTTGGCAGACGACTGTCATCCATACACGCAATGTGACTGACCCATCGGAGACAATGTTTCATTACCATCGACTGAATGCTTGGTAGCCCTGCTTTCTCTAATACTTCTGTATCTGAGACATATATATATATATACATACACACACACACATATCTGAATAAATAAAACCTAAACTACTAAAGAGAAAGAGAAAAATACAAAAGATTAAGAAACCTACCATAATCTAGTAAGATAAAGCATGCTTAATAGCCCTGAATAAAATAGAAAACCAATCTAGAAAAGACTTGGATCACAATCAAAGAGACACAAATTTCACAAAAGCAATCCTCAGATGGTTCAGTGAATAAAATGAAAAAAAATACCCTTGTATATAAATGCATAACTCACAGGAAAAATACTAAAAACAAAAATATGCATACACACAGGTACATACTTGACCATGAAATTAGTGATATTTGTGCCCCTTTGACAGTATATTAATAAAAGAAAAGCAAAAGGAAAACCTGTTATGCCAGTGTGTTTCATTCCTTCAGGAATTTTATCAAGGCAAGTCTAGAAATTTTATTCAGTAACATGTATTTATGCACAGAAGTAATGTGGAAAAAAATGTTACACATTCAAATTTAGTGAATGCTTGATTGTTTTTTATGACTTATCAACTAGGTTATTTAAAGCCAGATAATATTTTTAGATTGTAAAATTTTTTTTTAGATACTAATGATTTAGTGATACAAGTTTTACTAATTAACCCATTGCTGGTGGGAAAAGAAGCGGTTTCATAGCTCTCCCAAGGGTATTTGAGTCTAAGTGAATATAATGAGCCTAATTGTAACTTGGCTCTCCAATTAACAATTCTAAGTCATTATCCATTACACCATCTGAGGATCCAAGCTGTTATTCTCAAGTGGTCATTCATCTAGGTACTAACCAGGCTCAATGTTGCTTAACTTCAGTGATTGTATGGGAGCCAGTGTTTCAATGTGATATAGCCGTAAGCCTAGATAATGGTTTAAAATATTAAAATCTCTTACAGCATATGTAAGGTAAACTAAGAAGTTTTTGGTATATTAAACAAAAGCAAAGTGAACAAACATATCTGATAAATGTCAAGTGTAAAGAAATTAAAAATGAAAACCATATGACTCCAACAAAAAAGAAGAAAAGAGGGATAATATTTGACTAATAAATTAGATTTAATTAAAAGTTTGAAATATATTAACTGCTTAAAAACAAAAAAAAACAAACACTTTCTTGCTTTTCAAAATGATTTCTAGCCTATACATATATTAAATTCTGTTGCTGATATAACATAAATTATTTTATCTTTAACCCATTTAGGCCGGAAGCATCCAAATTACACACACTTACAGTCCATTAGTGCCTGAATGTTTACAATTGGGTAGTACTGTATTTCAATTACTCATCATTAACACCCATCAGTTGATTAATTCAGAAATACACAACATTTTAAAAATTATAGATTTCTAAAACCAATTTCATAACCAGTCATATAAAATGCATTAATTTCTGAATCTAACAATTTTTCTTCATGCTCGTGAATGTACAATGATAAGATTGAGTACCAACAGTTGATGAAATGAAATAAAAACATTTGAAAAATTCAATATCAAATAGAAATATTTATTTTGTTAGCAAAGAATGTGACTACAACTAAGAAAAGGAAGAGTTAGAATAATTAATAGCAATGTTAGTAGGAAATGTAAAGAAAAAGCAAAACTTTGTCTTAAGTAGTCCAAGTTGTAAATATAATTGGGATTATTGCTCCATTTTTTCTCGGCTGTCAGAATTTGCTGTGTCATTATTTTAGTGATCGAAAGTTTTGATGTTGATCTTTTTACAACAAGGTTCACCTTTTACAAGGCCCAAAAACCCCTAGAGGTAGAGGATTATGGCCATTTGTGTGTATAGAAGTGGAAGATAACAGTTAACCTTATCTTTGAATAAGTTAAAATTGTAGTGATTGGGGAAACATCCTATTAGGAGTCAGTTTCACAGAGCATTGATTCATGGGAAGATGCTGCTCAAGTGGAACTTACTTCTCACCAATGGAATATGGAGGAAATATAGGTAACTTGTTACTATGTAAGTGACATAGTGTTTTCTTGCTGTGAAGGTTTACTTCAGTGGAACCAGGGAATGTAGTTCATCCAAGCACCTTCTGTAGAAGTAGTGGAAGAGCAATGAGAGGTTTGCCACATCCCATCTGTGGGATAGAGCTTGAAGGGTGGAGAATAATTCATCACCCACAAGGGCTCAGAGACGTTTTTGTATGGAGAGTGAGGTCTGGGCAGCATCCACCCAAATATGACAACAGTACTGGCCTGATCTGGTTTTTTATAAATGTAAAGGAGAGCAGAATGACTCAGGTACTTACTGCAGTAGTACAGGGAGTCAACCATTTTACCAATATCTTTAGCAATGGATCATATGTATGAGTTCCACATGTGGTTAGGTGTGAGTGTGAGACCCAACAATCTTTCATAGTGCTTCCCTGAGAGGACCTCCGTTGATCCTGATTGATGGTAGATTGGGGTTAGATCAGTGATAATGGAATGTAACTAGCTTTATCTTATTATGACACATAAGCAGCTAGTAGTTTTGTCAGTGAAATTTGTGATATATCAACACATGCATGGTTATTTAATGTGAAAATCTGTTTTCGTTTAACTTGAATTTAGAGGTCATGATTATAATCAAATCTTTGGGTTAGTGATTCTCAACCACTGTGCTGCAGCACACTAGTGTGCTGGGAAAAAAACACCAGGCACAGGTTTCACACTGAACTAAGCCATATAACTAGTTGAACTGAAACATAGAAATAAAGTAAGTTCATATTTGTGTATGTATTTTTTTAAATATATGGTTTTATTTCATAACATTTAAATGTGTACCCTTTAAATATTTTCCTAAGTGTGCTGTGATATTTTCATTTGCTCCTCAGCATGCTGCTGCTTAAAAAGGTTCAGAAACACTGCTCTAAGTATATATGGGTTGAGTTTATACTTGAGGACTATCAGCAGCTACAAGTCTTTTTTTGGAGTTTATTGCCAGACACAAGTCTTTTTTATTATACTAGAGTCTATTGACAGACATGAGCCTTTTTTATACTGGAGTCTATCACCAGAGACAAATCTTTTTTTTTATGCTGGAGTCTATCGGCAGACACAAATCTTTTTTATGCTGGAGTCTATCAGCAGACAAATCTTCTTTTTATACTGGAATCTATTGGCAGACACAAATTTTTTTCATATTCAAGTCTACTGGCAGATAAGTCTTTTTTATATTGGGTGTATCAAACAGGAAGTTGTGGAGAACAATAATCGCTCATATCCTGAAGAGGCACTGCACCTAGAAGAAGATTAGTGACGCTCATTAAAGACAATTTACCCTGAAGAAAGAACTATTATATTCAAACCAGGATTTCTTTTAAAAATATTTTTGTTTTTGTATATTATGGATTTTGCACACTCGCAAATAACTATAGTGGCCATAAAGCATAAAATATTTGTTCTAGTGCAAGATGCCCTCTTTTAGTAGGTCCAATATAATTTGCTTAAGAAGAAAGATTTTTCTAAAGAAGCTACAGTACTTACCCTTTCTACTTTACTATACTCTGTTTTTATAAAGATATCAATAATTATTACATCTGTGACCACCCCCCCTGCAACTATTGATTAAGATGATATCTAAATTGTGTTGCTTTCTGAATATTGATCTATGGCAGCAGGGAAATTCTTGATGATCACAATTTTTTTTTCTCTGCAGGCTTTATTATTCATGATATTAGCAAGATGACCCACTACTGTCTGGTATAAAAGGAATTTTACAATTATCACCCTAAGTTAATGAGAAATTTAATTTGGAAGATGGCAAAAAAGGATCTGAAATGTGCACAGAATATCATTATTTATCATCCAGTACCATGAATGGGTATGATTGTAGTCTCACTGCACAGCTGAGCCCCTCCGTATGTCTCAGTTGCACGCCAATGTCCGAATCTCTGTGAATGATCTTCCAGTCCACCCATTGACACTATCAACCCATTTTCTCTCCCTCTGTCTGCCTCTCCTTTTGCCATAGACGGTATCTTGTAGAATGGTAGTGGAAAGATTGATATAGCTATATCCTTTCAACTTTTCCTTCTTGCTGGTAGATATGTGGTCTTCCAATGAGTGTGTTTCTTGTCTAATGGTGTCTAGCAATACATCATTTGTGATGTGGTCTACATAGAAAATGCTTAGGTTAGTTCAGTAGCTTTTGATTGATTTGTTTTATTTTTTATGGCTTTTGCCAGTTATTTGAATCCAGAAAATATTTTTTAGGTTTTAAGAAGTTTTGGGAGATAAGAATGATTTTTACTGATACACATTCAACTAATTAACCCATAGCTAGTCGGGAGAAGAGGTAGATTCATACATTTTCCAAGGGTATTTTCACATTCCTTTCTTTTTCTTTTTTTTTTTTTATAACAGAAGTTATGGGTAGAACCTCCATGATTTTGGTATTTTTGTTACAAATAAGTAGTCTCTGCTCCTGCAAACTTCCGGTGTTTTGGGCCAGATTCAGTCTTTTCTTCTTCATCCTCATTTTATTTGAGGGTTGCCTTCTCATTAGCTAAATTGATTGCTTGATTTAGTTTTTATGGTTTATCAAAAAAATATGGTTCTACAGAAATATACTGAAAATTCCATGGATGGAATGAGTAAGCAACAAGGAAGTCTTAAAGAAAATGGCAACGGAAAGAAAACTTCTAATCAGAATCAGATAAAAACAGTTGAAATTTCATGGGCATAATGAGGAAGGAGGGCTTGGAAAACTTAACCCTCACAGGGCATATCAAAGGCAAGAGAGATAGGGAAAGACAGCAAGCCACTTACCTGACAAGCTTGTGTGACTGGATGGTGAATCAGAAGGGGAGCCTTAGCAAAGGGTGTAAAAAAAAAAAAGAGCCACATGAGATAAGAAGTTGTGGAGAGACATGATAACCTATGTCCTGAAAATGTGCAGCACATAGAAGAATGTTAAACTTTTGCAGATTATTTAAAACTAGAAAATAATTTTAGATTGTAAGAATCTTTTGGAGATAATAATGATTGTTACTGATACACATTCTACTAATTAACCCATAGCTGGAAAGGAGAAGTTGATTCATACCTTTCCCAAGGGTATTTTCATGGAAGTAAATATAATAGCCTCAACTGGAATTGGAGCTTGGCTCCCTGATTTCCATTTCCAAGCCATTATCCATTACACCACCTGCACATCCAAGCTTACAGCACCTGGTATTCCCAAGTGATCACCCATCTTAGTACTGGCCAGTTCAGTAGTATCCCATTTCTAATATTTGGATTCTTTGCAGCCATTCAGCTGTTAATGCACAAAATTCACAGGTATATAAAAAGATTGACAACACAACAATCTGATCTTTGATTTGCGGCAGATATCTTTCCAGAAGGTTCTTAATTTTGTGACAGCTGCCATTGTTTGGACTGTTCTTGAAATGATTTCCATTTTAAAGTTCCTTTCACTGATAAATAAGCCAAGATATTTGAAGTGGAAGGCTAAGTTCCTGACAACCAACATTTATCTTGCTTGAACAAATACTGAAGGAAGTGTTATTTCTAATAAGCAGTTATTTAAAATACGTTGTTAATAAAAATCTATACTTTTTTTTAATCATTTCCCCCAAGAAAGGCAATAAAGCCACTAAGCTACAAAAGGGTTAATGATTGGTAGAAAATATAAGAAAAAAAAATCATTATTAAGGAGAGAGAACAATAAAAGAACAGGAATTAAGAAAGCAGGAGATACCAATTGACATTGCATTTAAATTTTTGAAAATCAAACTTGACTGAAAAGCAAGAAGCTGGAAAAATGTTCCACAAGAGAGAAGTGTGAGAAAAGAAACTGTTAACATAGAATTTACAGTTACATCTAACCATTTTAACTGTATAATGATGAGACATTGCTGCCAATCTAGTTAAATTCATATATATATATATATATATATATATATATATATATATAATTATAAGTGTACTTTTTGTTTCCATTTCCTTTAAAACTTTGTCATTGCACACATTTTTAGTTCATGGTATTCTCAGTATCCTTCTGTAGAACGAGATTTCTGGTGCTTCCAGTCTCTTTTTCATTTCACCCCTAAGATGCAACGCGGTTAGTGAGTGTGAAAGAATAAGAAAAAGAAAAACTTTATTAAGGAGGAAGGATAATAAAAGAACAGGAATTAAGAGAAACAGAAGATAATGATGCTGCATTTCAATTTTTGAAGATCAAATTTGACTGGAAAGGTAGAAGCCAGAAAAGAGTTCCACAAGCAAGAAGTGTAATAGAAAACACTCTTAGCATAGCATTTATGGTTACATGTACAATACTAAAATAAAATTATCATCTAAAGTAATTTATTCCATATTTTTGACACAGTTTTATTCATTCAAATTGGACAGAGGAAATTGCCAAATCATAGAACGTCTCTTTTTCTCTTGGCTTTACTTCCTGAATGAAGATCTAGAAAAGAGGTTGTTCATGTCTGCTGCAGATTTGCTGGTAGCTGATCGATCCAATGCGGGACAGACAGATGCATCTGCAATAGCTGCAAGGGGAAGGTTTAATTATCATAACATTTATTTACCATTATTCTACAATAAAGAAAATCTCTTATCCAAAACCATAGGAACAAGATACACAGGTTGGATCTTTCCCTATTGAAAATTACTTATACCTTCTTTTAATACCACCATATTTGCATGAAACAAAATATATTGTGATTCCTAAAGTGGTAGAATTTCATTGCTAATTTCTGTTTTTATTTCAAGTGTAGCCCAGAATTGTACAATGCCTGACACTGCATGAACATGCTCACTTAGCATCAAGTTACAAAGTGTGGCAATCCCTGGTGCAAGTGCAGAGATGGCGGTGTAATGATCCTAGACCTCACACCTCAGTAGATACCAAAACCATCAAAAATTGTCATTCCAAGCTAATGAAGACAAGATCTGTGGTAGATACCCACAGAAGCAGCTGTCTGTCAATTGAAAGAAAATGTGCAAAAGGTATGGGAAATGATGAAATCAGTCAAGGATATACCTATATAATTACAAACTAGAGGACAACTTTTTAAGTAAAGCCAGAGTTCTCCCTCTTGTTACTGGACTGGGAACTCATTTTCCCTCATTCTACCTTGTTTTAATTCAGAATACAACATAAGACCATTCCTTTCATGTGGCTTTTCCAAAAAGGTCTGTGATACATCACAGTAAACTACAGGCATTAATTAATTACTACCTTCAGGAAAATGCTCCTTTGTGAATGTATACTTTACACTGAGGTAGATTAATTTATGCCCTCCATCTGAGAATCTATGAAAAGTGAAGTCTTGTTTTTCGGGTGTGTTATACTACTTAATCAATACCTCTTTCTGATCTACAAATATATTTCACCAGACATGTCAGTCAGATGTGAGTGCTAAATAAGCAAAACACAAAATGAAAAAGTTGTCTTCCATGCAAGGGCTTCAAGCATCACATCCAGTCCACAAAACAAATACCCACAAAAACAACTATGTATATATTCAAAATTTTGATGAATACACACAGTTGAAAATTTAATCCTTGTTTGTTCCTTTCTTTTGCAACCAAACGCTTGTTATAACTGGCAGACATATACAGAAATACGTGATCATATTGCGAAACGGAATAATCTTAAAAATTTCAGTTATTCTGTTTTGATTAGACTTATGTCTATCGTCTTTTCATGTTGACTTGTATATATCGTCTAATTTTAATTATGTTTTAATAACTATGTCCTGAAGAAGGTCTACTAGACCGAAACATCTGACGTCGACATTGAAACAACATTAAAACAGCATACTTGCATATTCGAATTTTTGTTTTTCCATATTTTTCTTCATATACATAATTGTGGAAACTGAATATCAGCATTGTAACACAAATGAAAGTATAAAACAAGTCAGTCTCACTTTAAGATGTTAAAGATTTTAATCAGTGAATGTTTTTTAAAATGTAAATGATTTTGACAATCAGAGCCTGAACTACCACCAGTCATGATGAATGAATGCTCCCTCAGGGAGGCCTCTGTCCCTTGAGCTACTACTGGGTGTTAAGTGGAACTCATACATACAATCCATCACTAAAGATGCTGGAAAAATAGTCAGTTCCCTGTATCACTCCAATAAGTTCCTGATACCTCATGCTATCCTCTACCATTACAAGAGCCAAATCATTCCTAAAAGGGAGTACATATGTCATATTTGGACAGGAGTTTTAGTCCTCACATTTCACTCCTGATAGAGTCCAAAAGCATTTCTGTATCCTTGAGGAACAACAAATTTTTTACACTCTGCAACCTCTCTCTCACAGTTAAAATATCGCAAGCCTCTCACTGCTCTATTACTATTTCCATAGAAAGTGTTCAGATGAACTACATTCCTTAGTTCGACCAGTTCTAACTTCCACAGCCAGGACCTGCCATACTACGTGCATTGTGGTGAACCACTTTCATTCCCTGTATTCCACAGGTGAGAAGTAATTTCCACTTAAACAATTTCTTCCTGTGAACCACTGCTCTGTGGAACCGGCTCCCAAGAGGATGTTTTCCTGATCACTACAATCTTAACCAGTTCAAATGTAGAGTTAGCTAATTTCTTCCCTACATATCTTCCCAAACTGTGCCTCTTACTCTGTAACACTCTACCTCGAGTGGCTCTTGGGTCTTGTACAGGGTGAACCGCACTATGAAAGTTTGTTTTCTTTACTTGTAAGGGCTATAAATAGATGATAAAAATTTTACTTAATATTGTTTTAGCTATAAAATTCAAATTTGTTTTAAAATTTCTATCATAATAAAAACAATTTCTATTTGAAATTTCTAATAAATAAAAAATGTGAAGAAAAATTTACTAAAAAGAAAATTGAGTAAAGCTTTTAAAATCTATATTTTATTTTGATAAAATGACATTAATCTACACATACATACGTATATATGTATATAATGTACAATGAGTAAATTGTCGTCATTTTATATTTTTAATTTTGAGAATGCGCATTGTTTGTTTTTGATTTTGTTAACTTTACAGTATAATAGTGCCAGTTGGGCACTTGCTATGAGAAAAAGAGCATTATGATGCAATTCAGTCCACCAGAAATTTGGAAACAACATGCTATACTGCTTGGCATTTGTGCCAGAAGCTCCAATACGAACATTTCAGATTGTTTGGGTGTCAATCTGAGGATAGTCCAGAGGATTCGGAAAGAGTTGGATGAGTCTAATGGTGATTACAGAGGTACGGCAGTTTGGAAAACTAACTCTGATTGTTCCAAATTTGTTGGTGAGGGTTGCAGACTCCATGGAGGCCAACAAAAAGTGACTTGAGGAGGTAGTGCTGACTTGGTCAAGAGGGTTGCTGCTGGAAGACCTATGTCACACAAGTAGGAGAACCCAGGGATTGCTCTCTTACAAATTCTGCAACCACATCACCCCTTACATCTGGCCACCTAACTCCTCAGACTGCACCTACCTTGCTTATTATATGTGGGGCACAGTTGCATGAGAGACCAATAAAACTCCTTGTCACACCAAAGATGAACTAAAGACAAGGATTATGACAGCATTCACCAACTTAAACAGAGACTCTCTGGAAAAGTTGCAGGAGATTTTTTTTAATACATTTACTCTTTAGTATTTCAAGAAATTTTTCTGTAATTTTGATAAATATATCTGTTAAAATGAGATGACAGTGTTATTTTCAGTTTTGCATAACTTAGATGACAATTTATCCCATGCACCCTATATATATATATATATATATATATATATATATTTGTGGCTGGGTCTGTGTCTGATATCAATAGTATTTGCATTGTTACAAAGCCTTCATTTTTGCTACTTTATTTTGAGGTATTTTTGTTCCTTTTGGCTTTCTAGAAATTTCCAAATATCAATGTAGTAAGGAATGGTTATTATCCTCTTTTCTTATTGTGCTGCTTTAACCCTTATTATTTCAATTCATGGCATTAACATCTGTCAGATGATCAACCACAAGTGCCAGCAATCCACAATTTTTCTGAAAATTTACAATTTTGTAAAACCATATTCCATATCTGGCAGTATGAAAGGGGTTAAAGATTGTCATGACTTGGACATTGTTACAAAAACAACTAATAAAGAAGGGAATATTAATTGGTATAACATAAAGAACACAAATACTATTTATTTTTTGGCATTTTAAAATAACTACTTTCCCAGTATCTGTCTATATTTCTGTGATGTGGTATTATGTACACTATTTACATTATTCAAACTATTGTCCTCATCTTTGTCGCCATATTTATTACAACGTTTTGGCTGTTGTATGCTCCAGCCTTCTTCAGGTGGTTGGAATGTCAAATTGAACCCTTTATTTCGCTTGTTTAATGGATGTCAGTTATCAGTTATCTCCTGTTAATTCCCCTCTCCACTGCCTTAACCCGGTATACTCGTTCTAACCAACGCCTTTATCCACAGTGGATAAAGGCGTTAGTTAGATTCAGTGACAGGACCCAAAGAGGTGTGAGTTCAATACCCAGTTAAGGCAGTGGAGAACTTGGAGAAGGGAATTAACAGGAGATAACTGATCATCCATTAAACTGACAACCATTAAACATGGCACGTGGAACTAGAGCAGTCTACCCCAGTGAGCGAAAGAAAGGGTTCACTTCAACCTTCCAATCACCTGAAGAAGGCTGGAGCATACAACGACCGAAATGTTGTAATAAATATGGCAACAAAGATGAGGACAATAGTCCGAATAATGTAAATAGTGAACTAATTTCCCACAAAACTCTGAAGAAATTCATATAAATTTTAGATTTGACATTTATAAATTCTGGTTCTATTATCTGAAAATATAGTTGGGTGTTAATTTTTCATCTCTATGGAAATTTTGAAGTAATCAGGCTTCAGATATTGAGAAAGATAAATTATTCTTGTCAGAGCTGATTGGGGTGGAGGCCCAAGTCAATTTGGAAACTCTAGGTAGTGGTTTGTGACCCTTGCTATCTTATAGACATTTGCTTTTTTTTCTACCTAATTTCTATGTTAGAAATTAAACTAAGTACAACTGACTATTGAAGGATGAAAAGTTTTCAGGGATTTTTACGTTATTTTGGGGTCTTTTTTTTCATCTGAATACATGAATTTCTTTTGCTCATACTAAGTTTTGAAAAAACACTATATAAAATTCACTATTTTTTATCCATAATGTTGAATGTATTAAAATTATTCAACTTTTTAACAAGAAAAAATCTCGAGGTGATGTTAAAAATTGGCATAAAACATTGTTGATTTATTTAAGATAGAATGATCTATGATGACGTGTCTCTAATTTGTATTAGATACATAGTGTTTATTTTCAAGTTTTCTAGTTGAATTGTTCACTGATATTAAATATGATCAATTATTGTACATAATTAGGTTACAATAAAATTTGTATTTTATATGAAAATTGAGGTGTAGTAGAGTGGGGCCCATATAATAGATTCAGGGTAGGGGGGATATGAAACCCTGGTACCATCCCTGATTCTTGTCATATATTTATCATCACATCACGTGTTCCATAACCCATTGAGGTCATAAGGGGACCACATTTACTGCAGCCATATTGGTATTGCTAGGGCAATACAGCCTGACAGAGTCCATCCTCTTTAGGCTGATTTTGAATTCAGCATTTTCCTTCTCCTACACTTGTTGCCAGCTCAAGCAAAGGGTCTTGATCAACCTTGTTATTTAACCCATAGATGGTGGATGAAAAGATGCATTCATACCTTTCCCTAGGGTATTTGTACAAAAGTGAATATAACAACTTCAGCTGAGATTTTCAGTACTCAGGTCACCAATTTCTCTTTCTGAGTCACTGTCACACCACCAGCACATCCATGATAGCTTACACTGGAAGGTGATCAGTTTACTATTTCATTATTATACAAAATTGATCTTTTATAAAGATATGGATAAAGTTGTTTAGAGAGTACACATCTGCAAAGATGAAATTACAAATAATGAGAATTTATTCTTTTTATTATTTTTTTACTTGCAATATGCAGTTGTGGCGATACAAGCAAAAACAGTCAAAACTTAAAAACTTTCAGGAAATTTTTATAGGTTTTATGGCTTTAAAAGGCATATATATTCAAGTGCAATATCTTCAAATTAAAGGATTTCTTTTTGTTTCAGAAACACTTCTAAGACAAAAATATGATTGATTTTTTACTTGATATTATCACATAATATCAAGCAGAACGCCACAAAATAACAAGTGTGAGATGTAGGCTAAATTAGATGTTAAGAGGAGGTGGGAGATAAATCATATGTTAAGAGGTAGTGAGGGCTAGATCAGACGTTAAGAGGCAGTGGGGTCTAAATCAGATGTTAAAAGATGAGGGGGCTAATTCAAATATTAAATTTTAAGGATTCTTGATTCTATACTTTTTATCTGATTCTCTCATCAAATAAGCACTTTAAAAAATATATATATCATCCTACTGTAAACATTTTTGTTTTAATTTTATATACACAATTGTTTTATTTTTTTACTTGTATTTATTTTCTGGGATGAGATCAACAGACTTTTTTGTATATAAGACTTATATAAAAGTTTTGAAAAAAGAAAAAGAAAAGAAAATGAAATTTTCTGATTTATTTTTTTAAAAGTAATATTAGCAATGATTTTAGACAAATGATAAAACTCAATAGCATTATTACAGACAGAAAACAAAAAGACAAATGTAACTTTCTCAAACAGTAGAGAGAGAGATTCAGTTGCTCCAGTACACTACAGTGTCATAGATATATATATATTGCATCTATATTCATGTACTATAACAGTGCTCATTGATATTTGAATATTTTAATCTAATATTGTAGTTGTATATATGTACAATTTAGTTGTAAGATATTATTGTGTATTTATGTTGGATATACATTTGTGTTTATTGATAAATCTGCAAACTGACAGTATATTTGCTGAATTTTGGTCTGAAATTTTCAGTCTGTGTGATTATGTCATGTAAAGAACTTATACTGAATAATAAATATTTAAACACACATGCATATATGTATGATAGTATCCTATCATACATATGTGTGTGTGCGTGCGTGCATGTGCTTAAATATTTACTATTCAGAATCAAATAGGAAATGTTTATAAATTTAACATGTTTCACTTTGATTTATGCTTTATCAGAGAATGAAATATGGAAGAGAAAAGAAAATTGTTTTTTTTTTATTTAAATAAAAGCAAAGCATGTTAAATTTACAAACATTTCCTATTTGTTCCTTATACTACCATTCTCTCATATACTAAACCATATTTGATTGCAATTTAAACAAACATATTATATACATAGATAGATAGATAAATAGTAGATAATGAGTTTTATTTTTCAATGTAATTTTTAGAATAAAACAGCTTTGAAGAAGAAAACTTACTGTCACCATGCAGTTGATTCCTAACTCCATACTATCTAAAATCTACAAATGCTCTTTGATAGCGAACACTTTTCCCCTATAAGTAGAGCAACTGCCTTTCTTCATTTACCATCACTATATCCTGTGAGTGTTAGATTCTCCAAGCTTTCTTTCTGATAAATATAGCAACTACTAAACAATATATATATCTGAAGAATGGATGGACAGGTCAACCTATGAAACTCTGGAGTTGGGATGCTGATGGTCATATCAATCTGCTAGTTGATAAACTTTTACTCATATTAATCATATATCTATATATATGTGTGTGTGTGTGTGTGAGTGAATTAGAATTAATGAGATCCAAACAATTTACCTCATACAGATGACCATTTTTTTCATAGGAAAGAAGCTTTTTCCTGGACTTATCAATACAAATACAATTACTAAAACCGTTTAATAAATGTATGAGGTAAATTGTATGGATCTCATTAATTGTAATTCACTTATATGTTCTATAATAAAAATTATATTGAGCTCTCTTTTATGGATCAGTTTTAATATTTTATATTGATAGGATCTACTTGGATTACTTACCCACAGATTTTTTTTACCTGGTGTATATATATACAAGAATATATTTAAGAATAGTATTTTTGGTTATTGGAATTTATTCCATATATACCAATCCTATACTTGGTTTTATATATATATATATATATATATATATATATATATATATATATATATATATATATATGATAGTGTTTCTGATTCCTCCAAAAGTCTTCTCATTCTCTTTCACTCTCAGTAGCCTCTTGCATCTCAGTGGTATTATTTCTATACTTGGGGTGAATTGGTTGAATAATTAAATACTTTTCCTTTAGGTTACACACTTACTGATTTACCTGCAGTAATTTAAAAACTATCTTGATAACAGCATGTAATTGATATATTTTTTTTAATTAAGTGCATATTTATTGTAATTAAAAATAACATTAATACATATAAAAAAATATCTTGATAACTACATGTATTTAGGTGGCTGCGAAAGTAGTAAGTATTAGGATTCATTTAATACTTGAATTCATTTAATTCATTAGAATCATTCTTAATATTTTTATTTTCATAATTTTTATTATAATACATTTATTATAATTTTTATTTTTTAATAAATGATAATAATAATGTTTGCAGGTTAATTGGTAATTTAATAATAACTGGTAATATAACGGACAAGGAGTCCAAATGGATTTTGAAACAGTACTAGAAGACAGAATAGTGAATATGTGTAATCAATTCAATACATTTTGTTCTCACACTTTGTTTTTAATTAATGTAAACCTACTTTTGCATCCCCCTGTATTACACTGGACATACATCTATTTAAATAGTTTTCCATGATTTATGCCAACATGAGTTATTGCCCTTCAATTCATACACACGATATCTAATTCAATACTTGAACATCTTCATATATTTATGTGGAAATATTACCATTCAATATAACAAAAATTTATTCAAATGTAATTCTTTTTAAGAGTAATTACCACAGCATCTTAAAATTTAGAGAATTTTAACCTCTTGGTATATATTACATTTAGGAAAAAAGGTTTTTCTTGAAGATGCTTATACAAAAAATAAATTTATTCAAGGAAAACATTTATTTGAAAAAATCCAGTAGATAAAATCAGAGAATGATTTCGTTTTTTGTCAGGTCCTTGAAATATTTCACAATATGATAATAGTGACTTCATTAAATAATAAGTAGCAATGATTTCAACATTGAACCAGCTTCCAGACATGCTGGGATATGTAAAAATATGACTGCAGTCCTTCAATAACAAATTAGCAAGATGAAGAGTTTAATTTCATGAGGCTTGAAATTGTATGGTAAAAAAGAAAATGTCAATTGATCATGCAAGACAAGCTTTAAGGTGTGCAGACTAATTTAAAGACATGCCATGAATGATCACTGCAGTTCTAATTTATTATTCACAGATGTTTAATTTCTATTTTATAAACTTCATTATAAAAATTATATTGTATACACATTCACTTATTTTATCAAGTGCATTTTTCAAAAAAGTTTTTTCTTGAATAAGTTTCCCCCATAATCATCTTTGATGAAAAATTATTTCTTGAGCATGAAGTATGTGATTTTTATAATTTATATAAATTATAAAATTTCAAGATACTCTATGAATTACTATTAATAATATCATTTGAATAAAATTTTGATCAGTACTTTAACTTTATTCCTCTCTTTCTCTTTCCCTCTCTCTCTCTATAGATAGATAGATAGATATTAGGTTGGTGCAAAAATAATGACGTAATAATGTCGTTTTTGACGTTAAAAAATACGTCAAAAAACGACATTATTACATCATTATTTTTGCACCAACCTAATAGATAGATAGATAGATATCAGTGGCAACTCCAAAGTCAGGCTTAGCCTGAGTGAGTCAACATTTAAGTATATCTATTCCAAAGCAGCAAAAATCTTTTATAGCATGTCATTTTCATTCTTGACTTCAGCTGGATCCAAAATTAATTGTTTTAATTCCATGCCTCAAAATATTAACCAAAATACATTTTGTTGATATTGTTCATAATAAAGAAGAAAGAAAAAAAAACAAATAAAGAAAATAAGTAAAAGAATAAAATAAAATTAATGTAGCTAGTCAGGCTACATAAATCCTGTCTGAGCTGGAGACATTTAATAGGCAATGTATTTCTTACTTTAATGTTACAGATAATCTTTTAAAAATCTCTAATGACTTGTATACCCTGTTTTTCAAAGAACACATTTTTATTTCAACTTATTCTTTCCAAATGTCCATTTTAAATAATTCATTCTGTACAGTATAAAGTTTTGTGGCACAATGTATCAATTGAAAAAGGGCAAAATAAATTTAGCCTGACTTAAATTTGGCAAAAATCAAAAAAAGCTTTAACTCATTGACTGGGGGGTTGGAGTAAGGAATGTGACTGAGGTAGTGTTGAGGATATATATTATCAGTTAACAGTACTGACAATAAATGTAAAATTCAGAGATAGAGAGATACATAAACACAATAATGCATACACATATATAAAGACACAGTCAATATGGATAAACATATTATTTAAAAATATATATATATATCAAGCTACAGATTTTAAAAAAAGATATATTTCAGTTAGTGTAAAGGAATCATTTTCATATCTAAGTTATAGTATATTTTGTAAAAGATTGCAATGATCCTGGCAAACATTAATGACCTTGAGTCTCCACTGATATATATATATATAATATATATATATATATACACACACACACACACACACACAATTGAGAGAATGAGAGAGCACTGGTTAAAATATAGACTACTGGTTAAGTGCTTGGGACAATGGACGGTGTGGACAGTTTTTGTACTCCCTCATTCCCACCAAATGGAAAAATGCAAGAATGCTGCAAAAACTAAATAAAAAATTAATGAATTGTAATCTTAAACAAAAAATGAGAGGCCACAATAATGAGGACAACATCTCTGAAAAAGTAAATGAAAACAAAGCTACAAAAGAAACACAAAAATTGATAAAACTTACTGAACACCATCTAAAAACACCAACATCATACTGACTACCAAAAACACATAACATACCAATGAGACCTATCATATCAGGGATAGGCAGCACTCCACATAAACTCTCTGGTACACTAAGCAAAATTTTAACCTCACTCTTCAGCACAACTAGTCCATCCCACATAAAAATTTCAGGTAACCTCTTAAACAAATTAAAAAACATAGATATCAAAAACAAATATATGGCCAGTTTAGACATAAAATCTTGATATGCAAACATCCCTATAGAGAAATGCCTAAATCTACTAAAAACACACCTAACAAAAACAGGAATAAAATTACCTCTCCTTACACATAAGATCATAAAAATATGCCATTTAATCACCAATCAATGTTTCTTTACTTTTGGTAATCACCTCTATAGAGAAAAATTTGGTTTACCAATGGGATCTCCTCTCAGTAGCATTCTTGCTTTCCTATTTTTAGAGTTTCTAGAAAGTGACTCATTCAAAAACATTCTACCACCAAACTCTTCCTATTTCAAATATATAGATGACTCCCTACTAATATATCCACAAAATACTAATTTAACAGATTTTGTAAACCAATTTAACAATAACATTAAATGGATAAATATGTGAGCATTTCTAGATTCTCCAAGTAACTAACATTTTGTTTTTTGTTTATAGATACTATGTTCAAATAAATTCATTTTCATTTCTTGTCTCATATATATATATATATATATATATATATATATATATATATATATATATATATATATAAACAATAAGAAATCTTTGTTTTATATATATATATATATATATATATATATATATTAGGTTGGTGCAAAAATAATTTCGTTTTCTCACATAGTAACATATGTTAGAAAACGAAATTATTTTTGCACCAACCTAATATATAAACAATAAGAAATCTTTGTTTTATATATATATAACACAAAAATTTCTCATTCTTAATATATATATATATATATATATATATATATATATAAACAATAAGAAATCTTTGTTATATACATATATATATAAAAACAATAAGAAATCTTTGTTTATATATATATATATATATATATATAAAAACAATAAGAAAATCTTTTGTTTTGCCAAAAAGGACAAACAGCTGAGACAATTTTGGAAGACATCTAACACAAGCAGTCTTTGCAAATAAATAGTTCTATAACAAAAGTTAGAGCAATAATAATTATTACTAGAATAAAATAATTCACTCAACTTGCGGCTTAAAAACACCCTTATTGAACAGCATAAATTCATACAAAAAAGGCATGAGTTAAATAAAGTTTTCCCATATTTTTATGAAAAATAAAGTAAAAATTATTTAAAATTTAATTTTAACTGATTCACCAAGAGATACATAATTAACAACAAAATATTAAACTTCTTTAAGCAGTAAAAATATCAAGCTTATGATAAAAAAGAAATTTCAGGTTAACCAACCTCTCAGTGGTGTTGATCCAAATGCAAATAGAACAAAAACATTATTCCTTATTGAGTTACCTCCCTTGAATGAGAATTTTGTTATTGGGAGTTAAATATAAGCACACAAAAATGCAAAATTTTGATGTGGAAAAAGTAAGAGAAAATGTAAAAATTTTGATTAGAAAAGATTTATAAATTATTATAGTCTGATAACAATAATAATTATCTTTGAAATAATACAAGAAAAGTTGCAAACATTTTCAATATACACAACAATTTTGGGAAAAAAATACTTTCATGTCATTTTATGACTAAGTGGTATTAAATTCCAGTTTTCTAAGTTTAAACTAAAATTTTAGAAAATTATTGATTCCATTGAATGTTCATTCAGTTATGACCTCAGTATATAACAAATATGTTAAAATATTACAGGTATATTTACCCTGCTTCCCAAGAAATGTTCTATCATCCATTTTCTCAAGTATTAAATTATGCATTGTTTTCCTCCATCCCTCTTACCCTCTATCTGTCCCATGAGTATCAGATTTTTTCAAACCCTCCTACCTCATTATGTGCCCCAGAAACCTCAACTGTCTCTTCCTGATGTTAAGTATTAGTTTCCACTTTTGTTTCCATTTTCTCCAAAACTTTGTTGTTGATCATATATTCAGTCCACAGTATCCTCCACATCCTTTTGTAGAACTGCATTTCTTTTGCTTCAAGTCTCCTTTTCATCTTTGAGGAGATTGTCCAGCATTCACTGCTATACAGGAGGACAGATATCACATAGCAGTTTAGTACTCTTTTCCTTGTTTCTAGCAAAATTTTCCTATTTCTTAGGACACTGCTTAGCTTTTGGAATTCTTCTGTGGCTATCCTAATAATCCTTTGGATTTCAATGTCTATCTTTCTGTCCTCTGTTAAAACGCTTCTCAGATATTTAAATTTCCACATTTGTTTGATTTTGGTATCTCCGATTTAGAATTTCGCACTTTGGGCTCATCCTTTTGCTAACAATCATGCATTCTGTCTTTTTGCTGTTGATGCTTAATCCTTTTTTCTTGCTTTTCTTCTGTAGGAGTTTTTGTAACTTTCTTTCAGTGTCTGCTATCAACACAGTGTCATCTACATAACTTATGCTGTTAAGATTTGGCCACCAAATATGAATCCTGGTAGGACTTCTAGTTCTCTTAGAATTGCCACGCTGTATAGGTTGAATAAATCCAGTGAGAAGACACATCCTTGTCTTACACATCTTTACACATGCATAGGAGCCAAGGACAAAAATTACCCAGTCCTTGCAATCACTGTCATACTGGTGTTGGTATTATACTAACCTCACCCTAGTGCAATGAAGGTGTTGCTGCAGAGTTGGAATCATCAGGTTCAACCATCTGCCATCTAAAATGAGGAGGACAGTTTACTCCCAGCCAAAAGTGAACTCCTGTGCCAGCTAGTTATATTTACCCGGCCTAGGATACACTAAGGCAGGATATAACATAAACTTGATTTTTACAAGAGGAACCTATACACACATATATATGTATTTGGACCAAGGACAACAACTGCCTTATCTCTGTGATTACTGTCACTCTGGTATTGATATGACATCAACCATCCCACCATCTCTCTTAGTGCAATGAAAAAGGTGCTGCCACAGGATTGGAATACCCATGACTGAGCGCATTCTCTCATCTAAAATGAGAAGAGAACAGATTCTACATTTTCATCATGGCTAAAAGGCTGAGAATGTATTTACCTGACCTCCTCACTAAGGCAGGATGTAATTTTTTTTTTATGTAGGGTGTCCATATATATGCATATGGGCCAAGGACAGAAATTGCCCCTGTCATGTTGACATTGATATTACACCGACACCCACCCACCTCTTAGTGCAATGAGAAAGGTGCCATCTCAGGGTTGGAATTCCTATGGCTAAGTACCTTCTCCCATCTAAAATGAGATTAGAACAGATACTACACTTTCAGCCAAAAGCAAACCCCTGTGCCAGGTTAAAATATTAAAGCTATGGTTACATCAAAATTTAGGGGAATAAATTAATTTATTTTAGCTTTAAAGTATTCCATTTAATTCATTGAAATAAAAAAATATGGGCAAAAATATGTTGAGGTTTTTATCTCTCACAATTAGATAAAATATTTATTTTTCAACTTGTAGGGGAGTTATCACTCAGTATAAATAATTATAAACCCGCTAACATTTATATATACAAAAATACTCATAAAAATGAGAAACAGCAAAATGTGGAAACAACAAGTAATTACTTATTATCTGGTTATTATATGGTGTTGGAGACACAAGAGACACTAAGTCAGAGTGTGAGCATGGGGGGGGTCGAATGTAGATCAGACATGGATCAGAAACCAACAGAAGGATAAGGAATAAGAAAATTGTATACAGTCTTTCTCCTACATTTTTTTTTTATAGATGTGTGTAATGTGTCCAGATAATTAAATTGGAAAAAATACAAGTGTCTGAGGTTTTCTTTCTTCATTTTATTGTTGAGTGCTAAGAGATAAATGTTATTATTATGACCTGAAAAAGGAACAGGATCCCAAATTTTCATTGACACACGTGTTGATGGCCTGTCCATGTGAACAGCTTATCCAATAGTGAGAATGCCACATATTTGTGTTTGTAGAGGAGAAAGTGGGGTCAATTCTCATTGGTTTAGAATGAGGGAATTAATGGTAACTATAATTGTTATAATTATTTTAATATAATTCTTTTTGACACTATAATTAATTTCTGTTTATTTTTTTATCAACACAACTCCATGACAGTATAATTAATTTTTTATTAATGTATTTCTTTATGGAGACAACAGACCATTCAAACATGATAATGCACTCAAAAATGTTAAATAAACTGAGAAAATAAATTGATGAAAATATATTTTAATTTTTAAAATTGTAATTCTAAATGTAGTGAGCTGAAATAGTTTAAAAATTAGGTAAACATTTCTCATTTTATGTGCTGTACCCTTTCAGGAGGTGAGTGATCATGGCGTGGGGTCTCCACAGCTTCCTGTCTTTCGTTAACTGAGACAGTATTAATGCATTTATCTCTAATCTTTTTCTTTGTAGTTCTTTTCTTTCCATCCATTCAGTCAAACTCTTTAAGAAGGTTACTCACTGTTCTACCTTTCTTCACTTGTCTTCAATATATCCTGTTAGATTCTCTGAGCCTTCTTTCTCATTATGTGCTTCCAGAATTTCAGCTGTTTCTTCTTGATTGTTGGTAGCAGTTTCTTTGTACATTATTTACATTATTCAGACTATTATCCTCATCTTTGTCGCCATGTTTATCACGTTTCAGCCGTTGTATGCTCTGGCCTTCTTCAGGTGGTTGGAATGTCAAACTGAACCCTTTATTTCACTCACTGGGGTAGACTGTTCTAGTTCTATGTGCCATGTCTAATGGATGTCAGTTATCTCCTGATTGTGCCATGTGTCCTTGAGGAAACATGGCACTGTGGATAAAGGCGTTAGTTAGATCCAGTGACAGGACCCAAAGAGTATGAGTTCAATACCTGGTTATGGCGGTGGAGAACTTGAAAAGGGGAATTAACAGGAGATAACTGACATCCATTAGACATGGCATGTGGAACTAGAATAGTCTACCCTAGTAAGCGAAATAAAGGGTTCAGTTCGACATTCCAACCACCTGAAGAAGGCCAGAGCATACAACGGCTGAAACATGATAAACATGGCGACAAAGATGAGGATAATAGTCTGAATAATGTAAATAGTGTACATACTACCTCATCTCAGAAATATAGACAGTTTCTTTGTAGTTTGTATTCTTTTTTTAAATTTGCTCAAAAGTAGCACCTGTTAGAGTCCTAGCTATGGGCGAATAGTTGGAGTCAAAACACTATGAAAGTATAATAGATTTTTATAGTAAAAATACCAGCAATACATTTTTGAAAAAAAATATTATGAGCAACACAGTTTTGAAAAAATCATTATTGCCTTGCTTGTGATTAAATGATTAAAAAATAGTTCAGTTTTAAATAACACACAAGGAATTGACAAGTTGTGAAAAAAAAAATCGCTCACCTAGTAAAACCAGATTTCTATTGCTTCAAGTCTCTTCTTCATCAATGAAGAAAGTATCCAGCATTCACTGCCATATAAAATATTAAATTTTAGATAGAAGTTCAGCACACTTTCATTGGTCTCTTTTTGATTGCATCAGTTTCCTTGCTGTTCCTATTTTCATTAAAACTTTCTCATTGCCCAAACATACTGTTCATGGTATTGTCAACATTCTTCAGTATAATCGCATTTTTGTTATCTGAGGTTTCTTCTTCATCAGTGAGGAAATTCTTCAACATTCATTGACATATAGTAGATTAGACTTTACATACAGTCTAACAATCTTTTATCTGTTTTTAAAAACATTTTTCTGATGTCTTACTACTTTGTACAATATCTGAAAGGCATCTTTTTCTAATTCTATGTGCCTTTGGATTATTGCATCATAATGTCTATCATCTGTTAATACACTATCCAAACAATTAAATTTCTGCCCTTGCTTGATTTTGATATTCCAGATATATAACTCTCAATGTAGGCTGTCTCCTCTGCTGATGACCATACATTCTATATTCTTTATGGTGTGTTTTTTCTTTTTGCTTTCTTCTCCCACTTGGTCTAATAGTCCTTTAAGTTTTCCTTCTGTATCTTCCATCAACACAGTGCCACCTGTGTAGCATATTCTGTTAAGATTATGTTCACTGATAATAAATCCAGGTAGATCTGATCATACTGTACATGTTAAATAAATTCTAGTCATTATAAATGTGTATGGTTGAATGAGAGAACAAATGAAACAAGTACCAGTAAGGTGAAAAGAAAAGAAAACAAGAATTGTTAAGATAAAATTCTTTGTATTGCCAATATAGTGGATTAAGGTGGAATATCTCTTTGTGGGCAAGGGAAGCAATTTGGAGGATGGGAAGAGTCAGTAGGGCCTGGAGTTGATGCTTTTGTTTGGTCAGCTGACTGAGGTCACTGGTGATGATGGTGACAGCATGCATACTTTTCCTTGACTGCCTACAGTGCCCTGAGGGGCATTCTTAAAACCAGATGAAGTGGATCATGACTGAATCATTTTTTTTTTACATGCTTTTGCTTTAGTGGCAATATCAATGATTGGTTCCTTTTATATTGTGTGTGTTTGTTTTTTGTTTTTTGAAGGGATTTATGAGTTGGATGTGATACTCAGAGACACTGCATAGAGAGTGACTTTTTTATTTTTAGTTTCTTAGCATTCACATCATTTGACAGGTTTTGATGTAGAGTGTAATCAGAGAGAGATCTAGTTTGAAGCAGAGTATAACACACTGAGAAAATATATACATGCTGTACTCATCTTTCTAGTTTATTCTCTGCATGCAAGTTGTTTGTTTCCATAGAGGTTACAGATTATGTTAATATTTTTCCATGTAAATCAAGCTATTCTCATATTTTAAAAAGTTCTTTGTATCAATTTAAAAAAAAAAAAAAAATAATTTCACCCCAAGCAAGGCAAGAATGCCACTAGTATGCAGAGGGTTATAGGGAATGAAAGTGAGAGAAAAAAATGAGAACAGGGAGGATTAAGGATAGGACAAAAGATGAACAGGATTCAAGAAGAAAGAAGATGGTGATTTGCATTGCATTTAAATTTTTGAAAATTGTAGTTATCAGGGAAGCAAGTAAATGGAAGCCCCACAGGTGGGAAGTGCTAGAAAAGAAACTGTTGGAGTAGAAGTGGTGGTTGCATTTAGCTATTTCAACAGTAAATGGGTGGGACCTAGATGTCAATCTAGTAGCACACTTAAATTCCTGTCGTCAGGGCACTAGGGAAAAATATTAGTAGAAAAGAAAGAGGCAAGCCATGTTAAACCAGTGTGAAAGTGACTGAAGTTGAGATGCTAAGTCAGGATTGTTTACATTATACATCCTTCTTTGGATTTTGTCAAGAACCTTGAAATGAATAGCAGGATCACCAGATCAGATATGGCACCGGTATTCAATGCATGAATAAATGGTAGATTTGTAAATGTGCATGATAGATTCTAGCAGGATACAGTGATCCAACTTTCCTTACAGTAGATGCAGCTATTGATTCAATGTAGTCACTCCACTTCAAGTCAGGTGAATATGTGAGGCCAAGAAGGTGCAATGTGTTGCTTATCTGGAGTCTAGTGTCAGCCATGTTGATCAAATACCTTTGTGTAGATCTTTCTGCATTTGAATTGATCATTTTGATAGCATTCTGATCATAAAAATCACCTTTCTGGTTCCAATCTCTTGAAGAAAGCTATGCTGTTCTTGTTTTGTTTCTAGTTTAATTTGTAGTTATAGAAAATAAATAAAAATAAACAAATAAGACAGAGACCAAATTTTCACCATCTTTAAATATAGATATATATTCAGAATCATCTAGGTCATGCAATTATATTTCAACCAACCAATCACAAAATGTCCTGACCAGGATATGAACATCATAGTCTAGCAAGTGAATCAGAAATGCGATTGGTTCCTAACTAGGATATAAAGTCACTGATCATAGACCAATCAGAAGCTAAGTGGTGGTTTCAAAACAAATCTCTAGATCTGAATATAATGAGTCTACCTAAATCAGAATCAATTAATTTTATCAATTTTTTGATGTCGCGGTCATTATGACATATCCAGATCTGAAATACACATGCATGACCCAGACAATTTCATATATTCATACAATACCTACCTCCTTCTGCCACTTGCAATTTAGATGTTCACATAGTCCAGCATTAACACTAAAACATTCTTTCACCCATTTTAAGCAAGGCAACTATTACATTTGAATACATAGATACATATATATCTACATTCTCCTGGACTCTCTCTTTCTCATGTGCACCAAGACTTTTAACTTTGAACTCTTGAACCGCCAACTTATCACTCTATCATTCTGTATATATATTATGTTATATAAAAATTTATTTTGCATACACTACAGGCAAAAAAGTTTGGGGAAACTCTGCGTTTCTTAAAAAAGAAAACATTTGCAATTTAATAAAGATAAAATTTCCATAACTACAGTGTATTTGCTTTTATTTTTCAGTCTTTCCTCAGGCTTCTCTTAGTACCAAAAATTTGAATCCATCTTCATGGTGATTTTACTGATAAAAAAATAAATTATAAATTATAATAAATAAGTATGATATAATAGGAATGAACATTATCATAAAATCAGCTCCACAACTAATGAAAAATTTTGCTATGAGCTTGTGGTAACAAATATATAAAGTAATTATCTGATTCATATGTGTGAAGATCCCATAAACACAGAGCAAAACATTAGATCATAAGAGGAAAGTAGAAAAGTGACCCTTCTGGCTGACAAAAGAACAGCATGAATGAACAGACAAAAAGGTGAATATAATGTCTTAAGTCAGTCATGAATAAACTGTGTCCCATGGGCCACATGCAGCCCACTTGGATCTTCTGAATGGCACACCTTTGGGTAAAATTTGACTAAACTGTATGCATAACAATGATTTTAGTGTAAATTATGACAAAGTAGAAAAAGTTGGCCTTTAGGACATCATCAGACTAAAGTAATCCTGGGCAAATTACCACCCACAGTTAACATGTGGCCCATTTAGCCTTCTAAATGGCACACTTATTTTAATGAGGAAAATAACATTTATTAAAATTTGGGATTTTGTTTTATTTTCACTTGTTCACTTACATTCTCCCTCACACTAAAAGGTTGAGAGAAGCTAGTGTCAAAAGGAAATAACTATTTAATGCCTGAGTAACCTCCCTTACTTATTAATGCTTGTTGCATTGTGGGTACAGTTTGACTAAACTACATATATAACAATGTTTAAGAATGATGTTTCTTGAATTTTGTAACCTTTCGTTGAAGGTAAGGTTCTCAGCATTTTAAACCACTGGTGATTAAGGAAGAACATACATGTAAAAATAGTTTGCTTTAGAAATGAGAAACGTTTAAAGTTTTTTCTCTGGAGAAGATTTTTTTTTCTTTTTTCTTTTAAAAACATTTTTTTGTATTTTCAAATGAATAAATTAGAAACAAATCATACACAGTTGTCAGTAATAATATTATAGAAAATCTTCAATTTTTTAATTGTAGAAAAAAATCTTTCCCCAAATAAAAAAAATATCAATGTTTTCCTTATTTCTAAGGCAAATATGTGATCTTCTGTAGTGAAAATGATGCTCTTTACTTTCAACAAAAAATTACTTTCAATTTTTTTTATTAGTATCACCCACTTTATGATGCAGCCCATTGGTTGAAAAAGCTTGTCCATTCCTGTCTTAAGTTAAGAAACAAAAAAAAAATTATTCAAATGAATAAAAATGAGTTAATACAGTAAAAACTTTCTCAGTGCATTCATAGCATAATGGCTGTCATATTTTCAAGGTATACATAACAATTGTTTTTCTCTTTTTATGGAAGTCCTGTGGTTTATGTAAAGCAATAGTAAAGGTCTGTGCTTACTTCTTCATTGGTGTAGCAATTTTTTTTTTTGACCTAGCAATGGATTTAATATAGTCTTTCAACTTCATGTCAGGTGAAAACATTAGCCCAAGAAGGCACAAGTCACTTTCCTGGAGGTTAGCATCAGCTATGCTGATGGAAGGTAGAGAGGGGTCTCTCAGATGATTAATGGAGAAAAGTTTAGTTTTGGAGGCCTTAAAATTAACAAGCCATGTTTTGCCCCAGTTAACAATGGAACTGTTATCTTCTTTGCATATCTCCATAAACTGTGCCTGTTACACTGTAACCCTCTACCTTGAGTTGATATTGGGTCTTGTACAGGGTGAATATTGTTGTAAAAAAAAATAATAATAAATATGATAGATTCAGGAGAGAAAAATAATCTAGCATGATACAGTGAACCAACATTCTTAGCAGCTGACCTAGTAATGGATTCAATATAGTCATTCCAATGCATGTCAGCTGAGAATGTTAGCCCGAGAAGGAGCAATGTGTCACTTTCCTGGAGGTTAGCATCAGCCATGCTGATGGAAGGCAGAGTGGGGTTTCTCAGATTATTAATGTAGAGAAGTTTAGTTTTGCAGGTGTTAAAATTAACAAGCCATCTTGAGGTCATTTTGGACATTGGCTGCCATTTTGACCTTGTTAGATTGATCAGCCTTACCACCGAGGCAGGAGTAAATGGTTGTGTTATTAGTGTAGATACCAGGTTGAAAGCTGATGTCACCAGGAAGGTCATTAAACAGGTTACTGGTTTTTTTTTGTTTTGTTTTTTACATGATGAGGAAATATTTTTTTTTGTAACTGCTACTATCTCTATTCATTATAATCCTAATTATTGGTTCATTTAAGCTGATTGTCTGATAGGGTTTGTATTCATTTGTACCTAGTTTCTCTGGCAATGCTATGAAGTTTGCTCCATGGAGGTTTCCTTGTATTTAGCCAATGTCATACATTTTATTTATTATTTTGGTAATCTGACTAATTTCAAAATTGTTACAAGCTGTCAGTACCTCTATTACAATCTTAGCACTAATTATGTAGACTGGTCCACTCATAAAAAATAGATAAAAATTTTTTAAAATAATTTTTGTACATTAGCATTGATTAGACCTTCTTCATGATATTTGTCAAAATTAAAAAATATTAATTTTGATCATTTTTACATGAGGGGGTCTAGTTTATAATATTGATACAGTGTAAAATTGATCCCTAAATTTTTACAGAGTAACCTGTCCTGCATATAAACATAGACATTTTTTTGTATACATATAAAGATTTCTTTTAAATAAAGAACAAACACATATATAGATTTTTAATTATGGCTTCCCTCTGACTTTTCTACAAACATTTTCATGGCAACTGCTCTAACAAGCTTTTTTCTCTGGTGCCCCAGATACATGAATTTAAGCATGCTACTAGAGTGGCATTTAGGTCCCACTCTTTTACTGCTGAAAAAGCTAAACACAACAGTCAATTCAACTCCAACAGTTTCTTTTCTTGCACTGCTCACCTATGAAACTCCTTTTCGTTTACTGATAACAACAATCTTTCACAAATTTAAATGCAACATCAATCACCATCTTCTTAAATCCCATTCATCTTTTGTCATTTCCTCAATCCTCCCTATTCTCTTTCAATCCTTGTAACCCCTTGCGAACTAGTGGCATTCTTATCTTGCTTGGGGGTAAAATGATTAAAAAAGAAGGAACAAAAATGTATAAAAATTAATAAATGCATACTTCTGCTTATTCTTCATTTAAAATAAATAATTATCATACTCCAATGTTTGTGCAAGTGCTTCTCCAAAATCACCACCTCAAAAATAGCTTAAAAAGTTCATAGAATAAAAAAAATGCAGATATAAGTTATATAAACACAGTTTCAGACAGTGAATACTAATATCAGGGTGACATATAATTGCTAGTTCAGTCCCTAAACTGGGCAGTGTGTGCCTGGACTCAGTGGAAATGTGCAAGCAATAACTGAGCAGTACTAAAAATAAGAACTAGACAAGATATCCCTAGAAGTGGGCAATGGAATGAGAACAGTATATCCCTTTAGATTAAATAAAGTGTTCAGTTCAGAATTCCCTGTAGGTTACCCAGATTGATATAACCTGATGAAGGCTGAAGGGCACAACAGCTGAAAGGTTGTTATAAAAACAACAAAAATGGGACAATAATCTGTTCAAGTCTAGTGTTAACCGTTATCTTCCATTCCTATCTGTATAAACTGCCTCTTACTCTATAACTTTCTAGATTGGGCAGCCCTCTGGGCCTTGTACATGGTCAACAACACTGTAAAAAAAAGCGCAAAAACTTTATTATGGCCAATGCTGACCTAACCTCAAATTTTAACATTATTGTTGTAACCTAATAAAGGCTATTGAATGAGGAATAACCAAAACAGAGGTTGGAAATGAAATGGTAATCTTTATAACATCAACAGAATACAATACTCACCAGCAGCATGAAGTAGGTAAACCTCTTCTAGTGGTGGACTACTTAGACAGCATATTACTCCCACTTACAATAATGCCCAACATATTTATGAAGATTGGGACATACCCATTAGTATAGGTACGGTATATAGTAATTATATGATCTTCATTGATTTTATGTATTGTAGATTCTGAGTTCTTACTTTAAGAATAGAAATTTGAATTTACCTCTTTTTATTCAAAATTAACAGTTTTACACAATGAGAGAAACACTAACTCAGAGTTATCTGTTTATATTTCTGAGATATTATGTACACTATTTACATTGCTCAGACTATCATCCTCATCTTTGTTGCTTATATTGTACACTCCGGCCTTCTCAGGTTGTTGGAATGTCGAACTAAACCCTTTATTTCGCTCACTGGG
Source organism: Acanthosepion lycidas (assembly GCA_963932145.1). NCBI lineage: Eukaryota > Metazoa > Mollusca > Cephalopoda > Sepiida > Sepiidae > Acanthosepion > Acanthosepion lycidas. Next base: position 31,971,588 of record OZ010575.1, read on the forward strand.
GTAGAATGTTCTGGTTCCACGTGTCTAATGGATGTCAGTTATCAGTTATCTCCTGTTAATTTCCCTCTCCAAGTTCTCCATCACCTTAACCAGGTAATGAACTCACAACTCTTTGGGTCCTGTCACTGAATCAAACTAGCACCTTTATCCATTCTGCCATGTGTCCTTGAGGACATCTGTGTATGAATTTCTGGGTATTATAAACCTAATGTCTTCAGCAATCATTTTTTACCAGTGCTTATTCCTTAAGTTTACGAATTTTCCAATGATGTTCAATGTCTATGATTTCAGCCTGATCCCACAGAGAGCGGTGATTTCCCTTTTCCATATGTGGTCAGCCACACCTGATTTTTCCACTTCCCCTTCTGTTACAGCTTTTTAGTTTTCTTGAAGCCTTACCTTAAGAGGGTGACCTGTTTCCCCTTTATATTTTCATATCCACAGTGCCACGTGTCCTTGAGGACACATGGCACTGTGGATAAAGGCGTTAGTTAGAGCCAGTGACAGGACCCAAAGAGTGTGAGTTCAATACCTGGTTAAGGCAGTGGAGAACATGGAGAGGGGAATTAACAGAAAATAACTGATATCCATTAGACATGGCACATGGAACTAGAACAGTCCACCTCAGCAAGTGAAATAAAGGGTTCAGTTTGACATTCCATCCACCTGAAGAAGGCCGGAGCATACAATGGCTGAAATGTGATAAATATGGCAATTTGAAACTAATTCTCTCCTGTAAATTTTTTTAAAAAAATCACATAATTGTACTTGTTAATTAATTCCTTAGTTTGTTGGCTGGCATGTACATTATGACCTGCCAGTACCTCATAAATAATGGTTTATTCCATTTTTTGGCTTACGGAATTATCACATTGAAACACCTGTTCTTGTACATTCACCAAAGTCAAGATCAACTCCTATAAAATATTAATACCCTAGATTATATATCATACCAGGTAGTGTTTTTGATAGTACTGCCACATATTATATATTAGTTTGGTGCAAAAATAATATCGTTTTTTGACGTATTTTTTAACGTCAAAAAACGATATTATTTTTGCACCAAACTAATATTATTGTAAAACACAGTAACACGCATCAGCCATTTGCACCAATGACGTAAACAACCAGTGACGCCTCCTATTTTATTATTTTATATTAATTTCTGTGTTAATATGCCAAATATGTTCACCAAACACAAGTTTTAATAGGATATACTAGTGGCAGCCTGCTTGAAGTACAGTAAGTGGTGTACAGTAATTGTTAGGAATGATATCCCACCTGTTTACAACTTGTTGGTAAAGGTTTGCATTTTATACCCACCACATAAATTGACCCCTAGTTTTACAAATATATTTTTAAGCTTGAAAATCCACAATTTACAATAAACAGATTCAATATAGTGGAATTATAAATATACAACCACATCCCTCAGTCTTTCACCAACTAGGAGACTTATGGCCATATCACATTGAAATGCCAGCTCTATCATTCATTGAATCATTCAAGTTAAGCAAAGTTGAACCTTCTCAGTATCTAAATGGGTGACCACTTAGGAATATCAGGTGCTTTAAGCTTGGATGCGAGTGGAGATGTAATGGATAATGGCTCGGAATTGGAACTTGGTAAAGTTATGAATTGACCTCTTCTCTCCACCAGCTATGGGTTAATTAGTGAATCATTATTATTTCCAAAAATTCTTACAATCTAAAGATATTTTCTAGCTTTAAATAATGCAGAGGGAGGATAAGCCATAAAAAAACAAATCAATCAATTCACCAACTGGACTAATTCACCCATGTATTTTAATTCTCAGTTACATTGGTGCAGATAAAAACTGAGAAAGGTATGGTGTACATTTATAAAAGAAAAGATGAAATAATGCCACAGTGAGAATAGTAAACACAAATTCCATTTCTAATATATTGGTTTAATCAACTAGTACAGCTAGGGAATGGGTAATATAGGTGACACCTGGGACATTTTCACTGCCCCCCACTTTTCTCATGGCAAATGAACAGAGCAGCTCTCTTCGGACAACAAGAAATCCATCTGCCTCTGACTCTACATTTCTCTTGCTCTCTCACTCTCCCATCGCTCTAATTATACCTCTACCCATCTTTATATCATAATGCACTGCTTTTTGACTCTACATCACCTGACAGCTTTGCACCTCCAGATGGCTGGCTTGTAACTGAGCAGTCTAGGATATAGCTTGACTATATAAGCCCACATCCTGAACTCCATACCTTCCAATCAAATGACACTTGATCCCAAATGTTTTTATTTATTTATTTTATTTTATTTTTCCTAGTTATAGACAGTAGGTGGTTGCTTTGAAGATCTCACTTTTAAGCTTTACTACTAGTCATAAAACACCTGACCCTTCAGTCCTGGATAAAATCTTTTGACCCAAATTGATTTTGTGGATGTTCTGTTGCAGTATGTGTACCCTGGCCCAAAATGGTAAACCCTGCCATACTAGTCAAACCACTGATGACTTGAACTGAGTTGGGTTGATTTGAACTCTGTGGGCATGGAATTCTGACAGTGATGAATTGTCTTTGTTTAAGTTTTAATATAAGACTAAAAATATCCAAAGACAGTATGGTTGCAAGAATAGAAGGTTGAAGACACCTTGCCGCTTCCAGATTCCATGGTTATGGGTAATTTGCCAACCTGTTGATATCCATTCTATTTCCCTCTACCTCTTTCACTTCCTCCAAGAAATGATGATACTACTGGTACTGTATCATCTTCTGAAATAAAGTTATGAAAAGAGCCTAAAAGAAATTGTTTGCTGTCTATTGAGTTTGTGATATGGTACCAGGACCTGAAGAAATGCAGAGAGATAACAGGAAGCCAGAGATGATATGAAATACAATAGTTTTGATTATGGCCAGGTCTCATTGCATCAAATTAGAGATGTACTGAGTTAGCCAAAAAGTCTGTTTGCTAGAAAATTGACTTAATAAATCAAACAAACTTTTTGGCTAAACCAATACAAAAATGCCACAAATTTTTTGGTTTCTTTTGACTGTTAAAATATTTAGAGAGTATAATATTGCTTATAATATCTGTAAAATAATGTCTTTTTGTTAAAAAAAAATTAAGCTTGTTCTTTTGATGTTTTCTTTGATGAATAATGCAAAAAACAAAAAAAAACACTTGATATTGTTATATTATCCAATAATCTCCCTTGATATAAACTATTGTGTAAGGAACATTAACTTCCTTAGTTCAATATATTAACATTTCCCTTCAAGCAATAAATGTGTGTACATATGTTCATCGTCCTTGTTTCATCTCTACGCTGAACATGTCAGAAAATGAAACAGATATCAGCTGCAAAATTCAGAGCATCTTTGGAAAAAAATATCAGTTTAAATCATCAAAAACAACATTACAAATAAAACAAAGGCAAATTTAACTTACGTCTTCGTTTTATAACTTAAGGGTCTCTCAGTGTGTCAAAGGTAGGTAATAGTTGGTGGAGACAAGGTGAACAGGACACAAAATGAAAATGAAAGGGAAAAAATAAAATGAAAATGGCAGTCTTTACTCAAGTAGTGTGTATGCGTATTTGTATATATTGCATTCTGTTATTTTTTGCTACAGCCTGACATTTTATGTAATTCATGTATTTGCCAGGTTTTAGTTTTTCATTTGAGTCAATAAAAGTGTTTCAAATCACAGCAATCAATATTTGATAGGCACAGGAACTCTTTTGAAAAGTCCTTGTTTTAGAAAGATCTATGACAAAGTGGAAAATGTTTTTGTGACATGTTTCATCCTTTCAGACTAAAGTGATGCTTACATTGATGCAATTACAAATGCACATGAAGGAGATGTGCTGCTGAAAATTTTAAATTTATATTTAAAATTTTTCTTTGTTTTTTTTAAGAGTTTTTCCATTTGTCATTGTAAAATAATCCACGTATTTTATCTATTCCTGTTGATTTTCTGCTTACACACATGCATTGACACATGCAAACACACACAGACCATGATATGTTGAAATTTATGTATGTTTGTGTATATATACATATATACATAAGGTATATTTAGGCAGCAAGTATTCATCCAAACAACTTTGATTAAAAGAACTGACAAGGTCTGTCTGTTTAATCTTTTATTGTACATTTCCAATTTTCAAATGACGTATGGAGTATTGTTCTTGAAATTATTGATAAACTGTCCATTTGCATTGTTATTGTTTAGTTCACGTTCTTTTGACCATTTTAGTCATTTTCAAGAACCAATGTGGTGTCTATGCAGTAGGCAGAAGCCTTTGTCTACATCCTGATATTCTATGGAAACCCAAATGTTTGGAATGTTTGCATATAGCAAAAGTAAGAGTTTTTTACTTGTAGAAAATCCAATGGTCTTTGGTCTCAATACAAAGCTAGGCAACATTCTATTCATGAGCAAAAATTTTCTGTCCTTGTAGTTATTTGTTGAATGGGTAGAAGAAAAACAAGATATTAGCACTAGCAGCATGTAACTATATATATATGTGTATATATATATATATATATATATATATATATATATATACTGGGTGTGGCAGAAATATCTCCCATATAATGGTAAGACATTATCTAGATGAAAACACCATTGCCACTAATGTCATTATGTGGTATGTATTTCTGCTGTCCCCTGTATATGGGAAAACAATATATAAATTTTTGTATATCAAAAAAAATTTTATGAAAATCTATCATAGATTCGAAAAATTTTTTTCTTATGACTCATTTTGACATTTAAGACTTCAGCAAACTAAAGTAATGTTTACTGTGATGTGATTACACATTCATGTGAATGAGAGGGAATGTTGAAATGTAAAAATTAAAATTCTTAAATTTAAAAAAAATTTTTGAAATTTAAATTAAAAATTTCGGCATCCTCTCTCATATGCATGTGTAAACACATCAAAATGTGTCACATGAAAAATTTTTTTCACTTTGTCATAAATTTTCCCAGTATATATATTGTTTAAACATTATTTTTTAAATGGATACTCATATTTGAGAAGATCCCCTGTTTTCATTTATTTATTAACTTTTAGCACTCTTATTTATAAGTATTATTTCTCCTTCCATTATATATGATGGCTCCTCAAATATAAACTGCAGTTGCTATGATCTCGATTTAAGTTAAGCCTGTTTTTTGCTGTTGCTATAGCAGGATGTGACAACACAATCATGAATTTATTTGGTGATTAGCGTCAACTGCAATAGCAGGACAAATGCTTTCCTTGGTGACTGAAGATGCCAAAAGAGAGTTTATGGTTAAACAATATATTTATTCATTTATATCTACCATCCTGAATTTTCAAGAAATATTGTTAGAAAAATATACATCTTCCAGCATATTTTTCTAATAAGATTTCTCAAATATTCAGGCCAGTAGATGTAAATAAATAAATATATTGTTTAATAAATAAACAGAAACAGAGTATCTGCTCAAATATGAGTATCCATCTAAAAAATAACGTTTAAACAAATAAATTAAAAATCTGTCGGATTTAATCCATTTCCTAAATATATATATATATGTGTTTGTGTGTGAGTGTTTTGAACAATAAAAAATATTAAAAAAATTATATGTATGCGTGTTTGCGTGTGTATGAATTTTTTGAGCTGTTTATGAGAATAGGTTTCATTGCTTTAATGCATTTTTCTGTACTTCATACTTTTGGCAAAAAATGTCTTCTTTTTTTCATTTAAGGCAGATTTGCTGTTAAACAGAGACCACATTCAAATGTGGGGTTCCCTTTGAGTGTTCAAAAATGTCCAGAGTGATTTGTGATTTGTTTTTGTTTTTTACAGCTTGTCAACCCTTTTTGGGTTATTTAAAGCCGAAACATATTTTGAATTGTAAAAAATAATAATTTTATTTCTTTTTGATGTATGAATATTGCATTACTAATTTTTGTTTTGAGAATATCAATAAATCTTTCCAGATGCAACTCCTACTATTTAACCCATAACTGGAGGAGAAGAGATGGATTCATATCTCTCTCAAGGTTATTTGACGTAAGTGAATGTAATGAACCCAAATGGAATTCGAACATGGCTCTCCGAATTCTCATTCTGATTCACTATTCATTACACTGTCTGTACATCTTCAAAAATGTCCAGAAAAAAATGTTCATTTTTTTCTCTTCTAAAAACACATTTTTTTCCGTAATTAAAGTTTAGACCAAAATCACAGAATGTAATGCAATTGTCAGTCATTTCTTTGTTCATTTCCATTTTAATTTTGCATTGTTTCAGTGTATAAGCATTTTGTTATAATATGGGAATTTATTCGTGTGTGTGGATGTGCATATATCTGTGGATGTGTGTGGGTGTGTGTATGTTCTACATGCATGAGACATGGCTGCTTCTTTTTTCATTATTCAATGATTATTATCAGGCACCTTATCGTTACAAACACTTAAGACAGAATGGTAGATTGTTTTCCTGGTTTCAGAGTTTGTATATACATTATTAAAATCATTTTGCAATACAAACAGTAATTTATTTCTTATTTAAACTCTTAAGACCACATAAATGTGGTCATTTAAAAAAAAAAAAGAAGTATTTCGTTATATTTCTAAAGTACATGAATTAATTCAATTAATTAAACCAAAATATTAATTGAGTCCTGCATGTCAAAGTCTTGTTAGTAAATTCTCAGTGCACATATTTGCTGGTTTACTATCAAGCAGCAATCAATTTATTAAAGAGGATATTTGTCTATGCAATCTTGATATTTTTTTTTACAATGATGTTTACTCAGTACAAGAGCCATTCAAGGTCAAAGGTTACAGATTATGAGGAACATAACAGTTGACCTTAGTCTTGAAGAAGTCAAGATTGTAGTGATCGGGGAATCATCATCTTGGGATTTAGTTCCACAAAGAAGCTGCTTGAGTGGAACTTACATATCATCAATAGAATATGAAGTGAATGATGGTGGTTTGCTACAATGTGCAGGGGGTGGCAGGTCTGAGTCGTAGAGGTAAGAACTGGTGAAACTAAAGAATGTAGTTCATCTGAATACTTTGCATGGAAATAGTGATAGAAAAGTGAGAGACTTGCAATGTTTCATCTATGGAAAAGGGATTGCAGGGTGGAAAATAATAAGGAAGTGGAGATGTTTTTGGACTCTATCAAGAGTGGAAGACTGAGCAGCTCCTGCCCACATATGACAGCAATATACCATTTTCGGCCTGATCTGGCTCTTGTAAAGGTAGAAGATAACAGGAAAGGACAGCTACCATTTTCCCAGTATCTTCAGCAATGGATCATATGTACGACTTCCACTTGAGGTCTGGGTACTGGTATAGCTAGAGTGCGTGCTACTTGAGGCATCCCTTGGGTTTGCTGCCCCTCCCCTCCCCCTACAAAAAATACAACATATTGCAGAGGAACTCCCGCATATATTACAAATAATTTCACGGTAACTGTTCCGACAAGCTACTTTTGCTAGTTTCCAGACTGCATGAATTTAAATGTGCAACTATGCTGGCATCTTTGTCCCATCCTATCACTGTTGAAACAGTTAAATGTAGCCATCTCTTCTACTCCAATGGCTTCATGTCTCACACCTCCAGTCTGTGGAATTCCCTTCCTCTTACTTGTTCCCCTGATAGCTATAATCTCCAACTATTCAAATGTAATGTCAATTGACATCTCTAGATGCCTTGGTCTATTCCTTGTCCTTCTCTTCATCCTTTCCTCTATCATGCCTCTTTACTCTGGCTCACAATCTCTGTAACCCTTTGTGTGCTAGTGGCATCCCGCCTTGCTTGGGGTGAAATGCTTAATATTAATAATATATATATCAATTAGCTTGTGTACCATTATATTATTATTTTCACATAGTCAAATATACTAGTATGCTTTAAATACCCACCAAACATACTTAAACTTTAAAAGTAACTGCTAGACAAAAAGCAAAATCCACATGGAGTGAAAAAAAATCAAAAAGTATTAAAAAAAAATTAGGATCACCTTTATTTCTAAAATGAAAACTACTAATTTCTACAAAGTAACTTTTCTTGCGTTTTCTATACAGGCTTATACAGCAGAACCAAAAGTGCTTCTTCCTAAATGTATTGCCTGGGGCGGTCCACCACTATCATCCTCGCTAGCAATACTACTGGGTCTGGGTTGAGTTTAATTCCCAATAGGTGCTTAAGACATGGGGCCTACCTGAGAGAACACCCATTTCATTGCGATAGGTGAAAATTCAGGGTCTGCTCGGTGATGACAGAACATCATTAGTTTGGTTTTCGAGGCACTGAATGTGACCAGCCAGTTCTCCCCCCGATGATCTTTTAATGCTACGTATTGTAAGTTGAAGCTTTTCAGGAAGATAGGTTTCTCAAGTCCGATATTATTGCTCTTTCAAGTGTAGAAAGCTTCAAGAGTAACAATTTTTGTAGATTATTCCAAAAGATTTCAAATTAAATTTCTTCTGTGAGCCATGATTTCTTACATATATATTTTTTTTTAATTGTGAAATGTATAATAATGTATAATAATGTTGAATTTTTTTTTTTTTTTTTTGTTAATGCTTGTACAAAATATGATACCTGGTAAAAAAAAATTTACAAATATTTTTCACATATTCTGTTTGTTGTTGTTTTTATGTTTTAACTTGAAAAATATTTTGAAGTAATGAAAAGAAAAGGTTGTTTTTCATGAACTGGTTTGCTGCATCTATCACATGGTTTCCTTTTTGCTTTCTTGGAATTTCAAACTTTTCAATGAGACATTTTCCTTTTTATAACATTTCATAGAGAATTTTGTTTTTCAGAGTAATCCAATGACTTGTGTGTAAGCACTGAACCTCACATAAGAACTCTTCAGTGTCTTCTGTGATTTAGAATGCGTGCCAATTCATTTAATGTTAAAATAATCCCTGTAAAAAAAAAAAAAAGAGTACTGTTCATAAATTGGTTTATTGTCTGAAAGTCTGAGTGAGTTACTCCAAGGGTAAAGGTATTGCCCATAATCTACCAAATCAAATTACAGGTGTGTCAAAGGAAAGGGTTTGTGAGGGTAGGAGTTTTGATTGTACTTTAAAAACATCTTTGTAGAAATCAAAACTTTAAAAAATTTCCTTTTTTGTTCTTTTTCCTTTTTTTTTTTTTTTTCCAAATATCAGGCAATATATTGTATAAAACAAATATGTATAAATTCAGATATTTATATATATATATATACACACATACATATGGAAAGATGATTTTGCTGGTGTTAGTTTTTTTTTTTTTTTTGTATTTTGGAGAAAATGTATCAGATATGTTTCGGTTGCATGTGTTGTAACTGTGACTGCATTTGTGTGTCAGTTATCTCATTCTCCCCAGTTGATGACCGTAGATCAATCCACTGAGTGCAATCGGGAATATGTCCAATATTTGATGACTTTAAACACCTTGCAATGGTGTTTATGTCTCTGGGGCAGGAGAATCGTTTGTGTAACGGTCTTTTTTGTTGATCTTTGGAAGCTGAGTGGGATTTGCAAAATCCAGACAAATCTTGACCTGAAAAATAAAAATAGTTCAAATGATATACATTATATTTGTACAGAATGATCTGACTACAAATTTAATTCTTTCTTTAAGTTCCTCAATATTTCTTGGGCATATCTGATTTCAAATGGCCCCACAAAAGATTAATGGTCAGAGTTGAATCAGACCAGGAAACAGTAGCATTAAAAAGTGCTCAATACATATGTGAAAAAAATAAAATGAAAATAACATGTAGAGCTTTTAACTTTAAAAATTAGATCAGTTGAATCCGCTACCTTGGTTTCAACCTTATGGTATCTCCAGGTGATTTTTATCAACTGGTCTTCCAATGCTTTATATTTGAAGAAAACTAATGAACGCTATATTATTTTTAAAAAATAAATAAACAAATGCACAATGTTGAGTGTGATAGAAAGGGAAGAGGAGGATGTGAAGAAGGAAGGAGTAAAAGAAAGGGGAGGAGAAGAAAAGCAAGGGTATTATAGAAGGATCAAGAGTGGGGTTAATTGAAACGTACATACTTTTTTAGCCAGCCTCATACAAGCTTAAGAGGAATTTTTTTGTATGTATGCAAGGGCTCATGACTCACAAATTTCTGGTTCAAAAATTAGCAATATTATTATTAGGGATAATGACATTTCTCAATTCAAAGAACCTTTTGAATCAGAACTAGAATCATGAGCCCTTGCATACATACAAAAAAAATTCCTCTTAAGCTTGTATGAGGCTGGATAAAAAAGTATGTACATTTCAATTACCCCCCACTGATACATTTATAATACTCTTGGTTTTCTTCTCCTCTCCCTTCTACTTTTTCCTTCTTCACATCCTCAACTTCCCTTTCTATCACACCCAATGTTGTGCATTTGTTTATTTATTTTTTTAAATAAGACAGTTCATTAGTTTTCTTTAAAAATAGTGTTGGGAGGTCAATTTATAAAAATTGCCTGAGGTTGAAACCAAGCTAATGGATTCAACTGATCTCCTGATTTTTAAAATGTGTATGTATATATATATTTAAAATGTAAGATTAATAAAGAATAAAAAATAATTTTATTTTTTATTCTTAATTTATCTTATGTTTTATAGATTCTACCTTGTATTGAGCATTTTTTATTACCAACTTTATCACAGTTGAAATTTACCAACTACAACTCTATTTTATGATATATATATACAAACAAATTTGATTAAAAAGACCTAAGGTCTGTCTAATTTTTTTTAATGATAAAATAAATTATAAATAACAAAAAAGAAAAAAAAAAGAAATAAATTGTATTCTTTCTGTATGGCCTCATTCCCGATAACTGTTACACATGATGTCATTGTAGACTATTTCAAACTTTCAGCTTTCTAAAGAATACCAGGATGAAGACAAAGGAATTCCGCCTACCACACAGATACCATATTGATTCTTGAAAATGATTGAGAAAAGTACTTGGACAAAACGATAACACAATGTGAATGAATCTATGGACAATTTCAAGTACAATACTCCAGACTTTATTTAAATATTGGAAAAATACAATAAAAAAAAAACAGGCCAACCTTGTTGATTCTTTTTGATCAAACTTGTTTTAATGAATACTTGCTGCATAAATATACCCTTATATATGTAGCTCTTAAATTTGTAATTTCAACATTTTTTTTCATTGTCATCGTAATGGTTAGAGGACATTTTTGTAATTATCAACCTTATGAAGGTACAATGTACAATGTTGTTTATTCTAAAACTGAAGTCTCAGAGTTAAAATGATTCCTTAGTGTTGATGGTCAGGTGACTTGTTTAATAAAACAAGGCATAATTAAATTCACAGCACTTAACTACTTATACCAAAACAAAATCTATAAGAAATGTCTATTTTACAATCAATAAAAAAATGAAAAATTAGTTTAATAGCAAATATCATCTAGAAAGCAATTCATCATTTGTTAAAATGTTATAATCCTAAATGTAAGGGTTAATATAAAAATATATATAAGTAAACTAGTAGAAGTACCAAATTTGAAGATTGCACATGACATGGTTTAGTATATATATATATATATATATATATATATAGGAAAAACGATATGATAAAATGTAAAAAGTTTACTTGTGATGCATTTTGTCCTTCAGGACTTCATCGGACTGAATTTATGTTGTTAGGACTACACATGTGCACGACAGAGGGCTGCTGGGAATTTAAAAATTTTTTTTTTTATCTAGCCGAATTCATTTAGAGTCTTTTTCTTTTCATCACTTTTGTAAGAAGGAATTTCACACTGTGATATTAGAAGATCTATCAGGAATGTTAAAATGTCGTAAGAGCCAGGGTGCAAACTTTACTGTAGATGACCTTGTGATTAAGGCACCTCTCTAGAAATTTACGTTGTAGTGAATTATTTTGTCCTTTCATCAGAGTAGCATTTTTTATGTCAAAATTCAGTCTCATTATGGTGGGCAGCCAATGCATTTGATGCATTATTTTGTAAACTGTCCCTTTTGTGTTTATATAATCTTTTATTTAGATTCCTTGAGGTTTCTCCTATGTATTATTTGTGAGAATTATTACAGGTGATGGAGTCTGATGCGTCACAAGTAAACTTTCCCCACTTTGTCATACAATTTCCTCAATACTGTTCTTGATATATAATATATATTATTATCTCATATATATATATATATATATATATATATATATATATATATATATACGCGAAAGTAAAAAATTATCCACACTCATAACATATATGCTGAAAGTGCAGACAATTTTTTACTTATCCCCATATATATAAACCTACTGATTATTTTTTTATTTTTATTGGTCATCAGTTTATTCTTCTATTAGTCCTCTAAAAGTATTTTTTGTTGCTCATATTAGAAGAAGTTATTGCTTTCACCAATGATTGATCTTTGATGAAGGGTTGGTTGAAAGGTTCTTTAGATATTTGCCTTTTTAGTATTAAGATGCTTTCATCATTGATATTTAAAGCTTTAAGAAAATTTTGTAGCATCAAGCCATTGGTTATATATATATATATATATATATATATATATATATGCACCCACATAATCACACACATTCTATCACTTTAAATGTTATTTTTAGTGGATACTCATATTTGATTAGATTTATTTTTATTTGTTAAACAGTAACTCAGTAAATTTATTTATTTTTGTTTACTGGCATGAATATTCAAGAAAATGTATTTACTTTCAATTTTTCTAGTTGAATTTTTCACCTATATTGCATATGATCCATTATTGTACATAATTAGGTCACAATAAAATTTGTATTTTATATGAATACTAGGACTTTTGGAAGGTAGTCTGTTGATTGAACATTTATATATATATATATACACACACATACACACATAACTTTTTGTACCTGCTGAATGGGAAAACCATAAAACTCTGAGTCATATTTTAAATGTAGGTATATGTGTAATTATTAATAAATACTTTATAGCACTGTTTAACTACATTGTGCATTGTTTTGTCTACACCATTGATTAAATAAATAGTTATTTGCTCACCTGTATGTGTATGTAATCACTCACATATATGATTAATCGTATCTCTTTATTTAGATCATTTCCATGTCTATATTTATCTATGATAACTAAAAAGAAGACCTAATACCTTAGGTGAAAAATATATTCTGAGCAAGGAAAGAAAAAATATCAAAAAGCAAACATCTACCTATGCCGTAAATTAAAATACTCAGTGCATAGATTATCTAACTAAATTGAGCAAAAAAAAGCTTCACAATGTTAACCCTAAATCAAAGACAGCTCAAGTCACTATTGAAGTTTCACACTCTTGTGATCTTCAGGCAATTAGAAAATTTCTCTCTCTCTCTCTCTCTATATATATATATATATGCATATATAACAATACAAAAAAAACTACAAATAACCACATTCAGATTCACAATTATTTCTATTCAATAGCCTTTAAAATAAGTTGAAACATAACCATTACCAGCCACCCAGTAACAGTTACAATAAATGTTCTCTTGACTAGCATATATAAATAGTCGAGAGAAAGCACAACATACATGGCCTGGAGATTGCTTTTAAGCATGAAACAGACTGTTACTGCTGGGTGTTGACCACAATGTCACTTTTATATTTAATATACTCTCTCCCTGATATTAAGCACTTTAATGCATAAATATACCACACCTTAAAACTATATTTTTATCATTTACACACACACACTATATATATATATATATATATATATAAACACACACACATACGTATATAGAGGTGAGCTCTGTAAGTGTTGAACAAATGCAAATGTGCCTGAGCAGGCACTTTCAATAGTCATTAGTCAGTGCCCTAGTATATGGGTGTATATATATATATATATATATATATACATACACAGGTCTCATGAATAATGACTGATAAGGCACTGCTATTAAGTTTTTAATTAAATTTTTTTTTTTTTTCATGTAAGTATTTACATTTCTGGAAATAAAGTCTGTAAAAATTGCACAAATGTCTTGTTTATCTGAGCAATTTTGGCTATCAACCATTATCATAGATGTTTTAAATTTTTTTTTTTAAACTAAATGTGTAGATTATTTTATATATTTCTAGAGTGATGGGAATATTTTATTATTTTCGAAACTCGGTCAGTACATTGTAGCTGTATTCATACTTGAAGAAAACACTTATATGAACACAAGAAAAATTAAATAAAAAGCTTAATTGCATTACATTGTCATTCGTCTTTAATGAAATAATAATTATATGTACAGTTGGTATAATATTTGCCTCATATCATAAATGTCTGGGTTTCAATTCTTGGTAGTGGATATGCACTGCTGATGAGTCCCAAATATAGGACTAAACGGCCATTCAGTGCTTTCTGCATCCTGTTGAGGTTTCTTCTAGACTCGATGAATTACTTAATTATAATTATCTCAAATCCTCCTTAATTTCTATCATTTCTATATATATATATATATATATATATATATATATATATATATATATATGGTGCGATGGCTAAATTGTCATCTAAATTACACAAAAACGAAAATAACACTGAGATCTCACTTTAACAGATATATTTACCAAAATTACATTACAAAAAAATATCTTTAAGTGCTAAAGGGTGAATTTATTCAATAAAATCGCCATTGGCTTCAATCACAGCCTCCAGACAACTTCAGAATCTCCTGAAAGTCTTCTGGATGGTCTCCTTGTTTAAGTTGGTGAATGCTGCCATAATCTTTGCCTTCAGTTCATCTTTGAGGTTACAAGAAGTTTTGTTTGTCTCTCACTCAACAGTGTCCTACATATAGTAATCAAGGGGATTGTAGTCTGGGGAGTTAGGTGGCCAAATGTAAGGAGTGAGGTGGTTACAGAAATTGTATGACAGCCATGACTGGGTTCTCCAGCTTGTGTGGCATGGTGCAGAGTCCTCTTGTCAGACATAGGGTCTTCCAGTAGCCACCCTCTTTACCCAGGCAAGCACTATCTCCTCAAGTCACTTGTTGAGTCTAAGGCCTTGTGGGAAGATGAATGAAGGTATAATGTCACCATCACTCCAAACACCATGATGTTGACTGGATGTTTAGTTTTCATCACTCTCCGTACATCTTTTGGGGAAGCATCAACCTCTGCACTCTCCTCACATAGACATCCAAACACTCTGAAATGTTCATATTGGAGCTATTGGTGGAAATGTCAAACAGTACAGCATGCTGTTTCCAAATTTCTGGCAAAGTGAATTGGGTCATGATGCTCTTTTTCTCACAGGTGGTGACCAACTGTTCCTACTATACTGTGCAGTTGACAAAATCAAAAACAAACAACACCCATGTGCAAAGTTAGAAATATAAAATGGTGACAATTTTCCATTGCATACTGTATATATGTCTAAATTATTTTCAGATAGAGTGTATCTGTAAAGGGACAAAACGAGTAAAAAGCCAAGAGGAAAAATTATTCTTAGCTGATGTATTTCATCCTCTGAAGGCCTTGATAAAGTCCTCAGAGGACGAAACATGGCAGCTAAGAATAGTTTTTTCCTCATCTTTTTGCTCATAAATATATATATATATATATATATAGATAGATAGATAGATAGATAGATAGATAGATAGACACACGCACACACACTAGAGTTCAAAAGTTTGAGGACACCAATGGTAATTTTTTAAATTGATCCAAAATGTAATTGTTTTGTACTTTAAATAAGAGACAATTATTGTACATGGTTAAAAAGTGAGACAAGATTTTTTATTAGAAATTTTATTATGACTAAAAGAAAAACAGAATTTTGTGATTAACTTTTGCTCTCGTCAAAATATCCTCCTTTAGCCTTGATTACTGCAGCACACATCTTTGACATTCATTGCAAAAGTTTCTCAAAGTATAAGTTTGATAATTGACTCCATTCTTTTTTCAATGACTCTAAGAGCTCTTTTTTATTTTTTCACTCTTCTGTCAAGTTCATCCCATGGTAATTCTGAGGGTGGCTTCAAACTTTTGAACTGTAGTATATATATATATATATATATATATATATATATATATATATATATATATATATATATATATATATCAAAGGCTGATACCATTTTATATTACTCTGAAGAAAGTCCTTTGAGAGACAAAATGTTACTGTTATCATTCAATTTTTCCCTTATCTTAAAATTTCTATTTTCTTTTTTTTATCTCAGAAGTAAGATAAAGACATTTAGCAATGTAACAAGTTAGAATATTACTGACCCCCAAATTATACACAAATTTTGACATACCTTGTCTAATTTTCCCTGCATCTCCATCACTCCAACCATCATCAGTATCTGAGGAGATCAAATTGTTGTGACAGTTTGCTATCATCAGCTGCCGCTGTTCCCTTTCTTCACCATCTATTTCCTGTGAATGGCAGAACTCCAAAGAAATAAGAGTTGTACAATATCATTATTATTATACAACACAGTCTTGGTTTATATAACACAGGATCTTTCATATAAAATGGCAAAATATAATAACAAAAGACAAACAATTAAAAAGTAAATATAACTTTTATTACATATATATATGTGTATGTATAGCTGGCTACTCGTATTTGAGAATACTCGTCTACTAGGGTAGCTAGCTAGTCCCTATTGCAGACGCTTGCTCAGGCACATTTGTGCTTATTCAACACCAACAGAGCCCACTTGTGGTTTATACTGCAACTATTCTGAGCATACCTTAGTTACAGTTTCTATGAAAGAGCGTGTTATCTAACATGATCAACAATTTGAACAAGGCCAGCACGCTCATGTCCTCAGCTAACGACATCTCTTCAAGGGTTCCGTCTACCCAATTTCATTCACAAGGCTTTGGTCAGGCCGTGGTATGGTTTCAGGCACTTTCCAAAGGTGATGCACACCGGCAACAACCCACCCAGTCGGATAACATCAGGAAGTCTCCTTCCTGACTAACTGACCATGGTGAGATTCAAACCTGGGTCTCATGGTCAGAATGTGGACATTCTAACCACTCAGCCACATTCCCATATATTACATATATACCTACATATACATTTATGGGAAAATGGTATATGACATGTGTCTGAGAAGTAACAGGACTGAAGTGTACAAAAAATTTAAGTCAAATCCAAACTACTACTTTTGAAATTATCCCCCTCAAGTCTAACACACTTTCTCATGTTTATCTGCCATTCCTTCATGCACTCCTGGAAGGATTCTCTCAAAATTCTCTGCAGTTCTGTTGCCACAGCCCTCTTGATGGCTTCCAGTTTCTGAAAATGATGACCATTGCTCCCTACTCATCCAACCTGGCACAGTAAGATTTTTTCTTTGTCCCAAGCTCAAGGGGAACTGTTTTCTGTGGAGTTCCTATACCTTGATACTTTTAAGGCTAATATGTCAATCATTCTCAGTAAAGGAATATTGAGAACTGATGATAAATTAATGAGTTTGTGGCAGAGTTTCTTCGTGATGTCAGTTAAGATATTTGTTTTAATCATTAGCAGTAAAAACACTGAATACACATATAAAAATTCAAATTATCATATACATTGTGACTTTTTTCTGTAGCTTTTTTTCTTAGAAAAAATTGTGACTCTTTTTGTGACCTTTTTTCTGTGTGTTAGGGGAAGCTGATTTAATCCCCCTATAAAGGACAATAACTCAAAATATAGTTGAGCTACTTCCCTTGTCCACTCATTGGAGCAGTCACTTCTGAATTCAGCATGTTAACAAGCTGATATACACATGGCAATTCATGGTTTAAATCCAAAACTAATCCTTCTGGTTCTCAGGTAGTAAATGAATAAAAGTTATTGTAGTGATATGTAAATTAAGTACTGTATAAAAGGCAGTATTGCTATACCTATGGTAGAATTATCTTTTCTTGATGAGACTACATCTGTCAGCAAGAATACCTATCATAACAATATGGCATCAGCAATCAGTTGCTTAACCACAATGGAGGATCCTGAATATATAGAAACCTGGCTTAGGTGTTTCACAGTGTCAGCAAGTGCTAAAAAGTTAAAGGACACCAAAGCTAGTGGACAAGAAAATGAAGTTACAGATTTGTTTTTGGCCTCAGTGAGGTATGAGACCATAAAAAAATCTCTGCCATGGTCTATTCCGAAGTGTTGGAAACTTAGCATATGAAGAAATTGCTGCCATCATAAAAGCAAATGTACGACCATAAAAAGATTGGTTAGAGAGGAAAGAACTAAATTTCTTGAAAGTAGACAAAGACTGGACAAAATTATTATGCAATATGTATAGCAATTGAAAGAACACTATTTACATTATTCGGACTATTGTCCTCATCTTTGTCGCCATTGTACACTCAGGCCTTCTTCAGGTGGTTGGAATGTTGAACTGAACATGGGTAGAACTGGGGTAGACTGCTCTAGTTCCACATACCATGTCTAATGGATGTCAGTTATCAGTTATTTTCTGTTAATTCCCCTCTCCAAGTCCTCCACTGCCTTAACCAGGTATTGAACTCACACTTGTCACTTGATCTAACCAACACCTTTATCCACTGTGCCATGTGTCCTTGAGTACATCTGTGTATGAATTTCTGGGTATTATAAACTTAATGTCTTCAGCAATCATTTTTTTATCAGTGTTCATATTGCAATTTTTGCTGTTATCATTTTATGTTTTTACCAGAGCTCATATTGCAATTTTTGTTGGTATTATCGCTTTTCTCTGGCACTCCCTATTACTGGCTCCCATATTGTATTCAATTCTATGCTTGTTCAGTATATAGACAGACAATTGAAAGAAGCATCGAGATATTGTGAGTTTGAAAGAATGTGTTTGGAAAAAATGTCTATCAAAGATGACCTAATTTTGCTAAGACTGATTGAAGGAATGTCTGACATCTCATACAAGTGTAAAATTCCTGAGTGGCTTCAAGCTTATAATATAAATCTGGAAGCATGTGTGGAGTTATTACAACAATTGGAAATGATTAAAAAATGTAATGCCTCTAAAGGCAGAATGGAGACTTACAGTGCTACTAAAAGCTTACTTGTATGCAGATATTGCAATAAGGAACATGAAAAGAGCAAGAATAAATATCCATCCTTTGAGAAATGGTGTTTTAAGTGTAAAAGAAGGAATCATTTCCAGACAAATTGGAAAATATAGATCCTCCGATTGAAAGTACAGAAGTATTTAAGATAAAAGCACAGGATAAAAGTAGGAAATGGTGAAGCTGAACAGAGTAACTTTAATCAGATAGATGGATACTGGAAGAGATGTTATGCTGAATTTTTGGGAAAGAATGGGTAGACCAAATTTAAAGAAATGTGACCAGTTGAAACAATTTGATGGGTCAGTCATCAAAATTTTAGGATGCTGTGAATGTATGTTTGAGACAAAAAAAGATTCAAGATAATACACATCATCGTGATGGAGAACATCAAAAGCCATGGTCTTTTAAGAATTGATTTGTTAAGAGTGAATACATTGAAGCTGATAAATACAATGAAGTCTGTAGAACTGGAAATTTTATTATTAAGGAGATATGAGGTGAATATTCGGCTTAAAGAAAGCAGTCAACCCATGTATTTTCAATCCTGAAAGTTCCTGTTCACATGCTACCCTTATTGGTAGCTAAGCTGAACAAAATGGTGGAACAAGGAATATTAGGAAAAGTCAGCCAGGGTGGTAACATTTGGGCTTCACCTATTGTGGCGATACATAAGCCCAACAGAGAATTTCTGGCAAATATAAGATGGGCGTCAATCACCAGATCTTTTTGGATTCATTGCCAAACATTGAAGCAGCATGACATGAGTTTTCTGGTACAAAATACTTTGCTAAAGTTGACCTTAAGTCATTATATAATCAGATAAAAATTTATAGCATGTTTCAAGAAGTCACTACAATGAACACTGCTATTGGATTACTAAAACAATCTCGTCTCCCATTAAGAGTAAAGATTTATCATCCACTGATATGCCGTCTTTGGAGATTTTATATCCTAAGTATAAAATTTTTTCACAATTAAACTCACATTTATCATGATTAATTTTCGTATCCACGCTATTTAGTTTTCTCAAAACTTGCTCTGTTTTACTTTTGAGCCCTTCTTTAATTTGCATTAATAAGATATCAGAGATAGCTGCATTGAGAAATAAAAAGAGAGAATCTTTTTTAATATTACCCAATTTCTGTAACAGATATCTAATGTGATATAGTGACCTTGTGGAACCATTTAATGAAATTAAGAAGAAGAATACCAAGTTTCAATCGACAAAAAGCCAGGAGATTGCTTTTGAGAAATTAAAAAAAGTCACTCATAAACAACCCAGCAAAAGAATTGATGTTAACTACTGATGCCAGTTACTGTGTTACAGCCACAATATTGTCACAGGAGGATCACCCTGTAATGTAGTTATTGAGAAAACTAACATCAGCAGAGGCAAATTATTCAAATATTGAGAAGGAGGTATTGGCAATTATGTGGTGCACAGAAAGAGCTAGAAATTTTTAGCTGGGAAGGAAATTTCTATTAAAAACTGATCATAAGTCTTTGGAATTTATATTCAACCCCATAAAAGAGTTGCCAAAGATCACATCTGCCAGGATATTAAGATGAGTGATTAAGCTTATGGCATTCAACTTTGACCTCATATATATTAAAGGAAATACTATTCGACATGTGGATGCATTACCACAGCTAAATTTTGAGAGTAAAAATGTTGAAGCAAGTGAAAATTGCATGGATAGGATTTTGTGATGGATATAAACAAAGATATTACCCTTAAATCAGCTTAGGTTGAGAACTATGCAAGATCCAGTGTTGAATTATGGAGAGAATAAAGAGAAATACATGGAATAATTGTTCTTTGGCTGAGAGGCATTATAAAGAGTCACGACAGAAATTAACAATAGAAAAAGGAATTATATGCAATAGAGATATAATAGTACCTCCACAGTCTCTGCGAAAAGTAATTAAAGCCATGCACAATGATATACATGGAGGTATAATGGCTATGAAGTTGCAAGCATGGTGGCCAGGCTATTCAAGATATGTGGAAGAGTATGTTAAAAAATGCCTAAAGTGTGCAGAAATAAAGAAATTTAGGCAAAATAAAATTCACTCTTGGCTAAAGGAAATCGAGTTATGGACACAAGTACATATGGATTATGCCTACATTAAAAGTATAGGACTATTTTTTATATTAGTCAACTTATATTCAAGTTGGCCTGAAGTTATTAAAGTCGCAGATAAAAAGCCAATACTGTGAAGTAGGTGTTGAAATTCCAAAAACCTTGGCATCCAACAATGCACCAGAGTTTTGTGAAGAAATTTTATGTGCATGGTTAAAAAACATATTGGCTACATTCAATATAAAACACCACTTTACCACTAACAGTCAAATGGAATTGTGGAGAGAATGGTTCAAATGGTAAAAATTGGATTAAAAGCATTTTCTTCAGTGGATTGTAATATAGAGAGTCATTTACCTAGACTACTCCTAAATTATAGAGCTATTCCACATGCAGGCAGATGACAAAGCCCATCCACATTGAGAAGAAGACAAATAAGAGCTCCGATTACCATGTCATTTGTAATGAATGCAAGTGTGTGGTACAAAAAGGACAAGGATTCAAATCCTGAAAAGGAAAATTTTGTGGTGCAAAAGGCATTTAATACAGCTGTGTTAACAAAGAATGGACAAGACATGCTGGCTCACGAGGACCAATTTAGAACCACAAGAGAGCATGAAGTTATGGAAAAGGAGGAAGAGGATGCAGAAGAACAGATTTATCAAGAAAGGATAAGTGAATCCAATATTGAGAGTGATTAGGAAGACCACCAGAGATATTAAAGTGAAGAACAGGCAAGGGAGGAGAGAATGAGTGTATCTAATAGTAGTGAGTAACAATCTTGGGGTGCAAGGAGCTATCATGACGACTCAAATGAAGAGAATCAGTTAAGACCTAGATTTCCTATGAAAAGAAATAAAGAAACTCACTCTGAGAGACGTATTATGTCTCCCGGTGTTGTTCATAGAAGATCAAAATTATAAAGTCTCTTAGGTTCGGCGGTGGGGGAGTGATATGTAAATTAGGTACTGTATAAAATGCAGCATCACTATTACTACAGGAGAGTTATCTTCTCTTGACAAGACTACATCTATTGGAGAGGATACCTATCATAACAGTTATTTTATTATGTGTTAAAATACACTTGTCTTTTATTTTCATTTATTTTTGTTCATTCCAACATCTGGGATATAACACTGACTTTTTCCCCGGATAAAATTGTGGCTTTTTTCCTCTGACTTTATTACCAGCCATGGTCTGAAGGATAATGCAGTGATGTCTTGTAAATGTCGATTTAGCAATTGTAAAATTCACAGAGTGACTTTTATCAGAAGTGCCATCATCCTGATCTGAACATATTTAATTATATAAAGAAAAGAATTACTTAAAATAATCAATGGCCATATCTATCCTTATCTTTTAAAATATCCTTGAGAAAATTGGTTGTCCTTATTTTTATTATTATTTCAGTTAAAGATTTATTATGTTAATAAGTCTATTTTCTATTTTCTTTTTTAATAAATGAATTAAAATGCAATAGATTTTGTCTTAAAAGTCGGTTAAATTTTCAGAAACATTATTTTTTCAATTTTATTTCTCAGATCTCAAGGGAGATAATCTACAATGTAACTGATTTTAAAATTGATTTTATTTCAAATACTCCAAAGAAGTAGTTCTTTGTTAGAGTCTTAAGTTCTGCCTCAGATGTGTGCATGCAGTTCATCACCTTCTATTCACTAGTGAAAAGGAAAATTCTAACAGAAAGTGCTAGTTTTTCTTTCATCTTAATTTCAGTTATTTTTTATTGCAACTCTTTGTTATTTTGCATGTAGTGATGAACACAGATAAGAAATAAATAATAAGCCTTCAGTTAAATCACCTTTTTTTTTTCAGAAATGCTAATGGTAATATTAGTCCTTTCCCTACAAGGAAACATCTGGCATTCTTTGACCGAGTAGTCAGTACTGCTTTCGAATAAAATTTATAAAATCTTTCTCTTAAAACAATTTTTTTTAGAAAAACAGGTTTCTCAAGTCCAATAGTTGTAATTATAGGAAATAAACCCTATTTCCAACACAACTACATACCCACATACATACCATATTAAAACCCAATATTACAAATAAAATTCCACAATACAACATACACCTTTTAAATCAATGTATCTATTGGCTAGAAATCAACAACACCATGTTAAATATTTGGCCAATCAGAGAAAACTAAAACCCTATTTTTCTCAAGCCTATTTCTGGGAAAAATTTCAGGTAATTTGCTTTTTTATGCTCCATGCTAAATATGTAATAACAATTTTCTGAATAGTTATATTTAAGTGTAAGTTTACATGCTTAATTTGAAAATAACAAAGAAATTTTGATGAAATCTACCATTTAGGAGTTATTGACAATAAAATTTCGGACTCATTCGCATTACGGCATAGCAGCCATTATTGGCATTGTTTGCATACATTCACTTCTGATTAGATTTGTGCAGAAGATTACATTCTTAACGGCCTTTTTACAGTTCTCAATTGATTCAATTACTGCGCAAATGAGGACGGATTGCATGCACAAGACTGTTCCGCAGCAAATATATGCAAACAATGCTAGTAATGGCTGCCATGCCATAGCACGATTGAGTCTAAACTTTTATTGTTGATAACTCCGAAATGGTAGATTTTATCAAAATTTCTTTATTTTCAAATTAATCATAAAGCTAAATATAAGCATTCAGCAAATTTTTATTACATATTTAACATGGGGCTTAAAAAGCAAATTACCCCAAATTTCTTATAAAAACCCACAGATTTTGACTTTCAAAGGGAAGATATACATCTGTGTCCTGGCTGTTCAGACACAAGAGATCAAACTGTCTCCCTCCAGTTTGTGCTGAGATAAATCTGTGTCAGCAACTTTAAATGAATCAGCTACAATAGCAAGCACAGCCAGTCAACAACTTCAAAGAAATCCTTTCTAACAACAATAAAGATGGTCAGTGAATCTTTGCTAACAATAAAAGCATTTTTTTCAGCCACAGCTTTGACTGTGAACCAATTACTAAAAAGTCTTTAATAAACCACAGATTTTTCTGTGAAACGATTATCCAAAGACTTTAACACAACTAAAGACTATGTTTAATCATTTTTGAATTCATGTACATATCTTTGTAAATAGAAATGATTTATTTAACATGCTTAATCATGTTTTCTTTATTTTTATTTTATTGTGTTGTTGTTTTTTTAACTGTTCCCTATCTAAAGGAGCTACCAAAAAAGAATAAATACAAGGTACTGAGGGGAAAGGAAAAGAGGGGTGCCAAAATATGTTTGCCATTTTTATTAAATGCAACAATGTAAAAATACAATATAACATGACATAATTATGGTACTTACAGTCAATGACGTTTTCACGCTATAAGATCTCTATCTTTTGAGCTTAGGTGAAGTGAGGTGGTCAACTACCATCTATGAATATATTTATGCCTTTTACCTTTTGAGTACCTTTTGAGGTGAGTTGGGGGTCAACTACCATCTATGAATATCTTTGTGCCTTTTACCTTTTGAGGTGAGGTGGGGGTCAACTACCATCTATGAATATCTTTGTGCCTTTTACCTTTTGAGTACCTTTTGAGGTGAGGTGGTGGGGTCAACTACCATCTATGAATATCTTTGTGCCTTTTACCTTTTGAGTACCTTTTGAGGTGAGGTGACGGGTGGAGGAGGTCAACTACCATCTATGAATATCTTTGTGCTTTTTACCTTTTGAGCTAAGGTGAGGTGAAGTGGGGGTCAACTACCATCTATGAATATCTTTGTTCCCTATGGTGTGAGTCTGGATATTGTTTGTAGCATCTGTTGCTCTAACCACTTCTTTGAACCAGATTGGTATCTAACTGACAAGAGCCTTAATCTATCCTAGGTGTCCTTACTGTGCCAAAGGCATTGCACTCATTGCACTTATCTGCTCGCTAGGTGGAGTGTTCTATCTAAAACCCTACAATTGGAATTTGGATGTTCAGATTTTTAATATAAAAAACCTGAATGACTGAATTTCCTACATTATCACTCATTTTTTCCAGTGTTGATGGGGGTTTCCTTCCTAACCTTTTATTTGAAGTCATGTGGAATGTCAACATCTTGATTATGTCATTATTTTCTCTTCGAGTTACATGTGCTATCCATTTTAGTTGTTGATGCTGTTGAAATTCATCAAGTGCCAGTCCACAATGTTCAAAGAAGGATGACCTTTGCCAATCCACTCAGGCTTCACTCGCTCAAAGCCTTTTTTCACCATTGTTCTTACGAAGCTGTTGTATACAGCTGACAGTTTAAATATTTCTGACCTGATTTGGAACCAGGTATTGTATCCATATGAAAGTCTAGATCTGATGAGGCTATTTAAGAACACAATTTGAATTGGTTGTATAGAGATGATAGTTTAGACATTTCTGAATGAGTTGGATGCCATTCATGACATCCATATGAGAATCTAGATCTGATGAGGCTATTTAAGAACACAATTTGAATTGGTTGTATAGAGATGATAGTTTACACATTTCTGAATGAGTTGGATGCCATACATGACATCCATATGAGAGTCTAGATCTGATGAGGCTATTTAAGGAAACAATATGAATTGGTTGTATAGAGATGATAGTTTAGAAATTTCTGAATGAGTTGGATGCCATACATGACATCCATATGAGAATCTAGATCTGATGAGGCTATTTAAGAACACAATTTGAATTGGTTGTATAGAGATGATAGTTTAGACATTTCTGAATGAGTTAGATGCCATACATGACATCCATATGAAAGTTTTGATCTGATGAGGTTATTTAAGAATGTTGCTGTCTTAATATGGCAGTTGGCTTACTATGAAATGATTCCAGCCGTTAAAATTTAACTGTATAGTCATACCATAGTTTAAAAATTAACAATTACTAACAAGATGAATTTTTAAAATTAGTTATTTTTTATTACTAATCATGGAAGAAATATTAGAATTTTATTTATAGACAGATACTGAATTTTATTTCGTTTCACAAAATATCTTTCTTTTGTCAAACAAACTTAGCAGAAGTTATAATTCTTCAATACCTATGTTTCTCTTCATTTATATAATTGTTGCAAATTGAATATCCAAAATACTTTGACAACCTGACTAAAAAGGTGTTGGTCCTCCATGTTTCTGCAAAAGCTACTCTTACCTTATCAGGTATAGATTCTACAAGCCCACTAAAAGTTTTCTTTGGTATTTGATACCAGGATGTTAATAGGAAGTCCCTTATATGCTTTTTTCTTTTATTTTGACAACAAAAATAGACTAAATTTAGCTAAATATTTTTTGAGACTCAGATTATTTTAATTCGATAGAATATTAATGCATGTGATAAAGCAGTTATTATTCAACAGATAAAAATACAATTAGCCTATGTCTTTTTTCCTTAAATCTTTAATAAAAATCTCGCTAATTACATTATTTACATTTGAACAAATATCCTCATTTTTTTGTTTTTATTATCACCATTTTTGCCACTGTCTCCTCCGATGGTGATAATCCTTCAGTTGTCTGTTTCTTGTTTTAAAAAGTGATGATTAGAATTGTAGTAAAACCTCAATATATGAAAGTGAATTTATACATTTTTTTTTTGTTCTCGAGAATTGACAACAAAAATATGGAAAAACTGTTCTTTCGATTTTGTTTTTTTTTGCAGGTACAAAGGTCCATGTTTGCCTGTCTACTATCTTACAATGTCACAAAAACATTTTAATGTAACATTAGACAAAATAAAATCTGTATGAATAATTATGTTAAAAGTTCAAAGCTACCTGATACAGTAAATTCATGGTGCATAAAACTGAAACAAGAATTGAAATCTCATTTATCAACTCTATATATATATATATATATATATATATATATATATATATATATCACTGAAAAATTAACAGTCACATTTTACTGAGTATTATTTTTTTTTATAATGACATTCATCCAGTACAAGACCCAAGAGCCATATGTGGTATAGGATTAAAGATTAAGAGGCACAGTTTATGCAGATATGTGAGAAAGATAACTGTTAAACCTAGACTTGAACAGGTTAAAAAGACTGTAGTGATCGGGGAAGCATCCTCTTGAGACTCAATTCCACAAAGCAGCAGTTCGTGGTAAAGAAGCTGCTTTGAGTTGGACTCACATCTCACCAATGAAATACAAAGGGAATGTGCATGGTTTGCTACAATGTGCCTGGCATGGCTGGTCTTAGCTGTAAAAGTTAGAACAGCTGGAACAAAGGAATGTAGTTAATCTGAACACTTTACTTGAAATAATGTTAGCGCAGAAAGAGACTTGCAACATTTTGTCTGTAGTAAAGAAGTTGCAAGGTGGAAAATAATTTATCACTCACAAGGCCACATAGATGCTTTTGAACTCTTAAATGTTTAGAATTTATCAATTCAAAATTTTGAATTTTTTTGATAGATTCACAGTAGGTCCCTTCATGGTATGACAATCTGGGAGCTGACAAACGCAACATTGATATTTTATATTAGAAATCAGAAAATATAAATATAATAATGGAAAGATTTAATATAATTTAAAACATATCTTATTTGATTGCAGTAAATATTATGTTCAAGTTATTCCTTATCTTATTGACTTGTTCTTTAATTCTGATCTCCGTTACAATAAAGAAATTAACGAAAACCTTTAAATAAAAAAAAATTATTGGTTCAGGGGAGACAACTCTTGCTTTTGCTTTTTACTTCTTATGTCCCTTGTACTGCAAGGAAAATAAACGATTGCGTGTGTGCATCTGCAGTTGTTATTTATTGGTTTCCGAAAACAATCGACTTTTACTTTGGAGTAATGTTGAAAAAACGAATTATGATTAATTAAAGAAAAAATACGATATTTCTTTTCTAAGCTGATAAAACTTTAAAATAGACAATAGATAAAACTTAATTTAATATTTTCTCTATATGAACTCTCCGTACTTACATCATTAAGAAACAAAAACAGTCCCTTAACACTTAAAATTACTAAAAACAGGATCAATCTCATTTGCAAGAAAAAAAAAATTTTGTTGGGTACCTAGCCATATTGAAAAATCCCTTATTGTCGTTTAGCTCATATCCAAGAATTTAATTTCGTTTTTGCTGATCGCTTCTTTTATATTGGTATTGATGACTAAATTCGCCACCAATGTGTAGGTTCAGGACAAAAAGTTTCCATTTTCACCAAAATCTGCTTCCGTCATCCATTTCCTATATTACCATTTGGCTTTGCAAGAGTTGGTTGAATGTGAAAGAAAATTGGAATAGAAGAAAGTGCCAATGCCATGAATTTGTTTAAGGTGGACTTCAACTTGCCAGGAAGTAACCCATACACTTGATTTCATGACCTTCCTCTGTGGCACATATGGAATCAGACATTCAGAATTGATTTAGGAAATTGCAACAAACTGATACTGACTCTGTTATAATTTCAAGTAGTGCCTTCCGTATTGTATAGCCCGCTTCATCTGCTGGTTTAACAAGTGAGATCTGTTGTAACCATCAACCACTTGTTCCACCGTTGGGGTTGGTTGCACAGTATGGGTCCTCATCTTCTGATGGTCATTCCTTGTGTTAGAGTGGCTTATGTGGCCCAATGACTGAGTTCTCTTATACACACTGTCAAAACAACTATAAACTCATTCATTTTAAAATGTATGAGTTTATAGTTGTTTTAACAGTCTGTATAAGGTTTGGTTTGGTTTGCTTTGTTTAACAGTATATCAACCACAAAA
This sequence comes from Acanthosepion lycidas, assembly GCA_963932145.1. Classification (NCBI taxonomy): domain Eukaryota; kingdom Metazoa; phylum Mollusca; class Cephalopoda; order Sepiida; family Sepiidae; genus Acanthosepion; species Acanthosepion lycidas. Next base: position 32,000,457 of record OZ010575.1, read on the forward strand.
GGTTATTTAATGCCGACAAAATTTTTATTGCTGTTAATTTTTTTTTCAAAAATGTATTGCTGATAATAATTTTTTATGAAGTACTTCTGATATTAAAATCTATTTTTACACTTTCATAGTGTTTTGACCCTAATTTGGGGGTTAACTATTTCCCATAGATGGGACCCTAATAGGTGTTACCAACCCGGGTTGAGGTGGACCTTGGAACACCAGCAATTAAGAGGTGGTTCCACGCTCCTCAAAAACTCCTGATCAGAGGCCTTGCTGTTGGACGTAGTTTATCGTCTTACCCAGGACATGGATGTAGTTTATCGTCATACCCAGGATGGTCTGTATAAGGGAACTCAGGGTCATTTACAAGTGGTAAGAGTTATGGAACTAACACTCAAACAACAAACTTTATAAAATTTATCCCATTCTAAGAGAATAGTATCATGGTCTCAGACCTTCTCGGATGGAAAAAGTTGTCCTATCAAGAATCCGAACAGGGAACACTTATATCAATGTCTCATTTCTCCTAAAAAATGAACATCCTCCTGAATACGCAGCATATCAGGAGGAATATATTGTAAAACATATTCTAACTGATTATTGTGACCTTCCCTTATACATCAACGACTTTGACATGATTAGTCTCAAAGCAGAGATTCTCCATATAAGCCTGAGAAATATCTTAGTGTGTAGTCATTAGTCAGTATTTAACATCATCTATTACATTTTGATTTTCTAAATAAAATGAATTTCCTCTTATTTGGAATTTCTATTTAAACAACCTTTTTTGACTCGTAGGCCATATGAGATATGGCTCATCATAAGGCAGGCCACACTAGTAAAAAGATTCAAGATAATTTTTTGTTGAAGGTGCCTCAGCCATTTTCTCTACAGCAGAACATACACATAAACATCTTTAAAAATTTGGAAAATTTGATTTTTTCTTCTTCGGAGAAAAAAAATAATTCAAATAAGATTTTTGTATAATTAAAAAACTTTAGGTTTTGATAAAATATTAGCACAGATGTCAATATGATTAACTTTGTGCTTTGTGTAATCAATGTCTAAATTATTCACGAGAAAATAAAAAAAAAATAAAAACATTTAAATAAAAAATATTTTTCTTCTCCAGAGAAAAATATTATGAACATTTTCTAATTCTAAAGTAAAAGATATTTATATGTCTGATCTTCCTTAGTGAAAATTGTCAATGGTTTAATGATGAAAATTTTACATTTAATGAAAGTTTAAAAATTCAAGAAACATTGCTCTTAATCATTGTTTATATATGTAGTTATGTGTAAGAGAGTGTGTGAGTGAACAAGTGAGAACAAAATGAAACAAACCAAATTTTAAGAAAAATTATTTTCCTCATGAAATTAGGCATTGTATTTGGAAAGCCAAACAGGTTGTATGTGGCCCACAGGCCGCAGTTTGCCCATGACTCGTCCAGAGGAAGATAAAAGTAGAGACTATCCTAGCTTATTTGAAGGAGTTTGGTCTATGCCCCAAATTATAGCTCTAAATAACTCCATTCTAGATACATAACTAAATTGTTTACAAACCATATATGGTATTTTTTTTTTAAATCTTTTCAACATTAAATAACCAACAGAGTTGCTATGTGACTAAAACAGAACAATCAATCAATCAAATTATGAATTTGAAACTCAAACAAAAATAATCAGCCGATTTTTTTCTAAAAAGATTTGCTCAGACATCAAGTCAACAAAAACAAAATTTGTTTAATAAGCAACAGAAAGAAATTTGTAGTCTGCTATTAAATTGTTTTGTTTTTTCTATTATTATTATTATTAGGTTGGTGCAAAAATAATGAAGTAATAATGTCGTTTTTTGACGTTAAAAAATACATCAAAAACGACATTATTATGTCATTATTTTTGCACCAACCTAATATTTCTGAGAAAGATATTAGAACTATTCAGAACTTATACTGGAAGCAAACTGACTTGCATATGGATAGATAAGAAAATGTTTGGAATACACAGAAAAATAGAAAAAAGCATAAGAAAAGGTTGCATGTTCTCTCCGGATTTACTTAAGCTGTAGTGATAGTAATAAGGAGGCAGGGAGGAGTAATGGATAGCAGCTCGGATTAAGGAATCAGAGAGCCAAATTCAAATTCCAGTCAGATCCATTACATTCACTTACACTTCTCCCCCCCCCCCCCAGCTATAGGTAAAGAGCAGAACAGACTGGGGTCTATAGCCTTGGGTGGCAAACGGTCAAGAAGAAGGAAAACTCTGAATTCAAACTGGACTGGAGAGAGTTGGGCTTTGTCAGGCTATCTTGCCCAAGAAACACTACTTCTGCTGTGGTACATGTGGTTCCCCTACAATCCTGTTGGGTCACAGGGTTCATGATTGTGAGAGTGATAGCAATAAATAAATTACTAAATACCCCAACTCTATTAGTAGACCATGTAGCAGCCTGGAACCCAAACAATTAATAATAAAAGAAAAATTAAAAGTTAAACAATAAAAATCCTTCAAAATACAAGAATTGTAGTTAACAATGAAGATAGAAAAAGATTATAGAAAAATGTTACATAATTATAGGATATTCCCATGATGCACCAGAACAATCATTGTACCATCAAAAGAAATAAAAATCTAAACACTTTTTTCTTTTGACTTTGATCATCTAAGAAAGCAAATGCTCATGACAGTCTCTGATAAAATATGTTACTAGCTACAGAGAAGCAAACATTTCTTTATTTCTTTGCTTACTAAAATTATATACATATATATACATATATCTTCATTGAATAATATAATAATTTCTTTAAAATGTATTTACTAAGATATAAAAATAAGACTCTTATTGAATGTACACTAAAAAAGGCAAAATTACTAACAAAAAACTTATTTTAGTAATTCATCATTGTAAAGAATAATTTAATGGTTTGGCTTGTTTTACATCATATCAACCTCAATGGGTTATTTAATGTCGACAAGACTTTTATTGCTGGTAATATTTTTCCTTCAAAAATGTATTGCTGGTAATAATTTTTTGTTTAAAAAATTTATTGTTGATATTAAAACCTATTTTTATACTTTCATAGTGTTTTAACCCCAGTTTGGGGATTAACTGTTTGCCCATAGCTGGAACACTAATAGGGGCTACCACCTTAGGTCAGGGTAGACCTGGAAACACCAGCAATTAAGAGGTGGTTCCACATTCTTCAAAATCTCCTGATCAGAGGCCTTTCTGTTGGACATAGTTTATCGTTCAACAGCTAAAACATTGTGAATATGGCAAAAGAGATGAGGACAACGGTCCGAACAATGTAAATAGTGTAAATAGATATAATAAATCAATTTATCACTTTCATATGCCTAGAAAACACAAATTGTTTTTGAATTGTATTTCATTGTACCTCATGTATAATTTTGGATATCACATTACAATCTCATTTTTGTTGAGTGATGCCATTATCAACCCTAAAATAAAATATAAAAATAGCAATCAGACAAGGCTAACACATCACTCAGCCCCACAACAACCAGATAAGCAATGCAACCCTAAAAGAACTAGGAGTCTTACCAAGTTTTATTATTGGTGGGCACAATCTTAACAACATACTCCTGCCTCAGTAGTAAGGCTGATCAGTCCGAGAAGGCAGCTGATGTCCAAAACGACCTCAATACCATCATTAACTGGGGAAAAAGATGGCTTGTTAATTTTAATGCCTCCAAAACTAAACTTCTCTCCATTAATCATCTGAGACACCTCTCTCTGCCTTCCATCAGCATGGCTGGTGTTAACCTCCTTGGAAAGTGATTCATTGCTCCTTCTCGGGCTAATGTTCTCAGATGACATGAAGTGGAAAGACTATATTGAATCCTTTAATGCTAAGAATGTCAGTTCACTGTGTCCTGCAAGACAATTTTTCTCCCTAGAATTTATCTTACATATATATGTCTACCATTCATCCATGCTTAAAATACTAATCCACATATGGTCTAGTGCATCTGCTATTTACCTGGAACTCCTTGAAAAGATCCAAAGAAAAATCAGCAATATTATTGCTCCTAATATGGCGGCTCAGCTTCAATCATTTGCCTATCACCCTAAGGTTGCCACCCTGTGGCCTTTTCTATAAATACTTTCATGATAATTGTTTAGATAAGCTCTTTGCTATGGTGCCTAGACTTTTTGAATTTAAGTGCTGTACTAGCCTGGTCATCAATTCACAGTTGAGCTGGCTAGATGTAGCCATAAGTTCTATGCTAACAGTTTCTTTTCTAGCATTTCTCACTTGTGGAACTCTATTCTGGCTACATGCTTTCCAGCCAATTTTAATCTGCAAAAATTTAAATATAATGTCAATCTACTGTCCTCCTGATTACTCTTTTCTCTTTCTGCTCATTATTAATGTTTCTGTTCCTAATTCTTCCACATCCTGTAACCACTTGTGTTTTAGTGACTTTGCCATCCCCCAAAAGATATTACTTCAAATGTTATTATAGTAGATACTCCTTTTTGAAATGAATGCTCCATTTTTATTTTTACTTTAAATAATGTGTATTACATTGGCCTACCCTGCATAATTTGAGTAATCTTAATAAAGAAAATGTACTCTTTAGCAAGGATTGAACCTATGTCATCCTTTGAAGGAAAAAAGACCCATTTGATCTGGCGTGTTTTACCATTTGGCTACAAAAAGAATGTCACAGCTCAGCAAGACTCTATTTACCCTTTTAAGGAAAGCACACTTCCTTACCAAGATATTTTTTTCTCAAAAGCCCATATCTGCTCAGTTTCATATCCAAAACATAAACAAAGCAATTTCTAAAGAATTAATGGAATTATTTTTAATCTAAAATTTTTATTAATTCAAACATTATTATAGCGGATATTTGTATTTAAAATAGATTCCCCATTTTTTTTTATTTCAAACAGTGTGTATTATATCTATCAGTCTATGTTTAATAAAGAAAATGTGTTCTCCGGCAATGTGTTCTCCTACATTATAAGCTTTCGTAAATGAACGTCAGATGTGGGAGTGGGAAAGACAGTAAAAAACAAACATTGACAAAGGTTGCATAGAACAAAAAGGTGGAGAGAGCCATGATTGCCCACATCTGAAAGCAACACAGCACATAAAAGATGAAAAAAGTATTTTTTTTTGCTGTTCAGTGTAAGCAGAGGCAAAACAATCAGTGTAGCCTGTGAACTATTTTTTTTATATTATTATCTGCAATATTTTTTATTTTGTTATGTGGTTATTTGTATTATGCAAGACGAATATGTTCACATGTTCAAATCACTGCTGGTAGCTTTGACGATTGTCCTAAACAATAAATCAGCATTTATTTAATAAAGTGATAGCTGGCTCGTGTCAAGGTTGACAACAGGTGTAACAACTTGCTACAGCTATTACTGCTAGGCTGGTAGCTATAAGAGAGTGGTTTATCTAAATTGCCCTTGCATTTTTCTATTAAGCCTCCCAGTTTACCAATGATGCAGCATTTATTTACACTGTTTACAATGTTCGGACTGTTGTTCTTATCTTTGTTGTCATGTTCACGATTTTTCAGCCGTTGTGCACTCTGGCATTTTTTAGGTAACACATGGCCCAGTGGATAAAAGCATTGGTTGAAGTAATCCAATGACTTGACCCAAAGATTTGTGTGTCTGGCCACAGCAGAGGTGAAAAAAAAGATGGAGAGTTGAGTTAAAGGGAAATAACTGAAACTGAGATATCTGGAAGAGGCATGGCATGTGGAACTAGAACAATCTACTTCCATGGATGAAATAAAGACCATCTTGATTTGGTTTGGCTTGTTTTAAAGCATGTTAACCTCGATGGGTTATTTAATGCCAACAAAATTTTTATTGCTGGTAATATTTTTTTCCAAAAATGTATTGCAGGCAAGATTTATTTCCTCAGAAATGTATTGCTGGTAATAGTTTTTTTTAAACAAAAAATTTATTGCTGGTATTAAAACCTATTTTTACAATTTCATAGTGTTTTGACCCCAGTTTGGAGATTAACTATTTGCCCATAGTTGAGACCCTAACAGGTGCTACCACACCGGATCACATCTTGAATAAGTTGGAAAATGATCCTAGAATAATATATATATATATATATATATATATATATATATATATATTTAAACTTTATATCAATCCTTCATGAGCTTCCAATGAAATATCTCAGTTTCAGTTATTTCCCTTTAACTCAACTCTCTATTTTTTATTCAACTCTGCTGTTAATAATTTTCATTTATGATTGATTTCATCATGATTCTTCTGTTAAGCCTGGAAAGTAATTATACATTCTTATTGCTCAAAGTAGAGTCCAATAGTATTATAAAAATCTTGGAGAATTCCAGTAAGATATCTTTAATCATTTCCAAGATACAACAGTTCAAATATAATCTAACAATTGGACAATTTTGCTGTTACAGCCAGTGTGTGTGTTTGTGTGTATATATATATATATATATATATATATATATATATCAAATCTGTAAGTGGAAAGGATAATTCAAGTAGGTTATTTTAATATAAAAAATTAAAAAGATAGATCCATGAAGTGATCTCAATGCATTGTATACAGAGTAAATAGGATATACATCAAAGGAAAAAAGTTAAAACATCATTGAAAATATGGTAATAAATTTATTTCATCAGGTAAGTTTTAATACCTGCCTCATCATACAAAAATTATAAAATGGTTCGTAATTTGGTAATTTTTGAGGCAGGTATTAAAAACTTTCCTGCTGAAATAAAATTTATTGACAGATTTTAGAGACATGCTAAGTTTATATATATATATATATATATACAAATATTATAAATTTACTAATTATTATTTTAATATATATATATATATATATATATATATATATATATATATATATATATATACATATACACACATATAAATTTACTAATTATTATTTTAATATATATATATATATATATATATACACATAAATTTACTAATTATTATTTTAATATATATATACACATAAATTTACTAATTATTATTTTAACATATATATACACATATAAATTTACTAATTATTATTGTAATATATATATATATATATATATATATATACACATATTATGAATTTACTCATTATTATTTTTATATATACATATGTATATATACACATATAAATTTACTAATTATTATTTTAATATATATATATATATATACACATATAAATTTACTAATTATTATTTTAATATATATATATATATGTTTCTGCCACCAAGTTACAATTTATTTTACCATAAAATTCTAAAGGTTTGGATGCCAAGAAATCTTTGAATGAAGTTTCTACAATTTCATTGCAATGAAATGTCTTTTGGCTTAAAAATCTTTCAAGATGCTTGAAAAAGTGATGTGACAAAGTCTTGTATCCCAAGTCAACTGGGACCTGTTGATTAACCAATGTGTGTCATATTTTGCTTAATTGAATGTTCATTTCATCCAGTTGTTGGCAGTAAAATTCAGCAATTATGCTTTGGTTAGATTTCCAGAAAACTGTAATGGACAATGCCAATGGCTAACCTCTAGACAATCACCATAATCATTTGTTGGTGCAACTTTGATTTTGGAAAGTGTTTGGATTCTTCATCAGGATCAAGCCATTGAGCTGATCATATCCGATTGTCATAAAGAATCCATTTCTCATCAGAAGTTACTATTGATAAAGAAACGGATCATTCAATACATTGAACTCTGACTTTCACAGATTTCAGGTGGAACCTATTTATCATGTTATTGGCCTTGTCAATTTTGTTGAGGTAATCCAATAGTTGAAATGCTGATGACCATTATCTGAGACATTTCTCTGGCACATGGGTTTTGTTCAGACTAGTGTTTTCAGATGATTGTTGATTTCAGATGGATATCTTCTACCACCTTGATCCTCAAGATTCATATCCCAACAGGGGAATTTCAGAAACCAGCACTCTACTGTCTGATTACAATGATCCTTCATCCCGTGCTCTGTTAATGTCAGCAGCGGTTTGGGAAACACTATGACTAAACTTGAACTCAAAAAAAAAATGTAAAGTATCTCTTCTTTTGTCATGTTCAAAATGTGAGTTACATAATGTTTTAAGTTAAATTCTGAAAGAGATTGATATAAAATTAACAAGGACACTTTAATCATTAGGAATGCGTTATATATTTTTGTACAACTATTATAATAATATATCAGAACACTAATGGTTTATTCTAAAATCGGACATTATTTTCCGAACAACCTAATAAATTCAAAAGAATCGAAAAAAAAAGAAAACTACTGAAACTAATTTTGAGAGTTAATTAAAAATAACTGATACTACACTTTAATCTCCATACTAAAACAATTCATAATTCCCTGTTTTGATAGCCAAAACTAACAAAGTGCATTTGTACTATATATATATATATATACCCTTGGGAAAGGTATGAATCCTCTTCTTCTCCCTCCAGCTATGGGTAAAATAGCAGGACAGACTGGGTTCTATAGCCTTGGATGGCAACTGGTCTAGGAGAAAGACAACTCTGAATTCAAAACCTGTGGAAGGTCGTTTGGGAACCTTGTGGCATTCGGTGCACCAGGTCTCTGTATTTGTCCCTCCAAAAAGTGTGGATGGTCCTGCACGAGGCCTTCACCACTATAATCAAATCTCATGTGCCGGTGTCGGGCTGTCGGTTTCCTGGAAACTGATCTGCTTGACCCTCATACGTCGAATCTTGACGGGAGAGTCGATCATATATATATATATATATATATATATATATATAATACCGAGGAAAGATTTTTAATTTTCATTTGGCATTGTACCCTGACCACATTCATTTTAGCTTACTGTATCATTCATATAAATATACTGCAGTGCATATTTTTGTCCGATAATCCATAACTGGATCAAGCAAAATATAAATAAATAAATGAAAATAGATGCGCAACATATAAAAGGTTAAGAGGTCACAAAATTCTATTGGATTATTTCCTTTAAGAGAATGTACGCCAATCTTTTGTTATAAAAAAATATATGAACAGATGTTCAATGTGCAACCTGAAAGTTCAAATAATTTTAACAGTACATGCAAACAGAATGTAGTACAGAAAATTGCTGCAACCCTTTGTAAGCAGTATCCTAGTTTCCACCATATCCTTCAAAATAGTACTTCAAAGGGGGCAGTAAAATCGAGATGTTAAAGTAAGTCATTTTTTTTGTTTGGATTTCTGGGATGAGGAGTTACATTATCCTATTATAATTGTGCTTGCTTCTCACTTCTTTAGTTCACATGACCTTTACGCCATGCCAATACCTCATAAATAATGAACTATTTCATTTTGACCGAGTGGAAAAGGGAAAAAGACACTACGTGGTTTCAGTGAGAAAATGAAAGAAAGAAAAAAAGGAAAATAGAAGTGTTTAATGACTGAAATTTCAGTGAAATGGAAAAAAGTCAATTTCAAATCTTTTCATTTGTACCCACTTCTTAAAATAACACACAGCATTCATATTTATAATTGTTATTGTAATATTTTGACAAAATTTTTAAGCTCAAATATTTACCTATGTGATAGGGGAATTGCTACAGATATTTTAATGTATAACTCGTTATGAGCATATTCAACCATTAACTTAAGAATTAAGATTCATCAACATTCATTTACAATACATGTTTATATTTCTGAGATGAGGTATTATGTACACTATTTACATTATTCAGACTATTGTCCTCATCTTTGCCACCATATTTATTACAATGTTTCGGTCGTTGTACGCTCCGGCCTTCTTGGTTTATAATATCAAACTGAACCCTTTATTTCGCTCACTGGGGTAGACTGTTCTAGTTCCACGTGCCATGTTTAATGGATGTCATTTATCATTTATATCCTGTTAATTCCCCTCTGCAAGTTCTCCACTGCCTTAATCAGGTATTGAACTTTGGGTCTTGTCACTGGATCTAACCAATAACTTTATCCACTGTGCCATGTGTCCTTGAGGACATCTGTGTATGAATTTCTGGGTATTATAAACTTAATGCCTTCAGTAACATTTTTTACCAGTGCTCATATTGCAATTTTTGCTGTTATCATTTTATGTTTTTACCAGAGCTCATATTGCAATTTTTTTTTGTTATTATCGCTTTACTCTGGCACTCCTTATTACTGGTTCCCATATTGTATTCATTTCTATGCTTGGTCGGCTCAGGAAATTTTTGTGGCATAGCATATGTGCTGATTCCTTAAGTTTATGAATTTTCCAATGGTGTTCTTTGTCTATGATCTCAACCTGATCCCACAGAGGGTGGTGATCTCCCTTTTCTCTCCATATGTGGTCAAGTTAAAACTACTTTACATTATTTACATCTTTATCTATACCATTATTATAACCACCATTGGTATTATTACATTGGGACTCTACTGATTTGATAATTTCTGAGATGAGGAGTTATCATTATTTACATTTGGACTATTGATCTCATCTTTGTTTTTATTATCCCTCCATTAGCATATCACATTGGGCCTATACAAATTTTACAATTTCTGGCTGAATTTCTGAGATGAAAAGTTATCATTATTTACATTCAGACTATTATCCACATCCTTGATGTTATTATCACAATGTTTTGGCCATTATGATGTTCACGCTTTTTCAGGTGTTTATCAACTTTGCTAACCTTCAGGGATTCCCCAAATCTTTATTCAATCCACATTCCTATATTCTTGTTTCCCTGTCCAGGGATATCACGTGTTGTTCATTATTTATTACTGTTCACTTATTGCTTGTCACATTGATATTTGTCTCAAATAAGGTAAACATTTGATAACTATAGTTGCAAAGAAATATCGAGTCATATGTTTTATCATAATACAAGTAGATTGTAACTGGAACTTCAAGTTGACAGTCTCAGATATTTAAAGACCATGACATCAGACTTATGATGCCCAGTATATATATAAGTACAGGTTGAGAATCCCTTATCGAAAATTCTTGGAACCAGAAATGCTTCAGTTTTCAAATTTTTTTTCAGAATTTGGAATACAGGCTATTTAATTTGTATATATCATCTATGGAGTGGGGTTCTTGGGCCATGTAGTGCTGGAATACTTTGCAATACTTAATTTTCTATATGGCTAGACCATCTTCTCAAAGATGAAGAGACTTGAAGTGAGAGAGAAGTAGTTCTACTGATAATATCATGGATAGAACATGTGTGTAAAGAGGAAGTTTTGATTGTTATTTGTCTCAAATAAGGTAAACATTTGATAACTATGGCTGCAAAAAAATATTGAGTTATACGTTTTATCATAACACAAGTGAATTGTACGTGGAACATCAAGTTGACAGTCTTTGATATTTCAGACTTAAGATGCCCAGTAAATATAAATACAGGCCAAGAATCAGTTATCCAAAAATTCTTGGAACCAGAAGTGTTTCAGTTTTTACATTTTTTTTCGGAAATTGGAATACAGGTTATTTATTTTGTCTATAGCATCTGTAAAATGGGGGCAGCTTAGGAATGGAACCCAAGCATAAACACAATATCCCTTTACTTTTCATAACACAGCTTATCTATATACCCTGAATGTAGTTTTATATACTGTAACTCCCCATGTATAATACACTGTCATCCATAATATGCACCCCTAAAAATGTACTGAAAGTATGGAAAAATGCTTCTTCTCATGCATAATATGCACCCCTTGGAAATCAAACCCTATAAATTGTACCCCTCCAATTTCATTATGGCCAGCGTTTCTTACTTTTATAAAAAAAAATTATTTTAAACATAGAATAATATTATTCTAATTTAGTCTTAAAATAATTCTTATTTTATTTTACATTTGTAAGTATTCTTAGGTATATATGATTGTATTTGATATATTTATGGGGTTGCAATTGCAGAATGTTAGTGTCAAATAGTTGTATGTTTGTGGTGAGTAGTCATTTTGCAACTAAAATCAACCTATGAAATGGTAACTTTTTAAAGATTTTTTTTTGTAGCTGTGCATAATACTCAGCCCTCATTTTGCTTATTTTTTAGAAAAAAATGCATATTCTACATGAAGAATTATGGTAAATAACACATAACCGGAAAGTAGTTTTATGTAAAATTTAATAAATTTTGTGTATATACAGATAATGGGACTAGTCATGTAATGCTCTCACAGATTTTTAAGTGGTGAAATTGAGATTTCACATAAAAATAATCTTTTTGTACTTTCTGTGGGTGTACAAAAATTGTTACTTACAAAAAATATATAAATACAGGACTTTTTGAATAGTATATTTCCTGAACACAAAACACCTGGTAAATAATCCATGAACAAAAGAGTTGCTGTCGGTTTGGTTTGTTTTATGGCATATCAACCTCAATGGGTTATTTAATGCCAACAAATTTTTTATTGCTGGAATATTTTCTTTCAAAATAAACTATAGTTGGTAATATCTTTTTTTCTAAGAATGTATTGCTGGTAATGATTTTTTTTTTTACAAATATTTCTGGTATGTATTAAAACCAATTTTTACACTTTCATAGTGTTTTGACGCCAGTTTCAGATAAAGAATACTCAACCTGTATTGATATTTATGTATTGTAAGAACAGTAAGATGAGAGAAGAACATTGATAAGGTTACTCAGTTTTTTCTACAAATATTTTCATGTTTTGATGAGCACTTTTCCCCAGTGCCTCAATTAGTTTTTCTTTCTTGCACTTCTCATCTGTGGAACTCCCTTTCAATTTCTTGCTTCCCTGTCACCTACAATCTTCAAAAATTTAAATGCAATGTTAATCACCATCTTCTCTTACTGAACCCTGTTCCTTTGTTTTCTTCTCCTCACTGAAGTCTTCTCATTCCCTGTAAACACCTGCATCCTTGTGGCATTATAGACTTGCTTGGGTTCAAATGATTAAAACTTAAAAAAAAATAATAATGAGGCCAAAAGAAAAAATAGAACTATGATGAGAATAATATTAAAAATCAGAATTTTGGGACATACTAGTGTCTTTTCTTAATGAAAAATAACCTGATATTGGACTCTTTTTTGAAAAAATTAAACTCACAAAAACAGAATTTTTTTTTTTCAAAATAGAATCCAACTTCAGGTTATATCTTTTGTTAAGAAAAGACAAAGGTATGTCTGAAAAATCTAATTTTTTTACATACATTTTTCTTATTGCGCTTCTATTTTGACATTTTGGCTTGATAATAAATAAGAAAGAATATTATTCTTTAATTTTCAAATTTCTTTCATCAGCCTACTAAACTTATGTGTGTATGTGTGTGTGTGTGCGTATTAGGCAAATGAATGACAAAGTGGAAAAAAATTATGCATAATGTGTTTCGTCACCAAGAAGAACTTCATTGGAATAAAATAATGTTTTTTGATGGAATTATATAAGTGTAGAATGGGGTGAATATATATATATGATATGATCGGACAAAGAACAAATAGCAAACATTTCTTTATCCTATCATTCTGTTAGATTACAATTCATATTTCATCTGTATGTTATCTCAATTCATATATATATATATATATGAATTGAGATAACATACAGATGAAATATGAATTGTAATATATATATATATATGTGTGTATGTATGTGTGCACACAAAAGGTGCATTAAAAAGTTCTTCACCCACTCATTTCCTAAAATTCTAAAATCTGAACAACATTTATATATATATGTGTGTGTGTGTGTGTGTGTAGAGCGAGAAAGATTTCAAGCATATATAAACACAAATATCTTCCTATGTATATATAAGTGTATTTGAGAGTGTGTGTGTGTGTGCGTGTGTATATATATATATATATATATATATATATACACACACACACACACACAATAAGCACTGCCTTATATTATATATATAAGCACACACATGCATAATTACTAACCAGTATAAATTATTTGGTTGCCGAAAGGGAATGATAAATGTATCACCTGATATTAAATCTAAATAATCTACACTGGGATTTGAACTGCTGACTGAAATGTCCATTATTTATTCCCAACAAACCACCTTTAACCTTTCCTGGCCAGACCCTTTGCAAGTAACTATGAATAACACCCGAGATGAACAAGCAGATGCTATTTCACTCAGTTGTCGAATAATTTATTACTTGTTCAAGATCAGTGCTGGATTTTATGATAATGAACAATGTTTGGCATAAATGAATTATTGTTTTTCTTTATTTAGTATCTTTGCATTTATTGTTGCAGTTCTGAGGTGAAGTCTGTTGCCAGACACAGATCTCGATCCCTCTACTGAAAGAATATTGGAAGCAGACAGGAAAAAAAACATATATCAGAAGAAACGTTATTATCAATATTAAGTATGCTGTGATATATAATATTAAATACCTGCAAATCCATAAAGAGCTATATAGGCAAAACTTCCAGAACCCTCAAAGCCTGCATCTATGAACACAAGAGATATCTTCATTGGGATAACCCACTGAAACAAAACAGGCCATAAATCTGATTTTAAAAATATCACCCTAATAAGATAAGAACATGCTTCATTATGAAGAAAATATTTAGAAAGAAAATTAATTTATATCTTTCTATCAATAAATACACACCAGGCTCACTTTTTCATATCACCAACATTCATAAAACCAATATAAGATCCAGATACTTGCAGACAATGTACCCTAAGTCTTTCTCTCCAAAATTTCTTGATACTTCTTGATACACTCAAAAGTCATATATAATAACAATAATAATATCTATAATAGAATCAAACCAACATGTACACACATACCTTCAAATTTCCTGAGATGTAGGTGATCATAGCTCTCCACAATTTCCTATCCTTTGTAGATCTTAATAAATTTTGTCTTTATTATTTCTCCTAAACCCTGTTCCACCATCCATTTACTTAAACTCATCAATATGCAGTTTTCATCTGTCCTGTGAGTATCAAATTTTTCAAGCCTCTCCTCTTGGAGAGCAATAATCACTCACATCAGAACATGGCACATTATTAAGAAGAATGCCAAAGCTAACTAAACTTAGGTATAATAATTATCTTTTGTAGCTTTTCTCATTATGTGCTCCAGAAATTTCAACTCTGACTTCCTGATGTTAAGTATGACTTTCTTTTTCGTTTTCATTTTTTCTAAAACCTTGTTATTGCTCATATGTTCACAGTCCACTTGGTTTAGTGATTTCATTTTCTCAATTATAAACAATTTTCAAGTATTAGCCCATATTTATACATATTTAACCATATTTGTTTAATCCAGAGATTTTAGTGTAAAAATTACTTGTTTTTTCTTTAATTATGAATTACTCATGGGACAGATAGAGGACAAGAGGGTCAGAGGAAAACAGCATATAATATACTTAATGAGAATTATATATTTGGCTTGCCTAACAAAACTTATAGTGACTTTTTTAAGTGTATCATAGACATGGCACAAGGCTAAAAGACTGCAGCATCCAATGAAGAACAAACTCATTACTCAATCATAACTGATCTAGCGAGACAAGATTGCTAAACATTACAACACATCAATGTGTTCAGATGATTTTCTAAGCAGAGCGTAGATGTGGCATAAGGCCAAAAATATGGAGCACCGAGTGAGAATCGAACTCGCTACTCAGTTGTAAATAATCATGCTTGTTAAACATTACACCACGTTGAAGTGTGCTGCCTAGCAAAACTTAGGTGTCAAAAAAATTTTACTTTAAAAAGTGAGTTGCTTATGCTAAACGTTTGGAAATCTTTGGCTAAATCTCTTTTAAAAGCACAATTTTATCATTACTTCTCATCTGGGGCAAAAATTCTCAGCATCCTCCTATAGAACCATATTTTTGTAGCCTTAAGTCTCCTCTTCATCTGGGAGGAAATTGTCCAACCTACAGAAAACTTACCTTCTCCTCTTATGTTCATACAACAACCTCATTCAGTAACCCCCTACTTTGAGTGGCTCTTGGGCCATGTTGTACTGGAATGCTTTGTAATACCTAATCTTCTATATGGATAGACAATCTTCTCGAAGATGATGAAAAGACTTGAAGTGAAAGAGAAGTAGTGCTATTGATAAATTCACATTTATTTACATTCAGCCTATTGTACACATCTATGTGGTTATCATCACAATGTTTTGGCCATTATGATGTTCACGCTTTTTCAGGTGTTTATCAACTTCGCTAACCTTCAGGGAATCTAAAATTCTTGGAACCAGAAACGCTTCAGTTTTCAAATTTTTTTTCAGAATTTGGAATACAGGCTATTTAATTTGTATATATCATCTATGGAGTGGGGTTCTTGGGCCATGTAGTGCTGGAATACTTTGCAATACTTAATTTTCTATGTGGCTAGACCATCTTCTCAAAGATGAAGAGACTTGAAGTGAGAGAGAAGTAGTTCTACTGATATCATGGATAGAACATATGTGTAAAGAGGAAGTTTAACAAAAAACAAGAACAACAAAGAAACTGCTGATAACAATGAGAAAGAAACAGCTGAAATTTCTGGGACCCATAATGAGAAATGATGGCCTGGGGAATTTAACAATTGCAAGAACATATTGAAAGCAAGAGATGAAAGGGAGAAACTAAAGTAACCTACTTAGTTTATGTGGATGATAGCAAAGAGGGAAAAACTGCTTAGAACAATAAAAGGTAGGAGGTTGTTGAAAGCTATGATTGCTCATCTCTTGCTATATATTTAGAAATCCTTGATAAAATCCAAAGAAAAATCTGTGATGTCATTGGTCCTGACCTGGCATCTCAGTTTCAGTCACTTTCTCACCATCATAACGTAGATAACTGGTGACTTTTCTATAAATTCTTTCATGATAATTATTCTGATGAACACTCTATGGTACCTAAACTGTACTAGATTGGTGGTAAGATCTCATTTCACAGTTTAACCCTTTGAGATCTGACCCCCGCTTTACCGGCGGTAGAGAAAAATGACGTAATGTCCAGCTACCGCTTGAACAGTGGGTAAACACTAGTAACTATTTTTATATCTACCATGAAACATTACCTACCAATTATTTGCAAATTTTGACTCAGGAGCTCATGCAGAAGGGTTAAAATTATTCAGGAATGCAGGGCTCAAGTGGTTAAGTGGCGAGATATAATTGGATGTTCTATGCTAACAGTTTCTTCTCTTTCACTTTTTGCTTGTGGAACTCTCTTTCAGCTTCTTGATTTCCAATCAACTTTAATCTTCAAAAATTTAAATGCAATGACAATCACTATCTTCTGTCTTCTTAATTTTTGTTCTTTTATTGTTTTTGCTCCTTAATGTTTTTCTTCTTTCTTATATTCTTTCACACTCAGTGACTGCTCTGCATCTGAGTGGCTTTATTGCCTTGCTTGGTGAGAAATGATTAAAATTATATATATATATATGTATATATTTTTAATCTGCTTGTCTGAATCATCTTCAAGAAGCGAGAGCAAGATCTTAAAGGTCAGCCAATCTCATCTCATAATTCTCACACCTGCTCCATATGTGGCCTCCTTTGTAAATCACTAGCAGGTCTTAAATGCCACTTCAGATTATCGCATAATCTTTCATAACTGAATCAATAACCTGGCAGATCCTCATACATCGAAACCGACGGGAGAGTCCATTATATATATATATATATATATTATATATATATATATATATATATATATATACATACATACACACACACACATACATACACACACTTTTCCTAGATGTCTATCAAATTCAATAGCCTTCTTGAAGTTTTGACCAGAGCATTTTATTTCACCTGTGGTATGTGGTTCTCATTCATTTACCTGCCCTGTCTCATA
>OZ010575.1:32023248-32103248 GCA_963932145.1 Acanthosepion lycidas
CATTATCAAGAACCTATGTGGTGCCTGTGTGGTAGTTAAAATTCTTCTGTTTGCACCGTAGTATTTTTTGGGAATCTGTAAGTTTGAAATAGTCTAATGTGATGTCAAGTGTAAAATCTATTGGGAACAAGGCCGCACAAAAAATGTGATTTATTTTATAAATCAATTCATTTATTTTATTCTTGTAATACTAATATAATATGGGAGCACATTAATCATATGTATTTCAAGATACCATTCCTATGGTGATTGATAACTTTATTTAATGTGTGTTGTTTATTTTGTATAATAATAGCTCCTAGAGTCTTGAGTCTTTCCTTGATTTGGGTGCGGTAGAGTATTTTGCTGTTATCTACTAATATTTGTCAACATAAAACAAATACCAGTAGATAATTGCATTTGGTCATTTAATACACACACATATATTTTGAACAATAAAAAATACTGAGAAATTAAAAAATAAAACTTTTCAGACACACTGGGTTGTATATTAATATTTTTTGTTTTATTATTTCAATTAGATTCCTTGACTAGTTTCAGCCAGCATGGCCATCATCGGGAGAAAAAGAATCCCTGCTTGTTAGTAGCAGTGAACTACAGGAATGAATGACTTTCTGAAGAAAATGAATTTTTATCTGTAGTTTTTATTTGTTTTTTTTATTGTTAATTTTGGTCCAGTCCTTGTGTTGGTCAAATGGCCTCTTTTAAGCTGTTTTTAAGATAGATTCATGCTACTCCGAATTCCCTTGGTCATTTTGATAGTTTTATTGATTCCTGGGAAGGGGATGTGTCTGTGTTAAATGTGTGTGTGTGTATATATATATATATAAACTAAAATGCATATGAAAACTGAATAAAGAATTTAAAAATCATGTCATGAATTCTGTAAACCATTGGGGTCACAGGGCACAATCTGTACTGTATACATTGCAGCAGTGGTGAGTCTAACGTAAGATAGTCTAACTGAGTCCATTCTTCTTCATACCAGTTTTGAATTCAGAGTTTTCCTCCTCCTAGACTGGTTGCCACCTCAAAAAAGATAGTCCAGACAACCCTGTTATAGCCTGGGAGGAAAAAGAGCTGAATTCATACTTTCCCCAAGGGTATTTGTGCAAAAGTGAATGTAACTCAGCTGGAATTTACACTCATCTTACCAATTTCTCTTTTTGTGTTTCTCACAATTGTATGGCCCACATCTCCACTTCCAAAATATATTTTGCTAATTTCTCTCTTTCATCTTTCTTTTGCACTATCTTTCCATAAAGAAGTGAAAAAACAATAATGTTTGAAATGAAATACATCCGTTTTCATAAAATGGTATTAAAGTAAAGTAACTTTTAGGCCACCCTATGTGTATATATATGTGTGTGTGTGTGTGTGTATATATATATATATATATATATATATATATATATGATGATGATGATGATGGTCACCAAACAGTCTGTGGTGTATGAGATGTTTTCCTGCAACTTCTGCAAACCTAATTTATAGTCATCCATATCTTGTTCAACACTGTGTACTCTTGGTGCCGTACAGTTAAGAACCAGTCAAGGCAATTGGAGACCACCTGTGGCGCATACGATTCAAATCATCTGATGGAAAGACAAGGCATGGTCATTAATACCAGAATCATGTCATGATTATATAATCCTGCTGTGTATGTATATGTGTTTATCTATCTATCTATCTATATATATATATATATATATATATATATGAAGAAATATAGTTTTAAGGTGTGCTATATTTATAGAATAAAGTGCTCAATATTAGAGATAGAGTATATGTAAATATGAATATAAAAGTGAACCTTGAAGTCAACACTCAGAGGCAACAGGCTGTTTCAAATAGTAATTATTGCTCTACTCTCAGTATTTTGCCCTCTTTTGAATTAATGCTCGAACGTTAGGATTTGTATATTATTTTTGTTCTCATTACATTCGGAGATATATATATATATATATATATATATATATATATATAGTAAAAGGTTTTTCATTTAGTTGTTTGATGTTACTTTCAGCATCCTGTCTCCAGAGTTTTATAGACAGACATTCTGGGAATCACTGTTTACTTGTCAGGGGGTGTCAGTAATTGACTGTTTATACTTCTCGATTTCTCTTTTTTACATAGTGTATATGTCAATGTGTGTGTGTGCATGTGTGTGTCCCTGCCCATGCAACCATTTGTACATGTGTGTGTACTTCTTGACCATGTGAATAGTGACTTATCACCCTGGGAGGTGATGACTGTGGGAAATGCCCCCAAAACATAGTACAGGCTGATCCAAGCCTTGTGCATGAAACTGAATTGTTGACTGCAGTACAGGTGGTGCCCCATGAGATTAATGGATTACAGGAATCATGATGTGATTTGAAAATTCTTTATACATTTTTGGCACATGAAACCTACCTATACTCATATATTAAAGTTCAGTAAAAACAGGGATGAGCAATGAATAATGGAAGGGAAAAGGGAAAGAATGAGAAGATACAGTAAAAGAGCATGAGAAGGACAGAAATATGAGATAATGGATAATCGGGGTAGTCAACACCTATGAAATCCCTATGGGTGCATCAAGTGTAAGAATCAGTTGCATTCAATATGATATATTTAAGTAGTGAGTAGAGTGACGAGAGGGAAACAGTAGTTTGAGAGATGTTCTTGGTGATGACATAAAATGCTTTTCTTGAATGTACTCCATAAAGCACAGCCGTTCTAGCATGTACAATCCTTGGTCTATAGAAGTGGTTCCCAAACGGTGCAGCATGTGGCAGAAGGGGATGGCAGATGAAGCTGAATGATTGAAAGACAATCAAAGACTTAGAAACAGTTTCAAAAAAATTCATATGCCTAAAATAAATATGATTTCAAAATTTAAAATATTATTATGAATTACTTGTAATTACATGCATGATTGTTAGTATAAATAGTTATAAATAATCATTGACCGATTTTATCATTGCGATATTTTTGTATTATATCAATTATTAAGGATATAGTAACTAGGCTCTGCAAATTGGAGGAGAGAGTTATCAATGATAATGTACTGACCTTGAAACTTCAGTTATCTCCCTTTAATTTTCACTGTTTTTTTTTTATTTTTATTTTTGAATGTACTTTTTATCATATAAAATTTTGTGAGGCGCAAGCAAATTCTCATTCTGAAAATGTGGCCCAGAGAAAAAAAAAAGTTTGGGAACAAATGGTATATAGAGATATGCTAAAAGGCAAGGGTGATAATAAAATTAACCAGTATGAAATTATCAGACTGACATCTTTTTAGCTGATCCAAGGAGCTTTTTCAAAAATTAGATACGTATTTTAAGAAAAAAAAAAAAAAAAATAAGACAGACAAATTCTGGTTTTTCATAAATTTTCTCTTTCCAGCAGCTAAGAAGGTCAGTTTACTGCGTCATGCAAGATAATTTTTCTCTCTGGAATCTATCTTACATATCTATTAGTCTACTATTCATCCAGGCTTAGAATATTGCTGCCACATATGGCCTGGTGCCCCTGCTGTTTACCTTGAACTCCTTGATAAGATACAAGGAAGAATCAGCAATATTATTGGTCTTGATCTAGCAGCTCAGCTTCTGTCACTTACCCACCACTGTAAAGTTACCTCACTGTCTTTTTTATAAATACTTTCATGGTAATTGCTTGGATGAGCTCTTCGCTACAGTACCTATACTTTATGAATTTAAGTGCAGTACTAAACTTGAGCCGAGATCTCGTCAATTTGCAGTTGACCTGGCTAGATGTAGCTGTAAATTCTATGCTGATAGTTTCTTTTTCCGTACTTCTCACTTGTAATTCTCCTTTCCAGCTAATTTTAATCTGCTAAAGTTTAAATGCAATGTTAATCACTATATACTATCCTCCTGATTACTCTTTTCTCTCCCTGTTCATTAATGTTTCTGTTCTTAATTCTTCCACACCCTGTAACCCCTTGCATTTTAAGGGTTTTACTGCCTTGCTTGGGGTGATTCCAATTCAAAAAAAAAACAAACCCTCCTAGACCCCTTTTCCACCACCCATTTACACAAAATCACTAGGCAGGTAATGTGTTGTTTTCCTCTTTCTTTCAATATGTCCTGTGTGTGTCAAATTTTCCAAGCCCCCTTTCCTCATTATGTGCCCTAGAAATTTCAACTACCTCTTTCTGATGCTAAGTATAAGCGTCCTTTTTGTTTCCATTTTCTCTAAAACTTTGTCGTTGCTCACATGTTCAGTCCGTGGTATTCTCAAAATCCTTCTGTAGAACCATATTTCTATCTCCTCAAGTTTTTTCTTCATCTGTGTGGAGATTGTCCAGCATTCACTGCCATAGAAGAAGAAGTTGGGAAAATGTTCAAGATATATTTGTGGTAAATATTAATATATTTCTACTGGACATAAAGTGGGGGATCGGTTTTCTATTGTCATTAAGTAATAAAATGATCCCCCAGAATTATTATGATGTCAGGTTTTATTATGCAAGTCAATGTTTATTATGATGTCAGGATTTATTATGCAAGTCAATGTTTTCACAAAAAAATTGGTATTGATCAACCAATATTGGCAAAATTTTCACACAATATGGACAATATTTTTTAATCTCATGTCCCTGAAGGATATGGATGTTCATGCCTCTCCACGTTTTTTTTTTTTTATCAGTGAATTTCTTTGCATTCTTGAGAAAGATAGTGAAGTGGTTTTTTGTTACCTTCTCTACAGTTTCAAATTTTCTATTTCCCTCAGTATCTGTCTATATTTCTGAGATGAGGTATTATGTACCCTATTGACATTATTTGGACTATTGTCTTCATATTTGTCGCCATATTTATTACAATGTTTCGGCCATTGTATACTCCGACCTTCTTCAGGTGTTTTATTTTTCTCACTGGGGTAGACTGTTCCAGTTCCACGTGCCATGTCTAATGGATGTTAGTTATCAGTTATCTCCTGCTTAATTCCCTCTCAAGTTCTTTACCGCCTTAACCAGGTATTGAACTCCTGGATCTAACTAAAGCCTTTATCCACTGTGCCATGAGTCCTTGAGGACATCTGTGTATGAATTCCTGGGTATTATAAATACTGCACTGGTAAAAAATGGTTGCTGAAGACATTAGGTTTGTAATACCCAGAAATTCATACAATGAGTTCAATACCTGGTTAAGGCAGTGGAGAACTTGAAGAGGGAATTAAGTAGGAGATAACTGATAATTGACATCCATTAGACATGGAACTAGAACAATCTACCCCAGTGAGTGAAATAATGGGTTCAGTTCCAACCACCTGAAGAAGGCCGGAGCGTACATCAGCTGAAATGTTGTAATATATTTGGCTACAAAGATGAGGACAATAGTCTGAATAATGTAAATAGTGCTCTATTTCCATCTATTAGACTGGTTGGTAGTCTGCCTAGATATTTAACCCCTAGCTGGGATGGGCAATATATTGTCAGATTTTATTATGCAAGCAAATGTTTTCACAATAAAAATGGTATTAACTAACAGATGGTTGTAAAATGTTCAGGACATATATTTGTGTTAAATATTAATATATTTTTACTGAACATAAAGTGGGGAATCGGTTTTCTATTGGAATCAAGTAATAACGATACCCTCCATTATTATTATATTATGTAAGATTTTATTATGCAAGTCAATGTTTTCACAATAAAATTGGTGTTACCCTTACAATTTCAGGATATATTTATTTATATTATAAATATACCATATGAATATCAGCTTGCAGTCTCTATTTGTGTTATAAATATTTACAATAGCTGACATGGTGGCATGTGATTTTATTATGTAAATCAAGGATTCTTAATGGGAATGAAAATATAGTATAGTTTTTTTAAACAAGTTTTCAGAAGGAGTAGAAGAATTCAGTTTATCATCAATTTTATTTATTTCCACTTGGATATATCTTGGGTTGTTTTGATTTTTCTTTCTATGTGAGAATTTTTGTTGTTTAGTGTCCTTGTTCACTGCAGGGCCATGAAATTTAAAAAAGGTGTATTTCAGTAGCAAGAATTATTCTAAAGAGGTTTTGTTGAACAATACCAACAAGGTCTATTTTTCCAACTGATATATTACCATGTAAAATAAATAAGTTATACAGGTGTACAAGATACTATTTTGGATTTATTTATAAGTAAAAAATTAAGTGGCCCTTTGTTTACATAAAAAAACCTGACACCCTTGAAACAAGTTTTTTTTTTTGTGTGTGTTTTTTTTAAGCATTTCACCCCAAGCAAAGCAGGAGCATCACTAGTAAGCAGGGGGTTACAGAGAGTGAAAGTAAGAGAAAAGACTGGATATGGAGTGATTGCAGAAAGCATAAAAAGAAGAATGGGGATCAAGGCATCAAAAGATGATGATTGACATTGCATTTAAATTTTTGAAGATTATAGTTAACGGGGAAGCAAGTAAGAGGAAGGGAGTTCCACTGTCAGGAAGTGCAAAAGAAAAAGCTGTTGGAATAGAAGAGGAGGTTACATTTAACTGTTTCGACAGTAAAAGGGTGTGACCTATAAGCCAACCTAGTAGCATCAGGGAAAATAGTTCATCAGAGCAATTGCGTTGAAAATATTTATAGAAAAGACAGAAGGAAGCCACATCACATCGGTGAGAAAATGACTGGAGTTAAGATGCCAAGTCAGAACCGACTATATTGCAGATCCTTTTTGGATTTTGATGAAAACCTTGAGATGAATAGCAGGAGCACCAAACCATATATGGCAACATTATTTAACACACAGATGAATGATAGATTTGTAGATGTGTAGGATGAACTCAAATGAGAAAAAACTTCTGGAATGACACAGAGAATTTTTATAAGGATAGTATAGCAAGGAACAGCTGTGACAAACATGGGTTTATTGCAGGAGGCAGTGGAAATAGCAAATAAGTATTCAGCAGTGTCTCTCTGCCACTCATCCAAATGATTTTGCTATATTTAAGCTGAGCACAAGACAGTTCATCTATTTGTTTGTGGGATCTCTAGCATGGCAAGCATGCTCCTAGTGGGATTCACATTAACTGAAAGTTTATGTTTGGTGACCATTAGTCTGCTGGCAAATGTCTGCGACCATTGGTTTGCAAATGTTTGGGACCATTGCAGTGTTGGTAACTGTTTAGTAACCATTTGTGTGTTGGCAACTGTTTGGCAAGCATTGGTATGTTGGGTACTGTTTGGCAACCATTAGTGTATTGACATCTGTTTGAGGACCATTGGTGAGTTGGCAACTGTTTGGCAACCATTGGTATGTTGGCAACCGTTTGGCAACCATTGGTATGCTGGCAACCATTGCTATGTTGGCAACTGTTTGGCAACCATTGGTATAATGTCTGCTAGTAGGCAACCATTAGAATGATGCCAACTGGTAGGCAATCATTAGTTTGTTGACAACTGTTTGACAAACATTGGTGTATTAATGAACCTGCACTAATTCTTCATTTTTAACAGATATTATTGAAACTCCCATGATATATTCCTCATATAAATTTCACCAACACTGGCATACTAATAACAATTATATTGTGAAAAATGTTGACTTGTACAATATATTCTTAAACAGTATAAATTATAAGGACATGCTGAAAATTTCTTAGGTTAATGAAGAAGCACTCCCAATTTGATATTTGGGCATTTTGTCAAATTTTGTGAAGTGGAGTGTGCCAAGAAATTTTCAGTACCCCACTTATATATATATATATATATATATATATATATATATATGTGTGTGTGTGTGTGTGTGTGTGTGTGTGTGTGTGTGTGTCTGTCTGTGTTTTGCAGGTTGTTCTGATGATGCATTAGCCTTGTCTGAATGTAGTTCTTTATATATATAATTTGTTTGTGGATTAAGAAGACATCATCAGCCCCACAACAGAAATATATAAATTACAAACAAATCATATACAATATACAACACAATAAGCATAAACAAAAATAATAAATGGCTTTCATATACATTTCAGAAAAATTTTGTATATTTTAAAGAACATTATACAGAGATAAAATGTTGAGCTTATCTAGTAGTAGCCACATGACCTGTCAAAGAGAGTTGTACCTAGAAATGTGCTTTCTTTGAACATCAAAGGTGAAGAGACAGAAAATTTGATTTTTTGTTTTGATTGGTGGAAAAACACTTGTATCAGTGCATAATAGGAGTTTTCAATATTTAACTATTTTTTTACAAGCTAACTTTTCCTTTCTTTATTGTTAATTATCATTCTTATCTATATTTTAAAGTAATTTTATTGTGACCTAATTTTTTCTTTTATTATTAATTATATTGGTTTCATACTCTTACATAATATAATACTATTGGTTGGAGGTTATTTAGAGATTTATTTGTTGCTATCACTACATATACATATATTTAAAAAATAAAAAATAGAAAATAATGATTTATGTAAAAATTGAAAGACAATAAATTCAACTCAAGAAAACACTAGAATGCTCAAAAATTAACAACAACAATATATGTCTAGAAAACCAGAAGTCAAAATGGCAACAATTGAAAGAAATGAACAAAAAAAAGAGAAAAGGTAAAACCCCAATAAGGAGTGAGTGTAAAGTGAAAAAAAAAATGATGAAAAGGACAAATAACCACAACATTCTACAGGTATGCACATAATCACTTATGAGCACACACATACAAACATACTTACACTATGAAAAAAAAATAATGCACCTATTAAAAGTGCATATAAAAAAGCAAAATTTATAAGTATAAGCAGTCAATTGCTGATACCCCTTGATGAGTGGATGGAATGATTCCCAGAGGGTCCATCTATGAAACTCTGGAGTTGGAAAGTTGAAGGTAACATCAATCAGCTAAGTGACAAACTTTTGCTTGTACTAATTATATATATATATAAATATATATATATAATTAAGAAGTAACAACTTAACAGAAGTAACAGATAATTAAGAAGTAACAACTTAAGCTGTCCTTTGACATAAGTTAATGTTACAATCATTTTTTTCTCTGTCTAGGTCAGAGCATTTTTCTTTATTGATTAGGTAGGTGTTTGCCTTTAAGTCATTTTCTTTTTCCCTTTGTTTTTTCTTTCCGTGTTCAAAATTTCCTCATGATTATGGTGTGAGATCTATTGGAAAATTGTATGTTGGTTACACCAATATAGTTGATTTTTCTTTAATACAGGCATACCTCGGTTAATGCATTTTCGATTAGTGCACTAAAATGTTTATATACCAAAATTTGATTAGTGCATACATAATACTCGATTAGTACAGTAAGAAATATTATTAAATTATATTTGGTTTTCAATTTTAGAGATAATTATAAAAATTGAAATAACATAATTTATACAGATATTTAAATAATAATAATAATTTTGATACTTAAAACAATGAGTTTTTGGTGCTAACCGAAAACATTGTTTCTAAGAATCCAAGTTCAAAGACTGTTGTTTAATCCCTTGTACCTTAGCAGCTTTATTGCCTTGCTTAGGGTGAAATGATTAAAAAAAAATTTTAACAGATATACTTTGAATTTGTTTTGGAGACTAAAACAATTCAGAGGCTTTTACTGAGAATAAGGAACCATTAGGTTTTCAACTCAATATTCACATATCTGCTTCTTAGACTAAAATACAATGCACTCAGATATTTTCTTTTAGTCAATAAGAAACTATTGATTTTTAACAGATATAACCAAAATTTGTGGATGCGAGAGTAACTGCATGATTATTGGTTCTATCATTTGGTTTGTTCACTTCATGCCAATGCACTGGAAACTGCATGAATCCACCTTCCTCCTACCATGGGTTAAATAACAGGGTAGACTGGGCTATCTTGCTATAGATGGCAACCAGTAGAAGAGAAGAAGAACTCTTAATTCAAAACAAGCCTGAAGAAAGATGGATTCTGTCAAGTTATTCTGGCTGAGACATACACACCACTGCTACGACTGCAGTATATGTGGTGACCCAACAACAGGACTTGTAACAGGAATCATAATCCTAATTCGACAATCATAGAATCTGTATTATAAAAGAAGTGATTCTCTCAACTTTAACAACTCAATGAGGTTAAAACTGGCTGGCCACATTCAATACCACGAAAAACAAACATAATGTCTATTGCAGTGAACAGGTCTTCTCTCAAGAGAGACCTTTTGCCTTGAACGGCTGTTAAGTCTTAAGCTCACCCCAGCTTGTTCCTACTATGCTCTACTTTTACAAGAGCCTGATCAGGCTGAAAATGGAGTTCTGCTGCCATATCTGAAGACAGTTTACCAAACAATATGGAAAAGGATGGATGCCTATGTTTTATAGATTATGCAAAAGCAT
Organism: Acanthosepion lycidas; assembly: GCA_963932145.1. NCBI lineage: Eukaryota > Metazoa > Mollusca > Cephalopoda > Sepiida > Sepiidae > Acanthosepion > Acanthosepion lycidas. Next base: position 32,033,568 of record OZ010575.1, read on the forward strand.
TTCATAAAGTACATCACTAAAAAGTGTTAGCACTTTCATAGTTACTATATTAAAAGCAAATAAAATATTTGTCTGGAAATGAAACATTTTTCCCAAAATAAATGTCAGGGAAGGGGTTAATGATGATCGCTCATAACAACTCAATGGGAGAAAAACTAGCTGATCACATTCAATACCTCAAAAAACAAACTTATAATGTTCCATCATCACCAAGCAGCCCCTGAATTTTCATCTATCAAAATTACCAGGTGTTCTCTCAAGGAGGCCCCTTTGCCTTGAGTGCTTGCTGAGAATTAAACTCAACCCAGATCTCAAGTGGAGCTCGTATATATGATCCATCACTAAAGATGCTGGAAAAAATTTGTTCTGTTACTTGTACTGCTCCAGTAAGGACCCCAACTCCTCTTGCTACGTGCTACATCTTCATGAGCTAGATCAGGCTGAAAATGGAGTACTGCTGCCATATATGGCAGAAGCTACCCAGTCTTCTCTTTCCAGTTGATAGTCCAAAAGCAATTTTGGGTAATAAACTGTTTTCCACCTTATAATCACGTTCTCACAGACAAAATGTTGCAAGCCATGCAATCCTCTATCACTGTTTCCATTGAAAATGTTCAAACTAGCTACATTCCTTAGTTCCCCAAACTCTAACACTCCCAGCTAAGACCCATCACACTGCCTACATTGAGGCAAACCACCCTCATTCTCTTCGTATTCTTTTATTAAATAAAGAGTTTCAAGAACTATTGCTTTATAGAACAAAATCCCAGGAAGATGCTTTCCTGACAACTACAATCAACCCCTGGTTAACTGTTACCTTTCTCCTATATTTATATAACCTGCACCCTTTACTCATACCACTCAGACAACAACTGCCTTAAGCAACCCTCTACCTGGAGTCGCCCTTGGATAGGGTTAACATGGGAAAAACTGTATCTGCATGTGTCTGTTGTGCATGAGTAACTTAACTGTGCTTGTGCAGTAAAATCTATGCACAAACATACACTCAGAATTTGCCTAAGTTTAAAATAAGACATTGAAATAATACATTCCCTACCCTGTGTTGAACAATAAAATCAATGTTGTAAACAAGAAAAAAAAATACAGAATTTGCCTGAGTTTGAAATACGACATGAGAATAATATATACCCCTTCCATTGTTTGGACAACCTCCACAGACAAAAAAAGTTAATTATTTTAAACCCTAAAAAAAAAAAAAAATCTGATAATTATAAGATTTTATTAAAACTTTTTTGAAATTATTCAGTAACAAATAGAATTGTACTTTTAAAGCTTAAAAAAAAAAAAAAAAAAAAAAAATTAGAAATATTTTTACATGTTATTGAATTACATGCACACATGGGTGCAGTTGAAATCTACATCAGTGTCACAGTGGCTAATCTTCATTTCTATCTGGTAACAACATCTGGGTAACAGGAAAAGTATAACCCAACTCTGTGAAGCCTTTTTAATAATGCCAGTATTTAAACTGAATATGTTTTCCAATAAATTTTGCCTTTTAAAATGAACAATTTAGATTTGAAATTTGATCATCTTGCCATCAACAAAGTAACAGGTATTGAAATAGTGAATTAGATGCAGCTGTAAGTTTTATGCTAACAGTTTTTTTCTCACACTTCTCACATGTGGAACTCCCTTCTGGCTATATGCTTTCCAGCCAACTTTAATCAGCAAAAATCTACTGTTCTCCTGATTACTCTTTTCTCTTTTCGATCATTATTAACGTTTTTGTTCCTAATTTTTCCACACTCTGTAAACGCTTTATGTTTTAGTGGCTTTACTGCTTTGTTTGAGGTGATACCAATAAAAAAATAACTCAAAGACTAAATAAAAATTAATAATGGCAATGCTTCATCTTGGAAATCTAAGCAATTCAGAAAATATAAAAGTGTAGAAATAAAAATAACCACTGCCATAAAACCTTTGTTAATTCTAAATTAAATCAGTAGACATTTTTGGTACTGACCTGATATATGACATCTTTATCTTTCTGTGAGCGCATTCCTGAGGTAGAGCTCTTCTGACTTCTGTCCAGCTGGTCTCCAGGGTAAATCCCTCGCCTTGACTTAGTCTGGTGTGCTATTCGGCCAATGTCCACATCAGTCATACGATCAGCTGGGACATCAGCCCATGAAGAGTCTAAGTGTGATGTGCACATCAAATGTCTTTGTTCACTAACGTGTTTCTTGCAAGTGTTGGCCGCCTGAGCTTTTTGGTTTCGGCACCTCACAAAGCAGATAGCCATGACTGCTGTGATTGGTACCGACACCGTCATTGATACTAGAACAATGACAATCATCAAAAACATGTGAACCTTGTCATCATCTTGTTGGTGACTGCCGTTCAACATCTCATAGGTTTTATTGCTTACAGTCAGAATGAGAGAGAGGTTTGTGGTGCGATTAAGCATTGGCGTACCATTGTCCTTAACAATAAACTGAAGATTGTATACACCGGCATCATTTGGTGTGACATCTCGATTGAATGACAAAAGGCCTGTGTAACGGTTGAGTGAGAATAACTTCTTTTCATTGCCACGATGAATTTCATATTTGAGGAATGCGTTTTCGCGGCTGTCTCTATCAGAAGCCTTCAGGACTGTAATATTCCTAGAATCGTGTACATAGTAGAGAAGTTTAAGTGTATAAGGATTTATACTGGGAAAAGTAAAATATGGAGCATTGTCATTTTCATCTTTTACTTCAACAATCACATTTGCTGTGTTATTGCGAGATGGCATCCCTTTGTCTTTTACAAAAACTTGGAACCGATAGATATCTTGGAACTCGTGGTCTAATGATACAAGAGTAAGTATCAACCCATCATCTGTGATGTGAAAAGGAAGGAAATTCTTTTTATCAGTCAGTAATGAATAAGACAATTGACCCCCCAGTCCAAGATCAAGATCCGTGGCATTTATGTAACCAACTGGGTATTTAGAATCTTGGTTCTCGTAAACCAAAAACTTAAATGTCCTTTTTGAAAATTCTGGCCTTTCATCATTGACATCCATCACTTGAACAGAAAAGTTACTTTCACTATGCAATGGCGGTGACCCTTTATCTTGGCAAGTGATTGAGACCTTGTGATGGTCTTTTGTTTCCCTGTCAAGTGAATTTTTGACAATCACTTTGTACTTCTTTGTTCCCAGGCTTTGTAGTTGGAATTTGTCATGGTAAAGTTCGCAACGTACTTCCCCATTTAATCCTGCATCAAGATCTGTCACCTTCACATAAGCAATGAAACTGCCAACCTCAATATCTTCTGAAATGGTGGCCACATTACCAGTTGAGTCCGAAACAAAGTTCACATCAATAGTTGGGGCATTATTCTGTTGATTGATAACATTGACTATAACTTTCACTGCTGAACTCAAGGGTGGATTGCCACGATCAGTAGCTTCCACATACAAGTAATAAGTCAACAGCTGGCCAATTATGAAAGGCTTGTAAAGGAAAACTTCACCTGTCTCCTCGTTCAAATTAAAAAGTGATTTAGCCACATCCGATGTTTGTGAACTGAAATGGTAGTAAATCTCACCATTTTTATTTTTGTCTAAGTCTGTAGCAGACAAAATTACAATCGGTGCAGCTACATCATGTTCATTGTTGATTGTAACATTGTAGACGTTTTGCAAGAAATTTGGGACATTGTCATTAACATCTGTGATGGTGATGTAAACATCCAAAATGCACTGTTTTGGTGGAGATCCACCATCTTCAGCAATCACTTGCAGAACATAAGAATCCTTTACTTCCCTGTCAAGCACATCTTCTAAAACTAAGCTGAGTTTTGAAGATCCAGCCACACTTTTCAGCACAGACAATGCAAAAGGATCATACACATCTTTTTTGAGATGGTAATTGATTTGTGAATTAACATCACCAACATCTCTGTCTATAGCATTCGGAATGGATCTCCTGGCACCCTTACGGTCATCCTCAGAAAACTCTATCCTCACCTGGGAACTTGGGAATTCTGGTTTGTGATCATTTATATCTTTTACCACAACTTTAATTTCTAGGATTTTAATGAAGGATTCTCTCTTTCGGACGGCAACGTCCACTGTCTTAAAACATTCCGTATTACGTCTGCATATGGACTCAGCATCCAGTGTCTGTGCAGTGTAAAGTTTCCCTGTTTTTTTGGATACTTGGAACAACTGAGCAGTGCTGACCACATCTTCTTGTATTTGGCTGAATCGTATTAAATTTTGGTCCTGAGGTGAAATGCTGTCCATGAGGTGAGTATCCGCTGCTAGATCTCCGACATAGGTGCCAGGGCTCTTGCCTTCTTCTACATAATAAGTAAAGTCAACACAGAGACTCAAGTGCAAAGTAGACAACAGCAGACTCACTGGTAAAAACATGTTCCTCTGGTATCTGTGGTAAGAAAAAGAAGAAATGTTCCTTTTCCTTATGGATGTGGGAAAGATTGTTGTTCAACCTGAAAAAAAAAAAAAAAAAAATTATTAGAATAAAATTCAAAAATTAAATTATATTTTAATAAAACAAAAAGATGAACCCACAAATTGGTAGGAGGAAAAGTTGTACAAATCTGTACACAAAAAAAAAAAAAAAAAAAAAAAAAAAAAAGAAAGAAAGAAAAAAATCTATTTTTACAGGGTATTTTTTTTTTTTTTTTTTGCTTTAAGTACAAAATCTACAAAAAAATGATATATTAACTCTTTTACAATATAGGAAAAATGGAAATAAACAAATATTAGATTTGTAAATTTAATATTTTTAATTGCATGATATTCTTTGAATGAATCTGTTTTTTTATTTGTAGGGACATTATTATTATTAATAAATAAAAATAAAAATATAAAATAATATCATAAATAAAATAAAATAAAACAAATAACATGAAAAATTTGTTTCAAATGAAATAAATAAAATCAAAAAAATAAAAGTTATTCCGGCATACAACAGAAAACTCTCCTGCTTGAGAAACAGATTCTTCATGCCTAAAAATGCCAAACTCACTCTTCACAACAGACCCTCAAAAGTGCAAGACTTTAACCATTCACCAATACTAAAAAAGATTTTTAACAAAAATAATGTTAAGATCAGTTATAGCTGTGTTAGAAATATTGATAAATCTATATCCCAACATAACAATATTAAACAAATACAAGTCCAACATACACAATAGAGTTAATCTTTTAAAAAATAAATGCAACAGCCAGAAAAATATGATCTGTCTCTTAAATGGTCAATGTATGACTGATAATATTGTATACCAAGCTAGCATACATTCTGGTAAAAATGTCAAATTCTATTTTGGTTCCACTGAAAATCTTTGGAAATCTCATTTCTATCACCATCAAATAAATCTAACCAATATAAAATACATAAACAGCACTGTTCTCTTAAACATTTCTGACAATTAAAGAATGGTACTAAGATACCTATTATTACATGGGATATTGTAGCAAAAGTCAAATATTTCAATGAGAAAGGCAATAGATATAATTCATGTCTTGTTGAATAATCTTAAAATGCTTAAATAACACCTAGCTTATTAAACAAGTGAAATGAATTAATGATTACATGCAAACATAAAAATAAATATCTACTCAAATATGTTGCTCCAGATTAATTTTTAATATAGATTATGTATTTTTTATTAAGATCCAGTAATCTACCTTTATGCTTAATAAAAAAATTAATATTAACAACTCTAATTTTTTTTTTACACGCACACATATATATATATATATATATATATATATATATATATAAAAATCCAATTTATTTTAAATGCCAAATATATTTTGAAATTAAAAAACTGTAATCCCAGTATAATATATGACTGCACCAACATTGTGATAGCCAAATATTTTTATTAAAATTTAAATTATATAACAGTGAGTCAATACACAGTACCTGAAAATTGCATTATGCATGAAACTCTGATTTGTGCTATCAATGAAGGATAACCCAGACGAGTCTCAGTAAAAATTACCAAACACTGAGGGGCTGTTAAAAATGGTATCTTCTTTGTTATGTGCTGTTTCCCCTCGCTGACATAGGTTACCATGACTCTCCACAACCTCTTGTTCTTTGTGGCTCTTATTAAATTTTGGCTTTTTCTTATTTCTTCTAAAACCTGTACCACCATCCATTTACTCAAGCTCATTAAATATGTTGGACACCGTTTTTCTCTGACCCTCTTGCCCTCAATCTGTCCTGTGAGTATCAGATTTCCCCAAACCTCTTTCCCCATTATGAGTATATATATATATATATATATATATATATATATATGTGTGTGTGTGTGAATACTAAAAAGTTCTCAGACTCATCAGGTCTCAAAATTAATATCTCTGAAGCTTGGCCATTGAAATAATGATTCTAAAAATTAAGTTGGATGAAAAACTTTTCAGTAGACACATACTTATATATATATATATATATATTTATTAAAGACATTTTTATGTTTAACATTCTTTTTATAGATACAAGTATTTAAGTAAATGCTCTGTTTATAATAAACAGTATTAAATAACATTTACCGGCCTGAATGTCCGAGAAATTTTCATAGAAAATATTCATCCTTGTCGGACTTTGTCCATTTCTTAATGTATATATATATATGGATACAAGTGAAGAAAAATGAAAAATGAAGAAATATAAATATCTAATAAGGAGTAAGTGCAAAGTGAAAAAACCAATGAAAAGGACAAATAACCACAACATTACACACAGACACATGATCACACAAACGCACTCACATATACACAATAAAAAAAGCTTGCACCAATGAAAAATGCATATAAAAAAAATAAAAACCAAGAAGTATAAACAGTCTATGGCTGATACCCTCTGATGAGTGGACAGATTGATTCACAGAGAATCTGTCTATGAAACTCTGGAATCAGCATGCTGAAGGTAACATCAATTTGCTGAGTAACCAACCTTTTACTTGTATTAATTATCTCTCTCTTTTATATATATATATATATATATATATATATATATATATATATATATATATATATATACTTACTATCCACTTTATTAAGTGAATATGCACAAATGTTCTTTTATTTAAATTTCTAATTAAAGATGATTATGACAACCTGGTGAATTTCATGTCATGCATTAATATAGGAAAGAAAGTTGATTTCAGTGACTTTGAATGTGGCATGTTTGTTGGTGCCAAAATGGGTAGGTCAAAGAATTTCAAAAATTGATGATCTACTTAGCATTTCATGCAATTGGTAAGAAAAAGGAAAAAAAATTCCAGTTAGTGGCAATTCCGTGGTCAAAAATCCCTTGTTGATGAAAGACATTGGAGGAGAATGCCCAGATTGATATAAAGGCTCAAATAACAACTGTTTATGATGGGGATATATGGAACAGCAGCACTGAAATGTCTATGTGTATGTTGTAAGAAATTATTAATTTTTTATAAAAAGCCACAAGACTACTATTGATTTTGCATCTATTTATGGGTAAATGTGAAATAGCAATCCAAAGACTTTCATTTCTCCTAAACATGCAGACACCCATATGTATATACAATGAAGAATCATTGAATCTTCAATATACCCACCAATCTGCATTAGAGATTCAAAGAATCTGCAATTTTATTTTTCCTAACCTGGCATCTCAGCTCCAGTCACTTTCCTACTACCATAATGTAACTTCCCTGTAACTTTTCTTTAAATTCTTTCATAATAATTGTTCTAATGAACTTTTTTTTAAATGCTGTTTTTTTTTTTTTTTAAATTTTCTCCCACCCTGACAAATTGTACATATGGGAGCTAGTTGACACTTTATAGAGACTTTGAGGTATTGTGGTGGCTATAGTAAGAATGTTAAGTAAGAAAGTGTTTTTTTTTGGTGAATGGAATACTGTGGTATGTTTGGGTCAGTAATTGTGGTTAACTATGTTTAAGACAGATTGTAGACCAACCTCCCCGCCTTTTGCCACATTTTGTATTTGCAAAATAAATATTACTTTCATTTTTGGTACTTAGACTTTATGAATTTAGATGCAATACTAGATTGGCAACTAGGTCTCATAATTTTACAGTTGAAATGTCTAGATGTAACCGTAAGTTCTATGCTAACAGTTTCTTCTATCACACTACTTAATCGTGAAATCTGGCTTATTGCTTCCCGGTCAACTTTGTTCTTCAAAAATTTAAATGCAATATCAATCATTATCTTCTGTATTCAGAAATCTTGTTCTTTTGTTCTCTTTCCTTAATAGAACTTTTTCTCATATTCTCTAACCACTTGCATCTTAGTGGCTTTATAGCTTTGTTTGGGGTAAAATATTTAAAAAAAAAATAATTACACTTAATGATGGCCTCAAATTTTACAAGTTAAGAAAGCATTACGTTTAAATTGTTAAGCTGCAAATTCTGGTGAAATGATGAAGCCTTGAGGTTTTGTAACTGCTTCATTCTAACTTCTTTGCAATCATGTCAAGACTTCAAGTGGAGGCTTCTTGAAAATTAATGACTGCAGCAGTTGTAAACACATTATCAAGAATAAAGACAACATGAGAGGAACATTGTTGAAGGCCATTAATCCAGGGCAGTATTTGGCTTATTCTTCATTACCAATATAAATACTACAGATTGCAATTAAGCAGTAACTTCTCTGAAATCCTAACAAACCCTACTGGATATACAGAATTATTTAGCATTTCATTTGAATCATCTTTGCCAATAGCAAACAGGAGACACTGGCCCTTGGCCATTTTATTTTCTGCATTGCTGCTTCTAGATACTCATTTACACCTGATTTAGAAAATGAATCACTGATACGGTCTTTGTCTTGCATTGTCTTTCCCAAGGACATCAGTGGCATAATGAGTCATTAGAAAACTCCAAAGACAGCAACAGAAATTCTGGTTAATCAGAGTAGATCATTAACAGACTTTCTCTGGAACAGCTTTGAATTTAGCACAGAATTCTGGGGTTTCAGTTTCGAACATCACAGTCTGTGAAAACCAAACATGAATATATTTCAGATCTTTTTCAAGATCAACCAATCAAAGAAACAATCATTTCAATTCTGATCATCGCCTATAATATTTATTCAATTAATCTGAATGCAAAATCTTCAAAACTCTCTTAGTACAAATCTAAACCTAACTGAGAGGTTATTTCTAAATTCTCCTCCTCTACTTTATTATTATTATTTCCTTTGATATCTGTTGTATACTCATTTCCTTCTGGATCCCAACCAGAGATCTAAGGTCAGAAATTGCATCATTACAAAAAAAACCTTAAGATCACACACATTTTACATAATGTGTGAATTTAATTAATACTGTTTAATTCAAAACAGAGCATTTACTTAAATTGTATCTATAAGAATATTGTATAAATAGAAAATATATATATAAAGGTCATGGACATCTATTTCCTGTTTCGCTCATGTTTTTGCATGTTTATATATGTAAATATGTCTATGTGTTTGAGTATTATAATCTGATTGTGTATGTATTGTCTTTTGCAAGATTTCACCCTCCCCATATCACCACTTCAAATGTATCTAAGCTGTAATGAAGCTTAGTACAACATTAGATTTTAACATTTATTCTAATTGAATTTTTGGCCTTTCAATAAACACAAAAATAACAAAAAATATGTATTTTTTCTCCAGTTTATTCTTTAAATAATTTAATATTTTAAACTTAATACAGATTAAATTTAAAATTGGTAATTTTTAATTTTCAATTTTCTAGTAAAATTTAATATTAATTAGTTAGAATGATTTTTATTTTTGTCTAACTCTAGCATTAAAGCATTAATTATTATAACCAAGGTTCGTTGTCAAGTTTTTTGAATTCTCATATACTTGTATTTTGATTAGTCATTGCAGCTTATGTAACAGCCTTTCCCCTAGCGAGGGGTGTTTGAATGATTTGAACCTTTTAAAACCCTTTATTCTACATTCAGCACCATCACTTGATATGACACCAGAAGTGTTGAAACAAAATGGCTATTTTTGTAGTGATTTTGTAACATATTTATGTTAGAATTTTTGAATAAATTTTTTATATATATATATATATATATATATATATATATATATATATTCAGTATTTAGGCAGCAATTCCTCTTTTATACATGTTTCATTAAATGTGACTGACAAGGTACTGCGATTGAGCTTTTATTTAATTTTTCTTATGTTTGTACATGTTTTCTTTTCTAGACACAAAATGTGTAAAAAAACTGTCCAAAAGTTCTGCATATCCGAATACTTTTGGCTATTCTTTTAGACATTATCAAGAGCGATTTTTATTTTTTTTATTTAACTAAATATGTGGGGGTTTTTATGTATGTGTCTAAAGTTAAATAAATGTTTTATTTTCAAACATGGTCAGCACATTGTGGCTGTGTTCATAGTTAATATTATTGAGTGTTGACTTTTCCTCTTTTATTATTAGGGTTTCCATAATTTTTAATCTTCTTTTACATGTGGATGAAGCTATTATACTTGTATTTAAATGAATACAAGAAAAATTAAATAAAAAACTCAATCACAGTACCTTGTCAATCATCTTTAATGAAACATATATATATATAACATCATTTATTCTTTTCTTCCCCTTCTATCCATATAAACTGCCCATTAACATACCCCTCTACCTCGAGTGGCTCCCAGGCCTTGTACAGGGTGAACCTTACCGTAAAAAAAAAAAAAAAATTAAAATTTGATAAAAGCAAATTTCACTCTATTCCAAACAGATCTTTGTTCAAGATGAAGAAAGTTGATACTGATCAACTGTTGCTTGAGAGGAAAATACAAGAAGATTGTTTGGAAAGAAAGAAAATATTTGCATAGATAAAAGCAAAGAAAATTATAACTGGTGATATTATTAATCTAAAGAAAACATTATTTATAAATTCAGTTAGATGTGACAAATCCCATGTATTCAATGCTAAAAGCCTAGTTGAATGAATTTGTATATGCAAGGCTATATATTCAAACTTGTAAGAGTTTGTTAGTGCTAAAAATTGAAAATAGGGTACTAATTACTACGTGTATCCATGCCATCAAAAATGATGGCAATTGTTAGGTTTTAATAATGAGATACAGTGAAACAATGTATTGAGATTCAATAAAGTGGAGATAAAGAATTGACAATTAAAATATAGGCCAATGAATTAATCCATTCACTTGAGTGGCAGACTGGCTCACTGGCATACCAGGAAATTTCCTGGTGGACCCCAAAGAATATTATAAAATTATTCAAAATTCTAGTATTTGTATTATGCATGCATTAACATAAATAAATTAAAAATTATTGAATAGATGCAACATTTTATTTGCCTAAAACCTATACTTTTATTTGATTCCTTTAACTATGTTTTGGGATTAAGTGGATGCTTTCGACTAGGCACTTTGACAAGTTTTCCTGGTAGACATTTTTGACCCAGTCAGCCACTGATTCAATTGATGTTTTAGACATTCAGTGGTATATATGATTCATTGATTACTCCTGATATTATATAAATGACTTTTTGCTCAATATCTTTTCATGCTAAAGATTTTATTTTTTCATATAATAGTGAAATGGAGATATCTCTCAGGAGAAAAAGATTAGCAACAGAAGAACAAAGACTGTGACTAAGTCTATTTCAAAACCAAGTTAAAGGTATCTGAGTGCCTCACATGAAAGTCTTCAAAGAATAAGACTGCAATCTAAGAAATGTAGGAGTAAAGAAATTGGTTGATTAAATTGTTCATTTTGTTCAGGAAGTAATTTTGACTAAATGTTGATAAATATTTTATTTGTATAGATTATTAAAATGACTAAGGGAAATGATCACTCATAAATTTACTAACTTACATTGATTTACTTCCTTTCTGACCACAGATGGGACAGAAAATATATAAATAAATACACATTGATGATTATTATATGGTTTAATTATGAAAGTCTATATAAATTAAAATTTGATATATATTATTATAAATATTTTGTACTCTTAACACTTTGCCTGTTCTGCGCATCATATCTGACGCATAAGACGTGTGATTTCCACATACATGCATCATATGTGTTACACATGAGCCATGATTTTAAAAGAGTTGTAAAATTAAGGACGCTTAAGAGAAGTTCAGGACATCTGAGGAAAGGCCTAATCTAATATTTTATGTATCATAAATGACCACAGGTCACTTGCCTATTTTCAGATTTATAAATACTGCAAGGCAACTCAGCTTACTTGGCAAACAGAATATATAGTGTTTCACATAATAAAAACCTGTGCATCACATGTTTTACACAGGGCATAGTGTAAATAACTTATGATTTGTACGTTTTTATATTGTGAAACACTATATATCAGCAAATTCTATTTGCCAAATAAGCTGAGTTGCCTTGCAATAGTTAGAAATCTGAAAACAAGCATGGAAATTTAGATAGTACACACAAAAATGCCCTGGACAGAAAAGGGTTAAATTATAACAGATACATCATTAAAAAATATTTCATAAATTGACCAACTTCACACTAAAAAAAAACTAAATTTATTCAATATTATTAATAGAATGTTAGATTCCAACTAAGATGAAACTGACTTAAAGTAGAATTACTCAGCTTATTATTTATATAAAAAGATAAAATTCATGCATCATTTAAAAGTTATATTTAATTATCATATGGTTTCAGCCTTCTGTCATCTAATAAATTAATTTTTGTCTGGATTTCTGGGATGAGAAGTTACCATTATTTACACTATTTACATGAAAACTGTTGTTTGCATTTTTGTTGTTATCATCACATTTTGGCTGATGTGCCCTTTGACCGTTAACAGATTTCACCCCAAGCAAGGTGGGAATGTCACTATTACGCATGGGGTTACAGAGTGTGAAAGTGAGAGAAAAAACTGGGTATAGGTGAGGATTGAGGAAAGGACAAAATATGAATGGGATTCAAGAAGGCAGAAGATGATGATTGATGCTGCATTTAAATTTCTGAAGATTGTAGTTATCAGGGAAGAAAGGAAATGGAACAAAGTTCTACAGGAAGTGCAAAAAAGAAACTGTTGGAGAAGAAGTGGCAGTTGCATTTAGTTATTTCAACAGTAAACAGGTGGGACCTAGATGCCAATCTAGTAGCACATTTAAATTCATGTAGTCGAGGCACCAGGGAAAAAAGCTCATCAGAGGAGTTGCCATGAAAATATTTGTAGAAAAGACAGACAGGGAATTTTGAAAGTTTAGAATTCTCTGTATGTTACCCAGATTGGTAACTACCATCTTGTCTTCCTGAACTTTCTTCTCACTAAAGTCTTCTCATTCTCTTTCATTCTCAGTAACTCCTGGCATCTTAGTGGCATTATTGCCTTGTTTGGAACTGAATGATAATAAAAAAAAAATAAAAATTTGCATTAAAAATTGTTACATTTGACAAAACTCAGTTGTTAATTTTTCACTTTTTATTTAATTTATGAAAGTTTAAAGAAGGCACATTATAAATGTTAAAACCTCACAGATTCTTGGAAAAGATAGTACCATGCCTTGCTTGATATGATAAAATTAGAATAAATAATTTAAAATCTTAAGATATGTTTTTTATATGAATATCAATGCTTCTTAATAACTGTTGTAATAATACTTCAGTGATTTTTAAATAAGTAGTGGAATTAACTTAGATTTCTTGGTATTTGTTTCATATGCTACTGAAATGCATTCTCCCTTGAAACAAAAATTATAAGAAGACAGGATCAGTGCATACTACCCCTGAACCCCAACTAGAGGAAGTCCAAGCCTGATCGAAGGCCCCCAGCAGTGCTTTGTGACCCTCACTGTCTTATCAACATTTGCTTTTTTCTAAAATTCAAAATATCATTGGGTCACATGAGAGGAATTGCTCTATACTATTTTAAAGTAATTATATCATTAACTTATTTAATTGGATTTTCTGTTATATGTTTTACTTTTATCAAGATGACTCTTTTGTCCATTCTTATTAGCTTTCTCAATCAATTGAAATGATATTCCATGCACAACATGGCTACTCATGCACAGAAGACTTCTATATTTAAAAATTATTGCCTGCTTTTATGTGATAAAAAGCATATTCATATGAAATAAATATGAATCAGAACTGACTCACATATTGATTGAAAAAATTTTTGTTTCTTGAACAGAGTTATTTTCTACTTATCTAAGTCCAGGCTTCATATGTACTATCCTGAACCTCTCGACCAGGGAGGCCCAAGTGTGATTGTGAGCAGTGCTTTGTGACGCTTGCTATCTTACCAACATTTGCTTTGTTATACCTACATTTATATACATAAAAAATTAAACTAAGTACAACTGACTATTAAAGGTTGTAAAATTTTCACAGATTTTGATGTCATTCTGGGAGTTTCTTTTCATTCAAATTTGTGAATTTGTTTTGATTATACTAAGTCTCAAGAAAACACTTTATAAAATTCACTATTTTTTATCCATAATGTTAAATGTGTTGAAATTATTCAACTTTTTAACAGAAAAAAATCTACATTAAAAATTGCCAGAAAACATTGTTGATTTATCTAAGATGAAATGGTCTGTTAGGATCTAATTTGTATTTAGATACATTGTATTTATTTTCAATTTTTCTAGTTGAATTGTTCACCTATATTGCATATGATCTATTATTGTAAATAATTAGGTTACAATAAAATTTGTATTTTATATGAATATTACCTTATGAAAATTGAGATGTAATAGAGTGTGTGTGGTGGTGGTGGTGGGGGCACAAGACCCTTGCACCAGCCCTGCAAGAAGCTACATATATAATGGTAGCAAAGTAATTTATATTAAAGTAAACTATTAAAGAATATTACAATCAGTGATATATTATATGTGGAAAATGTTGATCTATGGATTTACTGACAGTACTCTATCATTAAATCTTCTGGTCAGATTAGAATCTCCACCAGACCATCATATGTCATCAACATCATTATCGAATACACTGAAAAGGACTGAAATCAAATAATCATAGATATTTCTATACTGAAGATATATATACAAAGTGCTGTCCAAAGTTTTTGTGAAATTTGACCATGAAGATAAATATAACATCTGTTATTATCATATAAGTTGATATCAAATAAGACCTCCTGCTTTAAAAAAACACTTTGCGTGAGTGAAGCGTGATGGTTTTGGCAAAGATAGACCTTTTTGAACATTGCAGAATGGCAATACAGAAACACACACAAAGAACTGTACCAAATAACAGAAACCACACAACTTGAGAAATAACAGCAGCAATAACTAAAAGGCACAGCACATGTAACTCCAAGAGAAAATAATGACATAATGAAGATGTAGACATTCCACACTACTTCAAATAAAAGGTCAGGAAAGAACACCTATCAATACTGGAAAGATCTATAATAGTTACTGGAATTGAAATTCCTATTTTCCTGAAAAACCTTTTTCAGAGAAAGATTCAATCAAAAACAGTACTGGCTGCATGGTAAATGAATGTCAGATGTTTCCTTGTAGGGAAACGGAAAATACTACCATTACCATTTTGAAAAAAAATGCACAAAACTATCAGCGTGAGTACGATGATTAAATAAAAGTTGTTATTTATAAATTTGTGTTTATCCTTATTGAAAAAGGGTAAAGCAACATTTGGCCATCTATATATATATATATATATATATATATATATAAAATTTCAGATGTAACTAAAATGTATCTGTAAAAGGACAATCTGAATATAGACAAAAGAAAAACTTATCTTAGATGACATGTTAGCTAAGATAAATTTTCCTTTTGTCTTTATTCACACACACACACACATATATATATATATATATATATATATATATATATATATATAATTAATACAGTTAAAAGGTTTGTCAGTTAACTGACTGACTTCATAGCTTTGTAGACAGACACTCCAGGAATCACTCCATCCACTGTGTGTGTGCGTGTTTATATACCATTCTGATATCAAAACCTTATTTTGAATTTTTAAAATTTAGACAATTTATTTCAAATTAATCATCTTCTTATATCTGCTGTGTCTCCTGTCCTTTGTAGCTCTTAATAATTTTTTTTTTCTTTTTGTTCTATCTCCTAAACCTTGTTCCACCATTCATACAGAAGATGAATGCTTACAGACTGAGAGATATAAATAAGTACGGATTTGATATTAAATATGAGATAATATCTTTAGATAAAGATTAAGTAAAGAAGAAAGGAAGCAATGCAATTTATATTTGTTTGTTGCCAAATTTAACTTTTTCAAATAACTGGTGTCTCTGGGAAGTCAAATTTTATATGGTACACACCACACAAACCTACAAAGACATATGTGTTTGTGATATTGATATTCATATAATTGATTTACTTTCTTCTTCTGTTTTCTAAACGTTTCCTCCATCAATGTTCTCTTTATCAGAATTCAGATTGCCTATTATATTGTAAGCTAACTTAATGATTTCATATGAACACTGAACTATCAGACAGTTCCAATCATCATAGATTTTATTGAGCAGCTGAGATCATTGAAAAGAGCATTCTGTGTGTAGCACTACACTTTTCAATAAGATTACTTTATCTGTCTATATTTCTGAGATGTGGTATTGTAATTATTTACACTATTTAAATTGTTTAGACATATAGCCCTGTGGATAAAATCATTGGCTGAAGTAACCCAGTGACTTGACCCAAAGAGTTGTGAGTTCAATACCTGGCTACAGCAGAGGTGAACAAAAACTTAGAGAGTTGAGTTAAAGGAAAATAACTTAAACTGGAAGAACAAAATGGGCAAAATAAAGGGTTCAGTTTGAAATTCCAATCACCTGAAGAAGGCTGGAGCATACAATGGCCAAAATGTTGTGAATATGACAACAATGCTGAGGACAACAATCTGAACAATGTAAATAGTATAAAGAGATTACTTCAGACTCTACTTTTTTTTTCAATCATTTCACCCCAAGGCAGAAATACCACTAGTATGCAGGGGGTTAAGGAAGTGAAATTGAGAGAAAATCCTGAGTATAGGGAGGATTGAGGAGAGGACAACAGATGAACAGGATTCAAGAAGGCAAAAGATGGTGATTGACATTATCAGGGAAGCTTGTAAACAGAAGGAAGTTCCACAGACAGGAAATGTGAGAAAAAGAAACAGTTGAAATCTTAGAAGTGGTGGTTGAATTTAGCTATTTCAACAGTAAATGGGTAGGACCTAGATACCAATCTAGTAGCACGCTTAAATTCATGTAGTCAGGGCACTAGGGGGGAAAAAGCTTGTCAGAGCAGTTGCCACAAAAATATTTGTAGAAAAGGCAGAGAGAAGCCATGTTATGTTGGTGAGAAAGTGACTAAAGTTGAGATCTCAAGTCAGACTTAGATATGAAGATAGATAGATAGGAACATATATATTTAGATAGATAAAACAAGTACTTATACATATATAAAAAATGATTAGTAGTTTTTAGAAAATCAATAAAAGAAATTAAAATTTTTATATTTTCAATAACTTAACATATCTATTGAGTAGGTTAAAGAATTTGTTTCTTGGTACATAACATTTAAAACCATTTAATTTCAACTACATTTACAACTACATTCAAAAATCACTTTTGATGATTCTGTGACAGCTGTCATATAAGCAAGTATTTTTTTAAAAACTGTTTTAAAAAGATATTTTGATTTATTGATTCTAACATTAAAGATAGAATAAAATAACATATTCAATATATATGATTTTATAATGCAAAAAAAAAAAAAAAATTGATATTAACCAAGTGATACTAAGAAAATTTTCAAGATATATATATGTTAAATATGTTATAGCTGGGCATAAAATGGAGGATTCGTTTTCTATTGTCATTCAAGTCAGCTCAGACCAAAGTGCTTATGCAACCTTATGGTAATGAATTATTCTCCTCCATGCAACACTTATCTCGCAGACAAAACATAACAAGCCTTTCACTACTATTACTATGGTAGATGTTCAGATGAGTTACATTCCTTAGTGTCACCATTTCGAACGTTCACAGCCAGGACCCACCATGTCATGTTCACAGTGGCAAACCATCCCCATTTCCTTCATGTTCCTTTGATAAAAAAGCAAATTCCACTCAGACAGCTTCTACCCTGGAACTATTATTTTGTGGAATGAACTCCCAAATGAATGCTACCCTGGCAACTACAATCTTGGTCTCTTTTAAGTCCACAGTCAGTTGATATCTATTTTACTCATCCTCCTAATACTCTCTTACTTTCCTATTCCCCCTCCATTAAATTATCACTCAGTAACCCTCTACCTTGGGTGGTCCCTGGACTTTGTACTGGGTGAACCATGAATAAAAAAACAAATTTCAGAATTATTACATTATGTAAGATATTATACAAGTCAATATTATCACAATGAGATTTGTATCAACCAACTGTTGATTGGTTGATTTTGTTTAGTGGCATATCAACCTCTATTAGTTATTTAATGCCAAAATCTAAATATTTTGTATGTAATTTTATGCTTTCAATTACAGATATTCTGGACATATTTTTATACTTTCAGAATAAAGGTGTGCTTTATATATATATATATATATATATATATATATATATGAAGAAATATAATCTTAAGGTGTGCTATATTTATGGGTTAAAGTGCTCAATATCAGAGATAGAGCGTGTGTAAATATAAAAGTGAACATAGAAATCAACACTTCAAAGCAACAGTCTGTTTCATGCTAGACACAATCATCAGGCCGCGAGTGCTGTTATTTTTCTCAGTTATTTATATATACGAGTCAGTGGTGCATTTTGGGTAGTCTTGTAGAAATATCGTTTTATTGTATTGACAGATTCAACCATTTTCTTTTGATTTCTTGATATAGTTGTGTATGTTGGCTTGGGAGGGTAGTAATTCTTCTGAGTGAGTTATTTTCTTTTTTTATGAGTGTGGCATTTTTTTAAAAATTGTGGTTGAAGTTATTTCTATGTATGACTAGTGCATTAGTTGTTTTTTGTGAGGTTTCTTTTGTGCTCATAGATGCATTTTGTTAAATTTCTGCTTGTTTATCCAATATATTGGGAGGAATATTTTATAAATGCCTGCTTCAGAAATATTGCTATTAGTGTTTGAGAATCTGATTATATCCATAATGGTTTTAGAAGTGTTTGTGATCAGGTTATTTTTGTTTGTAGCCTTTCTGTAAATGTCAAAATTGAGTTTGTTATTGTTTCTGTGTAACATGATATCTAGGAAGAGAAGAGTGTAGTTGGTTTCAGTTTCAAAAGTGAAGTCTGTTGTAGGTTCAACATTATTAAGTTGGTTGAGAACATCTGTTAAATTATTATTTTGTGGATATATTAATAGTAAGTAGTCTATGTATCTGAAATAGGAAAGGTTTGGAGGGAGAATGTTTTTGAATGGGTCACTTTCTAGAAACTCTAAAAATAGACAAGCAAGAACAATACTGAGAAAAAACAAAGACCTGATCTGTTTCTACTTAAACCACTCTTCTAAAATTAAATCTGGAATTATCATAGTTTTCTATCTAAGAGCATTAAGAATCTGCAGCCCCCAATATTTGCCTACAGAAGAAACATACATAAAAAATACATTCAAAAACCTACAATACTCATATCATTTCATCCACAACACAAGAAAAGCATACAATATATACAACTGAAAAGCAAAATAATAACATAATCTGTAATAAGAAATTACATGAAAACAGATGCATAATACTGTTGAGCAACATCACATCCACTATCCAGAACAAACTATCCCATCTAAATATTCTTAAAATAATCACAAACACTTTATTAGAAAAAAAAGCAGAAATTTAAAAAATGCATCTATGAGTACAAAAAAGACCTCACAAAAAACAACTTAACTAATGTATTAGTCATACGCAGAAATAAATTCAACCACAATTTTGATTTTAAAACTGCTACATGCATAAAAAATGTGTAGTGCATCAAAAACTCAGAGTTTCATGTATAGAGTATGAAACTCAGAGTTGTACTGTCAGCATGGGTTATTTTATATATATATATATATATATATATATATATATATATATATAAATTCATTTAAATATATGAAATCATTCAAGATGAAAAGAATTACGAGCTTGTATTTTTCTTTAAGAATAAAGTGGATGAGACATATAATAAAAATCATTCAGTATTATTTACTTTCTATAATATTCTTTTGAAGTTTTATTTCTTTTAACTTTAGCTGTTTCAAAACATGTCAGTTTTTGAAAACATTAAAGAAAACATGAAATACAACTTTAGCTATGTAAACATTAACTTCCTGCAGGGGTAAAAGGAAAATGTAAAAAACATTGTTTTTCATAATTTACAGTTACTCAAGTAATTCAATGAGTTTTATTTCTTATTTTTATTACAATTTCAATTTCTTTTTTTCTCATAGAGAACAGCTGCAACAAAATTTTCTCTTTCTCACATAATATTAGCATCTCTCTCTCTCTCTCTATATATATATATATATATATCTGAAGGCATACTTACCTGTTTATATATATGTATATATGTATGTAAACACACAAATAAGTTTTGTTTAATTCATCCTAATAGTGGTGACTATTTAATTTTTTATTGCATTTTTTAATTTAAGATGTATATACCACACATAGGAATATTAATATTACATATTTAATAATTATGTATAAACATGTTTAGTATTGCACACACAGACACTATATATATATATATATATATATATATATATATATATATATATATATATATAATTATTTATTTAAAAAAAGTTTATAACATAAATATGTTATAAAATCACTACAAAGATAGCCATTTTGTTTCAACATCCCTGGTGTCTTATCAAGTGATGATGTTGAATGTCTATATATATATATATATATATATATTTATGTCTATATACATTGTCTATATATGTTGAATGTATATATATATATATATATATATATATATATATAGAGAGAGAGAGAGAGAGAGAGAGAGACAGCCAAACAAGTTTTATTAAATTCAACCAACAAATTCTGTCCATTTATATATATATATGTCATCCATAGACAGACTGTATCACAGCTCTTCTGTGTGGCTAGACATACGATTTCTTCAAGCCAGGATTTAAACTCAACCAATTTGACATCAGTCCGAGACTCTTAGCCCTTGGCTGTTTGCACACACTATGGAGAAAGGGAATTTTTAATGAATTATGTACATGATATAAACATTATCAGAGTGCTTTATTCATTATTGAAAGCTTAACATTATAGCAGCAGCAGCCATCAAATACCCTTTCTTCCTAAGTGTTCAACCGACAAACGAGAGTGTGTGTGTGTCTATATATTAGGTTGGTGCAAAATTAATGACGTTTTTACGTTAAAAAATACGTCAAAAAACGTTATTATTTTTGCACCAACCTAATATATATGTGTGTGTGTGAATTTAGGTAGCATATACTATTAAACACAACATTTTGTGTCGATTAATATTACACACAGACAGACCATGAGATGAACTACAGCAAGGCCTTTGATCGGGAGGTTTTGAGGAGCGTGGAACCACCTCTTAATTGCTGACCGAAGTTGGTAGCTCATGTTAGGGTCCCAGCTATGGCCAAATAGTTAACACCAAAAGTGAAGTCAGCACACTACGAAAGTATAAAAATATATTTTTTATAGTAAAAATACCAGCAATACATTTTTGAAAAAAAAAGAAAATATCAGCAACACATTTTAACAAGAAAAAATATCACTAGCAATACATTTGACATTAAACAAAAACCCTCTTTACAAAAATACATTAATAAAACCTGATTTACAAACTGATTTCTTAGAAAGAATACATATTCTACTCATACAAAACTATCCTAAAATCCATGTCGGCATTAAAAACCCACTGAGATTGATATACCATAAAACAAAACAAACCAGATAGATAGTTTTATTAAATATAACCATCAAAGTCTGCCTATTTAATCTCTTACTGTATTTTTTCCAATTTTCAAATAAAATTTGTGTCATACACATTAAAATAATATTACATATTTAGTACCTACGTATATACATATTTAATATTGGAGTTTCTTTGCACACATATGCATGCAAGTTGTTTTTTTAAAAAAAGCAAACATGATTAAAAAAAAGAATGCATTGTTAATTTTGAAAATGATTCTGATTGGGATGAATTAAATAGTAAACAGACAATTGGCCATGAGTTAGAGATTTGAAAAAAAATAATGCAAAATGTAATGTAAACAGATGTATGAAAACAATAAACAACCTTGAGTCCGAAAGCAAATTTAATCAATATTTTACAAAGCAAAATAAGAAGATTTATTCATTATATTGTAAAGAAGATGAGATGAGGGTAATGGGAAGCCATATTGTTTTAAAATTAAATACTTTTAATTTTCTCCAACCCACAGTTACATAAACAAATAAATGAAAGAAAAAATTGGAAAGAATTAATTATTTTTGTTAAATAAAATGAGGTGGATTATTTCAAAATTTATTCAAACATTTATTTGATCATTTTTGATGTAGCTCATATTTTCCATACTCTTTTCTAAAACTTTTGGACAGCAGTAAATATCTTGCAGTGAGTCTTGAAAAAAACAAAATATAAAAATAAAATAATTCAAATTAAAGCATTTATGCTTTCCTTTAAAATCTTTATCTCTTTCTTTCTATACTTCTCTTCAGATAAAACATTTAGCCATCTTGACACCATTTGTCATAAGAATCACTGAGAATCCCTTTGAGTTATTCAGCTAGAAAGAGAATAGATTAAAATCATTTTGTGTCAGCTTCATTATATCTTCCCAACTGAGCAATGGTGGGAAGAAAAAAGATCATTCAGGCCTTCAGTAATGGTACCAAAATTCACATTGTGGCTTCCATCTTCAAAATCCATTTAAGAACCGTCAAGAGAATGGTGAATGAATTTAAAAAAAATAAGGAGCAGTAGAGAGGAAAACTGGATCAGGAGGTTACAACAGCAACAGGGATCATCATTTCAACTTAGAGCTAATTACATTCTTATTGTTCAAAGTAGCATCCAATAGTGTTATAAAAACTTTGGAGAATTCCAGTAAGATATCTTTAATCATTTCTAAGAGACACCGGGTCAAAGCTTAATCTAACAATTGGACAATTTTGCTGTTACACCTGGTATGTTGTGACATATGGGCACCTAAAGCATACACTCCCATGAGAAAGATTACGGCTACATCATATTGAAACACTGGTTTCCATTTGATTACTGAAGTTAAGCAACATCGATCCTGATCAATACAAAATGGGTGACCATTTGGGAATACTAGATGCTGTTAGATTGGATATTTGGGTGGTATAATATAATGTATATTGTGACATATAAACACCTAAAACATACATTGCTATGTGAAATTACTAAATAATTCTTAAGCAGATGTGAATTTAATGTGTAAGTAAATATAACTCAACTAGAATTTGAACTCGGCTTTCTGATTTCTCATTCTGAGTTGCAATCCATTACACCACAATGTAAAAATGTTTCTGAATTGAAAATCACTTGGTGTAAAAAAATCAAAAAAACTGATTCATTCATTTTCTATGGCTTATTGCCCCTTTGCAGGTTATTTAAAGCCAGAAAATATTTTTAGATTTCAAGAATTTTTTATTTTTGGAGATAATGATGATTTAGGGATACAAGTTTTACTAATTAACCCATAGCTGTAGGGAGAAGATGTAGATTTATACCTTTCCCAAGAGTATTTGTGCATAAATGAATATAACAAACCCAACAGGAATTGGAACTCAGCCCTCCAATTTCTTATCATGAGCCTCTATCCATTAGACCTCCAGCACATCCTTACTCCACAAACAAAGAAAAATATTCTCTTTAATCATCAGCTCAACGTATGTTGTGATATACAGACACCTAAAGCATACTTTTTCATGAGAAATTACTAATTTGGTTTGGTTTGGTTTGGTTTGTTTTATGGCATATGAACCTCAATGGGGTATTTAATGCTGACAGAATTTTTATTGCTGGTAATGTTTTTGATTTATTTTCCACAAATGTATTGCTGGTAATGTTTTTTCAAAAAATGTATAGCTAGTAATGTTTTTCCAAAGAAAAGTATCACTGGTAATATTTTGTTTGCAATAATTTTCCTTTAAAAATACATTGCTGGTAATAATTTTTCCCCCCAAAAATGCATTGCTGGTAATAATGTTTTCTTCAAAAATGTATTGCTGGTATTAATACCTATTTTTACACCACCACAGTGATTTTGACCCCTGTTTGAGGGGGTTGACTATTTGCCCATAGCTAGGACCCCAACAAGTGCTTCAACCCCTGGGTCAGGGTGGACCCAGGAACACTAGCAATTAAGAGGTGGTTCCACACTCCTCAAAACCTCCTGATCATAGAACTTGCTATCGGATGTAGTTTAATGTCTTACCCAGGATACAGATGTAGTTTATCATCATACGCAGGATAAGAGAAATTACTGAATGATTCTTAAGCAGACATGAATAAAATATACAAGTGAATGTAATGAACTTTGACTCGAATTTGAACTTGGCTCCCCAATTTTTCCTTCCAAGCCACTCTCCATTACACCACCTGCACATCCTAAAAAAATACAAAAAAGTAATAGTTTATCCCTGAAATCTGTAAGTATTTTATAAGTATAGAGATTGTAATTTTAAAAAGAATAACAAGTGATAAGTACATGATAAATACCAAGTGTGTATGTATGTGCTGGTATATATCTGGGTTAGAAATTAATTTGATAGCATATGTATGCAATGTTAGGAAAATTAATGACAAATTGGAAAAAGTTTTTTGCATGATGCATTTCATCCTTTAGGACTTCATTGGATTAAAATAATGTTTCCATTGATGTAACTAATGCGATATCACTAAAACGCTGATATGGCATCCTGAACTCAAGGAAAGTTTTATTTTGTCGAAGATCAAAAATATTCATGATTTTAAGTTTAACTGAAAAATGTAAATACTGATTTTTTTTTTTTTTTTTTTTTTTTTTTTTTTTTTACAGAAATGTAATAATTTAATTTGTAATTAATATTTATTTTATTTATTATATATATTATGATTATCTTATTTTTAAGTTAATGCATGTATTTTTATTATTTACAGTTACTGGATTTTTCTGTATTAATATTTATTAGGTTGTTGCAAAAATAATATCATTTTCTCATATAGTAACATATGTGAGAAAACGACATTATTTTTGCACCAACCTAATATTTGTTTTTGTACAGCTATCCTGAAATCATTTGTCATATTTTTACTTTGTTTTTGCTTACCTAAAGTTATATTTATCAACTTTGCATTTTCTGCTGTCATTCCTTTTTTTTTTTTATCAGCTGATAGTTTGTGTTAGTACTGTTAAAAAAGTAGTATAAATAGTATGTATGTTAAATAATGAATTTATAATCTCTGAGTATTTTAGGCTTAAATCCCAGTATATATTTTCATTTTTGTTGTTTCTGCTGTCTTTTTCTAAAATTAACAAACTTTTTGATATTTGTGTTTGCGTAATATTTCATAATTTGTCTTGCTTTCTTGTGTTTTTGTTTGCCTAATATTTTAAAAACCATTAATTTTTTTTTGGCGGGGAGTTTCTAAAACATACATATTATGCATAAATGTTTATATACATACATTATGTTCCAAAGTTTGTCATAGTTACGGATGATAGTCTGGACAAGCTCCCACAGTCTATAAAATGTTTTTATAGCATGCATCTCAAATAGCCTGTGACAACTATATCCAGCTCTAAGCTGGAAAATGGGAAAGGATGGAAAACTAGCACAATTCATAATCATCTGCTTCAATTAGAACTCTACAGCACAGGCAGGCAGTCCATAGGGGAAGGAAAACTGCCTAGGTGGTCATATCCAAAACATGGAAATGTCTATGAAAGTAAATCCAGACAGAAAACCAAGAATGGAGCTCCAAAGGTGGAAGCCTGTCATCACTGATAATTTTCCAGCCATTCCTGGAATCAAGCTGTCGCCAAATGTAATATCCTGCATTTCTTTGGATCTTGTTGGTATGACCGGTGGTGGGGTGTAGTCTGGGTAGTGCATTGCCTCCATATACCATCAGCAGTCAAGGAGAAGGAAAACTCTGAATTCAAACCACCTACTGCTTTGTTGGTCTTGCTTCTTTAAGTTCTGAGAAAAGGTTGTGGTAACTTCAACATCCCTGTGCAAAAGGAACTGGCAAGTCATCACATTTTTGTTTTAAATGTCAGCATGAACCATAACTGTTTCATATAAAAATGAAATTAAAAATTAACTAAATAAATTGTCTTTGTTTACATTAGGATATGAAACAGAGCAAATATGGTTGCTTTGGGAATCTGCAGAGAATGTGTGTTTAAAAGCAGTATTCAGGCTTTGTTTGACTGTGAGTCCTACGTGGCCAGGTGGTTAAGCACATCAGATCCAATGACAGTTCCCCATAGAGGATACAGGTTTGAATCCTGCTGGAAGACGCATATTTTCATGACAAGATTTCTCAAATATTCAGGCCAGTAGATGTAGTTGGATAAAAAAAAATACTGTTTAATTAAAAAACAGAGCCTCTACTCAAGTATGAGCATCCATCAAAAATAACATTTTATAACAAAATAAATTGGAAGTAAAAATAGATATATAGATAAAAATTGGTAAAAATGCAAATGGCATTAAATGCACTTCAATACATGTCTGCTACACTTGTAATAAAATTCCAATGAATACTGACTTCTGGTCTAATTTAGTAGCCACTAAGATGCAAGGGCTTACTGAATATGAAAGAATATAAGAAACAGTAGACATTATTAAAGAGAGAGAATAATAAAAGAACAGGAATTAAGAAGACAGAAGATAATGATTGATGTTGCATTTAAATTTTTAAAGATCAAAGTTGACTGGAAAGTAAGAAACTGGAAGAGATTTAAACAAGTGAGAAGTGCAAAAGAAGAAACTTTCAGCATAGAACTTACAGTTACATCTAGCCACTTTGACTAAAAAAATAATGAAATCTTGCTGCCAATTTAGTATTTCATTTAAATTCATAAAGTTTAGGTATTGAAGACAAAAGCTCACCAAAACAATTACCATGAAAATACTTATAGAAAAGGCACAGGGAAGCTACATACAGTGGTTTGAAAATGATTGAAGCCAAGATGCCAGGTTAGGACAGATAACATTTTCTTCCATAGTTATGCAATATAAATTTATTTTTGCAGATAATATTTGTATAGACTATTTCCATATCAATGATACTGACTTCTGGTCTAATTCAATCGCTTTATGAAATGATGCCAATGCAACACAAAAGCATGAATTTGGTATTATCCAGTTAAAATTTAGTATCAATTGATTTTTCTAATTTTGCGATTACATTTTCTTTCATTGAATTAATAGATAGAATATTTGCTTTATATTTATTTTTCTTCTTTAAATAATAACTGTTTCAATATGCTTTTACAGATAAGCGAAACCGGAATTCTCTTGATGAAGATGCTGGGACATTAATGCATTGATAACATTCGCAGGAAGACAGTACAAATTTGGATTGATTTCATGAAGAACTGAAAATCTGTTTTTAGCTGATATGACAGCAACAAAGGATTAACTTTTTCACATTTCAAAATTCTTCTTGTTCTAAGATTATAAATCTGCTTTTCATTGTGTTTGGTAGAGCAAGGTAATCTAAGTTGAGAAAATAATGCTGTTTTGATGCATAATCAGAATTTTTGTTTTCTTTTAAACACGATCTTGTTTTGAATTAATATTGTAAATGCTTAAAAGTTCTATGAAAACCGTAATTAAAATATTAACTATTTTTTTTTCACTTTTCATTCATTGCTTGCTTTTCTACAGAAATATGATTTAATCTGTTTGGTTATTTTCAGTAGAAGGATTAGTTTTTCAAATGCAAAATTAAGAAAATTATAGCAATTTAATTCTACTCTGTTATTTCATAATAGTTAACTTGAAGATTAAGTTAAAACTAATTTCAAGAAATTATTTATAATTTTACATTTGCTGTTAGTTTACAAAAAAGAATTAATTGTATCTTGTCAAGAAAAATGACAAAAAATGTCAAGAAATTGTTTATAATTTTACATCTGCTTTTAGTTTGTAAAAAAAGAATCACATATCAAGAAAAATGTCAAAAAATGATCAAATTATCAAATGCCAAAAAATGCCAAAAACGTCAAGAAATTGTTTAGAATTATACCTCTACTATTAGTTCACAAAAAGAATTAATTACACCTTGTCAAAAAACCTGTCAAGAAATTATCAACTGTCAAAATTATCAAATGTCAAGAAATTATTTGTAATATTACTTCCACTGTTAGTTCACAAAAAATCTTGTCAATATATGTCAAGAAAATGTTTATAATTTTATATCTGCTGTTAGTTTATAAAACTGAATTAGTTACATAATGTCAAGAAATTATCAAATGTCAAGAAATGGTTTCTAATTATATTTCTACTGTTAGTTCACAAAAAGAATTAATTACATCTTGTCAAGGAATTATCAAATGTCAAAATTGCCATATTATCAAATTTAAAAGAATGTCAAGAAATTTGAAGAAATGGTTTATAATTTTATATCTGATGTTAGTTCACAAAAAGAATTACATCTTGTCAAGAAAAATGTCAAGAAATGTTAAGAAATTATCAAATTATTGTCAAAATTATCAAATGTCAAGAAATTATCTAATTATCAAATGTCAAAATAATGAAATGTCAAGAAATTGTTTATCATTTTTTCATTTGCTGTTAATTAAGAAAAATAATTACTTATTAATCCTTTAGAATTTTTTTCTTTAGACAACAAAACTCATGTCACTAACAACATGAGCTTTGTTGTTCTACACACAAAATAAACACACAACAATTAAGTTTGAATTTCTAGGATGAACTCTTATCCTTAGTTACATGAATTATAGACGGACTAATATCTTCACCTTTGTTGTTGTTATCCCACTGGAAGCACAGTTGAGTAATGGATAGCAGATTAGACTGAGAAATCAGATAGCCAAGTTCAAATTACATTTACTTAAGTGCTAATACCCTTGGAAAGTTATAAATTCATTTCTTCTCATCCACAACTGAGCTATGGGTAAATAGTAGGACAGACCGAGTCCTATAGCCTTAGGTGGCTACCAGTCTAGGAGAAAGAAAACTCTGAATTCAAAACCAGCACGGAGAGGGTTAGGACGCATCAGGCTGTCTCATCCAGGAAAGACCACTGCTACTGCCATTATAGTACATGTGGTGCCCCTATAACATTAATGGGTTATGGGTCTTGTGATCATGATCCCATTGCTATAGCTGAGATATGGAGTTATCATTATTTACATTAATTACAGTCAGATAACCTTAATCTCATCTTTGTTGTTCTTATCCCATTGCTATATCATATTTGGTTCATAGCAATTTGATCATTCCTGGATAAATTTATGGGGTGAGAAGTTATCATTATTTACATCAATTACAGTCAGACTGATAACCTCATCTTTGTTGTTGTTATCCCATTGCTATATAATACTGGGTTCATACTAAATTAATAATTTCTGTTTGAACTGGACAGAAAAATGTGGAGGACCACATCCTAAATGGCCACAGTATATAAAAGAAGAATGATTATTTTAAGCAATAATGATTAAGCTTTTAATTTCTTTTTCTTTTCCTCGTCCATCACAAATATTTCCACACTTTTGTTACAATTTTTTTCTAAACTCTAAACTTGTATCTTCGAAAACAATTTCAAACTAAACTCCTGCTGATTAGGGATTAGTAGATGTACATGTTAGTAAATTTACAACTTTAGATTTAAATATATTAGGTTAAGTCATAAATAATTTCTGTTTTGGGGAAACAACTGTAATGTCAAATGTGTCACCCTAACTGCTAACCATACACGGCAGTTAAGGATAAATCTTGAGTATATTAACATACATTAATAGCTGTCTATATTTCTGAGATAAGGTATTGTAATTATTTACACTATTTACATTGTTTGGATTGTTGTCCTCATCTTCATTGACACATTCACAATGTTTCGCCCATTGTATGCTCTGACCGTCTTCAGGTGATTGGAATTTTAAATTGAACCCTTTATTTTGTCCACCAAGATAGTTTGTTCTAGTTATTTGTAATATAATTTGTATCCTCTGTCTGTTATTGAACTCCTCCTAGGGTTTTGGAGGTAGACCCCCATAACCATATATATTCTAAAATTACTTTACCCAGGGCACAAACCCCTCACTGACAATTTTTTCACTTTGATTTAAACTGAATTTAAATTTGAACAAGGGAATGATTCTGAGGGTACTTTGATAAGTATATTCCTAGCTGTCTGGACTGTTGGAACCAAGACATCTAGTTTGCCTGAACATTTGCCATGAAAATAGTGGTATAGCTATAAGAGTAACAATGTTTCATTTGTGGGAAAGAGGTTGTAGGGTGGAAAATAATTCATGACCCAGAACAGGAATAATTTTATAATTTACAACACTCTAAAAAGCAATACAATTAGAACTAATGCAATGAAATATTTATCATTTACCAAGTTATAAAGGAATAAATATGAAAACAAATTTTTATTCATAAATTTTGTAAATACTTACTAAATTATTAAAATATATGAACCAACTATAAGGAAATCCTTATTATTTGCCATTTTATATAGTTTGAATCAATTGACAATTAGCCGATGTTTTGAAACCATTCCAATAAACAATCTAATAAATAGTGCAAATAAAGAATCTAATAAATAGTGTTTATTATTTTTCCTGTAAATTCTCAAGAACAAAAATAATATATAAATTCACTTTTAGTATATGTTTAGGCTATCACAATTCTAATCATCATTTTTTAAAACAATAAACATTGCTGAAGAGTGAAGGCAATTAAAATAATAGCAGTGTCAAGGGAAAAACTCCTTTTGTCACTTTTTGTTTTGTTTTTTTTGTGGGTAAAAAGGTCCAACTTTGCTGGGATTTTAATTAAAAATTTATTGGATGTTGCATTTCTTGGATCTTTAGGTTTAGTGTCAATGTTAGATTAAACAAAAGGTACCCAGAGTGGTCAATATCAATCCCTAGGTACCAATGTGACTAAAATGGGTTGAGAAATATCTGAGGGTCAGAAAGAGGTTAATAAACAAGTCCACTGCTCATCAAACACATTCTTCCCTATAATGATGTCAGCCAATTCAATAAAAAGGTACATTAATATGAGGGTCATTCAAACAGTTCTAAGCCTCACCCAGAAAGAAGAGCCATAGCTCAAATTTTTTGCTGTTGCAACAAACTACCATTACTTATAAAACTAGAAAAAATTCAGATTTCTGTCTAGGTGATACAAAGGTGAGAGATGTGTAACAAATCTAAAAATGGACAAAACAGAGGCTCAAAAAGTCAAAGTATCTGCAAAATAAAGGTATTACACCCAAGGAAATTCATAGGGACATGGTACAGACACTTGTTAAGGACTTCGCTTTCTGTGAAGAATTGGGCTGTGGACTTCAAGCAGGGCAGGAACAGTACAGCTGACCTTCCAGCAGGTCATCCAAAAACCTCAAACACATAATGAACAAGTTGATGCCATTTACTCTCAGGGTTTTAATGATAGATGTCTTACTGTCTGGTAGATAGCTAAGTCCATTAGTTATGGTTCAGTCCTTACTATTTTAACTGAGATCTTGGGGATAAGCAAGTTTTTCTGCAAGATGGATCCCAAGAATGCTGATACCAGAAGCTGAAAATGGTTAACATTTCCAGGATACTTCTGACTCCCTTCCAAGCTGACTCTGAGAATTTTCATCACAGATTATTAACTCAATATGAAACCTGAGTTCACCATTTTGAACCTGAATCAAAGATTCAAAGCAAACAGTGGAAACACTTTGGTTCTTCCCGACCCACAAAGAAGTTCAAGCAGGCAAAGTGATGGCTTCTTTTTTTATTCTGAAGGCATAATCATGATAAACTACCTGGAGAAGGGAATCACTATTAATAGACAGTACTGTGTATCAGAATTAAGATAACTGAAGGAAGTATTTGTCGAAAAGTAGAAGGAAGCTGAGGGTATGCATGCTCTTGCTGCAGCATAATGTGCATGTTCACACTGCACAGGTTGTAGTAACTGAAGCAACCAACTGTGGCCTTTGAATTGCTACCCCATCCCTCTTACTCACTAGACTTAGCTCCATCTGACTTCTTCCTGTTTCCCAAATTTAAATCCCACCTTCATTATTGCCATTTTGGAAACTATGAGATCATACATGCTGTGGAGGAGTTTTTGGAAGACCAGGACACCCTCTTCTTCTGAGATGGGATTGTAATGTTTAAGCAACATTGTGCCAAGTGCATTGATGTCAAGGGGGACTCTATTTAAAAATAATGAAAAACTGTCTTGTTTCTCCAACTCCTTGGTAATGCTCAGAACTTTTTGAATGACCCTCATTTTATGAAGATTTTCTCATTATTATTAGTTAAACAAAAATATCGAGTATAGAATGAGAAATAGAAACTGAAAAACCAATAACAAAACATAATATTGAATATTTGAATATTGCTGCCACATCTGGTCTGTTGCTGCTATGATGTATCTACAAAATCTTAACAAAATCCAAAAAAGAATTTGCAATTTTATCAGTTCTGACCTAGCTTCAGTCATTTTCTCACTGCCATATATTTTGTTTCTCTGTACCTTTTCTATAAATATTTCATGGTAATTGTTCTGATGTTTTCCTTTTTGGTACTTTGACTTCACAAATTTAACCTTAAACACTCTTTAGGCAGCTTCACTCACCAAGGAAAATATTTGTCCTACCATTGCAATTGACTCCAACTGCCAAATAACAGTATATTTAAATTTCATGATTGTGCTGTCACATCCTGCTATAGCAACAGTAAAATACAGCCTTGACTTAAATTGAGATCACAGTTACTGTAGTTTGTATTTGAGGAGCAACCATATATAGTGGAAGGGAAAGTAATACTTATCAATAATGTAAAGTACTAAAGGTTAAGTATAGTACTAGACTGGCAACTAGATTTCATCATTTTACTGTTGAAATTGCTAGATATAACAATAAGATCTATGCTAACAATTTATTTTCTCCCACTTTTCACTTGTGGAACCCTCTTCCGGCTTCTTACTTTTATGTCAACCATGATCTTCAAAAGTTTAAATACAAAACCAATAGTCATCTTCTGTCTTTCGGATTCCTGTTCTTTTATTGTCCTTTCTCAATAATATTTTCTCAGTTTCTTTCAATTTCAAATTTGGTTTGATATAAATAAGTATTTTGCTTATTGGAAATATCAGTTTTAATCTATTAGCTTGAAATTAAAACTAAAATAAAAGCTTCAAGAAGAATTTATTTCATTTTAAAAAATTCATTTTAAAAACATTAGGCATTGCTTTTCTTTGAATGTACTGACTTATAACTAAAATTCAACCAATTCAGTAAATAAATTTATTAATTTATTTTTAATGTGTTCACTTATACCGCTATATTATTTATGATGATTATCTCATTATTATTCAAGCAAACATGTCTAGTATAGGAAGAGAAATAGAAATTGAAAAAGGAATAAGAATACGAAGCTAAAATAAACCTTATCAAGAAACAATAATGAAAATGACAAAGGGATTTCTACCCTTCAATAAAAAATAATTATTATTGACATTTTTTTTTATAAATGTCTGGTGGGTGGTGATTGATGACAGATCAAGTATTTTATGAAGCAGTTGATGATCTAAAAGTTTAGAGACCTTTGGTTTAATCTAAAAAATTTCTTCAGGTTTAGCAGTGACTACAGGCACCAATGCTTACTACAATTTTGTTTTTGTCTGCTTCTATATTGTTTTAATATATGCAGACTGGAACTTTAGTCTTTATTTTGGCATTTGAAATTTCTGATGAATCTTAATTCTTCAGTTAATAAGCTCATGGCAAGTTCTATGACAATAAAATATTTGTAGAAATTCTCCTATTGCATCATTAGATAGTAGCACTTAACTTCAATAAAATATTGCAAGAACAATCATAAATATGAATACTGGTCGTTATTTTAAGAAGTAAGAGGGTACAAATGAAAAGATTTGAAACTGACAATTTTTTCCACTTGACCGAAACATCTGATAAACACTTCTATCTCCTATTTTCTTTCATTTTCTCACTGAAACCAAATAGAGCCTTTGATATGTCTTTTGTCTTCTCACTTGATCAAAATGGAATAGTCCATTATTTATGAGCTATTAGCAGGAGAGGTTAAACACTTCTATCTTTCTTTTTCTACAATGGTTTTTGAAAAGTCTGGACTTGCCTCCTTTCCAAATTCTAAATGCTTGCATCAGATTCAAAATTGTTTCCACCACCACCACCACCTTTGCACTCAGTATATGAGACTAGCTAAATCAATCTAAGGAAGGTAATTCAGTATTTGGTATTTGGAAAATGTTTCAGATGCTAAAAATGGATGATACTCAAAACCTTTGCCACTGATTAACAAGAAACAATATAAATGAATAAATATTAATATTTTAAGGCTTTATTAACACTTCCTTTGCAGTAAAGAAAATATTTAAATCATTTCTTATTGTTCTTGTTAATTGAATTTTTAATTATAGACAGATTCTTCAGAAACACATTCATTCATCAGCAATCCAGTGCTATGCATTCTGGGATACACATGAACACATATAATGCTACATTATTAAGATAGTATAGCAAATAGCAACAGAAAAGTGTCTATTAATGTAAAAATCTAAATGCATACTCATAAAATTAATTAGTTTGCTGGAAGCATGTAAAATGTCTGAAATTTTATGTACCATTTAGAGAGATTGAAGATGCAGATGTTAAGGTGTGGGCACATGCACGTGTGAAATTGTTTAATTATGAAGCAATAAAAAAAATGCATAAACAAATAAATTAATTAATTAAAAATGGCAACCTGAGGCAGAAGAGCCAAGTATGAAAAGATAATGTTAATCTGATATTGTAAGAAGCTGATAAAATGGTAGCCATTAGCAAAGAAACATAGTTGACTTGGAAATTCATGTGGGCAACTAAAATAAACCTTATACAGACATTGTGAATCATTATGTATTATTTAAAATTCCTCTTCTTGGTGCTTGCCTTATGAAAGGTTCATAAACAGTTTACCCTGAATTATGCACTGTTAAAAACATATGATGCTTTACAGGGTGTCTCAAAAAAATGTATACACACTAACTCTGAAACAGTCTACCATGCCAAGAATTAGAGAAGTTTATATAGATATGGAATTTTATTTTCAGCAAGATGGAGCAACACCACATTATCAAATGGATGTGTAATCAGATCAATCTTATCTGAATTAAATCTTGTCAAACAGAAGGATTAGAAGATGAGCTTCTGTAGAATATACTCCTCATTCACTAGACCTCACTTCTTCAGATTTTTCTTATGGAGATATTTAAAAGATAAAGTCTACCTACAATGCTAGCAACAATCAGTGAAATGAAAGTTTCCATAGAGCAAATATACAGCCAGATACTTATCAAATGTTGATTGCTGCTTGTGATTCCATTGCATTGGTTTCATTGTCAGCAATGTCTGGATTATAATGGACATTAATTTGAAAAGTTCTTAAGAACTTGCATTTATAATGAATACTGTCTTTATATGCATTATTTTTATTAGATATAGTTAGTTCTAGTTGTTTTAATTATTTTTTGAGATACACTGTATTAAGTTTTATGCTGTTCAACACCATAGAGAGGTCACTATTGAACAGTAGAAACAGAATCACTTAGCCCTACCATTAACACAACCATTTTCAACTTCTGTACAGCTTTATCTATCGAAATTCACTCACAAGGATTTGGTTGACCCATGCTATCATTTTCAGGCACTTCCTAATAGAATTGCATGCCAGGATCATCTCTTAAGGATGATATCAGAATGTAACTTCCCTGGTAAATTGACTAGGGTGAGATTAGGACCTGGATCTCGTGGTTGGAACATTAACCCTTTAACCTTCTGCTTATGTACATTAATTATTCCTTTCAAAATAGACAATATTTTTTCTATTCCATTTGATCTTCTTTTTTGTTTCAGAAGCTTAAAAAAAATGCAGTTCTTTTCTTCTATTGACAAACACTAAGCGGATGAAGTTTCCTAAATTCAGAGTTGAAATTTAATGTGTAAATGTACACTAAGAAGAGTGGATTAACATTATGAGAGAATAAGCTTGAATATGCAAAGTAAATAAAGGAATGGATTTGTGTAGAACCATCTTCAGTCTTTAATATTTGTTTCTCATAATAGTATACCATTTGTGTCAGTGGGTGTATATATATATATATATATATATATATATATATATATATATATATATATATATATATATATATATATATAATTAATATAAGTAAAAGGCTTGTTACTAAGATGACTGATGTTACCTTTAGCATCCTGACTCCAGAATTTTGTAGATGGACCCATCCATTCACTCATCAATGGTATCAGCAATTGACTATACAAAAAAATCAGAGTAGCCAGCCATTATATATATATATATATATATATATATATATATATATATATAATGGCTGGCTACTCTTATTTTCTGAGCATACAGATCTGCTAGGGCTGTTAGTTAATCCCTGTCAGAACAGCCTCAGAGCCCACCTATGGTTTATACTAAAACTATAAATTTGCAACAACATATTTTGTATAGTGTTATGGAAATCTTAAAAATGTTGTTGAAATCTAGTCAACTATTTATTGCTTGTGTGTGTATATTATTTTATGCAAAATGGGACAATTTTACAAGAAAAATCCTGACAGTTTAAATTGCACAAATCATGATTGTATAAACCACACTTTCAGCACTAATCATGACAGAATAAACTGCATGCATTCAACATTAATCATGATAGTATAAACTGCATAGATTCAAAACTAACAATGACAGTTCAACTGTATTCATTCAACACTAATCATGACAGTATAAACTGCACTTTCAATGCTAATCATGATAGTATAAACTGCATAGATTCAACACTAATCATGGTAGTATAAACTGCATTTCCAACACTAATAATGACAGTGTAAACTGCACTTCCAGCATTAATCAATACAGTATAAACCACACTTTCAACAATAATCATAACCATATAATCTGCATACATTCAACACTAATCATGACAGAATAAACTGCATGGATTAACATGAATCATGACAGTATAAACTTCATAGATTCAACACTATGATAGTATAATTTCAATTAAATTTCAATATGAATCATGACAGTATAAGATGTACATATTCAACGCTAATCATCCTTTGTACAAACTACACTTATGACAATATTTACTCTTTGCATTTAATCTGGGAAAAATTAGTGGTTACAGGAAATAGATTTTGATGTGAATTACATCTACCAGACTGCACATTTGAGTGACTTAATGAAGAGAAATGTGATCTCCCGCAGGGTTTGAACCTACAACCTTGTTTATTGGGCAAAACCACCATCTGATCCATATCTGCTGACATTTTTACTTTCACATCTGAAATGTAAACAGAATAATTTCTAAAGGATTAATGGATTTTATTTTTAATCTGACATAATTTCTTATTACTCTAAAAGGTAATTAGCTTAATAGGAGTTAATAGGTTTGCTTATTGCCTGGTTCACACATCTTTCTCATCTATTCCTTGTTTCCTGTTTAGGATTGGGTTTCCAGTTCCTTCTAATGTCTTTCATTCTCTTTCACAGTCAGTAACCTTTTGCATTTTAGTGGCATTATCCTTTTGTTTGGGGTGAAATGATTAAAAAAAAGAATTCTTAAATACAGTATAAAACATTTTTTTTGTAACACTTTTACATTTTACTTTTCTTTTTTTAAGTTGCTTAATTCACACTGACATTCACTTTGAATACAGTTGCTTAGAAATGAGTTGAGTATTAAAAAAACGTATACATCAACTGGGTGGTGATAGTTCAAATCTGAGTAAGATGTATATCTTCATATTTACTCAACTTTATTGTTACTGAGAGGCTAAAAATAATGGATCTTTCTCTCTATGTGAATGGGCCACTCAGCTTCAGAATTTTTTATTGATTCTGTACAGCTTCCTTGTTCCCAAAAATATAGGGTGTTCAGGTTAAATTTTGACAGTTTTTTATTTAAAGGAAAATAAATTGAATATTTAAGCTAAATATCAATTTATTGAAAAAATAGAAAAGTAGCATACAAGTTATAATAATTAAAAGACAATTCACCCAAAGAATCCACCCTCAGCATCTACCATGGCTTAGATCCAATGGTGGAATCTAGCACATGTAGCCTTCACATCCATTTCCCACATTAAAGCCCACATTCCCTTGCCTGGGTTTTCCATCACTTTCTTCTACTATTGTTAGATGAATTCTAGTGTATGGATGCAATCAAAATGTCTGCTGTGTTCTTTCCTACAAGCTATGGCCTTATATTCTCTGTTGCAGCTCTCTATTTCACATCTTATCATTTTCACAGTGTTCAACAGAGCATTGAGCATCATTTTGATGCCCAGGACAAATCATCATGATGTAGGTTACCCTTTTCCAATATTCAGGTGGCTTCCACTCATCCATTTCAGTTAACTTCAACACCTCTAAAACTGTAGTGATTAGGTTACAGATATTCTAAACAAATTTGAAAAAATAAAAGCATTAAACTCTATCAAATTTAACCCAAATACCCTGTACTTGCTCCTTTATGAATCCTGTTTATCTTTACATCACTTGTCTCTCGATCCATTTGCTCAAACTTGTCAGGTTACTCATTGCTTCTTTTGACTTTCTGTTCTGTGAGTGGTCAATTCTTCAACCCTTCTTTCCTCATTATAGGCCACAAATATTTCAACTGCTTTTCAGATTGCTATGAGTAGTTTCTTCAGATTTCTTATTTGCTTTAGAACGTATTGCAAGCAAGAAGTATAGAAGGTTTAGTTTGTTTTGTGACATATCAACCTCAATGGGTTACTTAATTCTGACAAGATTTTATTCCTGGTAATATTTTTTTTTCAAAAATGTATTGCTGGTAATATTTTTTTTTTTTCCAAAACTTATTGCTGTTAATAATTTTTTTACAAATTATTTCCGGTATTAAAACCTATTTTTACACTTTCATATTGTTTTGACCCCAGTTTGTGGGTTAACTATTTACCTATAGCTGGGACCCTAACAGGTGCTACCACCCTGGGTTACGGTGAACCTGAGAACACCAGCAATTATGAGGTGGTTCCACATGCCTCAAAACCTCCTGACCAGAGGCCTTGCTGTTGGACATAGTTTATCATTTTACTCAGGACGCAGATGTAGTTTATCATCATACCCAGAACGGAAGTACAGGAGGAAACAAGTAACCTACCTAACGAGCTTGTGTAAATGGATGGCACAATAGGCATAATAGAGAATGGGAGGGATACTATAAAAGACAAATCTTACTGAAAGCTAAAAAGGATAGGAAGTTGTGGAGAGCCATCATCGCCCATGTCCTGAAGGGACAGAGGTAAACATCAATGTGCAAATAAGCTTGTGTAAATGGATGACAGAACAGGGATATTAAAAAAAAAACAATCATTTCTAAGAGCTACAAAAGATAGGACATTGTGGAGAGCCATGATCACCCTCATCCTTCAAATATATGGTATATATAGAAGATGTTTTTATTGCTCATAATTATGCAGTATCTTAAAAAAGATGCAAATGCTGAAAACAAAAGTTAGAATAGAATTTGTTAGAGTTCATACCTTTCCAAGTAATTTTCATTAAGTGATTTTTGTGGCAAAACCCGACAACAAAAAAACCTCATTTGACAGATAGATAATCAAAGAACCATTAAAAGTTCACATTTTTATAAAAAGACATTAATTGGATTAATAATTATACAATAATTCTCAGCCAATCAACATTTTTCAAATATGTTGTTATTAGCAACAAATTCAAGTTAAATTTTATCAGTCTCTTAGTTGAATAAAATGCAGTAATTACATTTCAAATAAAAAATATTATAAATCAATATTTTTCCTGCTATATAAAACACATTTTCAAAGAAACAGAATATTAATTTGGGTATTGTATTTACTTGTATGTTTATGTTTTCCCTTTTTTTACTAATATTCACTCTATACAAGACCCAAGAGACACTCAAGGTAGAGCATTAGTGAAAGCAGATTTTGTGTGAGGAGTAAGAGTAAGGAGTGCAGTTTATATAGATACAATGGTTAACCCTAGACCTGAAGAGGTTAAGATTGTAGTGGTTGGGAAAACATCCTCCTGGGATTCTGTTCCACAAAGAATTTGTCAGAGTAAAACTTACTCCTTACTAAAGGAATACAAAGGAAATGAGTGTTGTTTGTCTGGCGTGACAGGTTTTAGTAGGGAGGGTTAGAGTTGAGAAAACTAAAGAATGAAGCTCATTTAAACATTTTCCTTGGAACTAAAAACGGAGTAGTAAGAGGCTTGCAATTTTGCGTATGGGGAAAATGGTTGTAAGATGGTAAACAATTTATCACCGACAAGGCCACATAGTTGCTTTTGGACTAGAAAGTGAAGACTGGGCAGTTCCAGCCCAGGGATGGCAGCAGTATTCCATCTTCAGCCTGATCTTGTAAAGGTAGAGTATAGCAGGAGTCAGGTACTTAATGGAATGGTACAGGGAACCAATCATTTTTCCAGCATCTTTGGCAATGGATTGTATATATGAATTCCATGAGGTCTGGGATGACAATGTCCCAATAAGTATTCAAGCAAGAGATTTCCTTGAGAGAACTTGAGAGAACACCTATTCATTACAAGAGATGGAAATTCAGGTGCTGAATGATGGTTTATATCAAGTCATTTTACAAGTGGTAATGCTACCATGCAATCTACTACTATCTGCCACATGAATGGATCATCAGTGACTAAACTTGTTTCCACAAAAGGGTTAAAAATAAAACCTGTCAAAGGGTGTATGAAGCTTCTTGTAGGATCAACAGTCTTCTGCTACAATGGAGAAGACTAAACTCCATAGCTATGTATGCAGCAAGTGTAATGATGCCATAGCATCACTGGGTGGAGAGCTTCCTAGCTTGAAGTCAACAGAGGGGATGCAGAGTTTCCTTGATAGAATCAATGTCCATGATCAAGAGAAACTTTCAAGTTGGAGGACATTGTTTGACCTCAACTGGGATGAGCTCTGTTATGTTTACTTGTGAAGAATAAATATCTGTCAAACTTTCAAACTAGATATATCAAGGGAACTGGTCAGATGTTCAAGTGTGCAGTAACCCTATGACCAAACTTGGTCATGGGAATAATGATGATGATGAGGAGGAGAAATAACATGAAAATAATTAATACGAAAAGTCCAAATAGTTTTGTTTGTGCTGTTTGTTTAACAGCATATCAACTCTTTATGGGTCATTTCATACTGAAATTTATTTTTCTTAGAAGCATTAGAAATTCTTTTTCAAAAATGTATTACTGGTAATTTTTCTTTTGCAAAAATGTATTGCTGCTACTATTTTTTTTTTTTTTTTATAAAAATGTATTGCTGGTAATTCCTTTACTATGAAAATGCATTGCTGACACTTCTAATACAAAAATATATTTTTATACTATCATAGTGTTTTGGCTGCAGCCGGTTAACTATTTACCCATAGCTGAGACCCTAACAGATGCTACCACCCTGGGTACAACAGTAAATAAGAGGTGTAAATGGTTTTATAGCACATACAAAACATAAGCCAAACCCTTTTAATTTAATAATATAAATGCTATAATTACATTTTGATTTTTTCATTTTCTAATAATTTTGCAAGTTTAGTTTATGCTTGCATGATACTAACCAATCAAGAAAAAGGAATAACCATTAACTGCAAGAATACAGAAAGTGTGGTCATCAGCAAAAGAAAAAAAAAAAAACAAGGTGAAAGTTTCAAACTGAAGATGACAACAGCAAGCAAGTACAGGCAGTTAAATAGCTAGGAAATGTTTTAACTGAGAATAGAAAACATGACACCTAAATCCGAATATACATTGGACTAGTGAAAGTGGCATTTCAAAAGCTAAGCAAAGTACTGAGAAACAGAAAAATTTCATTAGAAACAAAAAAAAGTATGCTTGATTGCTATGTGATATCCATCCTCCTATACAGCAGTGAATGCTGGAAAGTCTCCCTACAGATGAGGAAAAAACTGAAGGCAATAGAAATGTGGTTCTACAGAAGGATACTGAGAATTTCATGGATGGAGCAAGTAAGCAACATGGAATTCTTAAACAAAATGGTAACAAAAAGAACATATATGCTTAGAACCAGGAAGAGATGGCTGAAATACCATATAATGAGGAAGGAGAAGTTGGAAAAATTAACCCTTATGAGCCATATTGAGGGTAAGAGAGATAGGGGACGGCAGCAAGATACCTATCTAATGAAATTTTGGAGAGTCATGAATGACCATGTCCTGAAGGGACATGGCACATATAAGATGATGTCCAATCTTTTGCAAATACCAGATGTTAGCAAGATTCTAATGCATATTTGCATTATTGTCTTATTTTTTTTTAATCATTTCACCCCAAGCAAGATGATAAAGACACTAAGACTCAAGAGGTTAATGGGTGTGAAAGAATCTGAGAGAAAAAACATTATCAAAGAAAGAGGTCAATACAAGAAGTGAAATTAAGATTTTGTACCACTAAATTGTACAAGAAATTATATATAAGTATATTTATACTTATTACCTATTTGCCCAAACACAGAGAAACTATAACATATACATACAGCAAACAGTATGAAAAGAGCAAAAAAAGAGAGGGTCTTACTTGTAATATTTCTTAACAAAAAAATGAGCAGGCTTGTGGTTTCCTTTATGTGCCTGTAACATCCATCTTCTCCACAGCTTACATTGCAACTGGTGTGGGCAGACACATTTTGCCTTTCTACATGCTAAATGGCAAATGATGTTTGACACTCTAGAAACTGATGTCACACACAGGCCATCACCTGATCCTCATGACTGTCTTGACCAAAAGAGATAATTACCCTTGGTATCTCTACATGTTTCTTAAGGTGTGATCCAGAGCTGCATTAACTTTGCAAGTTATTTTGATATATGTTAATTCTTGGGGTTATACATTTAAAATACTGAATGTAAAATACCCCCCTTAAGCTCACACAAAGCAGCACAGGATATCAAAAGTAGCCTTTCAAAAGCTAAGCAAAGTATTAAAAAACAAGAAAATTTCATTAGAAACAACAAAAAGAGTATGGAACTGTTATCAAATATCAGTTCTCTATATGGCAATGAATACTGGACAATCTCCTCATAGATGAAGAAGAGAGTTGAAGCAAGAGAAATCTGGTTCTACAGAAGGATGCTGAGAATACCATGGACTGAACATATGAGCAGCAACAATGATTTAGAGAAAATAGAAACAAAAAGGGCACTTATACTTAGAATCAGAAACAGCAAGTTGAAATTTCTAGGGTACATAATGAGAAAAGAAGGCTTGGAAAATTTGATACTCACAAGACATGTTGAAGGTAAGAGAAAATCAACACATAATCTAATGAGCTTGTGAAAAATGGATGACACAACAGGATTTAGAAGAGATAGCAAAAAGACAAAATGTACTATGAGCTATAAAGGATAGGAAATCGTGGAGAGCCACAATCGCTAACAGAACCTGAGAACAGAATGTACAAAAAATGTCCACTCTAATAATAATAAATTTGAAATTTTTGATAAGAAGATAAGCCTTTATTGCAACGTATCTTCGCTCACATATTAGAAGCACAACTTTTTAAGACATTCTTCATGCTTTTAGCTTTAATGGATGATCATTAGTGGAATGAGAATTGCTCCCTTGAATTTTGTTTCTAAAGCCAACATCTTCAGAAGCAGATATTAATGGCCAAAATAAAACATACATAGGATGTACGGAAAAGACTTTCAAATGGTACAATCATAGGTCATCATTTAAGCTAGCAAATCTTAGGTACTCCAACAAATTAGCTAATCATGTGTGGAATTTAAAAGAAAAAAAGAACAACAACCTTATCATAAGGTGGAAATTTTTAAAAAGGCAAAACCATACAACAACCAGAACAATATTTGAAACCTCTGCCAATAGAAAAAATTAGCAATTATGTCATTTTCCAAAGAAACTTTTAAACCAGAAATTCAAAGTCTTAAGTCCTTGCTTATATATCAGAAAATTCCTTTTAAGCACATATGAGGCTGGATAAATAAAAAAAAAAGTAGTGTACATTTCAATTAACACCACACCAATACATTTACAATACCCTTGCTTTTCTTCTCTTCCCCATTCTTCACATCCTCCTCCTCCCTTTCTATTACACCCAACATTGTGCGTTTGTTTATTTATTTTAGAAAACAATAATATAGCATTCATTATTTATTTTTTTTTTTTTAAAGTGTTAAGAGGTCATTTGATAAAAATCGCCTGAGGATACCGTAAGATTGAAACCAAGGTAGCAGATTCAACTGACCTCTGAATTTAAAAAAAAAATAAATGTCTACATGGAAATATATGACTTCACAACAGTCTCACAGTATAAATATCCTTTCAATACTGTCAATGTAACTAGGTAGATGACTCAAAACAGAAATTCTGTCTGATAATCAGATTAGAATTATGCTATATGCAAAATTAAGCTTCAATGTTGGGGTAGTGGAAGGTAAATAAAATAAAAGTAAGAAAGAGAAGTAATAGTGAATAGAGACAGATACACAAGAGAGAGTGGGAAATATAGGAAATAAAAGAAAGAGAGTTGGGCTAGCAAAAGGAATATAAGAGAATATAAGAAGTGATTAAAAAGTTAAATGAAAGAGAAAAAAAATTGATAGCCAGAAATGGAAAGATTAAGATATGCAGAGAGAATGATGAGTAGAAAGAAAGTATTGGGAGAAAGAAAGAAAA
This sequence comes from Acanthosepion lycidas, assembly GCA_963932145.1. Lineage (NCBI taxonomy): Eukaryota > Metazoa > Mollusca > Cephalopoda > Sepiida > Sepiidae > Acanthosepion > Acanthosepion lycidas. The sequence goes on from OZ010575.1 coordinate 32,078,563, forward strand.
AAAGAATGTAGTCAGGAATAGTGAGGAGTAAAAACTGGGAAACTTTAAAAGAAAGAGATGTAGGAAGTGAATAAGTGGGTGGAAGAGCAGAATAAATTGCTTGCGGCAGAAGGAAAGATGAAAACAAAACAATATGAAGAGAGATGGAAACTTATAGAGAACAAATGATAAAAAAAGAGAAGCAAACAAGGGTGGACAGAATGAATGAGAGAATGAAAGATAAAAAGAAAGGAGAGTCAAATAAGGTAAGATTGAATGAAGGAGAAAATGAATGATAAGAAGAAGCTGAAATGAAAAAAAAAAAGAAAAAAAGAAAAAGAATGAAAGAATGATAAAAAGAAAGACAAGAAAAAAGAAAGAAAGAGCAAAAGAAAGAAAGAGCAAAAGAAAGAAAGAGCAAAAGAAAGAAAGAAAGAAAGAACAAAAGAATGAAAAAAGACAGGAAAGAAAAAACGATAGAATGAATGATGAAAGAAAGAAAAAGAAGGAAAGATGGGAAGGAAGTAAAGAAATAAGGAAAGACAAGAAGGAAAGGAAGAAAGAATGAAAGAAGAAGAAAGAATGAAAGAAAAACAGGAAAGAAAGAAAAACAGGAAAGAAAGAAAGAAAAATAAGGGAAAATAGGAAGGAAAGAAAGAAAAATAAAGCAAAGAATGAAATAAGCTTAGAAGAGAGAAAAATAAGAGTGTAAGAGGGTACTACAAAAAATGTAAACTCCATATGACAAGAATGAAAATGACAGTATAAAAAACAAAAACAAAAAGTGTAACTGTAAGCAACAAAAAAAAAAACAAAAAAAAAACAGCTAAAATAAATGTTGGATAAGTAAAAGCTGACGATATAAATTTAAACATTTTTTTAACCAGTGAAGCAGTTATTCTTGAATAACAGAGCTAAAACGTTAAACAGAACTGAGTGAAAAAAACAAAAAAAAAAAACAACTTAATTTTTAAACTATTTTACACTTAAGTACTTACTGCATTTTTTCAATAAATATAAATATGGAAAAAATTAAAATTAATAAATATGTTATATTTTTCAGAAAACAGGTAACCTTCCTTAATACATATCAACTTGACTCTGTCCATAGTCTAACAATGAAAAAAAAGCATTTATTTTACACAACAAAAATTTACTTTTTAACAATCACTTTCTTGTCAGTGTTCTTCATTCACTGATGAATATGAATCGCACAGATTGAACATTATAAAATGAAAATTTCAGATCAAAATTTATCTAATAATTAATTCAGCTGATAACAGTGATTAACTGAGTCTTGATTTGAAATTTTTTCTAAAATTTGCATAGCGGTCTTTGATTAAACACATTAGCAAGGAAAGAGATTATGTTTAAAAATAAATATTTCTTGTGTAAAATAATTAAATAATAACTTTTTCTGTTTGAATTTCTGCAGTTAAGTGCTACCATTATTTACACTATGTGCAGACTATTGTCCTCACTTTTTTTTGTTGTTACTAAAATGTTTCAGTCATTGTCAGGTGTAAAAGGTTCAGTTGAAAATTCCCTGTAGGTTACCTAGATTGACCTACACCTGATGAAGAAGGAGGGCACAACAAGTGAAATGTTGTGATAACAACAATAAAAATGAGGCCATTAGTAAATAGCAGCATGTAAATAGTGTAAATAAATTACTTTTTTATTATTAGGTTTACTGATATGTATATATATGTGTGTGTGTGTGTGTATGCGTGTGTTAATAAATATACATTTTTCTCCACCATTAGCACAACTCAGAGTTTTATGCACAATGCAATCTTCAGCTGCTGAATTTGTTATATTATATCAAGCACTATTTTATTAACACCAGCACTCAACATGTAATATATATATATATATATATATATATATATATGTGTGTGTGTGTGTGTGTGTATTTTATTCAATTCACTCTAGGTAAGGCAAAATTGAAAATTGCCAATAAGATGTAAGAGGCTATTGGAAGGGAAAAACTTTAGAAGTAACCAGAAACCCAATCCTAAACAGGAAACAACGAATAAACCTCTGCTCCTGTTCAAAAGGCCAGATAGGAGTGTGAACCAGATGATAGATGAACCTATCTACTCCTATTGTGCTGGGGGGGATTAATAAATAATAAATACAATTTCAGTGTTCAAGCAGAGACATTTATAGTACGGAAGTAGAATTTAGAAATAACCGGAAACACAATGCAAAACAGGAAACAATGGATAAACTTCTACCCATGTTGAAAAGGTCGGGAAACAGGAGTAGAGTTTATCCTTTCTTATATATATATATATATATATATATATATATATATAAAAGTGAACATTGAAGTCAACACTTAGAGGTGATAGGCTGTTTCATGCTAGACGCAATCGTCAGACCTGACCATTGCATCTAGCATGAAACAGTCTGTTGCCTCTAAATGTTGACTTCAATGTTCACTTTTATATTTACACACAGTATCTCTGATATTGGGCACTTTATCCTATAAATATAGCATACCTTAAGAGTATATATATATATATATATATATATATATATGTACAATTCATATATGAACCAGTACTTTGCAAACAATGAAAGCCTAACTTTCAACATAAGGCAAATTTTAGTGGAAAATACTACACCCCATTTAGAAGGCGGGCATTGAGAGCAAGGGGCTACATGTCATGAAAAAGACCAAGTTTATGATTTCTGGTGCTGACCTGAACAAGAATCAGATGCATTTCCCTGTGCTGCCTGCTGCAGTGAAATGTTTATGAATTCAATCTTGTGCTTCAAATGCAACACCTGGATGCATAAGAAATATAGTGGCATCACCAGTAGGCTTATAGAATTACCAGATTAAATCTGCCCTAGATGCCATAGTGAAGTGCACTCTATTGATGGCAAGCCCACTACCCAAGTCACTTTGGATGGTCCAAAAATGGATATTGAGTCCCGTTTCTGTTACCTTGGGGATATGCTGTGTGCAGATGGAGGTTGTCAGCTCGCCATTATAGCCAGGTGCTCTGTGGCTTGGGGGAAATTCAAAAAGCTCCTACCCATTCTCACATCCAAACACATATCATTGAGAACTTGTGACAAATTGTTCTCTGTGTGTGTATGACCTGCACTGCTCCACAGCAGTGAGACTTGGCACCAAGAGTGTTGGTCTTGCGGCAGCCCTTCTGTGCTAACCACTAGATGATTCGCTGGATATACAACACCAAGCCTCAATATGAAACACCCTCATCCGAGATGTTAACAAGGCTTAGTATTAAGGATATAAAATCACTGCTGTACATCCGTTGTCTTAGATAGTTTGGTCATGTCCAATAAGCTTGTCAGGTGAATAACTCCTAATTTCCAAAACCACTACTAGGAGATGCTCACCGGACTATAAATACCCTGCAATATTTTTTCTCACATTCTTCTTACCTTATCCACTTATTTGTCAACATGTAAATCTTTTGTAAAGCATGCATTCCCTTTGGGAAATGCATGAATAACACACACACACACACGTATGTACACACACTCACCCGTTTCACATATTTTGAACCCAAGCGGTTTTCACATTCTTTTGTTACACACATCATTGTTCTTGTCACTTGTAACCTTTATTGTTAATATATTACCATTTGTTTGTACATATATATTGGTTCTTCTTGTTTCTTTGCATTTCTTTATGTGGACTCGCATACTGAGTCTGCCATTTCCGTTGTGGGTATTTTCAGGAGACAGCATGCTATTCCCAATTTCAAAAACCAATGTTACTAATGCCCAAAAAGAGTTGGGAAATCTAAACCGGCCTGCAAGAAGCTTTATCATGCATCAAGACTGTCTCGGAGTTCAGGGTTCCTGGTCACAGAGTTTGAGGTAGACCTAGGAAGATGTGGAAGGACTGTATCGGGAGGAATGTGCAGGAATGCAGCCTTGCCCACATTAGCCTGCTTGACAGGGATGCTTGGAAAGAAGGAGTGAGAGCTAGCCAACTGCTGTCTACCTGGTCACTGGGAAACCCACAGCAGTATAATCAAAGCTCCAGATCTTGACATTCAATACAAGAAAAGACTCAAAATGTCAGAATTTTTAGAACAAATCAGCAAACCACATTAAGGAAAATATTTTTCACCACAGGTGATGGTATCATAAAGTGGGTATGAAATATTGAATATGCATTAAAAAATGCATATTTGATGCAATCTTTTTTATGCAGTCTTACTTCCTTTAACCATTATACATGATGTCACTGTTTCAAACTTTCAGCTCTCTATAAAATACCAGAAAGTAGCCAACAGAATCTTGCCAACCACAGTGACAGCGCATGTTTGAGCAACAGAACAAACATGTACTTCAGATAGTTTATTCACAATTTCAATCTGAATATACATCATCTTATTTGAAAAATGCAATAAAAAGTTTAACATACAGACTTTGTCAGGTAAAATTAAATAAAAACTATTTATTTATATATATATATATATATATATAAAGTACCAACCCATTTTGCTTGAAAATAGAACAGAGCTTGGTACTTTAATTCAATTTAATTCAAATAATTATATTGAAGTTTTAGGCTCTTGTTTTGAAACATGAGATCTTTTATGTAGCATTGGAATCATATTTTTAAATAAATAATTATATATATATATATATATATATATATATATATATGTATGTATGTATATGTATGTATGCATATATATATATATATATATATATTATAAATATGGGTATATATATATAATCCCAACAGAGTTATAAATTATTGACATTTAGAAAAACTTTCATGAAATTATGTTTTCGAAAAAAACATCTGACTATACATTTCGCCTGTTAGGCTTTATCAGATTGAAGATGTAAAAATAAGTTTTGTGTATGTATTCTTTCATTTATTTTCTACCCATTCTGAAGGATTTCTATCTCTAAACTCAGACACTTAAAGCAAAGAACATAAAATGTTAAATAACTTTTTTTAAATCACTCATTTTCTTTCTCTTTCTTAGTCACGACCAATGACAGCTTGGGAAAATTATAAGATTTCATCATTTTAAACACACACAAATACATACACATGACCATTTTTCCAAATGTCAATACATATATATATTATAATAATATTATGAATACAATAATATTAAGATGGCCATCAAAATCCATTACTCAGAATTTCATGCAGTAATACAATATTCAGGCACTGGATAAAATATGAAACTAATTGATATAATCTGGACTATATAATCCTGGGATGGCAAGCATCCTTCACCACAATAAAATCTGAAACCAATGACTATATTCCAACTTATATAAGTGTTAGTTACCACCTCACTAGATAAAATATGAAACTAATTGCAATAATCCAACATATAATTGGGGTAGGGTACCCACTACCCAACTATGCAATATGTATGTATATATGTATATATATATATATATATATATATATATATATATATATATATATATATTATGCAATGTTACATTAGAACATGTACATACCAACTACAAAGCTGTATATCATGTTTCAATGTTAAAAATGTTCTAATGTAACACTGCATAATAAATAAATATTTATTGCTCTACTTTTGTATTGAGCCCTGTTTTAAATTTTAAAATATATATATATATATATATATTGGTGTGGGAGTGTATGTGTATATACACACACATATACATAAGAGTGTTCTGAAAATGTTCAGCTCTATCCCCTTTTTAAAATCAGTATGTCAATGACCAAATATCAGAATATATATTTTGAAAGAAAGTGGGTTGGTTTGAGAACTTTTCAGCTCACCTTTCTGTGTGTATGTGTGTGTGTGTATATTTCTCAAACAGCATTTTTATTAAATTTGACTGACAATGTTTGTCTATTGAATTTTTTTATTAGAAAAATTGAATAGACAAACTTTGTCAGTCAAATTTAATAAAACAGGATTGAATGAATTCTTGCAGCTGAAATATATATTTTATCTATATCATTTTTGTGGATGGAGAAGTTCTCTGGACTACAATTGAAATTACATATTTCTCTATTCATCTGTTTTCTTTTCATATTTCGACTTTGTCAGTTTCTGATTTCATTAATACCATTTATTACATTTGAATTTTATTCTGCAGTTTTCAGAATTGAAATTTGCATATAAACAATCATAATTTGCTTGTTCAGTATAAATATTTTAAAAATAAGTTTTCTTCTAAATTTTACCAATAAGACATTTTTATTCTTTTTTAAAAAGTCATTTCACCCCAAGTAAGGCAATAAAGCCACTAAGATGCAAGGGGTTACCGAGTATTGGTGAGTATGAGAAAAAGAAAACATTATTAGAGAGAGAGAGAACAATAAAAGAACAGTAAGACAGAATATAATAATTGACATTGTATTTTAATTTTTGAAGTTCAAAATTAACTGGAAAGCAAAAAGACAGAAGAGAGTTCCCCCGGTGAGAAATGTGGGAGAAGAAACTGAAGACAAAGATATTTTTTTCTATTAGGTTGGTGCAAAAATAATGACGTTTTCTCACATAGTAACATATGTGAGAAAACGTCATTATTTTTGCACCAAACTAATATTACTACTCATAAAATAAACCTTAAGTCAGTGATTCCCAAATGGTGCAGCGTGCCTCATAGGTGGTGGCAGGGGAGTGGATAGCAGGTGAGGCAGAATGACTGAAAGATAATTAAAGATTTAGAAACAGTTTTAAAAAATTCATATGCAAAAAATAAATGATTTCAAAATTTAAAATATTATTATTGATTACTTGTAATTGCATGCATGAGTCCCAGTATAAACAGTCATAAATAATTATTGACCAATTTTATCATTGAGATATTTCTGCATTATATCCCTTATTAAGAATATAGTAACTAGGGTCCACATATTGGAGGAGAGAGTTATCAATGATAATGTTCTGACTTCGAATACACAGTTATCTCCCTTTAACCCTCTCTCGGTTTTTTTTTTGGTTTTTTTATTTTTAAGTGTACTTATTATATAAAATTTGGTGAGGCATGAGCAAATTTTCATTTCAAAAATGTGTCCCAGAGAAAAAAGTTTGGGAACCATTGCCTTAAGTAACAGCCAATCTTACAAAAAATTGGCTGAAATTGAGATAATTCTTATAAAAACTTCAACAAATTAATTTAAGTGTTAAATACATATAATTCAAAAATATATTCCTAAACTATTTTACGACAAACACTTATATATGTACCCTTCTAAGTGTTGTGTTCCTTCAGGATGTGAGCAATCATGGCTCTGCACAACTTATCTTTTGTAGCTATTAGAATTAGCTTTCACTATCCCTGTTCTGCCTTAAATATACACAAGCTTGTTAGGTAGGTTACTCACTGTTTCCCTCTGTCCATCTTGCCTCCAATATGTCCCGAGTGTGCCAAATTTTTAACTCTTCCTTCCTCCTTATGTACCCTAGAAATTTCAAACGTTTCTTTCTGATTCTAATTATGAGTGTCCTTTGTGCTTCCATTTTCCCTAAAACTTTTTCATTGCTTACATAGTCAATTTTTTAAGTGAGGAGTGCCATACACATATGTATGGATGCAAACTGTTATGGTAGTTTACCCATGCACACATGGACTCTCCTAGCTATAAATAGGAGCAGGTAGTGCCTTTTGGAGAGGAAAGTCTCCAACAGTCAGCTCTGACAGTCAGACTGAACATTCTTACTGCAACAATCTCAGTTGTATATATTTGTATTACTGTTTCTGTTAATATATTTGTTTAACTCAATTCCTCTCTTTGTGTCTTTATTTCTGGCCCTAACAAGGCCACAACACAGACAAAGGACAATATTTTGCTCAGTACCATTGTCACTCATTGATCACAGGGTTAGAATCACCAGGGATGGGCCTCGTCCCATCTGAATTGAGGAGAGCCATTTTTTCCACTTCTGGCCAAAAGCAAACTCCTCCTGAGTTTCATCAATATGAAGCCAATTATAAAAATATTTTTAACACTTTAAAAGTAAGTTAGTTTTAAATAAATGTTTAATCATCTAGGTTGTTTCTTTGTACACATTCTTTTGGGAGAAGTGTAATTTTAAGAAAGCTAGACGGTTTGTAAAAAAAATTGTTACTTATGTAAATTTGTTTAGGCTCAGCAGTTAAAAAGTGCCAAAATTGTTAAGGATTCATCTTAAATTCATGGAAAAATATGTTTTCATATTTACTCGCTAATGAGAGACGTGGTCTCAAGCTTTTGTGAAAACCTGAATTGGAGCCTCTTGTGAGCCTGTTTTTGTAAATAAAAAGAACTCCAGGTAGCAAATAGCTCTAGAAAGCATTTGGACATCACAGCAATGTATTAAGACGTCATGAAAGCATCCAGAAGAGAAAGCAGGTAGTTGCAAGCCAGCTGCAGAAAGACAAAGGAATTTTGAAGTTCACAAGTGAAAATTCTCCTGTCATTGGAAGAACAAATAATGAAAAGAACAAAGATATCTTAAAAAAAAAAAAAACATTAAAAAAAAATATCACCAATGTCCCATGCTTGTGAGATAAAAGCGGTTTTTTGTTTGCTTTTACAAAAGTTGGTGGCACCTTTGTTTTTTCTGTATAGTGCTTTCTCTGTTTTCCATATTTTTGTCATTTTTGATAGCAATCCTTTTTTCAACATATCAGAAATTGTTATCCTGCCTTAATAGGCACACAAAAGGAAGTTTTTTGTGCAAATTTTGTATCTTTTTTGTCTTATACTGTAAGAAATATTTTTCCTTTAAGATTTTACACAGTAGTTGAGTTGTGTTATTTGCACCTATTTCAACATTAAGAAGAAGAGAAGCACAATTTCTCTTTGCTCATTCTATTCCTACTAACTTGTGTTTTTTTTGTTGTTTGGCACAAGAATAAAGGTTTTAGTAGGGAGTTGAATTTTTATAGAACTGCTATAATCAGATTTATATAATCCAGGGGTGGCAGGTATCTCTCTCATAAAATGAAATGAGTGAGTTTTTACAGATTTTTTTAAAAATATATTTTTACTAAAATTTTCTAAAAAAAAAAGAAATGTTTATAAAATAATTTAATTCATTTGTGAATACATCCTGTAAGTTTAATTAAAATTCAACAAATATTTTTGCAAGAATTTTCAAATCAACATGTTTTTTTCATCACAAAAAGACACTCAAAGTTCCCATTGTGATTTATGGTCACCTACTGATGCAAGAAAAACAGAAATTTTTAACCAAAAATTTCCAGGTTCAAAAAGGATTAAATGCATAATTTAATAATAAAAAAATTCTTTGGTCTTTCCTCTTAATCATAACAAAGATTTTGATGATAAAACTTAATTTTTATAAATTTGGATCATTTTTTTCATCATATATACTGTTATTTTTTTTTAGCACATCTTTGGAGTATTAATTTCAAAATTTTATGTGGAGGTGTTAAAATTTTAGAATTGAAGTAGAATTTAAAATAAACCAGAAACCCAATCCTAAACAAGAAACAAAGGATAAACCTCTACTCCTCTTCAAAAGACCATTGAGGGGTATGAACCAGATAATAGGTGAACTTAAAGTATGCTATATTTATGGATAAACATGGTCAATATCAGAGATAGAGCATATGTGGCAACAGTCTGTTTCATGCAATCTTCAGACATATGGCCTGAAGATTATGTTCAAACATGAAACAGACTATCACTACTTGGCACTGACCTTAGTGCCCACTTACATATATATATATATATATATATATATATATATATATATAGATGAAAAGTTTTCATGCATAAAACTGAGCATCAAATATATAAAGTTTATGATTATATACAATAGAGATATATCTGTTAATACAAATATATGCTTTTATATGCACATATCTTTTCTTTACCAATATTATATATATATATATATATACACACACACACACAAACATACACACGTAAATCTTTTTGCATCCATACATTCCCACACATAACTAGCAGCATAAGAGATGACAGAAATTCAATCTAATCTTGTTTTAGTATCTTCTATTGAATTAAGACAATTGAAGAATATTTTCAAGCATTAAAAAATAAAGAAAGTAAAAAAAAAAAACATTAGGACAAAACATTTTCGATCAGCCATTATCTTATTTTGAAAAACTGACATGAGATGTAGAAAAGAATCAATAAAAGATAAAAAAACAAAAACAATGTAGGTAAAATGTAAGAAACACTCACTTTTTAACAATAGTTAGAAAATAATAGACAAAAGAAGAGTAATTTTGACTGGAAAGGAATGTAAAAAAAGAATGTAGCTGATATAAAATAATGTCTTGATAATGAACAATGCTTGATATATATTTAAGATATTTATAGCATTCACACAAGATTATTCATCAAGAGTTACTGGTGAAAGAATGTAAAGATTTTTATTTTAAATAGAATGCAAAATGAAGTTTTACTTTTCATCATTATATTCTACAAAAAGAAAACTTTAAAACTAAACTATTTCTCAAACCTTATCTTCCTGGTGTCAGTTCAAAATGACACCCCCCCAACTTTTTTTTTTAATTATATCTGAAATATAAATATAAAACTATGATTTTAGAAAATGAAAATTTAATTGAAATATGTTGGAAAGTTTTCATATGAAATTAAGAAAATATGAATTTTAAGCACACTGATTACAATATATAAAAAGAAGTGTTTGTTTAAACTGATACCTTTATAATGTTAAATACTATAAGTATAAACTATAATTTTGGAAAGTTCAAATTTCACTGAAATATTTCAAAAATTTTAAAAGTTTTCATCTAAAATCAAGAAAATATGAACTTTAAGCAAGTATATAGAAAAAAGTTGTCAGTTTAGTATGTTATGGATTAAACTGACAACATTTTCACCTCCCTAGCCCTCACCCTTATATCTAAACTATAATTACAGCCTAATTTTGCAAAGAGAAAATTTCACTGAAATATGCTGGAAAATTTTCAAGTTTTAATCTGAAGTGAAGAAAATATGAACTTTAAGCAAAATGGTCACAAATTATGGAAAAAAGGAGTTGGTTTTAAAGTGACACCAGGAGGATATGGGTTAAATAAAGTCGAGACAGAGAGACAAACTGATGGAAGGGAAAAAGATGTAAGCTAAGTTTGGAGAATGTCTTTGACTATCCCAAGATCAAAGCCAAGAGTGTTGCTTCCTGACCCTAGTTACCTTGCCTCATGGCCTGTTTGGTAAGCATTCACTACATACTGCCTAATCTGTGTTGGCAAAAGTTGAAAGCGTTTTGCCAGGCTGCTTGATTGTTAAATCATCACCCCGGGACGGGGAGGGGAGGGCAGTGATTGTTCAGCAGAAGAAACTAACAAAACTATATCATAGTGCACACACACTATACATAATGCAAGTCAATGTTTTCACAATAACATTGGTATTAACCAACTGATTTTCTGGATATATTTGTCTGTTTCTACTGGACATAAAGTGGGGATCGGTTTTCTATAGTTAATTAATAAAGTGATTCATCCCAGTTTTATTACATGATGTCAGATTTTATTATGTAAGTCAATGTTTTTGCAATAAAATTTGTATTAACCAACTGTTAGTAAGAAATATTTCAAAACATTTACATTTAATATTAATAAAAGTTTCTACTGGACATAAAGTGGAGGATCGGTTTTTTATTGTTATTAAGTAATAAACTTTTTCAGCTCAGAATTATTACATCACATAAAATTTTAATATGCAATGTTTTCACAATTAAATTAGTATTACCTATCCAGTGTCATATATATATATATATATATATATATATATATATATAAAGGTTATATTTACATTCATATAAGCAATATATCATGTAAATTTCATGTTGTAATATATATCTTGACCAAAAAAAAAAAATGATAATAACTTGTTTGCTTCTATAATGCAAACAAAGTGCAATATAATTTTTATTTATAAATAAATCTGAAAGAAACATTTGTTTAATTATCACAATTCTTCATATATTAATATGGACTCCTTGAAATTATATAACCTTCTTCAATCTTTCAAGCATTCATTTGATTAACTTTTCAACTGTTTCAACTCTAGCATTACTTGCAGTAGATTTTATTGTTTCTCAGAAATCTTTGATTGAATATTATTCTCCATTTTCATATCCAAATCCGAAATCCTTCTTACTCCTGTTGGAGCAACCTCTCCCTAATTAATCAAGTCATCATGGGTGTAGCTATACTCCCTGTATTTGGCCAGTTGGTAAGGCTATATAATGCAAAGTTAACCCATAGTGGATTGCTATTGACTCTGAGGAGTTCATCCACCTTAACAGCTCTTATTTTGTTGTGCTGTTGGGTTCCACTTACCTGCCGTACTAGACCAGGGTCAGGTGGAGGGAGTCAGTTTAATCACCGACCAGTTGATCACTCAGGTTTTTAAATATCGTTCTCTGAGAGCAGTTGCCAGCCAAAGTTATAGGACCCAGTCTGTCCTGCTATTTATCCACAGCTTAAGCATTTTGATATACAAATCTTTCAATGATGGATTATAAATTTTCTGTTGGATTAATATAAGGAGTGGCTGATCCTCCTAATTTAAAACATTTTTGACAAGGTAGACAATAGTCAGCATTACAAATATGAAAGAGTAACATTTCAAAGAGCTTATATTATATATATATATATATATATATATATATATATATATATATATTATATTAACATTATATATATTAATATTTATCAATATGTATTATATACTAACATATATATATATATATATATTATATTAACATTATATATATTAATATTTATCAATATGTATTATATACTAACATATATATATATATATATATTATATTAACATTATATATATTAATATTTATCAATATGTATTATATACTAACATATATATATATATATATATTATATTAACATTATATATATTAATATTTATCAATATGTATTATATACTAACATATATATATATATATATTATATTAACATTATATATATTAATATTTATCAATATGTATTATATACTAACATATATATATATATATATTATATTAACATTATATATATTAATATTTATCAATATGTATTATATACTAACATATATATATATATATATATATATATTATATTAACATTATATATATTAATATTTATCAATATGTATTATATACTAACATATATATATATATATATATATTATATTAACATTATATATATTAATATTTATCAATATGTATTATATACTAACATATATATATATATATTATATTAACATTATATATATTAATATTTATCAATATGTATTGTATATATATATATATAAACATATATATATATATATATATATATATATAAACATATATATATATATATATAAACATATATATAAACATATATATATATATATATATATATATAAACATATATATATATATATATATATATATATATATATATAAACATATATATAAACATATATATATATATATATATATATATAAACATATATATATATATATATATATATATATATATATTATATTAACATTATATATATTAATATTTATCAATATGTATTATATATATATATATATAATTACATGAATCATTCATACAAAAAACAAATATAGAAGTTAATGATTTAAATGGCGAGAATACATCTTCGCAAACAATTTTAATAAAGTACACTAACCCCGAACCTGTATATGAATGATATGATCCCTGTTTATAAATTCCAGTTGCATAAGGTCTTTTTTAGTTTTTACAAGCTTTTGTCTGTTCCTACAGACATCCTCAGGTATGGAAATAGATTTGTTCTTGTTTTTTACTTCTCGGTAATAACAGGACAACGAAAATATGGATGTAATCCAAAAAATTGAACTGCACCTATACTAGAAATATATATATATATATATATATATATATATATATATATATATATATATTATTATACATATTAATATAATATTCTAACATATATATATCAATATAGATTATATATTACATTATTATATACATCAATATATATTAACATTATATATATCAATATATATATATATCGATATATTACATATATTATTATAATATATATATATTAATTCTCGGTATTTTGTCTTGTTACCATCATCATCAACTTTGAATAAACATATACTTTTACTGGCTTAGATTACTTCACCCTTCCAAACTTGTATTGTTTGAATATTTCTATGAAGCACTTAATCTCTATCCCAGTCATCAGTTCTATTCAATGTAGCTCTGCATTCATCACTAAATATCACTGTAAAGAAAACAGTTTTCATGTACTTCTTCAGCCAAATTTCTGTTCATGATGTTTACTTAAGTTTGGCTACTTCCACATCTTTCGCCAATCTTATGAACATGATAAAATACCATAATATGCACAAATAAATATTTCATCAGAGACTGCCTTGAAAATTAATGTCAGATATCAAAAGCATTATGTTATTTAAATATATACAAAATTTGGAAAACATGAAAGTTCATTTTGAAAAAAACTAAGGATGTTTTTTTTCCCTTGTCATCACTATTATTTTAACTATCTTCACTCCCTGCTAATTTTTATTGTTTTAAAAAGTGTTTATTAGAATTGTAATAAAACTTAAACATATGATGAAAGTGAATTTATACCATTTTGTTGTTCTTGAGAATTGACAACAAAAATATTAAACAATATTTATTTATTAGATTGATTATTTACAAGAATAATTTCATATTTACAACATTCTAAAAATTAATACAATCAAAACTCATGCAATACAATATTTATCATTTACCAATTTATAAAGAAATAAATACGAAAACAATTTTTATTCATAAATTTTTAAACATTTGCTAAATTATTAAAATATATGAACCAACTATAAGGAAATCCTTATTATTTACCATTTCATAAAATTTGAATCAATTGGCAATTAGCCGATGTTTTGACAAGCATTTCAATAATCAATCTAATAAATAAATAGTGTTTAATATTTTTTATAATAATTTAATGCACTGTTCCACAAAACAGCAGAAGAAACTGTCTGAATGAAAGTTACTTTTTACTAATGCAATACAAAAGGAATGTGAATGATTCATACTTGTGTATGTGGCATGGTAGGTCCCAGTTGTAAAGGTCAGGGCTGATAGGACTATGAAATGCAGCTTGACAGAAAACAGAAATAGTAATAGAGCAGCGAGAGGCTCACAACATTTCTTAAGTAGGGTGGAAAATAATTCATCACCCACAAGGATGTGAAGATGAACTCTATTTAGACTGAACTCAAAAAGACAGACAAGTGAACATGTGAGAACTGGACAGCTCCAACCCAGATATGGCAGTAATACTCCATTTTCGGTCTGATCTGGCTCTTAAGAAGATAAAGTATAGTAGGAGGAGTTAAATACTTGAGTGGAACAAAGAACCAATCATTTTTCCAATATTTTTAGCAATAGAGTGTATCCAAAGATGCATTGAGATAACCAAAGCTGCATTCCAAAAGCTAAGCAAAGTATTAAGAGACAGAAAATCTTTGTTAGAGAAACAAAGAAAAGAGTACTGAACTGTTATGCGATATCTGTCCTTCTATATGGCAGGGAATGCTGGACAGTTTCTGGGGCATGTAATAAGGAGGAGTTGGAAAATCTGATACTCAAAGGACAGATTGAGACAAAGAACAGGGAAAAACAGTGCATATGGGCTCGAGTAAATGGATGGTAGAACAGAGTTTGAGAGAAATAATAAAAAGACAAAATTTATTTAGAGCTACAAAAGACAGGAAGATGTTTGAGAAAAATAGAAAAAAGACAAAATTTATTAAGACCAACAAAAGACAGGAAGATATGGAGGGCCATGATCACCTATGCCCTGAGGGGACACAGCCCATAAAGTAGAAGAACATGAGTTACACAAGGTCTGGAGAGAGCTTGAGTCCCAACAGATGTTCAAGGCAAGGAGACTCTTTAATAGCGGAAACTTCAAGGTGTGCTCAGTGTGTGGGGGAATGTTACAAAGAAAAGAGTGCTAAATTGCTACCTGATATCTACTCTTCAATATGGCAGTGAATGCGAGACAATTTAATCAAAAATTAAGAAATACTGTAACTAAGGCATGGTTCAACTGGCAGGTGTTGAGAATACCACAAAAAATGTATGCATGGAATTTTAAGAATCGGAATTCCAAATAAACTATTCTTAACAATCAGAAAAACACCTGAGATCATGGGAACCTATAATGAGAAAATAAGGCATAGAGAATTTAACACACAAAGGACATATCAAAAGCTAAAGGGGCATTTTGATGTGGTGTAATTGTTATCAGGCTTGCCTCACTGGATCATTTATGACTGAGTAGTGAGTTCAATCGTCACTAGGGGCTGCATACTTTCAGCTTTGGTAAATGAAGCTTAGAAAATCATTAGAGAACTTCGATATGGTGCAAGCTTGTCTTGCTAGATCAATTACAACTTATCAGAGAGTTTGATCCTCACTGGGTGCCCCACACTTTTGGCCTTGTGTCATATCTAAGCTATGCTTAGAAAGTCATTAGGGAACTTAGACATGGTGTAATGGTTAGCAAGCTTGTTTTGCTAGAACAATTGTGACTGAGTAGTGAGTTTGATCCTCACTGGGGGTTCCACACTTTCAGGTTTGTGCCACATCTAAGCTACACTTAGAAAATCATTAGTGCACCTCAATGTGGTGCAATGGTTAGGAAGCTTGTCTTGCTAGAACAATTACAACTGAGTAGTGAATCCAATCCTTACAGCTTTGTGCCACATCTAAGCTACACTTAGAAAATTACCATATAAAATGAAACAGAGAAAAACAGTATTTGACAAGTTTGTACAAATGAATGGTATAATAATTACCACAAGAAGAAAGAAGAGTTATAAACAAGAAAGTTTTGCTGAGAGCAACAAAAGAAATGTAGCTGTGGAGAGCCATGTTTGCCTTTGTTGTTTGCACAGAGATAGAATCATGAAGATATGTGCACAATCTATCCTCATATAATGTATCCAAGTTGATTCATGACCGGCAAGAAATATTCGATTATGAATCCTGTACAAGCGATGGAAAAGTGTGAACAAGGAATGCATTTTTAAACCAGAGTTGAAAGAACTAAATTGATGCTTTCTTTTTTCTTGATGGAGATGCAGATGTAATATAGATAGGAGTTGACTGAAATAGACAAATAGAGCGATAAATAAAGTTATATGTATAGCTATCTATATAACTCTCATATATATATATATGTGTGTGTGTGTGTGTGTGTGTGCATACAGAGAGTAAATCTACAAGGAAGAAGACACCAAGTGTTTCAGGAAACAATTGGTTGTCACTTTTGATTGATCTTGACATTTCCTAATATAATCTTTACATGACTTAGTCATCATATTACCAGTCATCAATCTTTTTATTTGTTACCAGCTTTGCACACCAAAATAACATACATTTCTCTGTAAAGCTGGTAAAATTATCCACATGAGATATAAACAGATGTCAAGGAGGTGACCTAAAAAAAGAAACAACAATACATTCAAGACAATAGAACAGAATAGTAGTGAAAACAAACTAATATATATATATATATATATATATATATATATATATATGTGTGTGTGTGTGTGTGTGTGTGTGAGAAAGAAAGAGGGTGCTGAAAAGTTGTCAGCAAGACCAAGAAGGGATTTCCCACAAAATTCTGATGTATGGCGATTTGGTCCAATTCTTTTCAGTTTGTCTTGCTGGGAATTTTTTACCATATCCTTACATATGTGCACACGTGCTATATATATATATAACTTTAAATGTTATTTTTTGTGGATACTTGTATTTGAGTAGATGCTCTGTTTATTGATTAAACAGTATATTTATTTGTTTTTATCTACTGGTCTGAATGTTTGAGAAATCTGATTAAATTAAAAATTTATGCTCTCCAGCAGGATTTGAGCCTGCATCTCTCTGGGTAGGGGAAGCTACTGTAAGATCTCTCCAGAGGGATGCAAGTTTGAATCATGCTGGAGAACATAAATTTTTCTTTATTTGATTATACAAGTCAATGTTTTCACATCAAAATTGGTATTAACTAATGTCCTAGATATATTTGTGTTTCTATTCAACATAAAGTGGGGGATCAGTTTTCTATTGTTATTAAGTAATGCAAAACAAGAGAACATATTTGTCTAAACAAGTCTATCCTGTTCGTAGATGTGGGCTTTTAGATCATGCGATGTCTCCCCTACATAAACATTTTTGCATTGTAAAACATTTATTTGATAAATCTCAGAATTTGAATTGGTGTTGCATTTAGTTTTCTTCTTAATTATATCTCTGATTGTCATGAAGGTGATGGTAACAATCCTAGTATTAGGGATGACTAGTTTGCAAGTTTAGTAAACTTCTCCACTACCTACATCATTTTATCCTCAACACTAAAAAGAGCACCAAAGTTCAGATTGCCCAGGCTGCCAGCAACCCTAATGCTGTCACTGCATGAAGGAACATAGGAAAGTTTTGGGTAATTATGAAATTTTTGGGTACTTCTGTTGCTTTCCTCAGTGCTTGATATTGAACAATTTTTTTTAACTAGGTTAATTTTTAAATATAGTGGGTGGTACTGTCTTCAGTTTGACAATCACCTGATAATGATTTTTATGATCTTTGCTCCATCTTATGTGCATTTTGATCATCCTATTATAGTAAACAAAATAGCATTTAACATCAGTATGAACATACTAAACATCTCTAATAACTGACACAACCAATTGCTAATGCCATAATATTGCCCCAAAATAAACCTATCTGAAACAACAATTTTGGCACCAGATTTAATAAAAGCAGAAAATTTAACACACAGGGAAGTTAAAAAAAACTATCCCCTCTGACAACAATCAATGATCAAAAGCACTTATAAAACAGAATTTTGGGTTCTTTTTCCATCAACTGGTCTTTGACACATGAAAGATCACAAAACAAATGGATGAGATCCAAAAAAATTATCAAAAGAGAAATTTTAATTTCATAACTTGTATTTATAATACACAAGCAATCAATATTAAAATTAAAATCATTATATTCGCATTTTAGATATTTTAAAAATTAAAAAAAATTAAGACCTTTAAATATTTAAAATAAATAAATAATAATTACAATAATGACAGCAATGACAAAGGTAAAAAGCAACACTAATGATGTTGGTGGAGGATATAATAGTGATAGTGTTAAATAATGATAACAATAACAGTCATAGTAATAAATAATGATAGTCATAATAGTAGTAATGAACAATAATAATAACAATGGTAGTAAAATAATTATGATAATAAATAATAACTAATAATAAATAATGATAGATTAAGATAATAGCAGTAAATAATAAATATTGATAATGATGGAAGTAGCAATGAATGAGTGATAATAGTGATGGTAATTATGGAAAAAATAATGACAATGGTAATAATAAAAGATAGTGACAATGGTAGTCATGATAAAAATAAAAGATAATAGTAGTAGTAAATAATAAATAATGAGGAAGTGGTAATAAAAGATTGATAATAGTGATGATATTTATGAAAGGAAAAATAAAAAATAATTGAAGTGATAATAACTAAGTAATGACAACAGTAATAATAATAGAACAGTAATAATAATAATAATAGTAATACTACTTATAGTAATAATAATAATAGTAATAAATAGATAATGACAACAACAAAGACAATGGTAAAATGCAGTACTAATGTTGTTGGGAGAGGATATGAAGTGGTAATAATAGTAGCAGTTATTTTTTGGAAGGCACATTGTGTGATGGCGGCAATATCGGTAACTAAGGTAGTAGTAGTCATTGTAAAATAATATTGAAGTGTCCCCTCACATCCATAGGGGCAATGACAGTTTTGGTAGCAGTGTTGGTGACTATATCAATCTATGTTAATTGGTATGGTGGTATTTTTTTTTATGTATTATCCATTTGGTATGAACTATGATATGATTTTTGTGTCTGCATTTTGAAATTATTTCCAATTTTAGGTTCAGTAATTCCTAATGTTGAGTATGGGAGATTATTGCTACTTTTTGTGTAGGCAAAGTAGGCTGGTAATTTGCTTTTTAAGCCCCATGTTAAATATGTAATAAAAATTTGCTGAATAGTTATATTTAGGTGTAAATTTGCATGCTTAATTTGAAAATAACAAAGAAATTTTGATAAAATCTACCGTTTTGGAGTTACCGACAAATAAAGTTCAAACTTATTCTTGGCAGCCATTACTGGTGTTGTTTGCAGATATTTGCTGTGGAATAGCCTTTTTATTATTGTGCACACAATGAGTGCTTAGTTGCACAGTAATTCAGTCATGTAAGTACTGTAAAAAGGCTGTTAACAATGTAATTTTCTGTGCAAATCTAATCAGCATTGAATGTAAGCAAACACCACCAGTAATGGCTGCCATGCCATAATGCGAATGAGTCCAAAATTTTTTTTGTTGATAACTCCTAAATAATAGATTTTATCAAAATTTCTTTGTTATTTTTGATTTGAGCATGTAAATTTACACATAAATATAACTACATGGCAAAGTTTTATTAAATATTTAGCGCGGCGCTTAAAAAGCAAATTACCCAAGTAGGCATCTTTTTGTTATGCAATTGTAGACAGGTATGGTTTTCATGATTTCCCAGTTTATTTTTGGTATGATGTTTCTGTCTTTTAGTTGCCATATGCATGAGGATAGTATGGTGCTGTTAGAGTATTTTCTGTTGGAGAATGAGAGGTTGCGGTTGCATTTTCTTTGCTTGAATGGTCCTTCTGTGGCACTGATGTAGTACCTAGTAGTGTTGTTTGCATTTACTTTGGCTTTATATACTATGTTCATTTGCAGGCAGTTTCCTTGCAGTGGACAAGTGGTTTTATTTTTGCAGTTGCATTGGGAGTCTTTGATTGCATCATTGTAAGATGTTACTTTTTGTTGTGGCTTTTTTATTATTTGCATTATGTTTTTAGTACAGCTTTAGCTGACTTTTATGTTGTTTTTGTTGAATATCTTTGCTAAGGGGTTTGTTGAGGGGGAAGTGCTTTTCTATTAAGTTGAGGAATGTCTTGCTGATGTTTGTTTTGAAGCCATTCATAGATGGTTATAAGAAAAATGACATACTCTCTTAAAAATACTGAAATGTCAACACTTTTTTGGGTCACAAAACATGATTTAACCCCTCACTACAAACAGCTGACATTGCCACATGACTGAAGCAGTTGAAGGGAGCTGATCAACTGCATAGTAACCCTACATGGTGATGGGACTAATGATGATCACCTTATTAGTATGTACAACAATAAGACTATACTTGTTTAAAGAATAATTCTTACTAGCTTACTGGATTTACTAATAATATTTTTTAATGCTGCACTCTGTACTATTCAACCCAAGATAGCTATAAAAAAAAAAGTGACACACTCTCTTAAAAATACTGAAAAGTCCTCATAAAGCATGATTTAACCCTTCACTACAAACAACTGCTTTTGTCTAAGATGACCCTCCCTCCAAATCTTCTCTTTGTGACACACTCCTCTTGTCTATTTTATTTTTGCTATTTCCCTCTCTTTTTCTGTTTCCCTCTTGGGTGCAAAACACAGTCTAGGTTGAATAGAATTAGCATGATACACACCATACATAGGTAGGTAAAAGCATTTTAATATATAGATGCTGCTTTACAATGTTCTTTTTCCTGGTGTGATAAGTATTTGACACCAAGGTATATTAAAAATTGCAGTATAAGTCAGATCAATTTCTGATTACTCCTCCAACTCAATTGGCTTGATCTTGCACCACAATATTGATGGAATCTATGTAATTTTTTTTTTTTTTTACTGAGTCATACCGGACATCTTATGTTATGCTCTTCCAAATAGATAACATCTTGTATATAACTAATTTGCATATGAGTTCATAAAATAAATAAAATCCCAGTTGGGAAAAACAATACCTATACCTTTGCATAAGTACACATTGCCCTTTTGGTTTGTTCAACCTGAATGCTATAGAGATGAACCATTATTTTGAATTTCATGATTCGCATAAAGAACCAAATTTTATTTTGCTTTCAGGTAAAAAAAAACAAAAACAAAGTGATTTCTTATAAAATTTCTCTACATGCAAGATTTCAAAGCTGACTTTGAGGCATGAATGAAAATGGCAAATTTGATTGTGAAAAAGATGCTCCTGAATTTTCAAGAAATCTTTGAGAGACAATTCAGTTTTTCTACAGAACTGATATTTTTTTTTATCTCTTAACCAAATTTTGAAACATTGCATGAAGTTTTCAATCACTTTCATGATTTGTCTCAGGTTGGATATATCTATCTAAGCATTTACTCACCATATATACATATATATATATATATATAATAACCATGATGTTCTACACATATGCACATATCAGAACACATTTACATACACATGCACTCATACACATACACACAAAAGAAAAAAAATCAAGCTAACACCAATAAAATGTGCATAAATTATCTTTTAACTTAATATAAAAATAATAAAAATGAGAAAATTAGCAGACAGTTGCTGATACCTCCTAATGAGTGGACTGAATAATTACAAAAAATTTGTCTATAAAAATCAGGTGTTGAGGTGCTGAATATAATATGAATTAGTTATGGGACAAATTTTATATTTGTATTAATCATATATATATATATATATATATATTAGAGTTGGTCAGTTTGGCAATTTATGTTTTGGTACTGGTTTCTGATTTTGTTTTCCTTGATATCATGTTTTTTTTGTTTTTAATTTAGTATTTTTGCTTTCTAAGGAAGCCATTCATTTTCTTGTGTAATGATAGCATTTCCAGTCGATATCTGATCTCATTTGAGATTGATAATACTTAATCTGTTCAACTCACAATATCTCATGTACTTCTGGTCCAATCTTAAAAAAATATTCATATGGCAGGAAAGAAAATAATATAATCTTTCTAAATATGTGCTTTTATTCTTTGAATTATTTCTTTAAAGTGAGTTAAAACATATTGCTTTGACCAGTTAAAATTGCAAAATGATTATTTTTTTGAGACTAAATTTTACACATTACATTGTTTTGCGAAATCAAAGTGACCAATCTTTATCAATATTCTTGAAATTGTACAATCAATTAGAAGACAACTTAAACTACTACTAGGAAGATTTTCATTCTTCTCTGACCCAAGGAAGAGATTTCCTCCAAAAATTATAAAAAAAAAAGCAAAAAAGAAGAAAAAAGAAAATTACAGTAATTCTTTTCTGGTATGCCAGTCAAATGTTATTGGAATTTTGCAAATAAATTTCTTCTGAACAAGGAAAATAAAATAGTTATTTTTCCCCAAAATAAATGTATTTTCTATCAAGCGAATACCCCTTAAATTAAATATCAAAAATAATTAAAAGCTTTTAATTTCATTTTTAGAATGTGTAGATTTCCAAATCTGCAAGTATCACCAGTTTTTTTTTTAGATACACATTTTAAAACTGAAATTAAAAACTATTTTAATCATTTTAATATAATCTTACTTATGTTTATTATTTGCCAGATAAAACGATAAAGTAAGATATTTGCAAAAATAAATTAATTAATTTTCTTTGTTTAGAAGAATTTTATAGGCAGAACAATAACAAACACCCACTGAACACTAGTGGCTAAAAAAGAATAATTTTTACTTTGGGTTTTAAAAAAAATGACTAGCAGCTTTGAAAATATACACATTTTAAAACTGCAATTAAAACTTTTTTTTTAATATCTAATTTTAGGTGTATTCACTAGATAGAAATAATTTTATTTGTAAAAATCAAACAATTTTACTCTAGAGACTTGCATATCTGGAAATATACACATTTTAAAAGTGAAATTAAAAACTATTTTACTTATTCTTAATATATAATTTAGGTGCATTTCTTAGATAGAAAAACAAATTTATTTGTAAAAAAAAAGATCATTCATTTTTCTTGTTTACAACAATTTATTTTGTGATTGGTGTACTGCTTACTTAGAAAACAATTATTACCCTTCTTTACAAAAAATCTGATTTCATAAAATTTAACATTAAGACAAAATTGGCAATTATTTTTTGTTTATTTTTACTTACTATTTTGTTAACTTGATCTCTTACAATGGCATAAATGTTGATAAAATTTATTTTATTAACATCTGAAAGTCTTTTTCAATAGTGTTTCCTTGGATATGGTCACTCAATAGTGATATAAAAACAAAACTGAAATCATTCGATCTTGTAAAAAATTTCAATGTGGTTTCACGGTGTGAATATGAAACCAAAAAAGTCAGTTTTTCAGTAAAACTGCACATCTCTAATATATATATATATATATATATATATATATATATATATATATACACACACACGCGCATCATTGATAGATAGATATTTACCATAGATATAAATAGAATCAAAGGAACATAGAAATCAACTCTGCATAGTGAATAACAGTTTCACACCTTAAGCATTTGCATAAAGTGTGAGGCTGTTAGTCTCCATCATGTTGATTCAGATATACACACAGTTTATATCTGCATGCACTCTAACCCCAGTACTGAACACTCTTATTTGTAAATATAGCAATTCTAAACAATTATATAAGTTTGCTTAAAGAATAACAAAGGTTTTTTGTCAAAGATTTTACGTTTATTTTTTTTTTTTCTATATGCTGGGCATTTCTCCAGTGAAAGTTCAAATATAAGTTGTTTAGTATCTGA
>OZ010575.1:32105748-32113248 GCA_963932145.1 Acanthosepion lycidas
GGTTCACCTTGTACAGGGGCCACTTGAGGTAGAGGGTTACATTAGGAGGCAGTATGTAGAGATAGGCAGGGAAGATAACAATTAGCCATAAAATAATCTAAATGAAATTGGTAAGATTACATATTTTTTTATATAATTTAACATTGCCAGTGTCTGTCATTCATGCACATGTGTAGTCACATCGACATAAAAATAAAGTGAGTCCTAAAGGACAAAACATGTCATAAGAAAACTTTTCCCACTTTGTCACACTTCTTTTGTCTAAATTTTTTCTTGATATATCAAACACTTACATATCGTTATACCACCCACACACACACACATATATATATATATATATATATATATATATATATATATATGCCTTTTCACCGTAAACGTTTGCACATACATTATATATATATATGCACATTAATGTATAATTATAGCTATTTCTAAATATGCATACTTGAGAAAACTTAATAAAGAAAATGTGCTGTCTGACATGATTTGAACCTGCATCCTGACTTTGCAGGAGGTATGTAAACGCAAAATAAAACATTGCTTTATTGTGAATCTCCTTGTATCCAAGCAGTAAAAGCTTACCAGATCAGACAGTCCCTTCTGCAAAGGGGTACACAGGTTTGAATTCCTGTCAGAGGGCACATATTCTTTAAGCAATTACACAAACAGGTAGATGAAATAAATACTGTTTAAAATAAATGGAGCATCTACTCCAAAATGGGCATCCACTAAAAATGATATTTAATATATATATATATATATATATATATATATATATATATATATATATATATATATATATATATATATATAAAAATCTGTCTATATTTCTGAGATGAGGTATTGTAATTATTTACACTATTTACATTGTTCGGACTGTTGTTCTCATTTTTTTGCCATATTCACATTTCCATTGTACACTCTAGCCTCCTTCAGGTGATTGGAATTTCAAACTGAACACTTTATTTTATTCACCAGGGTAGATTGTTCAGTTCCATGTGCCATGCCTCTTCTAGATGTATCAATTATCTCTGTTTAACCCAACTCTCCAAGTTTTTGTTCACCACTGCAGTAACCAAGTCTTGAACTCACAACTCTTTGGGTCAAGTCACTGGATCTAACCAATGCTTTTATCCAAAAATTCGTACACTGATGTCCTCAAGGACACATAGCCCAGTGGATAAAAGTATTGGTTGGATCTAGTGACTTAACCTGAAAAGTCTTGAGTTCTATACTTGGGTACTGCAGTGGACAATAACTTGGAGAGTTGAATTAAAGGGAGATAATTGAGACATCATGGCATGTGGAACTAGAATATATATAAATAATTGGCCTATCAAACTTGACTTGAAGATTGTGTTCAAGCATGAAGCAAACTTTCATCACTCATTGTTAACCTCATTATCCACTCATATATATGTATATATGAATTTTTTCCAGTTTTTATTTTTATACTATATATATATGGTATAAAAATGACAACTGGAAAAAATTCTTAGTTTTTGCCGATGTGTTTTGTCTTCTGACTTCAAGGCAAGCAATGAAAACAAAATGTTTTGTAGTCATAGTTACATCAAATCCAAAATTTAAAAAAGAGATGCTCCAGCGTAAGCCTCTTTCTGGATATTGGTACTTACTTTTTTGTTTTCCATGTCGACATATTGTTAAATTTCCCAGAATAATTCTGAAGATAAGACAATTTGGTATAAAAATGGCAATTGGAAAAAATTCTTGCAATTGTCAGTTTTATACCAATTTGTCTTACCTTCAAAATTATTCTGGAAAATTTAGCTCTCTCTTTCTCTCTCTCTCTCTCTCTCTATATATATATATACATATACACATAAAATTTTCACTTGACTGACTTGAAATTGGTTCAATCAAATTTGAGAATACCAGAATTAAAAACCAGTTGCATGAATATACACAGAACAATTCTTGAAAACAAATGTAGCAACATTCATAAGCACTGAGGTTGGAGGTAAAATAATAGAAAATAAAAGTTAAGAATTTACCAAAAACCCAAAACAACTTATTCACAAATTTGAAAGATTTAATAAAAAAAATAGATAGACAAAACTTGTTCATATTATTTAACAAAACCCATTTGAGAAATTCTTACTGCTGAAATACACCATACATTATATATATATATATATATATATATATATATATATATATATATATATATCTGTCAATTCCTATTTTGTTCAAAAGCACAGTCATGCTTCCATATACAATATAACATATATATGTTTATTGATATTTATATATGTTGCCTAAAATGTTACATGAATTCTGATATACAAATATCTCCATTTCTGAAAGAATTACTAATTTCCCAAGCCAACATACATAACTATAAAAATGTTAAAAAATTAAAAGAGAATGGTTGAATTCAAAACCTCATGTTATTTAATTTGGAAAAAAATATAATGTGGAAGAACATCTTTTACTCACTCTTGTTTATTAGACATTAAATTATGCAACTCCTCCATAATTTACCAGACTTTTCAGCTAAACTGATGAATAGTTATGAACGCTTATATTAAAATTTTGAAAAATTAACATTTTTGCTCTTGTCTATAAATACTTGTTACTTGTTTTGTTTCTTGTATATAGCATTTTAAACATTGCAAATATTCTTTGGAGTTTCATGTTTTATAAGTTATTTTATTCCCCACTTCCCTCAGACACATTGTACATATGGGGAGTAGTTTGAACTTCATAGAGACTTTGAGATATTATGGTGATTGTAATAAGAATGTGATATTTTGGTCCAAGGAATATTGTATAGTTTTTTTGTGCCAGTGATTGTGGCCAGCTGTGTTTAAGATAAGATAGATTAAGATCAGCGATACCTATTCCCACATTTTGCCTTGTACCACATTTTTCTGAATTATACAAAAATAAATATTATTTGCCTCAATAAAGTCCCTCAGACAACAAAACTCATACTGTATATACTTGTGTAATGTGTGATCTCCCAAAATGTGGCCCCCACACAAAATTTTCACTTATAAAAAGTTATTTTATCATGTATCTTGTTTATCATGTGAGTTTCTTTTCTGAGATACCAAATTACAATAGAATAAGCTCCTTTCCTCTATCTCTTTATCCTATCTTTTAGTTAAGTAAGTTAAAAATGTAAAAGAGAATGATAAAAGTATTATTAGTAATGCTATACTGGTTGCATAAATGCATATAGCCATGAACAACCAAATGAGAAACAGCTAAACATCTTACAAATGTAAACAATGAAAAAGATACATATTTGCTATGTTTGTATTTTATATGATACTAATATCTGTATATTACAAACATCATAATTGCATACAGTTATGTAAAACATCAATTTCATCAAAATTATAATTATTTTAAATACAGCTGTACTTTTTGACTACAGTAAATGGATATATAGTTTGGTGAATGACATAAGGCCAGCAGTATATAATTTATATCTCATGTATGATGTGACCTCCTTAAAATTAACTTACTAAATTAGGTCTTCAAAAGTTGCATGATATGCGAGTATATATATATATATATATATATATATATATATATATATATATATATATATATATATATATATATATATATATATATATGTGTGTGTGTGTGTGTGTGTGTGTGTGGGCATGTGACCAAGTGGTTAGAACATTCACTTTCTGACAATGAGACCCAGGTTCGAATCTCACCATGGTGAATTTGTCAGGAAGAAGACTCCCTAATGTTATCAGAATGGATCGAGGTCGATCCCAGCTTGTTGCACCTTTGGAAAGTGCCTGAAAACCATTTGCTAGCACAAAGCCATAAGTCATCATGGCCGAGCACTTGAGCATGTTGGCCTTGTTCAAATTGTTGATCACACTAGATAACACACTCTCTCCCAGAAACTGTAACTAAGCTCTGCTCAGCATAGTTGCAGTATAAACCACAGATGGGTTCTCTGGGTGTTGAGCAAATACAAATGTGCCTGAGCGAGCATCTACAATAGGGAGTGGGTAGCCACCCTAGTAGATAGGTATCCTCGAATACAAGTGGCCAGCTATTATTTTATGTGTATATATATATATATATATATATATGTGTGTGTGTGTGTGTGTATGTATTTATACATAAGTGTATGTGTTTACAAAGATATCTAAAACAAATTCTCTATCAAGGCTAAGAAAATGACAGAAGCAGTCAACCAAAACATTTTAAGATTGTTTTCTCAAATACAAGTCGCTAGTGTACGAAAATGCTTTAATGTCATTTCTTTCCCTTCCACCCCAACATTTTTACTTTTTTAAATTCATACACGCTTCAAAATGTTTCACATTAATGGAAATAAAAGCAAATGTAAAATTGATTTTGTTCATGAAAAATATTATTAAAGAGAAATATTGCAAACCAAACTTGTATGTCCAAATTCTGACATATGATGTCATAAAAGATTCAAAGAAAGAAAATTGAAGAAAATGAAATAGTATTTACGACATTTTTTAAAGCTATTTTATCTTATCTAATTTTTGTAATTCATTCTAAATGCTATGCACAAATGACAAAAAAGTGATTACTTTTACCTTATTTTATGGATGGACATGCACGTTGTATAATAGTCAGAAGCTCAAAATGAGAAACTGGCAAGCTGAGTTCAAATTACAGTCAAGTTCATTATATTAACTTTTGTGTAAATACCCTTGGAAATATATCTCTTCTCTCTCCAGCTATAGCTTAAATTATAGGAGAGATTAGGTTCTTCAGTCTTGGTTGACAACTAGTCTAGGAGAATGACATTTCTGAATTTGAAACTGGTTGTACATGGAGCTTGTAAACCCATCCCATGAAAATAAGACTTTCTATGGAAACCACAGCAGTAACATCTAGTGTGGTGGGGCTGTGGCTCCATATTCCACACTTGGAGTGTAATGGACTTAAATTCTGAATGAATTCATTTGTTTTTTTTTATATTGAAGAAAGAAAATTTTTTTTAAATAATTTTGAAAATTAGGATAATGTTTTGTTTTTTTTTTAAATCATTCCAGCCCCATAAGGAAGCCAATAAGGCCACTAAGACACAAGAAGTTACTGAATGTAAGAGATTATGGGAAAAAGAAAACATTATTAAAGAGGAAACAATAAAAGAACAGAAATTAAATAAACAGAAGATAACAATTGACATTGCATTTAAATTTTTGAAGATCAAACTTGACTGGAAAGCAAGAAGCTAGAAAAGAGTAAGAGAAGAAATTGTTAGCATAGAACTTATGGTTACATCTAACCATTTCAAGTGTAAAATGGTGAAACCTTGACACTAATTTTGTAGTATGCATAAATTCATAAAGTCAAGGTACCAAAGTGGAAAGTTAATCAGAACAATTACCATGAAAATATTTATGGAAAAGGCACAGGGAAGCTACATTACAGCAGAGAGAAAGTGACTGAAGCTGAGATGCTAGGTCAGAACTGATAACATTATTTGTATTTCTTTCTAGAATCTCTAAATACATAGAAGCACCAGACGAGATGTAGCAGCAATATTCAATAAATAGATGAATGGTAGACTTATAAATTTTGTCTTCAAAATAGCTGATATCAAAATATTTTAGGAATTATTTTTCATAATATAGCAATGATTGTCATCTTGTAACAGTCAAAATTTTTGCTTTGTTTGAATGATTCCAGAATGCTATTATTTTTGTGCATTTTTTAATAACTTTCATGTAATTATTTACTTAATGGCTATTAAGGTAAAAATCAGCATATCTACTAAGATAAAAAAAGAAAACTCAGGCAGTAATACCTAAATCCATACGAAATGTAGTATAGTGTTTTATTTTCTTGAATACAAGAAGATAAATTAAGAGAAGTTGAGCAAATAAATGAAAAATAAGCAAATAAATGAAAAAGTTAAGCAAACAAATGAAAAGAAGTTAAGCAAATGAAAAGAAGTAAATGAATAAAATGTTAAATAAAAGAATGAAAAACAAGTTCAGCAAATAAAAGTTCAGCAAATAAATAAAAAAAGAAGTTCAGCAAATAAATAAAAAAAGAAGTTCAGCAAATAAATAAAAAAAGAAGTTCAGCAAATAAATAAAAAAAGAAGTTCAGCAAATAAATAAAAAAAGAAGTTCAGCAAATAAATAAAAAAAGAAGTTAAGAAAAACATGAAAAAGAAGTTAAATGAATGAATGAAAAAGAAGTTAAATGAATGAATGAAAAAGGAAATTAAATGAATGAATGAAAAAGGAAATTAAATGAATGAATGAAAAAGAAGTTAAGCAAATGAATGAAAAAGAAGTTAAGCAAATGAATGAAAAAGAAGTTAAGCATTGAAAGGCATAACTGGTCATTTTTTTTACAAGCTTTTTTATGTAAACATTTCCTTCACATATTCTATATAAAAGTATAATACCTGCTCAGGTTAAATAGGATTATTAACATTTCTAGGGCTAACTTTTTTTTTAACAAAGCAACATTTAACATAAAAATTAAAAGGAAAGTGGAAATATTAATAATTGTATTTCGTTATAATAATGCTTTATGAATGGGATAAGGAGGGCCTAAATGCCTGCTATTCTCTTTGTTCCCTTTTATCTGGTTCCAAAGAAAAGTATCTTTAGTCAGAGTTCAGTGAAAGAGAAATGTTCAGATGAATATTAAGGAATAGGTTTCAAAATTGATACCACCAAAAATGATGTCATTGCCAGATAAAATTACATGTGCAAATTTAATGAAAACCAACTGTTTCTGAGCTTTAACTGTTAGTGACAAATAAACACACAGACACACATGCACACAAATAAAACATACTATTAGAAATTAGAAAAACATCAACATACAATATTTATCAATCTTTTCTCAGTGCAGATCTTATTACAGGCTCTACAGCCCCGATAAGCTGATTGAAAACCTGCACATTCAAAAATTACGAACTTCAGTTACACTCATTGTCATTTAAACAGAGTAGGAATCTCACACATATACATTCACATATATGTGTGTGTGTGTAGACACACATATTTAAGAAAAATTCTTTTCATATATATATATATATATATATATATATATATATGCATGTATGTGTGTGTGCATACGAACATATATGTAAATATCTTTATATATATATATATATATATATATATATATATGTGTGTGTGTGTGTGTGTGCGCATAATTATTTGGGCAGCAACCTTTCTTTTAAAGATTTTTCATTAAATACAGTAAACAAGGAAGATTTACATTTTTTTCTTTACTGGAAAAACATATATACAGATATAGATTCTTGTAGTTCACTGCTACTAACTAGTTGAGGAACCTAATTCAAATAATAAAACAAAAAAATATTAATATATAACCTGTGTTATGTGTGTGAAAATTTTAATTTCTCAATATTTTTCATTGTTCAAAAGATATATGTGTGTGTGTGTGTGTGTGTGTGTGTGTGTGTAAACTGTTGGATAGAGTATATCTGTAAAACAATCTTTCTGTCTTTATATATATATATAT
>OZ010575.1:32118248-32135748 GCA_963932145.1 Acanthosepion lycidas
TAAACTAACCATTAGTTAAAAATTGTTATGAACATTGAAGTTAAAGAACGAGTACTGCTTATTGAAGGTCCCAAAAAATTAATTGAAAATATACTAAAATAATTGTTTGTGGTAAAGTTGGACTGAAAAGGTTAAAGTAGAACTTTATTGTGAATTATAATAGCAACTAAAAAAAGAAACACAGTGTTAAATTCATTTCATTTTCTATTCCCTAATGTGCCTGACAGACGATTTTTTAATTTCTTAATTAGTAATTTTTTTTGGAAACAAAATAGATAATGATTTTGATTACCGTATATACTCGCGTATCATGCGACTTTTGGAAACCTCATTTTGAAGCTAATTTTAAGGGGGTCGCATCATACACGAGATATAAAATTAGTGTATGTATTGCTGGCCATGGCTATGCCGTTCACCAAACTAAATAATCATTTATATTTTATTGTAGTCAAATTAACTTCAAAATTATTAGGTCTTCAAAGGTCACATGATACACAAGTATATACGGTAAAAATATCTTAATGCAATTGAAGCATCTTTCCTAAGAGCAGAAAATTATGATTTAAATTAAAATTTAAAAAAAAGTTATGATTAAGTTAAACAGAAAACTGTATTGGAAAAGAATACATTTTGGCAGTTACGGCGGCGAGATTGAGAAAGGATATTTTTAGTCTAAAAAACAAACAAAAAACCAAAAGTAAAATTAATTATTTAAAAATACGATGAACATACATTTAATTCTCTGTTAAGATTTGATCACTATAAAAAGAAAAATAATAAAATAACTTATTTTTTCAAATTTCAAACTACCCTGAAATAATTATTTTTGAAAAGAGTACAAAAAAAAAAAAAAAAAAAAAAAAAAAAGCAGAACGTATGTAGCATAGACATAACACATTAATGACGTTTTTTGACCTTTTTTAACTTCAAAATATTTTTGCACCAACCTAATCCAAACGGCAAAAAGAAAGATTAGAATTTTAAAAAATGTTTTAAGGTGTGCTGAAAAGTTCTCAGTTTAACCAATTTTTGTCCTACAGAAAAAAAAAAGACTTGGACTTTTATAACTTGCAAGTTAATTTTACTTACATTTTAATTTTTATTTGTAAACTATTTCGTATTATTTCAGAAAATTTGTATAAATTTGTTTCATTACCGTAAGCTTCTTCTTATACTTTTTATTTAACAAAACAAATATTTCTCCTCATTGCAAATTGAGAAAATCAGAGTGAAAACGCAATCCCCACCCACACGCCATACACAGAGAGTAGAGATGTAAAAGGACAATATGAAGACAAAAGGAAAACATATTTTAGTCGCCGCATTTAGACCGCTGAGAGCATCTGCCTTGATAAAGTCCCTCAGAGGACGAAACATGTCAGCTAAGATAAGTTTTCGTTTTGTCTTTATTCTCACACTCACACACATTATGTGAAAGATAACAGTAACATTAACAACAATTCCAAATATTGTATTTTGCCAAATTTCGGGCACACAGAGTAATTTTTGGGTTTTTGGGAGATACTGTACTTAAGGCGTGCAATGCAATAGTAACAAGAGAAGACCAAGAGTATTATATTATTAAAAAATAATAAACAAAATAAACATTCATTTACTATTCAACAAAGAACAAATTAATTTCATATATTTATCTACCCATCTATATTACAAAAAATGGAAATTTAAAATCACATTTTTTACTTCGTTTGTTTAAACAAAAAACGAAATACTAATATTTGAGTAGATGCTCTGATTTTTTTTTTTTAACATTTATTTATTTTATTATTATTAGTAGTATATTTATTATTGCCCAGTTTTTATTTTTATTTACATCTACCGGCCTGAATATTCAAAAAATATGCGCCCTCCGGCAGGATTCGAACTTCTGTCTCCTTGGGGAAACCATCGAAGTGGTCTAAGGCACGTCAGAGATCTAATGACAGTTTTTCCCAGAGGGGACGCAGGTTCGAGTCCTGCCTGAAGGTGCATAATAATTTATATAACAAGATTTTTCAAATTTTCAGGCCGGTTGATTGGAAATAAATAAATACACTGTTTGATAAATAAATAAAAACTGCATCTACTCAAACATGAGTATCCATTTAAAATAACGTTCTTCAAACAAATAAATTATAAATCCGCGCGCACACACACACACACGTCTTCTTCACTGTCAGTACAACTTAGAAACTTAGCTGAGGAAAATATATTTATTATTAATATAAATTTTAGCTCTGTTATTTTATCCACGTTTTCCATCCAGCACTCACTATGCACTATTGTGTATTTGGGCAGCAGTCCCTCTTTTATACAAGTTTCATTAAAAACGACTGACAAGGTTCTGTGGTTAAGCTTTTTATTTAATTTTTTCTTGTGTTTTTAGAATTTTCTTCTTTTCTGGACATAAATTATATAGAAATTGTCTGAATGTTTTTGTATGTCTGTTTTAATAATTCCATTATTTTTTAGTCTTTTTTTACTTTTGGATGAGACTATTTTGTATTATCAATGAGTATGTTGCGGACGGAGTTAGTTTGTAAGTCTCAATATGTATTTAAATGAGACCTAACTGATCTATGGTCAAAGATAACACGAGTCTTCTTGTTAGGCATGTTGTAACATATCCAATATATAATTAATAATTATATAATTATTAATTATTTATGAATTTGGATTGATCAGGAGCACAGTTTTAGTATATAATTAATTTAATTTTTTTTTTTGTTGACTATAGTTGTGTATTTCTTCAATATTTCTATGGTAAAATTCATCCTCCTTATAGTTACCATGCATTTAATTTTTATAGAAAAAGTTAAATTTAAATGATATTATTTTTATCTGCATGTTCAGTATTGATTGTTGCTATGGGTTACCTTAGAAAATAAAATTATAAGAACACAAGAAAAATTAAATAATAAACTTAACCCCAGTACCTTGTCAGTCATTTTTAATGAAAATTATCATTGAAGATGTTATAAAGTGCAAAATATTTATCAAAGACAGATTTCGTCAGAGAAAGCGTATGTTCTCTTTGGGTTCTTAAGTTTGACACAAATTTCATATCGTCGTGGCCTGACGATTGCGTCTAAAACAGTCTGTCGCCTCTAAGTGTTGACTTCAATGTCCACTTTTATATTTACACACGCTCTATCTCTGATATTGAGCACTTTATTCCATATAGCTCACCTTAAGAGTATATATATATATATATATATATATATATATATATATATAT
This sequence comes from Acanthosepion lycidas, assembly GCA_963932145.1. NCBI lineage: Eukaryota > Metazoa > Mollusca > Cephalopoda > Sepiida > Sepiidae > Acanthosepion > Acanthosepion lycidas. Next base: position 32,121,484 of record OZ010575.1, read on the forward strand.
ATAAAATATAGTTTTACGGCATGTTATATTTATGGGTTAAAGTGCTCACTATCAGGCCTGACGATTGTGTTTAGCATGAAACAGACTGTTGCCTCTGGATGTTGACTTCAATGTAAAATTATAAGGATGACCAAGAAAAAAGTTCATAAACATTATTTTGTAAAATAAATAATAATTTCAGTCAATATCTATTTGCTAAACAAGTGTGACCCATACCTTTTTTTTGTACAACCCATAGATAAATTTTTTTAAATTACTTACTTCTTCTATGTACCGTGTCCCTTCAGGGTGTTGGCGATCATGGCTCTCCACAATTTTCTGTGCTGTGTACGATTTAGTAAATTTTGTCTTTTTGCTGTCTCTCCTACTAAAACACTGCAGTCCATTTTTACGCAATCTAGTTTTAGGGAAATTATGCGCCGTCTTCCTCTGTCCCTCTTGCCTTCAATCTGTCCTGTGAGTATCAAATTTTCTAAGCCTGTTTTCCTCATTATGTGTCACTGAAATTTCAACTATCTCTTTCTGATGTTAAGTATAAGTGTTCTTTTTGTTTCCGTTTTTCTTAAATACCAGATAACCAAGAAGTTGTTTGAGTCATTAATTAATGCTGGGGTCACACACGTGAATCCTAATAAATGTCGATTGTGCATAATTAATGATTGGAAAATCTGACTATCAATTTTTGTAATATATCAATTATCAATCAATAAACTCTAGAAGTAGAAAATTATTAGAATTAAAAAAAAAAACGTTACTTAAAAAATAAACATCTGATTTAAAATTATAATCAGAGTAAATAAATTTTAACAAGATAAAAAATGGGTATTTAAATCATTATACTTCTGGAAAAAAAGTTATGGCGGGAATAAAAACTTAACATAAGACTCTTGTAGTCTTGACTTAGTGACTTCTGGTTCGTTTTTATTTTTTATGTATTACATTGAAAGTGTAAAGAAAAAAATGACAATGATTATATCAGAAAAAGAAAAAATACTATAAAGATGAAAAAAAATTGATGGCAAAGACAGTGGAAAAACTTTACAAAAATATTGATGATGAAATCTTATGAATAAATAATTCTGTAATAATAATAATAATAATAATAAAGACTAAAGAGCTTCGTGTGTGATCTTTGTTTTTTTAGTTTTCCGTTTTTTCAAAATATGCTCAGTGGAAGATGTCATATAAAGTCATTTATGACCTTAGGTCTCTCACTGGGACCCGGAAGGAAATGTGTATACAACAGAAATCCAAGAAAATAATAATAATAATAATAATGAACCGATAGATTCATTGAAGGGATTCCTGGTGTAGCCCATGCCGTTTTTTTAGTTTTTTTTTTTTTTTTTTTTTAAATAAATGCAAAAACATTGTACTCACACATTACGAAGAGCTTTATGTGTATCCTAATTTGTTTTTGTTTTGTTTTTTAAATGATCAATGGAATATGTCATGAGGCCATTTAGTTGGGACCCGGAAAGTAATGTGTACAACAGAAATCAAAAGGAAAAAAAGAAGAAAATCGAACAAATCTAAGAATTGGAGAAATGTAAAAAAAAAAAAAAAAAAAAAAAAAATCAGAGAAAATAAATACAAAAAGTGTGCATCATAATTATTTTCTCAAAGAAACTTATCTACTGTCCATAAATTCACACTAACGCAAAAAAAAAAAAAAAAAAATGTAAAAAGAAAACTAAAAGGAAGGAAGTGTAAAGAATTGAATAATGAAAATAAAATTTTCAATTTTTAACTAAAAATGGAATCGACACCAGACTTATTTTCTCTATTTTCAAATTTCAACAAAAAAAATCTAACAATAACACAAGAAAAAAAGTTATTTATTGTTTGTGAAATTGTTACTGAGTTGCGTATATTTTTTCCATTCAACAAGTCCGTGCTTTTCTTTTAAGGAATAAAAAACCAAAAACAAATAAACTAAAAACACGCACGATCAAGCATAAAAAACAGTTACGTATTGATAAGTGCATACAGAAACTCCTACACAAAAAAACTCACATGCACACATAAATATACGTAGCGGTACACACACATACACATGCACGCATGGATTATATATACAACCTAATTCGCTCGCGTCTCCACTTAGAAAGCCTGCAATTAGTTCGCAAACCGATTTGTTAAAGAAAGAAACTTATTTCTGTTGTTCGTTTCTTCATCGCACTCTACAAAAAGTGAAAGAAAAGACTCCTCTCTCTCCCCATCAACTCGTTAAAGATCTCGCCTGCGCGTAGACAGAATTAAATATTTTATCCGTGTTGTTTAAAAAAAGGAAAATCTTTTTAGCCAACTTAAATTTAATTTAACGTAATTTTTACTTACCTGTCTTTATTAAATCCATAGGAGACTGAAGAGGAAGCGTGTGCTCCGATAGAGGGACAGCACTGTAACTGCTGCTTTTGTGATCGAACGCTGATAGGTATGTGGGTGAACAGCGATGACTCTTTCTCACTTTCTCTCTCATATCTATATAGACACATTTATAAATGTAGAGTTTTTTCTTTCTCTCTTTCTGTATATATATTTATACACATGTGATCACTAAGGGTTTGCTTTTAAGTGTAGACAGTTTTATAACCATTCATGCAAATGAGTTGATGGATCAGTGTGTTTGTATGTTTGATGGCTAAAGAGAACAAGAGAAACTGTAAAGAAAGAGGAAGGTTGTAAGAAGCAGGCTGCAGTCCTATCAAGTGTGCAGTATTCCTAATGGCTTGGCAAACCACTGACTAGTTGATTTACAACACATGGGTCCAGGACTGGCTCCACACTATTATTTAAAGACCATATTTTTAATTTGATGATATTATCACTGTGTTCAATCCTGTTTGGTATATATATATATATATATATATATATATAAACAGAGACACATATTTATAAGCCAAAATACACACTCATGTGAATAAAGACTAAAGGAAAACTTATCTCTGAGGGACTTTATCAAGGCAAATGCAAGGATTTTTTTTTGTAAGAAAGTATTTATATACAAATTGAAAGAAAATAGTAAAATTCATAACCTCATGTTATATAAATATATATCACATAAATTAATCCCAATAATTTAAATACTAATTTGCACTAAAAAATCAAAAATATTTTAAGTGAGATATTGAATTGTGTCAAATGGCATCCTCCATAGCTTGCCTAAACTTTTTGGCTAACCTGATGAATAATTATAAACATTCTTAAATTTAAAAAATTTGAAAAATCAATAACATTTTTGGTTTTGTATATAAATATTTGTTACAAAATAAAATCCTTACATTTGCCCTCAAACTCCCTCAGTAAGATAAGTTTTCCTTTTGTCTTTATTCATAGTATTTTTATAGATATTCTCTCTCTCTCTCTATATATATATATATATATGTATGCATGTGTACACAGACACACATGTATATATATTTGTCTGAATTTCTGGGATGAGGAGTTATCATTATTTACGCTATTTATATTTGGACTATTGTCTTCAACTTCGTTGTTATCACAACTTTTCAGCTGTTGTGCTGTCCGGCCTTCCTCAGGAGTATATTGATCTGAGTAACTGACAGGGAATTCTGAACTGCACTCTTTATTTAACTTAGGGGAATCAGTAGACTGTTCTTGTTCAACTGCTCATCTCTAGGGACATCCCTGGGTCAGACAGTGTGTACTTGCATTCAGCAAAAACAGGCAAGCAATAACTGAACAATATTAAATAAAAATAAGAACTGTTAGCATAGAACATCATCCATTTCAACTATATATATATATATATATATATATATATATATATATATATATATATAGAGAGAGAGAGAGAGAGAGAGAGATGCAGTGTACAAATGTATGTAGATGCACATTTTTAAATTGTCATGTTTCTTCATGATGTGGCTAATCACAACTCTTCATAGACTCGTTTATTATTTGTGAATTGCCATGACTTCTTGGAAAAGATAGTAGAGTGGTTTCCAGTTGTGTTATTGATGCTTTTGAATTCAGTCTAGTCATTCTTCTAGACTGGGTGTCACCCAAAGTTAGACAGCTTAAGCTATCCAGCTATTTAAGCTATAGCAAGGGAAGTTAGGTTTATGCCTTTCCTAATATCATCTATGTGAATGGAACAAACTAGGAGAGATATTGAACATGGAATACCTACTTCACTCTCCTCATTGATAATTGTGAAACTCATAGCACACGCGTACACACACACACACACACACATATATATATATATATATATACACACACACGTGCACACATACACACACACACACAAGGACACACACATATATATATATACACAAAAGCACACACACATATACAGAAGCGTGCAGACGCATATATACAAAAGCACACAGAACATATATACAAAATCACACACAGATAAAAAAACCACACACACACAGAACATATATACAAAATCACACACAGATAAAAAACCACACACACACATAAATATATATTGCTTTCTCACACTATATACATATTTGATACACAGATATATAATATGTTGTTGATTTAATTATAATTATAAATATATATATTAAAAAAAAAAAAAAAACACTTCCTAAACGGTAAGTACATACAATTGCATATACTTTCCCATTTCTATCTATCTATCCTCTAGGGCATTACTAAATAATTTCTACATGCCATTATGGATATGCCACAACAAAAGCATCATATATATATGTATGTATGTATGTACGTATGTATGTATGTATGTATGTGGGTTGGTGTGTGCTAACAACAGAAAGATCTGCCTTTTCTTGAATAAACAAATTCCTGTATTAATTTATGTAAATACACATATCCATGCATACACAAACACCCGCAAATGTATGTATGTATAAACTAAAGACATACTCTATAATCATGATCTCAATCTTTGTATATGAATGAATATATATATTTATATAAATTTGTCTATGTATTTTTATGAACTTGCAAAAGTATTTATGACTTGTCTATGTGTTTATAGTAACTTGCTTATGTATTCATAGTGTTTATTTATTTATTTTTACTAGTATATTTATTTATATAAATTTATCTATGTAGTTATGTTAAATTGTCTATGTATTTATATTAATTTTTCCCTTCATTTATATCAGTTGATCTATGTAGTTATATTACCTTTTCTGTGTATTTATATTAACTTGTCTATGTGTATTTATATTAACTTGTCTATGTGTATTTATATTAACTTGTCTATGTGTATGTATATAAATTTATCTCTGTAGTTATAATGAATTATTTGTGTATTCTTATTAATTTGTCCATGTATTTATATCAGTTGGTCTATGTAGTTATATTACCTTATTTGTCTATGTATTTATATGAATATAATTCACTTCAGTCTTAAAACAGAATCAATTAAGACAGTAAGGAAATCTGACAAAACTTGTTTATTTTAGTCTTAACAGTCTTCTTTGCATTTTCCTATGACTGGTTAAACTCTGTGTTACACATTTTCCTCTTCCTTTCCTTGAAATAAAGAGGAAAGAGCAATTAAATTTATTTTGATATTTGGCAATGTTCAGTAATGTTTCTGAGAATTGGAAATGACTAATAAGAAGATATGCCAGTCGTAACAAATTTTATAAAAATTCTGGTGAATTTGTATAAAACATGGTCTGTTAGATCAGATCTTTTATCATTATTGACACTTTGCGAATTCGCCTACTCAGAAGATGTTGTTTATAATATCAGCCCACCTTACATACACACAGATATACACATCAAATTATTCTTTGAGCGTAGGTTGATTTTATATATATTTTTCACATAGATATGTACAAGGTTCTTATCCGTACACAAACACACACACATATATATTTCACCCCAAATAAGGCAGTAAAGCCACTAAGACACAAGCATTTATGTGTATATATATTATTTATTCCAAAATTATAATATAAACATGTTATAAAAATGTAGTGATTTTATAACATGTTTATAATTTATTTTTTGAATAAATGATATTTGCTCTACTCTGTATTGAGCACTCTTTTAAGAATAGTGTTTTTGGTTGTTGTAATTTTATTCCATCCACACTGATCCTATACTTGTGTGTGTGTATATATATATATATATATATATATATATTTATTTATTTATTTATTTATTTATTTGACTGACATTGGAGATCTGTTCATATGCCACAATGTAACCTGATTTTTGCCATAGGTTGGAACTCACCTACATAAGCACCCATGAGTCTGTCTTACACTTGGGAGCCATAACGAAGAGCAAAAAAATAAAGCACAAACAAATGATAGTGAATGTAGCACAATCCAATATAGCATAAAGCAGGTGAAGAAACAATGCCATCTTCCTCATATAGTGGCGTATGATGACATATAATATTATGGGAGATGGCACCATAACCACGAAACACCGTATGTCAGGTCTGACGTAACCCGAGGAACTTGTGTGTGTGTATGTGTGTATATATATATATATATATATATATATATATATATGAGGCTTACAGTTATATTATGTTGAAAAATTTGTTCTTATGCAATGTCGAGGCTAGTCTGTACCTAGATTAGTGACTATTTGGGAATACTAAGTGCTGTAAGCTTGGATGTGCAGGTGGGGCAATGAATAACAGCTTGGAATTGAAAATCAGAGTGCCAAATTCCAATTCCAGTTGAGTTCAGTATATTCCCTTAGATGCATATACCATTGGGAAAGGTATGAATCCATCTCTTCTCTCATCAGCTATGAGTTAGTAAGTAGGACTTGTAACAGTAAATCATTATTTTCTCAAAAAGTTCTTAAAATGTAAAAATATTTTCTGGTTTTAAATAAACTGCAGTGTTGATAAGCTGTAAAAAAATAATCAATCAATCAATCAATATATATATATATATATATATATATATATATATATATATATATATATATATTCATGAATCATTCATACAAAAAAACAAATATAAACAGGGATCATATCATTCATATACAGGTTTGGGGTTGGTGTATCTTATTGATATTGTTTGCGAAGGTGTATTCTCACCATTTAAGTCATTATCCTCTATATTTGTTTTTTTGTATGAATGACTCATGAATTTATAAATTATAATTGCACATATAATTGAAATATATAGTTCTTTTAAACATTTTCATTAAATATGGCAGACAAGGAAGAATTAATTTTTTCTTTAGTTTTTCCAGCATACTTACGTTTTTTACTTTTGTAAAAAATATAACAGAAAAATGTAAAGAAGCTGGAAAAGCTAAATAAAAAAATTAATTAAATCTTCCTTGTCTGCCATATTTAGATGATTGAAATGTAACTCCCCATTTTAAAATACTTAGAATTTATTTATTAAGTATAAATTTTACAAGAAATGGACATAAGAAGAACATGTTTAGCATGAGGTTTTATTTAAAATTCATTATGGGCACCAGGTTTCACTACCAGCTTCTCAAGACACCCAAGAATCACACCAACTAATTTCACCAGGAACTCTTGTGGTATGGAAGACATAACTTCTTGTATTAGTCATTCTTCCAAAGTCTTGATTTGGTATAGTAGACTTGCTTCTTTAACCAAGAAAAAGTCACAGGGTGTTAAGTCAGGACTCCTGGTTGGCCACTTATACATAAAATAGGGAGTTACTTTTCAATCACATTATGTGTATGCATATATATTATTATGTATGTGTGTAGAATATATATATAATTATAGCATATTGCACATATGCTACTGGTGCTAATAAAACAGTGCTCGATGTAATACAACAGAGCTATTAAGTATATATAAATAAATATAAGTATAATCTCTCACAGTTAGCATGACTCAGAGTTTTATGCACAATGCAATCTTCAGGTGCTGAGTAGGGACTGCCCGTTACATAATTAGAATTTTAAAAAAAAATTATGTAATTGTCAGTCTATACTCAGCACCTGAAGATCGTGTTGTGCATGAAACTCCAAGTCATGTTAGCGGTGAGGGATATATATATATATATATATATATATATATGACAAATGTTGGACAAATTAGAAAAATTCTGTGTAACACATTTCATTCTATGGAGGAACTTCATTGGACTGAAGTAATGGTTTTGTTGATGGAATTATATATGCATAGGAAGGGGAGGGGGAGATATAAACACAAATGTTGCTTATAATTATGCAATGATAGGAAAACATTATGTTGGAACACTGAAATTTTTAAATTAAAATTCTTTTTCAAACATCTCATGTCGTTTCACAGATTTCAATCAATTTTCATATGTTTTTATTTTTATCAAAAAACAAATTTAATTTAAAACTTTAAAATTTCAGCATTAACTGGTTAAATATAAGTTGAATATTTAAATTTTATTGTTGCTGTTTATTCTCCATTTATTAATACTGAGTACTTTAATTTCAAAGATATTTATGCTCTAATGTCATCCTCTAGAAATGATCAACAGAAGTCGGTGAATTCCATTGTTTATAAGCTTTTCCACTTTGTCTCATATAATGCATAAACAAATCTAAGATGTCAAAATCTATGATACAAAAAAGTCCAACGTCATTTACCCACTTAAGTATCCATTAGGAGATTGTGCTCTACATCATGACCAAAAAAAACATCTATATACATTGGTTTTCAGACCACCTTTCTTTCTCACTGACTTACTTGCCATTCTACACTTGTATCAGATACTATTAAACATCCTACACACGCATATATATATAGAGAGAGAGTGTGTGTGTGTGTGTGTGAGGGAGAGAGGGACAGTGTGTGTGAGGGAGAGTGAGGGGGTGAGAGTGAAGGGGTGGAAGAGAGGGGGAGTGAGTGAGTGAGGGAGGAGGAGGGAGAGAGAGGGAGGGAGAGAGAGAGAGAAAGGGAGTGAGAGAAAGGGAAATGTATATAATGATTAATGCCTGTTAATCTGAATGGCACATCCACATATCCAGGGATGCCCAACTACTAGGGAGGTTAGCTAATCCCTGTTGCAGACGCCTGCTCAGGCACATTTGTGTTTGTTCAACACCCACAGAGCCCACTTGTGTTTTATACTGTAACTATGCTGAGCAGACCTTAGTTACAGTTTCTGGGAGAGTGTGTGTTATCTAGCATAATCAACAGTCTGAACAAACCCTCAGTCATGATGACTTTGTGTAGTTCCATCTACCCAATTTCACTCACAAGGCTTGGGTCAACCCATGGTATGGTTTTTCAGGCACTTTCCAAAGGTGCTGCATGCTGGAATCACCTTTTCAAGAAGTCACCTTCCTGACAAATTGTCTGTGGTGAGATTTGAACCCGGGTTTCATGGTCGTTCTAACCACTCAGTCAGGTGCCTGTACATATGTGTATGTATATACAAGTGATGCCAAAAAGTTCTCAGCTTGATCCAGTTCCCAAATTCTGAGCAAATGACTAAACACCTGAGCATGTGTATGTATTAGGGTAGATCAATAAATCTGTAGCCTGACACCATCATTAGCTGAATTTTGATCAGAAATTTTTACCTTATAATGTTTCAGCTTATGTAATTTATGTAGAAGCCTTAGTTTATGTGCTTTGATCAGAAACATTTTTATTTACATTTGGACTAATCTTTGTTGTTATTATCACAAGATTTTGGCTTTTCTGCATTGGTAACCTAATCTTGTGATAATAACAAAGATGAGGATATGACTGAATGTAAATAATGTAAACAATTATAACTTCTCATTTCAGGGATTCAGATATAAATCACATAGTGCTAACAAAGTCAGTTGATAGATATATAACAAAGATGAGGATATTAATTTGAGTGTAAATAATGTAAATAATGATAACTTCTCATCCCAGGAATTCAGACAGAAATCAAAAAGTCAGTTGATTGATAGATAACAAGGATGAAGATATTAGTCTAAATGGAAATAATGATAGACCCTCATTCCAGGAATTCAGACAAAAAAATCATGTTGGAAAAATATTAATTGTTAAAAGAGTCAGCATTGGATGAACTTGAGAGAAAAGTAAAAAAAAAAAAATGAAAAAGAGCTCTTAGAGTCACTGAAAAAAGAATAGAATCATTTATCAAACTTCTACTTTAAGAAACTTTTGCAATGAATGCCAAAAATTTGTGCTGCAGTAATCAAGGCTAAGGGAAGATATTTTGATGAGAGCAAAATTTAATCATAAAATGCTTTTTTCTTTTCGTCATAATAAAATTTCTTATAAAAAAATAATGTCTCATTTTTTTAAACAATGTCTAAAAATTTTCTCATGTACACAACGACTACTTTTAGGGCCAATTTAATAAATTACCAGGGATGGCCTCAAATTTTTGAACTGTAGCTTATATGATCTGATTTAAATTTGGATGATAATTTGATGGAATGGTAAATATAAAAGACAATTTGGGAAACTCTTGACATGTTTCAAAGATCAAACAGCATCATCAGAAAAATGGATTTTATTTCAAACAAATCTTTATCAGCAGGATAGAATGTGTACAATGTTAATCATATGAACACTAGAGTTTGATTTTTTAAAGTATTGAGATAAGAACTTACTATTTTCAGCTGAGTTTGTAAATCTGTGATGGGTTACAAAATGTTATTAGGGCTTTAAAGATAGACATCATATATATATATATATATATATATATATATAATAAAAAAGGCTTAAACACTAATATTCCATGGTCATAATTTATTCCATTTATGCCTTTTTTATTATATCCTTACTCTGTCCTGGACATTGAGTTCTACCTGGATTCTATCCTCTCGGAATTTTTTATTCAAAAATATACATGTGTATATATGCACCTGTGGATTTTGCATATATATGTATATTTACCACTAATATTATCTATATATATATATATATATATATATATATATATATATGTAGACACAAATATAAAACAAAGAAAAAAGAAGTGTAAGGTTAAGGGAAAAAAAATTATAACTCACTGTAAAGTGATGGGTTGAAAAATATAACAAACTGGTTATTGATCCTTGCCAGTCAAGAACAAAACACAAATATGTGCACAATGATTAAAAAAGGAGAGAAAAATATTACCAGAGAATCAGCCTTATAACTCACAGACAGATTACATACAGATAGAGCAGACATTTCTCCTGCTTACAGAGGGAAAGCTGCTTAGACTTGACATAAATGTTTTCAAGCACTCTCAGATAGTAATCCAAATGTGTTCTGCTGACCACTGTGAAAAAATCTCTGGAAAAAATCATATCACAAGGGCACATGGCTCAGTGGATAAAAGTGTTGGTTGATTGATCCCAAAACTGACTTAACCCAAAGAGTTGTAAGTTCAATTGCTGGCCTCAGCAGAATGGACAAAACTTGGAGAGTAATCAAGGAGAATTAACTGAGATATCCAAAGGCATGGTACATGGAATTAGAACAATCTACCTCACCCCCACCCTGCCTCCCGTGGAGGTTCAGTTCAAATTTCCAACAAATATCACCTGAAGAAGGCCAGAGTGTGCAACAGTCAAAACATTGTGAATGTGACAGTAAAGATGAGAACAGTCTGAGCAATATAAATATTATAAATACTTACAAAACCTCATCTCAGAAATAGAGATGCTGAAGCACAAGTCAGATTATTTATTAAGTGTCACTGAATCTGTGATATTTATATATACAGTGTAACCCGGATATAAGAGAGATTTGCTCTGGTCCCAAATTAGAGCCATACTTACCTAAACAAAATAGACCAAACCCGGATATAAGAGAAACCCGGATATAAGAGACTTCTCCGGTCCCGACAACTCTCTTATATCCGGGTTACACTGTACTTTTAAAATGCTTTTTTCTAAAGCCATAATTCAGTTTTTATTTATATATTCATTTGTTTCAAGGGTTTTTTGTGCCGTACACTGTTTCAGCACCAGTTTATTAAGAATAGGCTTTATGACAGGGCTTCTTCAGCTTGTTATACTCTGCTGCAAATTAGATCTCTTTCCAATTCACTCTACATACAAGGTAATAAAATGTCATCTGTGCAGGTGTTCTGAGCATCACATCCAGCCCACAAAACAAATCTCCTCAAGAATCTAAAATGAAACATGGAAGAAGCCAATCACAGACATTGCTGCCAAAGAAAAAAGATGAGCTCAGGAATCACCAGATTTACTTTTAAGAAAGCCACTCATAAATGACTGGCTCAGAATGTGGTCAACTGGCTAGATGCCTAGTGGGCTCTTGATGTCATCACCATGACTTTGGTTAACTGACTAGACACACATATCCACTGAAGACCCACTCTCCTCCAAACACTTATACCATGCCCACAGAGTCATTCTGCTTGCATCCTCTGTAGTGGCAAAGTCAGATTTGTGGCAAACATCAAAGTTCACTAATCCACCCCAGGCCTCTCTTGACATTAGCATGGCCTCAGTCAAGCAACCCGACAAATACATTAACTCCAGGCCTTACTGTCTCTATCCTTCCTTTAAAGCTACCCTCTTCAACTATATCTACAGATGTTCTACTTGCATATGCTGCATCAGCAATTCAAAAGAATTTTATATTTACAATTTATATCTTCTTTTCCATTTGCCTCACTGGCAGCACTGTTGTTTTTGTTATTTTTTGTTCTTCTGTGATACCCTATGTATATTGGCAGTCATAATTTTAAGATGAGATATGCAGATGACAGTGTTGATAGCAGGCATGAAAAGAAAATTACAAAAGCTGTGAAGGAAAGCAAGAAGAAAGACGAAACATCAACAAACTGCAAGAAGAGAGAATGCATAGTCACTAGAAAAAGAGACAGCCCAAATTAGAAATTGAAATTCAATATCTGGGAAGTGTTTTAATAGAGGACAGAAAGTACAACACTGAAATACAAAGATGTATGAGGATAGCCAAAGATGCATTCCAAAAGCTAAGCAGAGTATTAAGAGACAGAAAAACGTGATAACTGTCCTTCTATATGAAAGTGAATACTGGAAAAGCTTCTCAAAGATGAATAAGAGACATGAAGCAACAGAAATGCAATTCTACGGGAAGATGCTGGAAATGCCATCGAGCAAACATGTGAGCAACAACAAGGTTTTAGAGAAAATGGACAGAAAATGGAAACTTATACTTAACATCAGGAGGAAACAGTTGAAATTTCTGAGGGACATAATGAATAAGCAGGACTTGGAAAATCTGATACACACAGGAGAGATTGAGAGAAATAGAGACAGAAAAACTGCACATAACATACTCAATGGACTCAAGTATATGGATAGCAGAATAGGGTTTAGGAGAAATAACAGAACTACAAAATTTATTAAATGCTAGAAAGGACAGGAAATTGTAGATAGAAGAAAATCAACCATTATTACTAAACTTGAGTTGAAACAATGCAGAATATCAAAAATACAAAATAACCATTATTGAGGCCAGCCTCAGAGAAAAACGTGCTTGCATCTACACACCTCCAAGTCTTGTATTGGTTTGCTAAAGAATCACTTAAATTGTCTTATATAAATATACACATGTTAATACATACATATGTGGTGTTGTTCATAAAATCCAAAATAGCCATTATTGGTGCCAAGTCCCACAGACAAATGTTTTTGCATGAAAAAACCAATAAGTCTTGTAATGGTTCAATAATGAATCACTTATATCAAGTGATGTCAGTTCTATTGGTAATTGTAGGGAGAGTTGCTGGAAATACATAACATTTCTGGCTTTTTAAGTTCATTTCCTTCCATAATGTTTGTTTTTCCTTCTCACATACATCCCCCTTACCAACTTTCACAAGTTCCTGCTGCTAAATAAAATAACAACACATCACACAAACAGTAGTAGAAAGCAAACAACAGAATTGTAACCATTCTTTTTCTTTCTATCTTCTTCACTGTCAAATCATCATTATCATCACTGTCTTGGCCACCTGCATAATCACTCAGTCAGGGACAAGATGACATCCACAATAAAACAATGACAAACAATTAAATAATTGAATGGGATGCTTCAAGAAAATAATTATTAATTTTAGAAAGGTGAAAGATTTTTTGTCATTATTTCTTTTTCAAAAAAAATTACTGAGTGGGAACCAAAAAACTGTTCAGAAAATGAAAAATCAAGTGAAAGTTCACTAGAGATTGAATGGTAAAAATACAATGTCTTTTCATTTTGGTAATACAAAGTTTTAGTTTTATGCATTTTTGATACAAAGACACCAACCCATCTATCTATATATGTGTTTGTGTGTGTGTGTGTATAGCGGCAGACCTACATTTTTCTTTATTAAAACAAATTTTTATGCATTTCTTATACACAGACAGCAAGCC
>OZ010575.1:32138248-32198248 GCA_963932145.1 Acanthosepion lycidas
CTTTGTACTCTATTTTCTACAAACCTATATTTGTTTTTATTCATGGTTGTTTTATTTATACTTGTGATAGCTTTTTTCTTGTATCAAAAAACATAGATATAGCAATACTTGTATATGCATTAATCAACATAACCATGCAAGTAGAATTTTACATTGAGATTGTAATGTCATATTAAAGCTTATGTATATATATTCATATAATTTCATCATCCTGGGTATGACAATAAACTACATTCAGTGACAAGGCCTCTGATCGGGAGATTAGAGGTTTTGAGGAGTGTGGAACCATCTCTTAAGTGCTGTTCTTCCCAGGTCCACCCTGACCCAGGGTGGTAGCATCTGTGAGGGTCCCAGCTATGGGCAAAGAGTGACCACCCCCACAAAAAAAAATCAACACTACATTTTTATAATAAAATGAGCAACAATACATTTTTATAACAAAAGGAAAATCAATGCAACATTAATATATATATATATATATATTAGGTTGGTGCAAAAATAATAATATCGTTTTTGACGTATTTTTCAATGTCAAAAAACGACATTATTACGTCATTATTTTTGCACCAACCTAATATATATGTATATAAATACATTTTTATAGTAAAATTACCAACAATACATTTTATGATCTACAAAATATATAACTAAAAAAAACATATCTTTACCCTGAACGTATAAAATTATGTACAAAATATCTGTAGTTGAAAGCATAAAATTACTTATCAATTTCTATGGGTTATTTAATGCCAAATAACCCATAGAGACTGATATGCTGCTAAATAAAATCAGTCAAACAAAAAATATAACTTTAAACACAGACATACAAAAATAAATAAATACATCTTTGTATATATGCATATCAGTATACACATTTCTGGTAAAATATTTAAGAGCACTGATATAAAACCTATGTACATATAACTCTATTTTTTTAATGAATGATCTGGTATTTATTGTAATTCTTTATATAAGTCCATATTGGAATGGCTTCAGATTCTGGACAGCTTGATGATAATATTTTACAACTCATAAAATAGTTTATAAACAACATTTTTTAATACATCTGTTTTTTTAATCATTTTACCCCTAGCAAGGTGGAAATATCACTAGTATGCAGGGGGGTTACAGGGAGTGAAAGAGAGAGAAAAAACTGGTTATAGGAGAAAAAAGGAAAGGATAAAAGATGAATCAGTCTCAACACAACAGAAGATGGCAATTGATGTTGCATTTAAATTTTTGAAGATTGTATTTTTCAGGAAAGCAAGTAAACAGAAGGAAGTTCCACTGTCAGGAAGTGAGAGGAAAAAACTGTTGGAGTAGAAGTGGCAGTTACAGTAGTTACATTAGTAGTTAGAGAAACAGGGAAAAAAGCTTGTTAGAGCAGTTACTATGAAAATATTTGTAGAAAAGACAGAGTGAAGCCACATCATGTCTGTGAGAAAGTGACTGAAGTCGACATGTCAAGTCAGGATCAATTACATTGCAGATCCTTCTTCGGATTTTGTCAAGAGCCTCAAGATAAATAGCAGAGGCACTGGACCATATATGGCAGCAGTATTCAATGCACAGCCAAATGGTAGATGGGCAAGATGGACTCTGAGAAGAAAAACCTTCTGACACGACAAAATGAACCCACTTTCCTTACAGCAGATGCAGCTATGTAGTTGTTCCACTTCAAGTCAGTTGGAAGTATGAGTCCAAGAAGTTACAGTACTTTAGCCAATATAAATGTATACAAAATTTCATTTAACAATTTACTCACACAAACACAGAGTCAGATTTTATTATGCAAGTCAAAGTTTTTAGAAAACAGTTGGTATATTTCTAACAGATATTGATAAAATTTTCAGTATTTACTTATATTTATACAGTTCTTTTTTTAATAACACACACACACACACACACATTTTATACTTGTCTAAGGGAGAAAACTATAAACAAACATTTTTTTTATTTTACAATTATGTTCACACTGTACAAGGCCCAAGAGCCACTCAAGGAAGAGGGTTACAGACTAAAAGGTCAGCAGTCACAGTTTTTATGGGGGTATGTAGTTAACCCTAGACTTGAACAGGTTAAGATTGTAATGATCAGGAAAACATCTTTGTGGGAGTTGGTTCCACAAAGTATCAGTTTGTAGGAAGAACCTGTTTAACTATGGAATACGAAGGGAATGAGGGTGGCTTGCTACAATGTGTATGCCGGGTCTTTGCTGTGACGGAACTGGTGAAACTAAGGAATATAAAAACTGTGATAAATATTCCATGTGAATTTCAGTTTATATGTTTTATTAGAAATATTTACAATAATTTATTTAGGGTGGTGTGAGATTTTATTATGCAACTCACAGGTTGCTCATCATACTGGAAAAACTAAATACAAAAGTAGAGTCAGAGATATTTTCTTTTAATTTCATATATACAGTGGAACCTCAATTTAATGGACTAATAGTGGAGAGGGTCATCCATTAAAGTCTGTGTTTGTCCGTTAATTTTCTCGTGGCTTAAAAACACCCAGTACGGTACAAAATTATTGTAAATAAATGTAAATACAATATATATATATATGTGTGTGTGTGTGTGTGTGTGTGTGTATTTTATTTTTGAGTTTCTGTATAGTAACTTAAAATAAATTACACACACACACACAGGTAGAGAGGTTTGTGTATGTTACATTTTAAATTTACCTTTAAATAAAGTTTGAAAAGTTATAAAGTTTACTTCATGCTGTATTCCTCACCTGCTCTGGCCACAGAAACTCCTGACTTGAACTTCTTAAGTTCCAATTTGTCACCAATACTAAGTTTAGTGTGCTTCCTTTTCTCACCTGTGTTACAATTGGATGCCATAGTGAAGGGCTTGACAAAAAAACAATACTGTATACTGTACCAAAATCAGTATAAAATGGTTGAGAGACAATGAAAGTGTGTACATGACAAGCGATGAAGTAAACTACAGTGGCTATTCCCAGAACTACCAGTCTCTATTGATTGTGCCAGTAAACAATAGCGGCCATTTCTGAAACTAACAGACTTTACTCTATACACGGGGGTTTTGAATTCCAGTTGAACACTAACATTTCTGTGGATTTTGTCTGTTAAATCTTGTGTCCATTAGTTCAGGCACCATTAATTTGAGATTTTACTGTATATACATAGTAAGTGTAATAAGTAGGCTTTTACACAGTGGATTTCCCAGTCACATGTCCAACCAGTTTTTAATTCTGTGTTGTCCTTCTCCTAGATTGGTTGCTAACCAAAGCTAGAGAGTTGAGTCTGCCCTCATATTAAACCAATATCTCTGGGGAGAAGAGCTGCATTTGTACCTTTTCTGAGGGTATTTGTACAAAAATGAATGCAACAAACTTGTCTGTAATTTGAACTCATCACCCCAATTTAACTTTCCATGCTGATAACCTCTACACTACAAACAAATCCAAATTAATTTATATAGAGAGTAGTTATTGAAATTTTTTTTTTTTAATTTTAACTACAGATGTTGTACATTGTTGCTGAGCTCAAATGAGGTGATGATCACATATGTATAAAAATATATAAATATCTTTATTGTTCAAATTGCAGTGAATGAGTAATGAGAGAGATAATCAGAGAAGTTAGGATTATGCACACAGGAATTGACAGAGACAAATCTTCAGGGAATCTCTAGCCAGTGTCTCTGGCCAAATCAAGAATCGGACCAAGTTATATAACACCTACGCATCTTCACATGTCTACTCCTTCTTTTGGTATGTCACCTACGCAACTTCGTGTGGCCATGCCTCTTCCAGCATATGCCCATGCAAGTACACATTTTCCTTCTTCTCAGGACACCTGTGTGCCCCGTTTATTCAAGGTTCAGGACACCTGCATGTCCTGTTTATTTTAGCCACCAGATGCATTTCCTGTTTATGCAATCACCAGTTCCAATTTCCACTCACACTGATGCAGCGAAAGAAAGGCCAAAAGTCTTTCCTCAACCAATACCCAACATAAACAGGAAAATTTCATTGAAAGATTAATTCAAAGTTAATTAAAAAAAAGAGTACTGACCTGTTATGCAATATCAGTACTCCCATATGACAGTGAATGTTGGACCATCTCATCACAGATGGTGAAGAAACTTGAAGTAACAGAAATGTAGTTCTACAGAAGGATGCTGAGAATACCATGGACTGAACATATGAGAAACAACAAACTTTTAGAGAAAATAGAAACAAAAAGAACATTTATACATCAAGTCAGAAAGTGAGTTTAAATTTCTAGAGGGAGAGCATCTTCACATGCATTGGTTGCAATTGAGACTATCACTCCTGTGTGAGCCTGTACAGCCATAACAGATGTGCCACCATCAGCAGCAAAGGCATAACTTTTTGGGTGCAAATCCATAATCTCTTGAGACTGACAGGTGCTACATACACATACATATGAGAGATAAATATAATCAGTAGCTTTCATGTGAAGATTGCTTCTACAGGAAATTGATGGTCACTGTGCAGTTTTGATTCTCATGTCCATATCTACAAACTGTGTTATTGAGCACTCACCACCCCCATAAATATAGTAAATTTTATATGACATATTTATATATTACAGTAATATCTTTTTTTTAAAATTTACATTTTGTATGTGTATGCATGTTCACCAAAAATGCATACACACTTCAGGAAAGGAAAAAATTGTCTTTCATAGTTTTACCTACCGACTACATTGGCAACCCTTAGACAAAAAATTGAAAATGCACATGCAGCAATTCCACTGGATACTTTGGCCAACATTGTCCAAGCAGTAGTTTACCATACTAATAAATGTCTGGAAACTAAAGGCCGCCATTTTGAACATCTCTTGTGATTGTAGAGTTCAAAGGTAACTTGAATTAATCTCATGATGTCTAAATAAATTTAGTATTACAATATCTATACGAGTTTTTCCTTTCCTGAAGTGTGTATACATTTTTTGGTGGACTCAGTATAAGATATATGCGTATACATACATACACTCACACATATATATATGTTTACCATAATATTTTAAAGAACAATAATCAAAAATGTGTGTGTGTATGTCAGTTACAGAGGATTTTCAGTGATACAGGTAGTGAGATATCTAATGAAATAACTGATGATATCTAGGTTAATGGTTATTTCTCAACTTGCTCCACCAAAAACTAGAGTATGTGCCTCCATTTCTCACCCTCATCACCAGGTCTATATTTTATATGCTTGTCACGAATGACCGATTACAAATCCAAGATTCAAAATCAAAAAGATCAATATTAAAGGTTATCGTATTTTTTCATACACACTCAGATATAAAACCTTTCAATTGAAAAAAAGTTCAAAAAAAAAAAAAAAAGTATTAATAAAAAGAATGAAAACTAAACAATGAGAAAAATGAATAAATAAAATCAATATTTGGGTGAGGGAATTTACTTTTTGTGTTTTTGTTCTTATTTCTTGATGCTACCTTCTTTCACTTCCACAAGCAGAAAAAATTCAACATCTTTGCAACCCCATCCACCTAACTTGCTTAAGAAGTTAATCTAGAGGTTTCTTTGTTTTTTCCTTGATTTATTTTATGGTGTCAAGTCTCTTTCTCTGCTGTTCATGAGATATCTTTGGAATGTTAAATTTTTTTAAATTTTTGCCATGTTTTTTTTCTGTAATAAAAAAAAGAGGAAGAAATAAAAAAAAAAGTGTAATAAGCAGTAAAGACAAAAGGAGAAAGAAGAAAAAAAATGAAAGACGACAAGGCAACGGCAGCTAAGCAGGAAAAGAACGAAAAGGAAATAAAGGGCAGACAAGATAAAAAAAAAATGATTGAAAAGTGGGGAAAAGACAAAAGTGAAAAGGAAGGAAAATGAAGTAAGAAGGGATGGAAATGGTAAAGAGGAGAAATTGAAGAAAAAAAAAAAAGAAAAATGTGGAAGGGAATTTAAATAATGACAGGAGAAGAGAAGATAAAGGAACAAAAAAAGAAAGAGAAGAGGTAGAGAAGATATGATGAAAAATAGAAAATGGGAAGAGGGAGAAAGAGAAGAAAAGAAATCAAAAAGAAAGAAAGAAGTGTTAAGAAATGAAAAAAGAGGGAAAGAAAAATAAGGATAGGAAAAAGATTAGTAAATAAAGAATGAAAAAAAAGAGATTAGTGAGAAAGAGAATAGAGAAAAAGAATAAAACAAGGCAACAAAGAGACAAGATATTTTACAGATTACATAAAAAAAGAAAAGCAAAAGAATACAAGAAGGAAGAGAATAGAAATGAAAAGTAAAAGACAATAAGAAAAGGGAAAAAAAGGATTTTTTTTAATCAATTTCACCCCAAGCAAGGGAGTAAAGCTACTAAGACAAAAGGGATTACTGGGTGTGGAAGAATTAGGAACAGAAACATTACTAATGAGTGGGAAGAGAAAACAGTAATCATGAAGACAGTGATTGATATTGCATTTAAAATTTTGGAGATTAAATTTGGCTGGAATGCATGGAGCCTCTGCAACTGACACCACACACAAGAAGTGTGAGAAAAGAAACTGTTAGCAAAGAATTTATCGCTACATCTAACCAGCTCAACTGTGAATTGATAAGCTCTCAATGTCAGTCAAGTACTGTGCTTAAATTCAAAAAGTTTAGGTACCATAGTGAAGAGCTCATCTGAACAATTAGCATGAAAGTTTTTAAAGAAAAGTCACAGGGAGGCAACCATACAACAGTGGGAAAGCAACTAAAATCGAGCCACTAGATCAGGACCAATAATATTGCTGATTCTTCTTTGGATTTTATCAAGGAGCTGAAGGCAAATAGTAGGAGCACAGGACCATATGTGGCAGCAATATTCTAAGCATGGACTCATCGGAGACTTATAGATATATATGATAGATTCTGGAGAGAAAAATTATCTTGCACAACACAGTGAATTAACTTTCTTAGCAGTTGAATAAGCAATAGATTCAATATAGACTTTACACTTCATGGAAAAAAGGGGAGAGAAAAAAATAGAAAAGATGAAAAGGGCAAAATTTGAAAACAGTAAAAATAAATGTTATTAAATAAAGCTAAAGTAAGAGAGAATACATGTGCAGGGAGAGACAAAAATGGTCAACCTTGGACAGAATAAAATAGAGCAAAAATAATATAAAAGAGGAGAGATACCAGTAAAGTGAAAGAAAGAGAGATTTATTATATATATTCGAAAGAGACACACAGAGAGAAAGGTTTGTCTGGGTATGACAATAAACTATATCTGGCAGGAAGGCCTCTGATTAAGAGGTTCTGAGGAGCATGGAACCACATCTTAATTGCTGTTGTTTACAGGTCCACCCTGACCTGGGGTGGTAGTACATGTTAGGGTCCCAGTTATAGGCAAATAGTTAATCCCAGACCAAGGTCAAAATTCTATGAAAGTATAAAAATAGATTTTTATATTAAAAAAAAAACATTACCAGCAATACACTTTTGAAAAAAAATATTACCAGCATATGTCAAACTTAAAATAGGCATTTTCCAAGATTTAAGTGAAAATAATATAGTTACCTAAATGGTGTTTGTTTTAAGCATTCCTAGCTGGGCAGATATTCTAAAAGAGTGAAAAAATGTCAAAGCCTTAAAAATGGTAGCACTGAAAAAAAGAGTTAAAGTAATTGTAGTGAACAGACACAAAAGAGGCCCATATGTGGACATGTTTATCAACACCAGTTACATCTGGGTTTACCCCAATAGCAGTGGAACAACCTGGCATGTCTAGATATGAGCCTCTCTGCAAATGGTCAATATCCAGGTGTTTGTAAGATGCCTGATGCCAATAAAATCATTGGGAAAATCAGCAGCTGACAAGACACAGTGCCATGTGAAGTTGTCTCATGGGCACTTTGTTCCAAAAGTTGTTATGGTTTCTGAGGCAGTGTTATTTTTGTTATCTCCCATCTCTTTCCCCTCTCTGTCTATTACTACCATAGTTGCTGGGAAAACAATCAGTTAGGTGCTTCCACTAACCTCAACAAACTCTTGCCACACAGTAATTTTGTAGTATTTCTGATATTTTTATGCTGCATTAGAGGTATTAGAATGCATCTAATGTATTTTGTATGTTTGTACATATGTGTACGTACAATATACACTGGTATGCAAATGTTTTGGGCCAACTATTTAAAATGATTATTATTATGGTCCGGTTCCTTGTACCACGGTGATAGTCCAAGGTAGAACCAATAAAGAAGAACTTGAACACAGGTATGGAATAACACAAATATATTACAAACAGGAATATATACAGAGAAGTAGAAAGTGTTAGTACGAACAATCAGGTTTAGTAGTAATTGTCTGAACACGACTCTGTTTCAGACTGCCTCTGACTTGACTGACTGACTCACTCACTCTGACTGACAGAGAGACTTCTGACGGACCTCACTCCAGACTGAACTCCGTGCTTCCTCTTGAGGCGCAGTATTTATTACGTATGGAATAGTCCATTATGTTATTATGGGTAAGGTCCCATAACAATTATACACCTTTATTTTATTAAGAAGTAATCAAGAAGAAAATAGATAACAATTGACATTAATATTAAAAAATTTAAATGCAAAGTTAACTTAAAAACATGGAGCTGAAAAAGAGTTCCACAAACAAAAAATGTAAGAAAAACTGTTAGCATAGAAATTACAATTACATGTCTTTCCAATTCAACTGTAAATTGATAGGACCTTGTTTCCAATCTAGTACGGCACTTAAATTCATAAAGACTATGTACCATAGTGAAGAGCTCATCCAAACAATTACCATAAAAATATTTACATAGAGGTAAAGAGAAACAACTTTATGGTGATTGGAAGGGGACTGAAGATGAGATGATAGGTCAGAACCAATAATATTGCTGATTCTTCTTTGGATTTTATCAGAAATATCCAAATATATAGCTGGAGCACTGGGTTATATGTGGCAGCAATATTCTAAGCATGGATGAAATGGTAAACTTATAGATATGGAGGATAGATTGTGGAGAGAAAAACTGTCTAGCACAACAAAATGAACCAACTTTCTTAGCAGCTGATCTAGCAATGGATTCAATAGAGTCTTTCCACTTCCTGTCAACTGAGAATGTTAGCCTGAAAAGGCATAACACATCACTCTCTTGGAGGTCAGCATTGGCCAAAATGATAGAAGACAGAAAGGCATCTCTCAGGTACACTACTTTAAGCAGCTTGAAGCTAAAAACAGGCCATGCAAAACTAATAGGCCAATAAATGATCCGAGATTATGAAATCATGATAATATGCAAATTTATAAGTAGGAACTGTTCCATCATATTAACATGTGTATAAGGTGCCTTGGCAAGTCATTGTAGTTGGACATTAGCTAGCTTTTTTACACTGAAATCAAGGCTAAAATTTCTGCTGAAACACAGATGAAGGTTGAAATTTTGAAAAAGTAGATAACTCAAAAAAAAAAAAAAAAAAAAAGTAGCCAGATGGCTGGGAATTTCCAAAAACTGGGTTGAAACCATCCAAAAGACATTTGCTACTACTAGAAGTGTTTTAACTGCAAAGAAAATCAGGAGTATCACAAAAGATAGACAGGGAAATGAAAGACAGATTGCGAGAATCTTGGTAGTCAGTCCAAATTTAACAGTCAGACCAATGACGAGTGAGTGCAGTATTAACAATGAGGCTTCAGTTTATACAATATGCATGATATTATGAACAAAACAATTTGAATGGGTGTATATCAGTAAAAATAAAAATGTCTACACACACAAATGATATTTTACAAAACAAAATGCATATGAAGTCAGCTTAGCCAATGAAAAATAAATAACACAGAAATTAAAAATAGCAGAATTTTTCTATTTTTCTGTTTTATCTCATTCTCTGATTAAATTTAATGAAGGCAAACATTTATATATATATATATATATATATATATAGAGAGAGAGAGAGAGAGAGAGAGATGGGAAGAGTGAGGTATATTCATATGAGCTAGTACACTGATATAAATTCTTACATCTTGAAAAGTTCAATATGGATATCTTAGACTACTCAAATATAAATCAAATATATACATAGTTATATAAATATATTGATTTTTTTATTTGGCTGTTTATATCTTACTAACATAATTAGGGAGCAAACAATCTTCTGGGTGTGCACTTGTCTGCTACAGAATTTGATATTCATAACTTGCCCACAGAAATTTAAATACAGATTTCTTTGGAGTGCAGATAGTTATACCCAGAAAACCAATTTTAAATTAATAAAAAAAGATAAGAATTCTAAATCAAATAGCATTTTTTTAAATGTAGGTTTTTATTTTAGTATGAAAGGGAGAATATAGATGTAAAAGTTAAATTATGGTTCTCAAAAAGCATGCACCAATTTAAAAGCTCCAAAATTAGGCACAGATGTAAAAAGTTCACAAATAGTTACAAATTTAAAAGTTCCGAAAATAGTCACAAATTTAAAAGTTCCGAAAATAGTCACAAATTTAAAAGTTCCGAAAATAGTCACAAATTTAAAAGTTCCGAAAATAGTCACAAATTTAAAAGTTCCGAAAATAGTCACAAATTTAAAAGTTCCGAAAATAGTCACAAATTTAAAAGTTCCGAAAATAGTTACAAATTTAAAAGCTCCCTAAAGTTGGCACAGATTTAAAAGCTCCCAAAAGTAGGTGAGATTTAAAAGCTCCAAACCTAAGTACTGATTTAAAATTTAGTATTTTCTGTTCTCCCATCATCATCAGTCCTTAAACTGCTTCAATTGTTGGGGGAGATCTAAAGACAGAAGAAACATACAACATCCTCCAGTCTGATGTAGTGGCTCAAAGGAGTTTTGGCATTGTCATCATTGTTCACACTTTCTCTAGCATACCAGGTAATTTTTCCACATTTTGATGGCTGTTGCCATGCGTTGGTAGACTGACGGTGTTTGTGCTCCAAATGCCCATTTGCCACACTCCTTCTGGGATTAGTCAATGGGATGCCTGCCCATTGTTGATCCAGCATGTTGATGCTTCAATCAGAAAGACAATCCACTCCCAACTTGAGAAGTTGAAGCAGGAAACTGACCTTTGTCATCCACTCCACGGTTGTAGACCAATGAGAAAGAAGATCAAGTCAAGACACAGCTTTCTACATTCAGTTGAATCACTGAACAGAGCTCTTAGTCAGCATCTGTCCTGTGGTGCAGCCACCTTAAAGTGTAACAGCGGCTCTCTCTCAGCCCTACAGAAATCTTTTCTCCAGTTATGCCTGGCACTTCTGGTCTTGCCTGAATCACCTCCAAATAGCTGTTGGTCTCTATAGAGCCAACCTTCAGAAATGGAGTTATGCTACCGATAATGATCCCAACTGCCAATGATGACAATTACAGACTATGAAGCATCTTCTAGTTTGTCCCCAATCATGAAGAATCAGGTACACTTAACAACCTCGAAATCTTAACACCCCAGGAAAGGCTGTGTGTGGCAACACTGGATGGATGTAGTATAGTGACTCAATAAAACTGACAGAACTGTTATATAATATCAGTCTTCCTATGTGGTTTTACAGAAGGATGCTGAGAATATCATGGATTGAACATGTGAGCAATGACAAAGTTCTAGAAAAAAACGGAAATAAAAAGGCAAACTTATACTTAACATCAGGAAGAGATAGTTGAAATTTCTAGACCGCATAATGAGGAAAGAGGTCTTGGAAAATTTAATACTCACAGAACAGATTGAAAGCAAGTGTAACAGGAAAACAATGCATAACCTACTTGGCGAACTTGAGTGAATGGATAGCGAAGTAGAGTTTGGAAAAGGCAAAATTTATTGAGAGCTATAAAGGACAGGAAGTTGTGGAGAGCCTTGATCACCAACATTCTGATTGGACATGGCACACAGAAGAAGAAATGACATGCTAGACAATTTTTCCAGAATCTTATAAATTTATGAATCTACCATTTGTCCATGCATTGAATATTGCTGCCACATCCGATCTGGTGCTTCTGCTATGTATTTAGAGTTTCACAAAATAGTTAAAGATTTTACCATAGATAACCATATTTAAATTAGGAACAAGACTAGTGTATAACTATTATTTCAATCATTTTTTTCCTGTTTGATTTTTTTCAGCAACACAATAGCCACATGGATTAAAGTGTTGGTTTAGGAATTTGGTGACATAATAATTGTGAGTTCAATCTCTGTGATAGGTAGTAATGACTTACACTCAGTGAAAACCAATTCCCCACTAGTAGAAACTTATATTAATGTTTAATTTCAATAGATCTTGAAAATGTTTCCAATATCAGTTGGTTAATATCAACTTTATTGTGAAAATATTGACTTGTATAATAAAATCTGACATTATGTAATAATACTGGAGCTATTATTTTATTACTTAATAACAATAGGAAAACGATCCCCCACTTTATGTCCTATAGCAACATATTATAATGTAAATATATTTTGAAAATTTTTGTAACATTAGATTATTGTGAAAACATTGACTTGCATAATAAAATCTGACACACTATAGTAATTGTGGGATGGTTCCGTTTATTACTTGATAACAACAGAAAACTGATCCCCAGTAGAAATGTATATTTATATTTAACAAAAATATATTTTTAAAATTTTACCAACATTAATTGGTTAATATGAATTTTATTGCGGAAAACATTGACTTGCATAATAAAATCTGACATCATGTAATAATAATGTTGAAGACCAGTTTATTACTTAATAACAATAGAAAATCTATCCCCCACTTTATGCCTGATAGAAACTTAAATCAATATTTAGCACAGATATATTACCTGTTCGGGTCCCAGCTATGAACCCCCAAACAAAAGCAAAACATTATGAAAGTATGAAAATATATTTTTATATAAAAAAAATTACTAACAATACATTTTTAATTCTCTACATACAATGTGTAAAAGCATGTGTGATAACCTGCCCTTGTCAGATGCCAACCAGAGAAGGTTACACAGTTTCCGTGACTAAGGCAGTATTGTCACCCCTGGTGCCACCAGCAGTTTTTGCCACTGGTCTGAACATGTCAGTCTCTTGCAATTTCTTTTTACAACTGCAACTTAAATTTTTAATGTTGTGTTAAAATACACAACGCACTTGTAGCGACCATTATTAATGATGTAGAATGGAAGCTAAACAGATGTGTTTCACGTCGGAAGTTGCATTGTGCTGCAAGCATGTTTTTATTTATTTGGGATCTTGACCAAATCCAACTCGATGCCTGTTGAGCTGTGGTCTGGAGATGATGTGATGCATGCTTTAAGTCCCAACCAGTGATGCCCACCTTTTTTAAGGAAGGAAACAATTGAACATCCAAGAAATTCACAGCACCCGACCTCAATAGGCAGCACATGATATCATGTTGCAAGTCTTTTGGGTCTTTTGCACAGGTCATTCACCTTCCTTAATTGAACCAAATTTCTTGGCAGCTGATCTAGCAATGGATTCAATAGAGTCTTTCCACTTCCTGTCAACTGAGAACCTTTGTTGGTTGCTTCACATTGTGTGCTAAGTCCATGACCACTTTTTATAATGCCACATGTACATCTGCAGTGACTGTGGGCATGCAGTGAGCATGTGACGTAAAGTGCCTCGACCACATTAACATAATGCGCATACATCAGTGTCAGTATACCCCCAACAGCTTGAGGTTGGTTGCATTTGGTAGGAGATCATAGGTAGATCACAGGAGGGATGATATTTCCAATGTCACCATTGCAATCAGGTTTTTCTATGATAGCTTCATTGGATCAATATCACTCCATGTAGTCCAAGCACATTGTTTGGACTGAGAAACAGCAGTAGCTATTTGCTGCTCTTCCTCGAAATTCCTGATTTCTTCAATCACCATGTTTCATTTACCCTTTGGGTTATGTTTGGAGAAAAACTAGTTCCTTGTACTGCTCAGGCCAGCTCAGTTCGAGTCACCCACTCCCCAATAATCTTCTTGGTTTGCGGGCTGGATTCTGGTTCTTGGGTGGCTTCTACTGCTGACCATTTGGTGCAAGTTTTAATATCTGGTCGTAACCTGAAGACGAACTCATCAGCCTAGTCCCTCATCATCATGTGACAGTGTACCTTCCTGACCTTGAACTCCTTCACCAATGAGGAGATGGGAAGTTGCAGGTTTCTGGCATTGGCATAGAGTCCCACTGTTGAGAAGCAGGGGAGAACTCCAAGCTACTTACAGAGGTTGATACACTGCTGCATCTGCAAGACAGTAATATCATACACCTGCACTAGCTACAGAAGCCAAGGCAGCAAACCATGATGATAGCACCAAGCCTTGAGATTGCTGGAGAGATGGTTTCTGTTAGTGGAATCAAGTCCATCTTTCTGCACCTCTAAAAATATAGTATTTATATTTGTAGTAGAATGACCAACAATACATTTTATCTGTAGTTGAAGGAATGCAATTACATTCAAAATATATTTAGTTGAAGCCATAAAATTGTGTTAAAAATATTTAGATTTTGGCATTGAATAACTCATAGAGGGTGATATGCTGCTAAATAAAACTTTAAACTTTTACCAACATTAATGACTTAATATGAATTTTGTTGCAAAAAACATTGAGTTGTATGATAAAGTCTGACATCATGTAATAAGGTGGAGGTCAGTTTATTACTTGATAACAATAGAAAACTGATCCTCCACTTTATGTCCGACAGAAACTTAGATTCCTCTTTGACATAAATAGATCTTGAAAATGATTCCTGCACTAATTGATTAATACCAATTTTACTGCAAAAACATTGAATAGCATAATAAAACCTTCTATAAATTGTGTGTGTGTGTGTGTGTGTGTGTGCGTGATAGCCAAAGTAATTCTGTAAGCAATTATCGATTTTCAGAGAAGTTGCTGTATCTTAGTGATTGCTTATAGAGCAATTAGTTCTCTGTATAAATGTTGGATCATTGCAAAAAGATGATTATTGTGTGATTAGAAGAATCTCGAAGAGCTGAATTTCCTTTTCCACATTTTTAGGCTTTGTGCCACCCTTTGCCTATTTTATAATCATGTCAAATTATAGTAATAAGTATTGAGAAAGCATCTTTTGGATCGAGCTAATACAAGAGGAGAGAAGGGTTCTCAATGTTATTTTCTTGTTCAAGAGTTTAGCTTATTTATAGCTCATTTTTCATTCAAGTAATCCGAAAAGCCATTAATCAAAGAAGCCAAATTTTGACCCATGGTCAGTCCCAGTCATTGAATGGAGAAGCATATGACCTCAAACCTGTATTCATTATTACAGTTTTAATAACGAAAATATTGAACAGATTAAGTAAACAATCATTCAAATCTCATGTTATCAGCACACCCACTTAATTACAGATTAAATAGTAAGGTAAATGGAACTCTCTAGCCTTAGGTAGTAACCATTCTAAGAGAAGAAAAATTCTGAATTCAAAACCATTGAGAAACAACAGCAATCCACTTTACTGTCTTTACCAAGAATGAATGTTGGATATGATCACCCACATCCTGAAAAGATATAGCATTTAAAAAACAGAAAAGATCCAAGTAAAAGATGGATGCATATTTTTGTTGGAATTTATAAATTAATAATTATCAATTTTATATTCCTTGCAATTTGAACCAGTTTGGCCGTTATACTGACAATGTTTTAGCAGTTGTATATTCCAGACTTCTTCAGGTATCTAGGTTCATTTTCAGTAACCTTCTTGGCATTACAAACTGAACACTTTATTCAATCTACAGGATGATATTGTTCTCATTCTGCTTTCCATGCTTAAGGTAGATAACTCATGTCAGTTATTACTCTTACGTTTTATTCAACTTGTGTTGTGCATATGTTTTATTTCAGTGAACCAGAGTATATGACTTTTCAGCAATACCAAACCCAGGGATTGTGAAGGAATCCAATATGTCTTAATCAATGATTTAATAGAATAGCTTAAAGCTAAAATAATACTGGTGAATAATAACTGATATAAAATATCCCTTAAGCATAGAAAGTGGAATGAGAACAATTTAACCCCATAGATTGAATAAAGGATTTGATTTGAAATTTCAAAGTTACTAAACAAGAGGCCAGAGGATACAATGGCCAAAACATTGTGAGTATAACAACTTTGTTGAGAATGCTGGTACAAATACCAAAGCATACAATAATAATTGCACATTTCAAAAATTCTGAAAGAAGTCTAGAGAGTACACAGACCAAAACATTGCAAGGATAATAAGCAAGATGAGAATGCTAGTCAAAATTTCAAAGCATATAATAAAAATCATTCCTCATCTCATAAATTCCAGCAGAAATAATGTGTTGTATAGAAAGACAACTGACCTTCGCTAAACTAAAGTGTTAAACAGGGACTCTTCCATTGATTATGAAAGTAGTCACAGGTGGGTTGCAATGTATGTCAGACTGACTATGATATTCGCTAGTACTGTATTATTAATTAACATGATTAAACATTCCGTTCACTAATCTTAGGTTCCTGTGTTTTCCTTGGGAAGATTATTAACTCAAACTCTGAGTTGATACAAGCATTATAACATAATGAAAGAAGGCTGTAGAGTATATTAACCAAAACATTGTGAGCATAACAACGAAGATGAGAATGCTAGTCAAAATAGCAAAGCATATAATTAATAATAATTACTCATCTCAAAAATTCGGATATAAATAATGAAAGAAGTTTCCAGAACCCAATGCCCAAAACGTTGGGAATGTAATAACTAAGATGAGAATGCAAGTCAAAATATCAAACATAATAATAATAATTGTTCATCTCAAAAATTCTGATATAAATAATGAAAGAAGGTTTGAGAGCCCAATGACCAAAATATTGAGAGTATAACCACCAAGATGAGAATATTACTCAAAATATCAAAGCATATAATTAATAATTGTTCATCTGAAAAATTCTGATATGAATTATGAAAAACAGCTGGAGATCACAATGACCAAAACATTGTGAATATAACTACCAATATGAGAATGCTAGTTAAAATATCAAAGCATATTATATTATTAATAATAAAAATACCTCATCTAAAAAATTCTGACAGAATAAAAGATGTCTGGAGAGCACAATGATCAAAATATTGTGAGTATAACAAGCAAGATGAGAATGCCACTCAAAATAGCAAAGGATATAATAATAATAATAATTGCTGATTTTAAAAATTCTGATAAAAATAATTAAAGAAGTCTGGAGAATACACAGACCAAAACATTGCGAGATGACAATCAAGATGAGAATTCTAGTCAAAATAGCAAAGCATATATTAATAATAATTCCTCCCCTCAAAGATTCTCATATAAATAATGAAAGAATGCTCAATAGCACAATGACCATAACATTGTGAGTACAACAACCAAGTCAAAATAGCAAAGCATATATTAATAATAATTGCTCATTTAAAAAATTCTTATATAAATAATGAAAGAAGGCTGTAGACTACACTAACCAAAACATTGTGAGTATAAAAACCAAGATGAGAATTTTTTTATGAGCTACATTCTTTACAAGGCCTGGGGGCCTCTCAAGGTAGAGGGTTAGGTTTGGGGGCTATTTGTGTGTATAGGAGTGGAAGATAATGGTTAACTTTAGCCTTGAATTGGTTAAGATTGTTGTAATCAGAGAAATATCCTGTTGGGAGTTGGTTTCACAGGGTAATGGTTTGTGGGAAGAAGCTGCTCAAGTGGAACTTACTTCTCACCGATGGAATATAGAGGGAATGTGGATGGTTTGCAACTATGTAAATGACATGGCATACTCTTTCTGTGAAGATTTGCTTTGGCAGAACTAGAGAATGTAGTTCATCTGAGTACTTTCTGTGGAAGTAGCAGTAGAGCTGTGAGAGGCTTACCTGCGAGAGAGAGAGATTGAAGGGTGGAGAATAATTCATTAACCACAAGGTCTTGGAGACATTTTTGAACTCCGTCAATGCTGGAGAGTGTGGTCTGGGTAGCACCTACCAAATACAACAACAATACTCCATTTCTGGGCTGATCTGGCTCTTGTAAAGGTAGAGGGTAGCAGGAAGAAACAGGTACTTACTGGAGTGGTACAGAGCTGAACATTTTATCTGCATCCGTAGCAATGAATCATATGCATGAGTTCAACTTCAGGTCGGGTGTGACTTTGAGGCCCAACAGTCTTTCAAAGCATGGTGCTTCCCTAAAAGGACCTTTTTACCGCATTGGTTAGTTTGTACAAAATTGGAAGAGAGATCAGTCAAAAATCTCTGACCATCAAGAGTTTCAGAGGTGTGCCTGTATATAGTCATATCATCAGCATAGATGTTTACAAATTAAGCAGATCATTTATGAAGATCAAATAGAGAATTGGTCAAGGAGTGACCTCTGGGGGATGTCTGTGTTGATCTCTAGGACTAGACATTGATAACTAACTTCATAAACCTGTTAGGAAGGATTTTATGATCAAGAAGACCCTTCCTGTGATTCCATAACTAGAAAAGCTTGTATAGTAATTTTTTGTGCCACACCTTGTCAAAAGCCTTTGAGATAACTACTGATATCGTCCTCAAGGTGTGTTTTGATTCTCTGAGTAATGGTAGTCAGGGCATCAACAGTCAATCTGTCTGATCAAAACTGTTGTTCTTTTCTAGGTGTTCAACAACCCTCTTATTAGTTATGGTCTCAAAAAGTTTGCTGATGATACTGAGGAGACTGCTGGTCCTGCACTGGGAGGGGAAGATCACATGCCCACATTCTTGAAAAACGGGCATATGCTTGACACTTTCCACAGGCTTGGGAAGGACATCCCCTTCAAGCAGCAGTTGAATAACTTTTTTAAGATTGGGGATAATTCCAGATTAATATTCTTAAGGACAACCACTGGTATTTTGTCTGGACCTGTGGTTTTCTTAGGCTCAAGATCTTTGATAAATCTAGAGACTTCTTGTGCCATGATGGTAATATTACTGAGATTGTACTTATTATTGAGACATGGGAACTTGGAGAGGGGATGGCTTTTGTCATCTAATGTTGAGTTAGAGGCAAAGATGGAGGTGAAGAGGTTTGCCATATATGTCGAGTAGGATATGATCTTGGCACCATTTATAATTGTGAGCACAGGCACTTTACCTCTGTTCATGGTTTGGTTGGTGATGCTAGTCAAAATAGCAAAGCATATAATAATTACTTATTTCAAAAATTCTGATCTAAATAATGAAAGTAGGCTGGAGAGCACACTAACCAAAACATTGTGAGAATAACATCTAAGATGAAAATGCTACTCAAAATAACACAGTATATAATAATAATTCCTTATCTCGAAAATTTTGATATGAATAATGAAAGAAGGCTGGAGAGCACAATGATCAAAATATTGTGAGTATAACAACCAAGATGAGAATGTCAAAATACCAAAGTATATAATAATAATAATAATAATTGCTTATCTTGAAAATTCAGAAAGAAAGCTGGAGAGTACATTGTGAATGGAACAACCAAGATGGGAATTCTCAGCTATATAGTAAACCATCTTATAATATTAATAATAATTTCTCTTGTCAAAAATTCTGATATAAATAATAAAAGTTGGCTGAAGAGTATAATAACCAAGATGAGAATGCTAGTCAAAATAGCAAAAATAATAATAATAATTGCTCATCTCAAAAATTCTCATAAATAAGGAAAGAAAGATGGAGAGCACAATGACCAAAATATTGTGACTATTCCAATGCTGGTCTGAATAGCAAGGCATGTAAGACCGATGCACATTGTTGGTTGTTGGGAATGAGGCAGAATTGGTTAATATCTGTCCTGAAACAAAGACCCATTAAATACGGGAATAATGTTTTGCTCCCTGAAATAAGTCGATTGATGTGTTATCTTTGTGTTTGCCTCCAAATGTTTTTTATGAATGAATTTATTTTTAAATATATATATTACAAATCAAAGGTTATTTGAAAAAGGCGTAATCGTATTTTATAATAATGAGGGTTTTTTTTTCTTTTTAAAGAAGAAATTCCAAAAATAGATGTAAAAATGCATTTTTTATGCCATCTTCTTTATTGACATTAAGTCAGAAGTGAAACGCAGCATGGATGGAAAGCAAATAATTTTCTTTGAGGCTAAAAAAAAAAAAAAAAAAAAAAAAAAAAGGACAAACAATGTTTTGATGCTTAAAACAAAAATAGAGAATCTTTATAGGCAATAATATTAGATTTTGTTTGGGTACTGGCTGCTGGCCAATGTATTTGATCAAGGTTAGGAATGAGGTGGGTAAGGATAGTGAATTGATATAAAATGTCTGGAATTCACTAGATTCAATATGTCTCCATAACTTCTTTTTCACACAAGCTGATTTTATTTGTCATTAACTTTAGATTAGTAGTTCTTGGTTTCTTTTCACACCCTTGTCTTTCGAGATAATTCTTAGACAAAATATTCTATCAGTTAAACCCCACATTGTTGTCTCATGTTAAGTTCTTCTTCTATATGCTGTGTCCCTTAAGTTTTGTCATTTGGTTTTCTCTCCTGAACCCTGTTCTTTCAATCAATTACTCAATCTCAGTTTTCTCCTATGTGCTGTGTCCCTTCAGGACGTTGGCAATCATGGCTCTCCACAATTTACTGTCCTTTGTAGCTCACCAAGTAGGTTATGTGTTGCTTTTTCCTGCCTCTTTTACTTTCAACCTGGACTGTGAGTATCATATTTTTCAAGCCCTTTTTCCACATTATGTACCCCAGAAATTCCAGCTATCTCTTTCTGATGTTGTATATAAGTATCCTTTTTACTGCCTTTGCCTCTAGAACTTTGTCATTGCTCACATGTTCTGTACATGGTATTCTCAGTATTTGGCTGTAGAACTTTACTATTACTTCAGTTCTCTTCTTCAACTGCAAGAAGATTGTCCAGCATTCACTACCATATAGGAGGACAGATATTAACTAACAGTTGTATCATTTTCTTTGTTTCTAATGATATTTTTTTTCTATTAATACTTTTCTCAGCTTTTGGAAGGCATCTTTCACTATCCCAATACATCTTTGGATTTCCATGTCACACCTTCCATCCTCTGTTAATTTTCTTTCCAAAATATCTAAATTGTTGCACCTGTTTGATTTCAGTATCTTCAATTTGTAATTTGAATGCTGGGCCATACGTTTTTGCTAACAACAACTCCAACTTTAGTACAAACCCACACACATAATGCCCCAAGTAAGAAATAATCTCTCTTGCAATGGCTTGCAAGCTTTGCACACAAATTACTGTGCAAGTGTTCATCTTTGTTTTAAAGAAATAATTTAAAAAAAATAAATTATATACTCTCAGAAATCCATAAATATATATATCACAATGATGGCATTATCACGAAGGCTTACTTTATGTATGTTGGATGTAAATTGTATTGTACAACATTTAAAAGAACATTCCTGCCCACATTCACATTTTAGAGAAATATTAATTGACAATACAAGTATACTCCACCATGAAAATAAAAAACAAAACTTCAAATTCTCAAAGCACATTATATAAAAAAAATGAAACCAACACTAAATAAAATTAATTATGAGTATAACAAAAATGTTTTAAAATGTCTATAAAAGTAATGTTTTGGGATGCTCAAATAATAAAAAAAACTTAAATTTTGTTTGTTTTTTTTTTTAAATGTAGGTTGATGATTTTTAAAACATTGATAAATAACAGAGCATGCTTCATGCACATTTACAAAAAAATTCACAACTATCACTTACATTAATTTTTATCTTAGCAATTCACCCCTAAAGATGATCTTGGATGAGATTGAAAGTACTTGGGGGAAAATAAAAGAAATAATCAAAACTACATTTTTTTTCTTACTCTGTTTTGTAACAGCACTAAGAAATTGATCTGAGAGGATTAAAATAAATATACATAACATGTCTAGATTATTCAAACAAACATACTTGAATATATAGATATAAATAATATTTGAACAGAAGAAGAAAATAGACTTAAATAGAGAGGATGTCATCTTACATTTAGGAGAACCTTTCGGCCAACAATTTATCAAAAGGTGAATGTTGGCAAATAGAACAAAATAATCAATGACACACTTGTAAAGAGTGAATGAATTTTCCTTCCTAAAGGTAAAATGACATCCTATCTATTTATGTCTCTCTCATATATATATATATATATATGAAAATTTCTCCGAATTAACCAGTAGAGAGACAATATTTATGAATAAAAATGACAATAGGAAAACAAAAACAGAATGTACCTAGCAACTGGAATGTAGAGAAATGCTATTTTCAAAAGAAAATGGTTGAATACATCAACACAGATATAATAACAATATTCTCCACACGTGACAATTACTGACGTTATTTTTCAGTTAAAAATATGAAAATAGTGTTTCTCTACATTCCAGTTGCTAGGTACATTCTGTTTTTGTTTTTATTAGTTACTTTGTTCATTTAATTTCATTTTCGTATTTTGCTTTGATAAAGTCCACATTGGACGAAACGTGTCAGCAATTACCAGTTTTCCTATTGTCATTTTTATTCCTATATATATATATATATATATATATATATATATATATATATATTAACGATATCTTACTGGAATTCTCCAAGGTTTTTATAACACTGTTGGACTCTACTTTGAGCAATAAGAATGTATAATTACTCTCCAAGCTTAACAGAAAAATCATGATGAAATCAATTATAAATGAAAATGACATGTTCATCATTAATTAATCATAGCTAGGATTGAAATTAAGTTCAAATATATATATATTACTCCAGGATCATTTTCCAACTTATTCAAGATGATCTTCACCCTCTCTAACCTCCTAACTTTCTGTCTTGGAATAACAAGGTGCATCACAGGCTTCATGTACAATTTCATTTTCAAGTCTTTTTTTCACTGCTCTTTTTTGGACTTTCATAGCTGAAACTCCTCTCTCACATGCCAAATAGATTGAGTTATATCTGTTCTAATTGATCTCTTTAGCTCTAAGCTGAAATGATGATCCCTCTTCCTGTCATGACTTCCTCATCCAAAATTTCCTTTTTACTGCTCCATTCACCATTCTCTTGATAGTTCTTGAAATGACTTTGAAGATAGAAGCCAGAGTATGAATGTTGGTACCATTACTGAAGGCCTGAATGAGCTTTTTCCTCTCGCCATTGCTCATTTGGGGAGACTGTGAGGCTGACACAAAATGATTTTAACCTGTTCTCTTTCTAGCTGAATAACTAGTGATTCTTAAGACAAATGTTATTAAAATAGCTAAATGTCTTATCTGAAAAACCTGGAAAAAAGAAAATCAATTAGTTTAGTGGCTTTTTAGATATTAAACATTTTGTAGGATGGACAATTATGTTGTTACCTGATTTTAACAATTTTGCTGTTATACCAAGTGTATGGGAAAACAATATATAAATTTGTATGTATCAAGAACAATTTTAGGGAAATCTCTGACAATGTGAAAAAGTTTTCAGGTGATGTGTTTCCTTCTTTAAGACTTCATCAGACTAAAATTTATAGTTGATACAATTACATATGTGCATGAAGGAGAGGAGATGCTGGGAATTTTAAATTTAAATGTTAATCTTTTTTTTAAATATATGTTTTGGTTGTATAGTCTAGCCAATTTCATTTAGTATCTTTTTGTTTATATTTTTATCACTTTTGTTATTAAATATCCAACATTGTGATAATAGATCTACCAACAAAGGTGAAATGTTGTAAAACATGAACCTAAATTTACTCTGGATGATCTAGTGATTAAAGCACTTTTACATTTTTTTTTTAATCAAAGTAGCATTTTTTAAATCAAAATTAGTCAGACTCACTAAGGTAAGCAACTAATGCATTAAACATGTTGTTTTGTAAAATATCCCTTTTGTGTTCATATAATCTTTTAGTTGATTTAGTTCATCTTTGGTGTTAGAAGTTGTTTTGTTGGTCTCTCACTCAACTGCACCCACACATAATAATCAAGGGGAGTTAGGTGGCCAGATGTAAGGAGGTGACGTAGTCACAGAAACTGTCTGACAAACATGACTCGGTTTTCCTGCTTGTGTGGCATGGTGCAGAGTCCTGTTGCCAGATATAGGGTTTTCCAGCAGCCACCCTCTTGACCCAGGGCAGCAATACCTCCTAAAGGCATTTGATGTAGGTCTCAGTGTTGAGTCTAAGGCAAATTTGGGAGTTCTTTTTTCATCAGAACGCTGAGATTGAGTTTTCAGAGCTGCCATACATTCGTAATTACCATTAGATTCATCAAACTCTTTACTGCAGTGTTCTCAGATTGACACCCAAATACTATGAAATGTTCATAGTGGAGCTTCCAGAGTGAATGTTGTTATAAAATAAAATAAGACATATCTCGGCTGATTTACAGGCAAATACTCAAGAGCGAGAGCTGGATGTGAACGGGACAAAGCCCCGTCACAAAATGACCATTATCTTTGTTTACAAATGTTCCCGACACGAGTTTCGGTCGAAAAATAAAATAATATTTAAAGTGTTCTATTTTTCGTCCAATAAAAATGCTTCCCTCCTAATTATACTCGCTTTGGTTTTTGAGCCTGTTAAGCCATAAAAAAAATGCTATAAAAGGGGTCACACGAAAGTTCAACGAGCAGTCAACAGGTGGCCAGGAACAGACCTATCACTGTCAGGCCGAGCGGTCAGCAGCTGTCAGCAGGAGAGCATCAATCACCGTCAACATGTGACCTAAATCCGAAGCCGGCTTATGAACTATACCACAAGGTAGCTGTCCCAAACCCTCACATTCATGTTGAAATAAACCACGTAAACCTATTTCTGCTGCTGTCGTATTTCTTTCTTGCAACCATACGCTTGTCTATAACAATGTAAAGCAGTACAGCATGTCATTTCCAAATTTCTGGTAGAGTGAATTGCATAATGCTGCTCTTTTTCTCAAAGAAAGTGCCCAACTGACCCTACTATATGGTGCAGTCAACAAAATTGAAAACAATGTACATGCGTGAAATTAAAAATATAAAATGACAACAATTTACCCATTGCACCCTCTCTGTGTGCGTATATATATGTATATATATATATATATATATATATATATATATATATTTAATGATATATAAGTAAAGTTTTTGGTTAACATATGAGTAATTTTTTGGTTTAACATATAAGAAATTTAAGGTGGGTAACATATAAGTAGTTTTTTGGGGATAGCTTTTAAGCATTTTTTGATAACATAAGTACTTGTTTTGGTTAACACTAATAATTTTTGGAGTTAATGTATAAGTAATTTTGGGGGTTAACATGACTAATTTTTGGTGAGCTTTTAAGTATTAGCTTTTTTTGATAACATAAGTAACTTATTTTGGTTAACTTTTAAGTATTTTCTTTGCTGGTATATTAAAAATTTTATGGTCAACATAAGTAAATTTTTTTGGTTAACATAAGTTTTTTAGTTAGCTTTAAGTATATTTTTGTGAGCATATAAGTAATTTTTTGGGGTTTGCTTTTAAATATTCTTTTGATAATATAAGTAAATTATTTTGGTTAACTTTTAAGCATTGTTTTTGCTAATGTATTAGTAATTTTTATGGTTAACATTAAGTAAATTCTTTGATTAACATGTAATCAACTTTTTTTAGCTTTTAAGTATTAGCTTTTTTTGATAACAAATAAATTATTTTTGTTAACTTTTAAGTATTTTTTTTGCTAACATATAAGTGAATTTTTTTGGTTAACATATAAGAGAATTTTTTTTGGTTGACTTTTGTTTTTTTTATATATTAGTAATAGGCATGTGATGTTTGGTCTGTGAGAAAGGGGCTGTAATGAAGTACTAAAATTAGTCTTTCATTTTTGTTCATTTTCTTGACTAACATATAAGTAATTTTTTGGGCTAGCATATAAGTAATAAAATTTTATAAACGATATAACCATTCTCTGAAAGTTTTTAAATTTTCATTCCTTTTAGATTTTTCAGTTTTCCTAACCACTTTTGATGGTTTCCTTTTTTTTGGTCCAACTTGTAGGTGGAGGATATTCCAGTATAACTTGCTTCATTCTTTATTGTCTTTTCATCAGCTCTTTGCATTTGATGAGAAGGAGATGCGTGTTCACTGTCCACATTTGCTAGAGATCAAATGAACATCTCAGCCTGAGGAAGACTGGCAGTGAAAGAGAGTGATAGTGTTCTTGAAGTTGGCAGAGAAAAAACAAACATGATTAGATGTGCAGTGATTGGTCTGTCAGTCAACACCTTTTTTTCCACGTCAGTCTTGGTTGATTGTAGAGATGTCCACATGACTCTTGCCAGTTTTATTTTATCTCTTGGTCTTCTCCCTTTCACTTGAGTTTACACTTTTTTGTTGCTAATGTCTCTTTATCCATTAAGTGATTTTATTTGGGTTATACAATGAAAGCATCCTTTGATTGAGTTTTGGTGAAGCAAATGACTGAAGACCAACTGTTTTAAGCTCATCATTACAAATTCTTCTGATTTCAAACCAAGTAAGAGATCTCTTCTCTCCAGCTATCAGTTGAAGTCTTGGAATGCCACATACCTACAAAATTATTTGTTTTTCTCTCTTTCCATTAATCTATCTGTTCAAATGTATTATTTTCTCTATACACAATTATACATACATATCTTAATATATAAATGCACATATAGATGTATCCATAATACATATAAATATATAATATAAATGCACATATAGATGCATCCATAATACATATAAATATATAATATAAATGTACATAATATATAAAAGCTCACACAGATGCATAAAGGAATACAAATTGATGAGGAAGACACTACAAAGATGCTACCAATTATCTAATGTTATTCTACTATGTTCCACATCACTTCAGGGTGTCAAGCCATCATGACTATCCAAAATTTCCTGTTTTTTGTACCTCTTAGTAAATTTTGTCTTTTCGCTATTTCTCCTAATCCCTATTCTGTTAACTATTTACACAAACTCATTCTTCTTCTTTGGACCATATTCCTTCAGAGAGTTCATTCTTCTTCTCCCATGTGCCATGTCCATTTGGGATGTTGGCAATAATGGCTCGCTATAATTTCCTGTTCAGTGTACCTTTTAGTAAATTTTGTCTTTTATTATCTCCCCTAATCCCTTCTCTGCCATCTATTTATACAAACTCTTCCTCCTTGAGCCAGGAAGGTGACTTCTTGATGTTATTGATCTTGGGGAGGCAATCCTAGCATGTGCCACCTTTGGAAAGTGCCTGAAAAACCATACCATTGGTTGACCCAAGTGTTGTGAATGAAATTAGGTAGATGGAATTATTTGGGAGTCATTGATGGTTGTGCTAGCATGAAGTCACAAGTCATTGTGGCTGAGGGTTTGAGCATACTGGCCTTGTTCAAGCTGTTGATCATACTCTCTCCCAGAAAATGTAACTAAGATCTCTCAGCATAGTTGCAGT
Source organism: Acanthosepion lycidas (assembly GCA_963932145.1). Taxonomy (NCBI): domain Eukaryota; kingdom Metazoa; phylum Mollusca; class Cephalopoda; order Sepiida; family Sepiidae; genus Acanthosepion; species Acanthosepion lycidas. The sequence goes on from OZ010575.1 coordinate 32,165,650, forward strand.
ATAAACCACAGGTATGCTCTATGGGTGTTAAACAAATACAAATGTGCCTGAGCATGTGTCTGAAACAGGGATCAGCTAGCCATTCTAGTAGACAAGCATCTTTGGATACAAGAGCCAACAATAAAATAAGCAACTTGTATTAAACAAAATATCTTTCCTTACAGGTAATGTTATTTTAAACTTTATAGAAAATATTTAATATATATATATATATATATATATATATATATATATATATATATATATATATATAATAATAATACCTATTAAATAATTAACATATTCAAAATCTGTGAAAATGTTTTACACAACATCACTTATATGATACATGTATATTTGAATTAAATTTGCTTTGTAGCATTCAAAAAAGTGCCAGGATGTAGCCAACAAAATCTTGTCTCCCACACTGACAACATCTAGTTCTTGATAATAACTGAGGTAGTCAAAAGTACTTAAATAAAAACATGACAAAAAAAATGAACCTTGAATAGTTTATAATTTTATATTTCGATGCAGAACTTATTAGGAAAAATAATAAAAAAATCAAACAGACAGATTTTGTTGTAGGAATTAATAAAAACTTGCTTGAATGAATTCTTGCTACCTGAATGTACTTTACATATCTGATAGGATAATGAACAAATAAGAAAAGTTTATAAATTTAACATGTTTTTCCTTTAAGCTTTTGAAATAGGGAAAAGAAAAGAAAAAATTTTATATGTTTTATTTTTGTGTCTGTTTTTTATTGGTTAAATAGACCTCGTGTATTTGTCTTGTCAAGTAATGTTTGCATGTATAATTCTTGTGTGTTTGTGTATCATAATCCTAGTTGGTCTACAGTGGATTTGGTTGATAATGGGTGTGCATGTTCACATATGTGCATCAAATGGGTATTTTATCTATGTCTGGTAGTGTCTGTATCTTGATTGGAAGAAGTTTTATGTGAGAGTGAAAGAATTTAGGTTATGCCAGCTGTAGTTGTGGTTAGTTTGATTTTAGATTCTTTAAGTATGGATTTTATGAAAGTTGTGGATATGAGATTAACGAATGAAAAAAAACAACACGGAAATAAAAAATACCAAAATTTTCTTTTCTCTTCCATATTTAATTTCTGATGAGTCTTAAATAAAACCAAAACATGTTAAATTTATAAACATTTCCCATTTGTTCCTTATCCTATCATACTGTTGGATTTTAATCCATATTTCATCCCAATTCATATATATATATATATATATATATATATATATATATAAAATTCAATTTCTCTTTTCTTTTTGAATTTGTAGATTTGATGAATTTGATCATGATTATGATTCCACTATAATAAATTATAACCATGAAATATTAATGTTTGAGCCTTTTATATTATATTCTTGGTCTGTCTTGTACATTGAGCTCTACCTGGATTTTATCCTTCTGGAAATATATATATATATATATATATATATATATATAATTCAATTCAAAAACCAACAATGAACTACATCGAGCAGCAAGGCTCTGATTGAGAGGTTTTGAGGAGCATGGAACCACCTCTTAATTACTGCTGTTTCTAGGGCCACCATAAGCTAGCATGGTAGCACCTGTTAGGGTCCCAGCCTTGGACAAATAGTCAACACCCAAACTGAGGTGAAAAAAAAAATGAAAGTTTAAATGTACATTTTCATATTAAAAAATAAAATACCTGCCACAGATTTTTTTAAAATAAATTGTCAGCAACAGAATTGTTTTAAAAGAAAAAAAAATTACCAGCAATAGATATTTGTAAAACATAAAAAATTACTCAAGATACCCCAAAAATTAAATTTTGGGATTAAATGTCCCATAAAGAGTTGTGATGTCATTAAATAAATGAACAATTAAAAAAAAAAAAAAGAAAAACAACTTTTGACAAAAAGCTATATTTGTCAAAAAATGGTTGAATTAATGAAAACGTGTTCAATACAATTTAAAAAAAAGAAAAGGTTGAGCAATTTAAGACATAAAATATTTAGAAAACCAACCTTCCTAGTACTGTAATTTCTACCAATTTGGAATTAACTACCTGATGATATCAAATTGGTAGAAACTACAGTAGCAGGAAGCTTGGTTCTAAAAATTTTATATTGTACACTTACACTCTTATTGCCAATATTGTTATCATTTTGTTGGCTTTTTTCCTCAAATTTTATTAACCCTCCTATTAAATCTACACTATATATATGTATATAGGGTGCGATGGATAAATTGTCATCTAAATTATGCAAAAATGAAAATAACACTAACATCTCATATTATTTATATATATTTACCAAAATTACACAAAAATATCTTGAAATACTAAAGAGTAAGTTTATTTAATAAAATCACTAATGGCTTCAACTACGACCTCCAGATGACTTCAGAATCTCCTGCATCTCTTCTGGACAGTCTCCTTGTTTAAGTTGGTGAATGCTGACATAATCCTTGACATCAGTTCATCTTTTTTTGTTGGTCGCTCCCTCAACTGCACCTACACATAATAATCAAGGGGGTGGCAGACTGAGGAGTTAAGTGGTCAGATGTAAGGGGTGATGTGATTGCAGAAATCGTCTGACAACTATGACTGGGTTCTCCTGTTTGTGTGGCATGGTGTGGAGTTCTTTTGTCAGATATAGGGTCTTCTAGCAACCTCCCTCTTGGCCCAGGGCAGCACTACCTCCTCAAGACTTTTGATGTAGTCTTCTGTGCTGAGTCTGAGACCCTGTGGGAAAATGAATGGAGGCATAATGTCACCTTCACTAGTGATCACTTCAAACACTTTTGTAATCAGCCTCATCAAACATTTTCCAGATCCTCTGCACTGTCAGACTGACACTCAAACACTCTGAAATGTTTGTTTGGAGGTTTCCGGCATGAATGCAAAGCAGTACAGCATGCCTTTTGCAAATTTCTGGTGGCGTGAATAGCGTCATGGAGCTCTTTTTCTCACAGATGATACCCAACTGACACTGTGCAGTCAACAAAATAAAAACAGACAATGTGCCTTGTGTGGAAAAAAAAAATAAAATGGCGACAATTTACTCATTGCACACAGTCTGTGTTTATAAATATGGAGAACATATTAAATATCTGTATATAGATAAAGATGTCAGTCAGTACATGTATATGTATTTATGTTAGGGAGCAGATCGATAGATAAATAGATATGTATGTAATTAAATAAGATATGTCCATATTGTAATATAAAAGTAAATAGCTATCTGTAGAAAGAGTTAAGCACCATGAACAGAATCACTGATCTTTGTGTATTCAGGCATCCTTCATCAATGAGTCCTTTTATTTTAATTCATTTGAGCATCATAAAGAAAACTATTCAAGCATGCTAATCACCCAATGGCACCCAAATAGACTTTGGGTCACTCGAGTACCTCTGAGCTTCATCAGGCCATGTTGTCAGATCAAAAGAACCGAAGTGACTCATAGTGTTCTCAGATGATTAGACTTCACAGCAGAGGACATTGCCCCAGAAAATAAAGACATTCACAGACACATATTGAATATAATGTGTGTGTGTGTGCATGTGTGTACCACTGTTGAGAATGTATATAAAAATCTGTGTGAAGATATAAATCATATATATATATATATATATATATATATATATATATACACACACACACATGCATGCATTAATACATACATACATACATACATGTGTGCGTGTGTGCTTTCCATTTGTCAAATTTCTTAAAACCTGTTTTGGGATTCTGTATTTTATTTTAGAAACATTGCCAACATGGAAAACACATGGACAGACCAAAAAACATAGCTTTTACTTTCAACTCATTCTGAAGGATTGGATTAGGATTTGCCTTGGATTCATTTCAGAAAAGTCTATATGAATTTCTTGCTTTCAAGCCATTCTGAAAAGGAGATGAGGATTTACCTTGAATTTGATACAAAAAAGCTGGTAAAATATATTAACAACTTTTGACATGAACTAAGAATTATAAAGAAAATATACAGAATATTTAATGGTTTTTTTAGAAAGTCACTCATTGTCTTTCTTTTTTAACCACAAGAAATGCCAGTTTAAAGAAAAAGTACTATGGTTCATTATTTAAGCATATGCACAAATACACATACACCCATTTTGATGTGATGAAACCTAGAATGACAAAATGCATAATCAAACCTATTTTTAATGAAACGTTTTGCATTTGTCAGATTTCTTAAAAACTTTGTTAGTTTTCTGTATCCCATTTTAAAAACGCACACATATATATAATTAATCAACATATCTTCATTCAAACATGTTTCATTGAATAATATAGACATATTATGTCTATTTATTTTATAATAATCCTTTCTAGTTCTCTAATCAGTTTCTTGAAGCCAAGACAAAATTCATCAAGGAAGGCAGTATAGTTTTTTTCCTAACCAAGTACTTTTGATCTCCTCAGAGATCATCCTCAGGAGTGAATTACTTATTCTAACTGTAATCATTGTGATGCTGATTTTTAAAATGTGTGAACAAGGACTGTTATGATTATTTGAATTTTTTTAATTTATCCGTTGTTGCTATGGAATTTTTTTTGCAAATATTAGGGAGCTAACCAGAAATTGGTAGAAATTATATATATGTGTGTGTGTGTGTGTGTGTGTGTGTGTGTGTGTAAAAATCTATGAAGCATGGAGTTTCAATGGTTTTAGAGATTAAATTTACATACAACATTAACCAGAGAAATATGTGTGTGTGTGTGTGTGAATAAGGTATATTTAGACAGCAATTATACATCCAAACAAGTTTGATGAAAAAGAACTGACAAGGTCTGTCAAATTTTTTTTATTGTATTTTTTCAATTTTGAGATATGTTATTCATTATTGTGCTCGAAGTTGTGGATAAATGTCTGAAGTTCATATTTAGTTATTATTGTTGAAGTATTTTGACTTTCACAGTCATTATCAAGAACCTATGTGGTATCTGTGTGGTAGTTAGAATTCCTTTGTCTGCATCCTGGTATTCTTTGGGAAGTTGGACATTTGAAATGGTCTAGCAAAGCATCATGTGTAATGGCTATTGTGGATGAGCTCACACAAAAAAAATGGGATTTACTTATTTATTTAAATTTTTATTTCTATTTTATAATTATAATGCTGATAAAATATGTGCAGACATTAATTATATCATATGCATGTTTTGAATATTTAATGTGGGCAGTTTATTTTAATTTAGTTTTCTTTTTAATCAAGCTTGTTTATATATATATATATATATATATATATATATATATGTATGTATATGTATGTATGTATATGTGTGTGTGTGTGAACACAATCAATTGGGTACAAATACTTAGAAAACAGACCTGTCATATAGTGGTGCACTGTGTTCCACATGCTAGATGATGCTAGAATCACAAATTTTTGGGATAGGAGTTGGAAAACTTATAGTTGCATGCTGACTGTTGTCCCTGTAAAAGTCTCATCTCTCCTTCTACAAGCTGTGTATTTGGGTTAATGTACATAAAAATGAATGTATGTGTGTGTGTGTGTACATATATATATATATATATATTTGTAAAGAAAGGAGATGAATTTTTTTTTATTTATTAATCTTGATAGATTTTTATGACTTAAACATTATTTCTAGTACATACACATAATTTAGTAGATGCTCTGTTTATTTATTAAACAGAATATTTATTTATTTTCATCTAACTGCCTTTTTCTTTACAAATTGATTGTTTACATGAGGATACAAAACTGAGGAGATATGTCTATTTCAAGAGTCAGAGAAAAATCTGTGTTTAAAGGAATTATTTGGCTTTGCTTGGTCATCAATGCACTCTGTAGCTAAGAAATCAAAGCACATCAAATCTAATGACAGTTTCCCCCTAAGAAAAGTTTTAACCCGGCCAGAGAAAGCATATTTTTCTCTAAGATTTCTTGAATATTTTGGCCAATAGACATAAATAAATAAATAAATAAATATTCTATTAAATAAATAAATGGAGTTTCTACTCAAATATGACTATCCCCTAAAAATAATGTTTAAGTAATATACGTTTATGTTTATATATATATATATATATATATATATATATAAATGCCAGTATGTATGTAAAAATATTTATACAAATGTAAAAAAGAAATAGAAAATATATCTGCAAAAATACTATTTGTGTGTGTGTGTGTGTGTATATATATATATATATATATATATATATATATATACACACACATTTGTTTGTTTTTTCATTATGTTTTTTATATGTATACAAGTGTTTTATTTCATTATACAATAATAATATAATAAAGTAAACAAATGTCCCTTGTCAGTCTTGCTCAATAAAACATGTATTAAAGAGGAACTGCATATACATATATGTGTATGTATTGGGGAAAAATGTACGACAAAATGGGAAAAAGTTCTCATGTGACAAGTTTTGTCCTTTAGGATTTCATCAAACTGAATTTGTTATGATTTAGTATGATGAAGTCATGAAGGATGAAACACATCACACGAAAACTCTTTTGCACTTTGTCATACATTTTTTCTCCTAATATCATTCTTATATATATATATATATATATATATATATATATATATATATATATTGCAGAAATAAAATATGTAGGTAATTTAGAATCAGAAATCATGGTGATCATTTTATAAGGATTTGAGGTAATTTAGAATCAGAAGTCATAGCCACCATATGTAATATATATATATATATATATATATATATATATATATATATATATATATATATATATGATTCATGTAAGCATTTTGGTAAACAAGCATCAATAGATATATTTAAGTAGATATTACATACATGTATATATATATATATTTTTTTTTTATTTCTTAAAATATATATATATATATATATATATATATATTTTTTTTTATTTCTTAAAATATATATATATATATATATATATATATATTTTTTTTTATTTCTTAAAATATATATATATATATATATATATATATATATATATATAGTAGTAGTAGTAGTAGCCAAGCCCTGTGTGCTATATATGTCAAGTGATGTTACAACTGAAGGCTTTTTGAATTAGAGTTTTTCATTTAACTGCATGTTGGCCATTGGTTCCTATAAGAAACTGATCCTGTTTAGGATTGGGTTTCCCATTCTGTCTAAATTACACCTCAGCTCTATACTTCTAACATCTCCACCTAAACTCTGAAATTTATACTATTATTAGGTTCCCAGTTGCTTCTAAAGTTTTTTCCTTCTCTTTCATTTCCAGTAGCCCCTTGTGTCTTAGTAGCAGTATCACCTTGCTTGGGGTGAACTGATTAAAAAATAAACAACACTCTACTAGTTTGTATTTGTACTCACACACACACATTATATATATATATATATATATATATATATATATATATATATATATATACATACATACTAGCTTAAAAATCGCCCTATAGGTTGAATACACCCTTGTGCTATATTTAGCTATATAGCACAAGGGTGTATTCAACCTATTGAATGTTAAACAATGTATTACAAAAGCTAAACAAAGTATTAGGAAACAAGAAAATTTTGTTAGAAGTAAAGAAAAGAGTGTTGAACTGCTATGCAATATCTAATCTTCTCTATGTCAGTGAATGCTGAACAATTTTAGTAACATAGCACAAATATCTATATTGTGAAAAGGAATTTTCAACAATATGCACATTTTTTATGTATTTATGGTTATTTTATCTTTTATCAAAAACGACATTCTTGTACATGTAGTTATGGATAATATTATACACTAATTACTAATTTTTTTAATTAATAACTATTTGTGCTCAGTTATTGACATTAATAGCTATCTGCTGATATGTTAAAAGACTGGAAGTTCTTGAGAGCCATGATCACCCACGTCCTTATAGGCCCTCTTATCCTCAGAGATTTCAGCATATTTTCATTATACACATTTTTATCTTTCATTCTGACCTGAAGAAAACAAAAGCAGTTGATGTTGGAGAATTGCATTGTTTATAAGTTTTTCCACTTTGTCTCATAAGTAAATCTAAGTCAGTTGTCAAGATCTACTATACAAAAAAGTCCAATGTCATTTACCAACTTAAGTGTCCATTAGGAGACTGCTTTGATCATGACCACAAAACATCTATATACATTGGTTTTCCTACCACCTCTCTTTCTCACTGATTTACTTAGCATTCTTCACAACAGAGTTCAATTTACCATGATAACAAACATCTTTATAATTCTCTTGACATGACAATTTTTCATCGCTTAAATAAGAAAATATTACAAATAATGGAAGCTATTTATATTAAAAGAAAAGCTTGAATCATAAACCAGATTTGCTTCAACAATGGTTCTCGCATGGTCTTCTTCATTTGCCATGGCCCCTCAGGATGTAGGTGATCATGGCTCTCGACAACTTCATGTTTCTTGTAGCTTTTGTCTTTCTGTTATTTTACCTAAACTCTGTTCTGCTATCCATTTACTCCAGTAAGTTATGTGTTATTTTCCTGTGTCCCTCTTGCCCTCTATCTGTCCTGTGAGTGTCAGATTTTTCAAGCCCTCCTACCTCATTATGTGCCCCAGAAACCTCAACTGTCTCTTCCTGATGTTAAGTGTAAGTTTTCTTTTGTTTCCATTTTCTCTAAAAACTTCATTGTTGCTCACATATTCAGTCCATAGCATCTTCAGCATCCTTCTGTAAAACCATATTTCTGTTGCTTTGTCTCTTCTTCATATTTGAGAAGATTGTCCAGCGTAGACTGCTATACAGGAGGACAGATATTACATAACAGTTTAGTATTCTTTTCAATGTTTCTAGCAAAGTTTTCCTATTTCTTAATACACTGCTCAGCTTTTGGAAGGCATCTTTGGCTATCCCGATACACCTTCAGGTTTCAGTGTCACACTTTCTGTTCTATATTAAAACAATTCCCAGATATTTAAATTTCCACACTTGTTAGATTTTCATATCTTCGAAATGCAATTTGTACTTTGAGCTCATATAAAATTAATTGCAAGTCAACCACATGACAACACATTATACTATATTACATTAATAACAGACTAATTTCAAATCATAGCTGACTGATTCATAAATTCCATTTATAGCTTTACAACTTTGTCTCATCATCTCATATCTGTATATGACTGGTGCTTACTACCACTGTATCCCCCAACTGGCAGTGGCAAACCTGACTGGGTGCCCTGGTCAGTTCTTTGTGACTCTCATTATCTTATCAACATTTGCTTCTTTCTACCTACATTTATATACATTATAAATTAAACTAAGCACAACTTACTAGTAAAGGTTGTCATTCTGGGGGGGGGGTTTTATCCAAGTCTTTGAATTTGTTTTGCTCAAACTAAGTTTTAAAAAAAACACTATATAAAATTTACTATTTTTTATCCATAATGTTGCATGCATTTAATTTATTCAACTTTTTAATAAGAAAAATTTCAAGTTGATATTAAAAATTGCTGCAAAACATTAATTTATTTAAGACAGAATGATCTATTATAATTTGTATATAGATACATTGTATTTATTTTCAATTTTTTTTTTTTTTTTTTTTTTACTAATATTCACTCAATAGAAGGTACAAGAGACACTCAAGGTAGAGGGCTACTGTGTGAAGTTGTATTAGGGAAGAAAGAGCAAGAGAACAGGAAAGATAGCTAATTCTGAACTTGAAGTCATCATGATTTAACTAGGGAATAAAATTTAACAGTTCAGGTGGAGATGTTAGGAGTATGGAATTGAAGTAGACTTTAGAAGAAACTGGAAACCCCATACTAAACAAGAAATAAGCGATGAACCTTTACTCCTGGTCAAAAGACAGGTGAGTAGTGTGAACCAGATGATATGCAAACCTATCTATTAGTTTGGTGCAAAAATAATGACGTAATAATGTTGTTTTTTGACGTTAAAAAATACGTCAACAACGACATTATTACATAATTATTTTTGCACCAACCTAATACTTCTATTGGGAGAAGAAGCAAAAAATAATTACTGAATAAAGCTTGAATTGTCTACCGATATTGTATATGATCCATAATTGTAGATAATTAGGTTATAATAAAATTTTTGTTTTATATGAATACTACCCTATGAAGACTGAAATGTATTAGAGTGGGAGAGAGGTATCATAGATAGATTTGAAGAGGCACCAGCCCTGTATCTGTATGTATGTATCTCTCTGTAGATACCAGTATATGAAAGTATGCTTAAATAAACAACCTCAAGAATTACATATCTACATACAGATACCCAACACACAAATACTTTTGGTAAATGTAAATGCATTTATCAAGATATATACTCTCTTGCGCTCTCTCACATACATACAAATAACAAAACCAAATTTCTTCTTGGAGGAATTGTTATGACTTTCTAAATTGCGTTCGCTCCATTGGTTAGAAGAGGATATAAATACACTGACCACTGTGTGCATCAGTGTGTGAAAGGCTTGCCCAAGGTCTTTTCAGACGCCCAATATGATTCATATCCTATTATTTACCCCCTTCTTCATCTATAGATACCAGATTTTTTTTCTACTTTTTATTTGGGGAGAGACAGATTGCATGTTCTACCTTTGGGGAAAGTAACTATATTTTTGTGTGTTTTTCGTTAGATAGTTAAATAGTATTCCAAGTATTTCTTTGCCGCTTTTTAAAAACCAGATGGACAATGGAATGGTGAATGTGGAATGGGTGTTTCTAGCTGATTCACTGTTCAAATGAATATAAAAGCCTACATGAAACCACGGCATAACATTGAGCAAGCTTCGTGCAGGCTCTGGAAAACACAAAGACCTCCTTGAAAACACTGACAGTAAAAAAAAAAAGAAGAAAAATGGACTTGCACTGAAACTGTTTAGCTATTATTTTGTTATTGAAATAGAATACAGGTTATCCAAGACATGCATAAGGACATAGCCAAGCCACTAACAGACTCAATATTATATGAAATTGAATATATGTGTGTGTGTGTGTGTGTGTGTGTGTGTGTGTGTGTGTGTGTGTGTGTGTGTGTGTCTCTATATCTATTTATTTATATCCACATCTGTGTATGTCTATATCTCCATCTATATATCTATATCTTTTTATCACTTTAAATATTATTACCCATATTTGAGAAGACATTCAGTTTATTTTCTTATAAACAATGTATTTATTTATTTTCTTCTAACAGCCTGAATATTATTAAAGAAAAAGTAAGCTCTCTGGCAAGATTCAAATCTGTGTCTCCCTTGCAGGAGAAAACAACATTAGATCCAACATACTTTAGACCAACTCAGCTACAAAGGACATAGCTGATCAAGCAAAGCCAAATAGTGCCTTGTAAGTGTCTTATTCTTGAAAGTTCATATCTGCTCAGTTTCATATCTGAATGTAAACAAAGTAATTTCTAAAGAAGTAATGGATTTTTTATTTATTAATCCAACAGATTTTATCACTTTAAATGTTATTTTTAGTGGATACCCGTGTTTGTGTTGATGCACAGATGTGCCCTCCAGCAGGATTCCTTTGCAGGTGAAGCCATCATGAGAACCAATGTGCTTTCAACATATATATATATATATATATATGGGAGGCACCATGGAGTAATGGAGAACATAGTTCAAATTCCAGTTGAGTTCATTACGTTTACTTATGTGCAAATACTCTTGAAAAAGGTCTGAATCCATCTCTTCCCTCCCTAGATATGGGTAAATAGCAGGATTGACAGTCTTTTATAGCTTTGGGTGGTAATCTGTCAAGGAGAAGGACAACTCTGAATTCAAAACTTGTGGACCCCGTGGCATGCTGTGGATCAGTTCTCTGTATTTGGGTCTTCCAAAAGGTGTGGTTGGTTCTGGACAAGCCTTCATCACTATAATCAGATTATATGTGCTAGTAGTCTGGCTGTTCAGGTCTAAGAACTGTTGGATACTCATGTGCCGAACAATGATGGGAATGTCCTCCATATCTCTCTCTCTCTATATATATATATATATGCATCCACTTGTACACGTTCTATATATACATACATACAAAAATTCATATGAGTCACTTATAGTATGTGTTGTATATGTTCAGTACACATATATAAACACAATACCAAGCTACAATGTGTATTATATATATATATATATATATATATATATATATATTGATCAGCTATAACTGAGTAGTGAGTTTGATATAGTAGGCACAGTAGAGTAATAGATTGCTGCTTGGATTGATGAAATGGAGAGGACAAAGTTCAAAATCCAGTCAAATTCATTACATTCACTTACATGCTAATACTTCTGGGCAAGGTATGAATCCAACTCTTTTCCCTTCAGCTATGAGTAAATAGATAGTAGGACTGGGTTCTATAGCCTTGGGTGGTAACTGGCCTAAGAGAAAGAAAACTGAATTCAAAACTATGTAGCCTTGGTAAAGCACATACTATGCAGCTTAAGAAAGGATCATTCATATTGACTCAATGATCCTGACTGCAGTCTAGCTATACCTAGTAAATCTTTCTCTGTCTGTCTCTCTCTCTCTCTCTCTCTATATATATATATATATATATATATAGAGAGAGAGAGAGAGAGAGAAAAATACACACACAGCGTGTGTGATGGTTAAATTGTCACCATTTTATATTTTTTCTTTCACACATGCGCATTGCTTGTTTTTGTCAACTGCACAGTATACTAGTGTCAGTTGGGCACCAGTCTGTTAGAAAAACAACACCATGACCAAATTCACTCTGCCAGAAATGGCATGCTGTACTGCTTGGTATTCACACCAGAAGTTCTAATATGAACATTAAAGAATGTTTGTGTGTCAATCTGAGGATAGTGCAGAGCATTTGGAAAGAGTTGGATGAGTCTAATGGTGATTACAAAGGTGTTTGGATTGATCATTAGTGATGGTGACATTATGCCTCCATTCATATTTCCAAAGGGCTTCAGACTCAACATGGAAGGCCAACATCAAGTACCTTGAAGAGGTAGTGCTACCCTGGGTTAAGAGGGTGGCTGCTGGAAGACCCTATGTCTGGCAACAGGACTCTACACTATGCCACCTAACTCCCCAGACTGCAACAGTATAAAAATGGTCTGAACAATGCATTCAAGCATGAAACTGGGTATTGACCACATTTAAAAACACACACATATGTACAATAAAAGAAGAAAAAATCCACTTTGTATCAATGAAACATGCATAAATTATTTTTCAATGCAATATAAAAGAAAAATTCAATTGCTGATATCTACTGACGAATGGACGAAGCAATTGCTGGATATCTACTGACGAATGGACGAAGCAATTGCTGGAGGCTCTGTCTGCGAAACTCTACAGTAGGATACTGAAGGTAACATCAATCAGCTAAGTGACAAATTTTATATTTAATCATATATTAATCATTTTAAATATATATATATATATATATATATATATATATATATATATATATATAATTATTTGGCTACAAATTAATTATTTACCAAAAACCACTTTATGAGACCATAAGGTTGAAACCCAGGTCATGTTAACGGTGAATTTTTCAATTTTTTATATTACTATATATATATAATATATATATATATATATATATATATATATATATATATATATATGACAGCAGTTTCTTTAAGGTAGTGTAGAATATCAACATCTTGATTATATTTTTATTTCTGTTAATGTCACATCTATATTAGTTGCTGCTGTTGGAAGCACATCAAGTGATGTGGTTGCTGTTATTTGGTACAGTTCTCTGTTTGTGATTCTTTTGCACCAGTCTATGAGATGCAACAAAGAACAGTCCTCTTCAAGACCTACAGCCTGATTCATAGTGTTCATATGAAATATATGCTTATAAATATAAGTTTTCTTTTTTAAGCGTTTTCAAGAACTTATCATTAAATACATTCACTAATGTAAGCTATTTTCCTTGCTGTAAGACAAAAACAATAATTTATAATACTTTAAATGAACATACTTGTTTGTGTACCCATGCTTAGAATATATGACTTAGTCTTGATTGAATATAAATTCTGTTCCTATTGTGAAAACATTGGAAAACATCAAAAGTATGTTTAGGATTGTCTATTTTTAACTTCATTGACAAAGATTCCTTTTGATTGTATTATGACAGCTGCCATATCTGCATACATTTTTTTAAAATGTCAAAACTTAGTGTTCTTGTATTTATTGATTCTAACCATTAAAATGGAATAAAGTAAGCAATATTTTTGGCACACTATGCTTTTCATTCTAAGCAAGTTAAAAATGAAGCCCAGATGTGAGAAGAAAGGATTTGTGCAGCTCATGGAGAAGATCCAGTAAAGATCTAAAAGTGGCTTGCTGAAGATTTCTCACTGAATAATGCTCCATGGCTAGGGAAACTAGTTAGAAATTATATTATTTGAAAATAACTAATATTATACAATATAAGATATCGTCCACACACTCAAAATCATTTGAACAAGTTTTGTTATGTTTGTCACTTTGATGTGTGGCTTCCATATAAGTTACAAAAATCATTTGAACAAATTTAGTTATGTTAAACACTTTTATAGTGTAAATTCCATAAGTTAAACAAAAAAAAAATGCACTGACTTCTATTTATGTGTGCAAATCAGTACTTAAATGTAACAAAACGTTTTGTGTTTAATTGTTGACTGGCTTTTCTTTCAACATAAATAAGATAGCAAATATGGAAAAATGTGCCCACAATAAGACATCAAAAGGAGATTTTATCCCAAGACACCAATTTTTAAATAACTTCACTCCTTAGTAAGGTATATTGCTTTAAAAAGTGATGATTGGAATTGTAATAAAACCTAAACATATAATGAAAGTGGATTTATACAATTTTTTTGTTATTGAGAATTTACAACAAAAATATTAAAAGCACTATTTATTTATTAGACTGTTTATTTACAAGAATAATTTTATATTTGCAACATTAGAAGTAATGCAATGGAATATTTATCATTTACCAATTTATAAAGAAATAAATATGAAAACAATTTTTATTCATAAACATTGACTAAATTATTAAAATATGTGAACCAACTATAAAGAAATCCTTATTATTTAACATTTTATAAAGTTTGAATCATTTGGCAATTAGCCATCGTTCTGTCAACCATTCCAATAAATAATATAATAAACAATCTAATAAATAAATAGTGTTCATTATTTTTCTTCTCAAGAACAAAGAAAATGTATAAATTCACTTTCATATGCTTATGTTTTATTACAATTTTAAACTTTGTTTTTTTAAAAAAGTAAGCACAGCTAACGAGTGAAGGTAGGTAAAAAAAAGTATTGTCATTAGATTAACTGTCCTTTTGACAATGTGCCCTATTGTGGGCACCTTTCTCCATGTTTACCAATAAGATTATAGAAAACTAATGAAAGATTTGTCTTATAAAAGAGCTGAGGCTCTGTCTATCACACACTATCTTTGGGTGATTTTTCATATTGTGTATATAATGTATATTTTTTGTCTGCATTGTTAGTGATAGATTTATATGTACTTGTATAATTTAACACAAATACACACAGTTTTAGTTTGAAGTAAAACATTGGAATAATACATTCATTACTATACCTATCCTGGACTGAACGTAAGATCTAATTTCTCTGTCTGGCAACAAACTTTGGATAACAGGAAAAGAGTATAAGCCAGATCTTTGAAGACAGAAAGAAAAGAATGGAGAACAAACAATGGGGCAAAGAAAAGAATGAAGAGAAGACATAGTAATGAAAGAAAAGAATGAGTATAAATTGAACAGTGGAACAAAAAAAAAAAAAAGAAAGAAGAAGAGAAAAAGAAATAAAAGAGAAGAATGAATAAAGATCAAACAATTGGATGAAGGAAAGATAGAAACCTGTGAAGAAATCATTTAAACTTTGTAAGGAAAGAAAAAAAAAAGAAAATATGAAAGAAGAGAATTTGTTCCTTAGGCTAGTAACAGATAGAGAAAACATTTCTTGAATCCAAACAAATCTACTGATTCCAACTATATTCAGCTATACATCATAATAAACAGCAGAGCAACAAGCCAGACAATTAGTCACAAATTGCTTCTTTTAAGCAGTGCCAAGCCAATGGCTGCCAACAGTGCATTAAGAACACAGCCAAGTCTCTTTAAGCAATGAAACTCTGATATGACAACGCAGACCTTCAGTCCAGAATCCACCAAGGAAAACTAAGATTGACTCCGAGACTACCTGATTATTTACTCCTACAAGCATTCTTCATTCTACTAAACAATCACTGGACTCTATTTTGTATTCAGTTTGTTCTAGAAATATTAATATCAACACCAGATTTCCAAAATCTACTTTATATATATACCCTCTTTTTTCTTTTTTTGTGAAACATTTGAGCAAACCCACAACTATCATTTCACTCCTTTTACTGATAAATCAAGTCACAACAGCCTGATGCTCTCACAGGCATAACTAACTACTTCTTTACTATCTGGGGTTTCCTTTCTGCCTCTTTCTCTCTTGTGCATCATGGGTATGACAATAAACTACATCCAGCAGCATTAAGAATTTTAAGTTTTGTTTAATAGTTAATTGAGATGAGGTATTGTAACTATTTACACTGTTCAGACTATTGTCCTTATCTGTATTGTCATGTTCACAATGCTCTTCAGGTGATATACACTGGAATTTTGAACTGAACCCTTTATTTTGTACACCAGGGTAGTGTTCTATTTCCAGTTATCTCCCTTTAGTAACCTTTTGTTCACTTGTAGTCGGGTATTGAACTCCATGGATTACTTCAACCAACACTTTTATCTGTTGGGCCATGTGTCTTTGGGGACATCAATGTATGAATTTTTAGGACTTATAAAGTTAATATCTGAGTAATCATTTTTTACCAGACAATTTGCTGTTATTGTTTTTATCTGGCACTCTGTATTACTGGTTCCTACATTGTATTGATGTTTATGCTTGGTTGGCTTAGGAGATTTTTATGGCATAGAATATGCACTGATTCCTTAAGTTTTCATATCATTGTCAATGGGAAGACAATCCACTCACTTTCTCAAAAACAATTATGGTAGTGCCCATTTGACAGATATTAAAGAAAAAGAAGCCATGATTGTCTATGTCCTGCAGTTAGATGCCACTTATAAAAGAGAATAGTATTAGTAAGAATGAAATGAAACTATTTACTCTATTTACATTGCTCGGACTATTGTCCTCATCTTTACTGTCATCTTCACATGACTCCATAGTTTTTGAATTAAAAGTTGTCTTTCTAGATTGTCTACTAACAAAGGACCAAGAATACTGCTGTTTAAACCAAAACTGAGAGCAATGAGAGACCGATTCATGCCTTTCCCAAGGGCATTAGTGGAAAGTGAATAAAAGTGACTAAGCTGAAATTTGAATTATTTTGCAATGCTAGACTCTGGGTGCTCCACCTGCATCTTACCAATATCTCAGTTACCCAGAGAAGCCAAGAAACACATGACCTGTTCTGATGTCATAGTAAAAGGAATCAACGGCAGCACCACCGCCCTTGGCAAACTGACTTGCGACATCACCATCGGCAGTTGAGACTCACCCACATTCAAAAAGGTTAACATGCTGGTAACTACCCAAACCACACCGATCCTGATTGGCCAAAATATCCTATGTCATAACACGCTCAATTCCTATCTAATCGACAACCAAAATGGGACTATAGAATTCAGATGCACACTTTCCTCAGGATACACAACACACACAACAGCAATCATATCACTGTCATCATCAACCAATGATCCAGCATATGGTGCCCAAGCTGATGTCATCCAAAACCAGCCTACTAGGGAACTACAGCCCAACATCCAGACACTGGTTCAAAAGCTAACCTGGCTAAAGCATAGCACAGCGCGATTGCTACCAAACCACCCGAACCAAGATGAACTAGAGGCCACTGCAAACTTACGCAATCGCTACGCTGACATTATCGGCACCGAAAGCAGCAACAAAGGCACATTCATCCAACCCATCCACATACCAACCAACAGCCAGTCTCGCAGCCAGAAACAACACCCGATCACCCAGGTTTTGGAAGCAAATGTTGATACTGAAATTAAGCACATGACTGATGAAGGTATCATTGAAAACTGCAGCAACCCCAAAGGCTACAATAGCCCTGTATTTGCCATACGCAAGAAAAATGGATCGATTCACGTCATCGCTAACTTTAAAAGAACTCTCAACAAGGTCTTAGTTGATCTTGACCCTTACCCAATGCCAAGGATTGACCACTTGTTCAACAAAATCGGCAACGGCAATAGATATTTCACTTCCCTTGATCTACGCAGCGGCTACTGGCAAATTGAGATCGACAATCAAGACCAATACAAAATAGCATTTACATGGAAGGACCAATGCTATCAATACACACACCTGGCCTTCGCCCTTACATCTGCTGGACATATCTTCTCCCGTTGCATAGCAGAAGCCCTAGCCACGGTCACATCCCGTGACAACATTTCTTCCTATATCGACAACAACCTGGTCCATGCTAGGACATTTAGGGAGTACATACTCTCTCTCGAACAATTTTTTACTGCCCTCCGAAAATTCGGACTCAAGCTGAATCAAGATAAATGTTCCTTCCTTACATCAGAGGCAAAATTCCTTGGACGCATAGTAAACAGCAAAGGATTCAAGGCTGATCCAGAATATGTTCATGCCATCAGGGAAATGAAATCTCCAACATCAAAAAAGGAATTAC
This sequence comes from Acanthosepion lycidas, assembly GCA_963932145.1. Lineage (NCBI taxonomy): Eukaryota > Metazoa > Mollusca > Cephalopoda > Sepiida > Sepiidae > Acanthosepion > Acanthosepion lycidas. The sequence continues at coordinate 32,184,368 of OZ010575.1, forward strand.
AAAGCCTCTCGGCTGTTTAGTGTAGATCAGACAATTCCTAGAGACACATCTTCACAAACAAATCAGGTCAGATATGTTTTCAAAACTTATGGGTCCCATACATGAACTCAACAAGGTTAATAAACCGTTTATCTGGATGCAAAATGCCGACAGAGCCTTAAAAAAAATCAAGGACCATCTCACGTCACCACCCGTCATCTCGTTTCTGGATTTCTTCAAACTTTTCACACTCACCACCGACGCCAGTAGCATTGCATGTGGAGCAATCTTAATGCAAGAAGCCAACAATGGGAAGAAAGATATCATAGCGGTTGCTTCCTATACATTCAACTCCACAGAACAGAACTGGTCCACAATGGAATGAGAGGCATATGCAGTAAAGTGGGCAATATTGAAATTTGATTATTTCCTTCGCAACTGCCCCTTCGTCATCTTCACCGACCACAGATCGCTGACATATCTGGATCAACAAGAGTTCAATAATGCCAAAATACGACGATGGCAAGAAGAAATTTCATGTTATAAATTCGTCTTAGAATATGTCGAGGGCAAATCAAATCTATGGGCTGACATGCTCAGCAGAGGTTGCAGACATAAGAAAACGAAAGCCCCAGAATGATCTTACACTGGCAGGCAGGACATTCAAGGTAAGTGGTTCAGACCTCTGCATATACATCCCATCTTGGTGCCTCGGCGAGTTTAACGGTTTACAGCTCATTCCCAAAACTCACACACCACAAAATGTCCGCACCCACAAGCACGTCACCAACACATTCCTTGCCTATCACTCTACCACCACCATCCCCACTGAGAGAATCTGCAACCACCTCGGCATCGCAAATGAACAACAGAAGGACGACGCCCTGGCAAAGATCATCAGCGCCCTTCAGTCACCTACTCCAAGTGAACCTCATATTGATCCTGACGACCACCAAGCTACCCTTTTCAAAAACATTTGCACCAATTTTTTCTAGAACCAGTCACCTCTGTTTTGATGATAAGAGACAGTAAACACTCTCTGAGATTGGTTGTACCATACAAACTACGATCCAGATACCTCTACCAGGCACACGAGGGCAACAACCACTCAGGTGTTACCCGTATGCGAGAACTCCTTTCCAGCTACTGGTGGGAATTCAAAAACCATGACATCAAGGCCTATGTCGACTCTTGCGACACATGTGCTAAGTGCAAGAGCAACTACGGTAGACATACCCACTGGCCCATTGGCCGCTGCAAACGGGGAAAGAGACCATTTGATCTCATTTTTATAGACTTTGTCACAATGCCCAACTCAAAGGGAAAACGCTACATCCTAACCATCTTAGATAGCTTCAGCCGACACTTTACAGCCATACCATGTGCAAGAGACCGTGCTATCAACACCGCCCGCGGATTGATATAGAGAGATTCCACACATAGTATCCTCTGATCGAGGCACACACCTCACTGGAGAAGTCTATCGACAATTCTGTAACCAGATGTCAGTCACGCAAGAACTTCACTGTCCTAGGTGCCTGCAAAGCTCAGGAAATATCGAGAGACAACATCACACAATGAAGAACACACTTTATATGTTATGTGAAGAAGGAACTGTGAATGGACAGACGTTCTAGAATCTGTCGTTTTGTCCATGAATGCCATGACCAACAGTGCCACCGGTGTCTCCCCGCACTATGCCATTACTGGCTGTCACCCCAACATTGGCCTACCTACACTACACAGAAAAGAAATCGCAAGTGACAATCCTGGAGCATATGGAATGCAAATTAATGCCCTGCTAAAGCAGGTTCACCACCATGTCACCCTGGCCAACGATGAAGCTGAACACAAACTAGAGACTAACTTAAATTGCCCTACATACAAGGATCCAATACAAGTAGGTGACAAGGTTTTACTTCACCGGCCACACTCAACTGTTGCCCAATCCTCTCATCTGCCCTGGATAGGAAATTACACCATTATAAAAACGAACAATATGATGTGTCAGGTGCAAAACGATAATGGTGATACAATCTGGATTCACCGTGCACATATCCAACGACTGGTTCCACGTCCAACACATCTATCTAATACAATCCCTCTGCCTCCACCATGTAACAGTCACCAGGATCATTCTCCTCCACATCCCTCTGGGACACATAATTCAGCAAATAACTCCATACCAAAACAAATGTCAATAAGAACACGAGGACAACTTCCCACACATTTCAGAGACTTTATCATGAATTAATCACCCAAATATACACGAATAACGCTCACTGTAAATCAGGCTGAGATCTGGGGGAGCCTTGTTATAAAATAAAATAAGACATATCTCAGCTGATTGCAGGCAAATAAACTAACATACTCAAGAGCGAGAGCTGGATGTGAACGGGACAAGGCCCCGTCACAAAATGACCATTATCGTCGTTTACACATAGCCCCGTTGCATGAGTTCCGGTCGAAAAATAAAATAATATTTTAAAGTGTTTCTATTTTTCGACCAATAAAAATGCTTCCCTCCTAATTATACTCGTGTCATTTTTCGAGCCTGTTAAGCCATAAAAAACACCATAAAAGGGGTCACACAGGAAAGTACAACAGCAGTCAACAGGAGGCCAGGGAAGAGATCTGTTACAGGCAGTCAGCAGCAGTAGCTCCATGCCAACCAGCGAGAACTACTATGAGAGATCAACCCAGGTTGGCAGCCGGCTTATGAACTATACTACAAGGTAGCTGTCCCAAAACCACACGTTCCTATTGAATTAAATCACGTATATCTATTTCTGCTGTTGTTGTATTTCTTTCTTGAAACCATACGCTTGTCTATAACAAGGATGTATCTTCTCACCAGACTTGTTCAAACTATACACTGAGATGATTCTGAGAGAATTAGTCCTACTAGTATTCATTATTGGCAGCCAGAATCTTAACAAGATAGACAGATCATACAGTATTGAATAACAGATGCAGAAAGCAACAACAGGAACTCCTACAGAAGTAAGTGAAGGAAAAGCTAAGCAAAGTATTAGGAAACAGGAAACTTTATTTGGAAACAAAGAGAATAGTACTGAACTATTATGTAATATCAGTTCCCTTTTATGGTAGTGAATGCTGGGTAATCACCTTTAATATGAAAAAGACACTTGAAGCAACAGAAATGATGTTCTAAAGAAGGATGCTGCAGATACCATGAACTGAACATGTGCATGATGACAAAATTTTAAAGAAACTGGCAACAAAAAGGACACTTGTAGAGAGTTTAAATTTCTAGGGCACGTAATGAGGAAGTGGTGCTTGGAAAATTTGATACACACAATACAGATTGATGACTAGAGGAACAGAGGAAAACTACACACAACCTACCTAGAAAGCTTGAATAAATGGATGGTAGAACAGGGTTTAGGGGAGATAACAAAAAGATGAAATTCATTAAATACAAAGGACAGCAAATTGTAGAGAGCCATGATTGTCAATATCCTGAAAGACATAGCACATAGAAGATTATATGAGAGAGAGAACTAGATTAATTCTTTAATAATCTACAAGTAAATCAGTTGTGAAGAAAGAAAACCCATGTATCATGCTGCCATTTTCATCATTCACAATAGTTTCTTCTCCTATCCCTTTGCAGGATAAATAAGAACAAAACCTGGGGCAATGGTGAAATCAGAGAAGCAAGACAAGAAAATAAAAATGAAACTGAGGCTTCAGTTTCAGCTTCTCATCTAATTGATTAAATCACCATTTATATGGCTGTGGTTATCTATTCACTACACATTTGAACATACTGTACCCAGTGACAGCCCTAGGGTTGCTAACACCCCAGGCAAGCTGAACTTTGGCACCCTTACAAGTATAATTTTTTTTTTACATTTTCACAAGGAAAAAAACTGAAAAATGTATAATAATAAGTTTATGACAATATACAACTTAATACAAACTAAAGAAAACATTCATTATCCTACCTAAAACATTTTTACTAACCTTTAGATCTGCAAATCTTTTTGTGGCACTTTTTACCCCTATCTTCTTTAGAAGATCATTTTCCTTTGACAAAGAATTTAATCCGTCTTGCGTCATGAACAACCACATGTTTTTATAAGTTTTAGTTTTGGAAGATCCCAAACACATGACATGGTGGCATGATGGCACCATCAGACTTGATGGTACTCCAGGCTACTGCCCAAGTTGACAGTACCTTGAGCTGGACCTGACTGTATCACATTAGTATTTACTAATAGAAAACACTATTCATTTTTTTCTGTTTAGAGGTCAGTCTACCAATGATGTGATATGTGTTCACAGTTGGAATAAAAATGATCTTGAAGAAAAGCAATTCAACATATGTTTCAAGAATTAGAACTTGAAATAAATCTTTCCAAAACAAAAACACTATAATCTGGATTTTAAATGAGTGGAGATGGGACTTACCCTGAACCCATCATAAACTTCACAGTATAGAGTTGATAAATTCTAAATACTTCAGATAGCATGTTGTATAGATCATTTGCAACAAATTTAGAAACAGAGATAAAGAAAGATAGGTTACACCAAGAGTACTTTTGTCCATCACTACTAGTTGCCACAAAACCAAAATATTAACCTTCAAAATAGAGTCATGTTCTTAAACTTCTCTAATATAGGCATCTTCATTGAATTTTCGATACCTAAGATTTAAAATGAATTTTTAAAAGTGAAAAAGCATATTTCCAGTAAGCAAAATACTCTGGTGTATTTCAGACAGAAATTATACTGATTGGAATCTTAGCTTTTGGGTCACTTTCACAAAATCAGCCATGTATGATACATTTGTAAACAAAAGTTAATTCTTTGTTTTAAAATTCTTCCAAAAATAAAATATACTTTTCTGAAACTTCATTTGAAGAATATTAGCTGATTTGAAATTTAATTAATCCAATTTGAAAAAAATATTATTTCCTTTAAGTTTAAAATAACAGAGAAATGATTTTTAAACAATGGTTGCAGTTACCACCATGGCTCATCACTTGTAGATCACTTGACAAGCAATGATAAAATCTGTCAACAACTTTACTGTTGTTCTATGGAGATGTAAAAACATAATTTAAGAAAATGATGGGTGGGCACCTTTTTTTTTATATAATTTTTAAGCTCACAGTAATCTTAAAAATCACTCTTATTTTCTAATTATGTCATCACTCTTATTTTCTAATTATGTCATGTATGGTCGACCATACTTTTAAACAGGTGCAAGTTATGTAATATTTTATATACATAAAAAAAATTGAAATTTTTGATAAAAAATACTGGGTGAAAAAATTTTTGTAATCTAACATACCTTCTCTGTGCCTTTTCTAAAATTATTTTAATGGTAATTGTTTGGATGAGCTATCCTACTTGGTACCTAGACTTTATGAATTTAAGCATAGTTCTAGATTGTTAGCACACTGCTAGTGGAGTGGCCATGTTTACCCTGTAACTGCAGTAAGAAAACTGACATGATCAAGTTCAAACTTTGATCACATGGCCACAACAGTACCAACTATAAGCTCACATGAGCAGGAGGCACTGTGACAAACCTAAAGATATATGATGGCAAAAGTAGAGAATTTTTGACTTATCCTTGTATATTGTTTACTGGAATGGTTAGCAAAACATCAGCTAATTGCTAGTTAATTCAATAAAGAAAGAATAATAAAAAAAGAAAAAAAGGAAAGTATGCTGATGGTTAGTTTGAGAGATGATGGAGATGAAGGAGGAGAAGACATGAGGAGAAGGTGGAATGGTTAAATAACTGGGGTTTTAAATTGAAATGGCCAGGAAGGAAAAAGTGGAAGAAAAAAAATAATGAAGGTTAAATCAAAATAAAGAGAGAAAAGTTTGAAAAAAAAGACATTCTAAGAGGAACTGTACAAATGATCATAATGAAAAGAGACTGAATGAGAAAAGATGGAGAAAAATAGAAATGAGAAGAAAAGGAACAGAAAATAGAAATGAAAGAAAAGGGACAGAAAAAAGAAGTGAAAGAAAAGGGATAGAAAAAAGAAGTGAAAGAAAAGGAACAGAAAAAAGAAGTGAAAAGAAAAGGAACAGAAAATAGAAATGAAAAGGAAAGGAACAGAAAATAGAAATAAAAAGGGACAGAAAATAGAGGTGAAAAGAAAAGGGAAAGAGAAAAGAAGTGAAAAGAAAAGGGACAGAGAAAAGGAGTGAAAAGAAAAGGGACAGAGAAAAGAAGTGAAAAGAAAAGGGATAGAAAAAAAGAAGTGAAAAGAAAAGGAGCAGAAAAAAAGAAGTGAAAAGAAAAGGAAGAGAAAAAAGAAATGAAAAGGAACAGAAAAAAGAAGTGAAAAGGGACAGAAAAAAGAAGTGAAAAGGGACAGAAAAAAGAAGTGAAAAGAAAAGGGACAGAAAAAAGAAGTGAAAACAAAAAGGAACAGAAAAAAGAAGTGAAAAGAAAAGGAACAGAAAAGAAAAAGAAAAGGGACAGAGAATAGAAGTGAAAAGAAAAGGGATAGGAAAAAGAAGCGAAAAAAAAAGGGACAGAAAATAAAAATGAAAAGAAAAGGAACAGACAATAGAAATGAAAAGAGACAAAAAAAAAGAAATGAAAAGGGACAGAAAAAAAGAAATCAAAAGGGACAGAAAAAAGAAGTGAAAAGAAAAAGAAAAATAGAAAAGAAATGAAAAACGGTGAAAGTCATAAAAACAAGAAAAATAGTGATTGTATTAAAAATGGAAGAGTGAAAAAACAAAAAGAAAGGAAAAGAAAAGTAGAAGAAAAAACAGAAAAGAAAGAGATAAGAAAAAAGAAAAAAAAGAAAAGCAGAGAAAAAAGAAAGAAAAGAAATGAAAAAGGTGAAAAGTCATAAAATCTAGAAAAAGACAAATACTTATTGTCATAGAAAAAGGAAGAGAGAAGACAAAAGAAATGTAACAATTGGAGTAGTGTAAACTTTTTAAGATTAATGGACAGAGGAAAATCCTTGAAAAATAGAAGACACTGAAGTTGGACAGCAGAAAACAATGGTTAATTAGAAACTGTGAAAGAGGAAGAAGCAAAAAAAGAGTAAAAGCAAAATTAGAGAGAGGAAATAAGAGAAAGACTGTAAGGATAAAAAAAACAAATGACTTTTGAGAAGAGAGAGATGAACAGAATAAAGGAAAGAAAGAAAGAGAATGAAAATGGGAGAAATAAAACCAGATGGAAAGAGAAGTCAAAATGTTGAAGGTAAATAGGAAAAAGTGGTTTAGGATCAGAATTGTAAGGTGTAGCAGGAGAAGAATTGCAAAAAATAAAAATCTAGGATTTCCAAAACAATTACAACTTCTGATTTCAATGACCACCAAAATGAATTTCCCTGCAGGGGTTGCTGTGGCTGATGTACGATTGACACAAAGATGATTAAATTTGTATTCTTTTTGTTTCTATGCTTGTCTCTAGGTTTTAAATTTTTCTATCAAGTTCCAAATACAACTGAGAAATCTAGCGAACAGCTTTAAAATCCTAAGAGACTCTGTTGCTTGTTATATGTTGATTTCTGTGTTGTTGTCTTTTGTTTTGATTTTTTTCTTTTTATAATCTTAATTTTCTCAGTGACACCTCTATCGACCACCTAAAATAAAAAACTAATTTGAATTCTAATCATTAAAGGATGATCAAAAAAAGGAAATATCACAAAAGAAAAAAATTAAACTTGAAAACCAAGAAGAAAAAGAATATGAAAAATGAAGAAAAAATCTAAAAACTATTGCGGAAGAAAAATGATAAAGAATAAAAGAAAAAAAAGAGAAATAGAAGAATAATTATAGAAGATAAAAAGAAAGCAAACATATAAAAGAATAAAAACTGGAAATAAAAGAATGGAAAACATTGAAAAATAGAGAAAAAAAAGATGAAAAAGATAAAAAAGAAATAAGAGGAGGAAGAAAAAAGAAAGAGAAAAGTGGCCAGAGTGATGACGAATAACCAAAATGATGAGTAAATAGAAGAAAACACACTTCCTTCATTCAATCATCACCTTTCCATATGCCATATGCAACCACACAGCTTCACATTCCCATCAATTATGCCCTTCCCTTTATCGCACAGACACCTTTTCCTCTACCCTTGGTTAGCATTGATTTCCAATAGTGGTAGCTTAAGAAACACTGGATTACAAGTCATCTGGTTAGTTTCAACAGAAGAGCTACAGACTTAGATTTAATGGGTTCTGCAAAAACAAAATAGACCTGTCAATTTTGGCTACTAAGTAAGTGGTATATTCATTAATAAAAAAAAATATTCTGCTTTGCAGGAGGGTTTCAATATTGTCAAGCTTAAAAAGTAAATGTTAATGATGATGATTAGAATAATTCTTCAGTGAGAGGAGGTGCATTGTTACATCTTGCACAGTCTATGTCATTAAAGTGTCAAAGAAGAAAAAAATGAACTATTTAAATTAGTCCCAGCAAAAGCATACATTCAGTCCTTCAAAAGTTTAATATCAGAAAGCAAAGAAATTTTTTACACTATTTACATTGTTTGGACTGTTGTTCTCATCTTTATTGTCACATCCCCAATATATTGTTGCTATTTTGCTTAAAGTGAATATTTTCTTGATTTCAAATGAAAATATGTAAATTTTCCAACGTACTTCAGTGAAACCTCAAATTATAATTTTTAATTATGCTATAAATATATAGAAAAAAGTGTCAGTTTAAGCTGATGTCTAGAGAATATGAGTTAAAATCATAGAAGAAAACATTTAGTCTATCCCTCAGCTTAAGACAAATGCATTTTACTGTTATCAAAGATTCTGGAATGTTTATTAAAAATATGCAACCACATGCTGATCAACTTATATGTCCACAGCCTTTATAGATTCATGCATTGGTCAATATCACTAAGCAGTTTTCATGTTTCTTTGAAACACATCTTCAAAAGTACTTTCATTTCTTTCACCTGCAAACCTTACAAACTTTTGATTTTTTTCAATAAAGATCATTTGCTTTTTTTGCGTTCTGATTTTCAATAATCTCTCAGGTGCTTCAGGAATCAAAGAAAGCTTTTAGTTGCAAGCAAATAATTTCTGTTATCTGATGTCCACCTTATGCTAAATTCTTTGTAAGTTCAAAGCAATAAAAAAAAATTGCATGATTTTTTGTTTTGATTTTTATTCTACAACTTTGAGAAATATATTTTTTGTATTGAGTTATACAAAAACTTTTATTTTGTTCTGTTTTTAGTTGTACTTTTTATAAAAACTTTCTTTTTCTTTGCTCAGCATTCAAGGCCAGCTGAAAGAAACATTAAATATTTAGTGGAGATAATACACAAATCTAAACCATTTGTATCTAGATTTAGTCAAATCTGATCTGAGACTCCTGGAGAGCAATATAGCAATATACTGCACCTTCTTGGTCTCACATTTTCAACTGACTTGATGTGGAGCTACTACATCAAATCAATAGCTGCATCTATTGCAAAGAAAGTTGGGTTACTGTTGTGCCAGAAAATTTTTCTTGTTATAGTCCATTTTGCACATTTACAAATCTACCATTTGTCTGTGCATTAAATACTGCTGCCATATTTGGTCTGGTGCTCCTGCTTTGCATTTCGAGGTTCTTGACAAAATTGATCCTAACTTGGCATCTTGACTCCGGCCACTTTCTCACCAACATGACATGGCTTCCTTCTGTCTGTTCTACAAATATTTTCAAGGTAACTGCTCTGATGAGCTTTTTCCCTGGTGCCTTGACTGCATGAATTTCAGAGTGCCACTAGATTGGCATCTAGGCCCCATTCTTTTTATGTTGAAATAGCTAAATGAAACTACCACTTCTATTCCAACAACTTCTTTTCTCACACTTCCTGCCTGTGGGACTATCTTCCATTTACTTGCTTCTCTGAAAACTACAATCTTCAAAAATTTAAATGCAATGTCAATTGCCATCTTCTATCTTGAATCTCATTCATCTTTTGTCCTTTTCACTTTCCTCACTATACTCAGTCTTTTCTCTCACTTTCACTCCCTGTAGTCCCCTACATACTAGTGGCATTCCTGCCTTGCTTGAGCTGAAATGATTAAAAAAAATCAGTAACTGGAATAGCTGTTGGAGGTAAATGTATCTTACCATCTGTGGAGTGAATGGCTATGTTTAAATATAAAATAATTGGAAGAATTGCTCAATTAACAGAATAGAGAAAAATTTCAATAAGCAATTGAAAGAAAAATAATAGAGCAAAAATAATATAAAGCAAGAAAACAATATATGCAAGGCAAAGCAACAGTAATATGGCAAAACTGGGGCTGACACAAGAGAAAGTTCAGATAAGTGAATGTAACATTCTGATTTCAAGGCAAGACAGACCGGGACTGAGACAAATGCAACTGAGAACTGGTTTATTTTATTGGCTAGGAAGAAATCCCAGCATGCATTTGTGTGCTCCTACCTATAAATTAGGGAGGGGTAAGTGTTTTACAGTCATTTCCTATTGGATTGGAACCAATAGCATCCCAATATAGCACTACCTTGCACACAATATATTAATACTTTGCATGGGTGAAAACAGACAAATGTTTGAGAGAAAACATATTCACAGAACTTGAATGTGAGAATAATTTGTTGTTCTTGCAAACTAGATAAACATTAGCAAATATGGAAAAAGTGAATTAAGGTCTTACTCAATAGTTGACTGACTTGTACACAAGACTAGTGAGGTAACCAGGCTATGAAAGATGAAAGAAATTGAGGTCTAAATTAGGTATGCAGTCATTTCAAGAAACTGGCACCAAATGACAAGGCAATGTCACACCGTAAGCCAGATTGTCACATGCTGCATTTCTTACACTTTGATATATGCATAAATTATGCCTTGGTCAAGTGCAAATAATTAAGTCTCATAATGATGCACAATTACAGTTAAATAAAATTTTCCTGTTCTTTAATAGTTTGCTTAGATTTTTGAAGGCAACTTTCAATATCCCAATACACATTCTGATTTCTGTTACACTTTCTGTTCTCTGTTAAAACACTTCCCAGATACTGAAATTGTTGTAATTGCTTTATTTTGGTTTCTCCAATAATAGTTCTTCATTGAAGTCAAAGCTGGAGTTCATAATGTCTGATTTTGAGAAGAGTCATTATTCTAAGTGTAAGTCTGGTAGTTAAACATAAATAATGAACATAAATAAAGGAATGAGTTCAAGGATCTTATATTTTTTTGCTAATGTTTATCCAATAGTGGGTCCAAGAGCTACTCAATGTAGAGGGTTACTGTGTGGAGTTGCGTAAATAAACCCCTACTTCTGTTCAACACACCAGGAAGGAGTGTGAACTAGATGATAGGCAAACCAATCTTTTTCTATTGGTCGAGGAGAGAAAAAAAAAAAAAAAAGTAAAATAATCTAAGTAATTAGTGAATAAAATTTCAGTATTCTGGTGTAGATGTTAAGAGTACAGAGCTGAAGCAGACTTTAGAATGAACCAGAAACCCAATCCTAAACAGGAAACAATGGATAAACCCCTACTCCTGTTCAAAAAACAGGGGAGGAGTGTGAACCGGATGATAGGCAAATTAATTGAGGCCTGTTAATTGAGGATCTGATATCAGAGGGTATAGGTATAATTTTGACCTTATACTTTCAAACTCAACGTTCTTCATGTAAATAGCAAACACTATAATTTAGAAGACTTCAGCTGTGTGGAAAACAAGCTGAAAGTACATAATTATAATGAGTTAAAAATAGATTCTAAGATGGTGAGTCTAAGGAACAGGATTAAGTCATCTGCAAAATCTTTCTTTTTTTGTGTGTGTTTGTTTCCTAAAAATAAAATAAGAAAATAAAAGGGGAGATAGACCAAGAGGTGCCCATGTCTCCAAAGAACTCTTTTTTCTTTTTTTTTATTTTTCACCGTAATGCCACTGCCCTCCCCACTCTACCTGGAAATCTCTGAGTGGGTTGTGACACGCTTGATTGAAATGTTTTAGCCCAGTGCAATGGTTTATCTGCTTTCTTTTTCTAATTTTCCCTTTTTTTATTTTTATTTTAGTATGATTGTCTTTTTATTTTTTTCTGCATTTTAATTTTATTAAAAAAAAAAAAGGCAGAATTCATATTGTCTTTATAATAGAAATTCACAGAACAAAACATGTCTACATGAACGGGTGATTGAGAGAGAACAATGAAGTCATGATTGGCATCAGTAGGCAAGCGATCAGCAGAACAATAAAAATGTTGGTTGTCAGGTGGTGGTTGCTGTGGGTAAGAATGGGGAGTTCTTTGCCACTTGAGTTGGGGGAGAGGCTATAGGGAGGGCATTGCAGAGTGTCAGAGTAGAAGGAAAGAATGGTGTATGTCTGCCAGTTGGCATTGGTGAATAGTGCCAACAAAGTGAGGTAAAGAATAGAGTCCCCCCATCTTTCCTCTGCCCCGCATAAGTGAATGCTTACATATAACACTGAAGAAAAAAAAAAAAACTTCCACTATGTAGATGATAGTGAGAGGTTGGGAAATCAAATTAGAGTAGATGAAGACATTGAAAATGAAAGTAGAAATAAAAATAAGATCTTTTCTACTTTCACTTTCAACTAAAAATAAGATCTTCTTTAGTAGGTATGCATGTGTGTGCGTATTTTCAGTTTGATTTTTTTATTTGAAAACTTTATCTCAGTGTCTTATACTTTTATTTTCTGTTAATTTCTTTTAAAGAATACACCCTTTAGTATTTTCTTTTCTGTTTCTCCTTCGAAGATAGTGTGGGTAATCGTATTTACAATTTTTTTTTCTTGGATTTTTTTTTTGTTATAGCATCTGGAGATAGAGTTGTTTTCTAATATAATTAAATTTCTTTGTCATTCTTCTTAGTTTTTAAAAAATCCTTTTTCTTCATCTTCCATATTCTTTTTGTTATTTTCCTCTTCATCTTTGTTTTTGTCTATCCTCATTCATCTATGCAATAATTCTTAGTTTAACAATAACAAGAAGCAAAATTTTGATTGTACAGCTGATATTTCAGAATGATATTCTAGCAGAAGAAACGAGCACAATACTTTAAGAATCAACCAAGTGTTGATTGCTTTGTCTTCAGAACTATTTTCTTCTATATTTATCCATTCATTTCTTTGGGTTTTTTTTTTTTTTGTTGAACATTTATGTTTTCTCTTTCATAAGTTCTCTTCATTCTCCATCACAATTTATGATTATTCTTCTTTTTTTTCTTCTTTTTTTATAATTTCTCCTTTACTGAACTATAACATCTTTTTTTATTTCTTCTTTTACCTTTCCATTCCAACTTCATTTTCACTTCATTCATGTTCAAATTTTATTTCCTGTCTTCTTCCTTTTTTCATTTTTTTTTTAACGTTTTGTTTCTATCCATCTTTAACTTTTCGTTCATTTCCTCTTTTTCCTTTTCATTCCTTCTTTCTTTTCAACTTTTTGCTTTTACTTATCCTTAAATTTTATTTTGTTTTAATTTTCTTTCCTATTTTACTCTTATTTATCTTTAACTTTTATTTTATTTTCTTTTTCCTTTTCATTCCTCCTTTTAATTTTTATATTTTATTCATGTCCAAATTTTATTTCCTGTCTTTTTCTTTTCTTTTCTACTTTTACTCACCTTCAGCTTTTATTTTATTTCTTTGTTCTTTTTCTTTCTTCTTCATTTTTTTTCTACTCTTTTATTCATTTTTAACTTTTCTTTCTTTTTCCTTTTCATTCCTTCTTTTTTCAACTTTTTTGCTGATCCTTAACTTTTCTTTATTTCCTTTTTCATTTTCATTCCTTCTTTCTTTTACTCATCCGTAAATTTTCTTTTATTCACTTTCTTTGTTCTTTTCTTTTTTTCATATTTAAGTATTTGCATAACTCAATTCATTTTTTGAACTTTTTTCTTTTATTCATCTTTAACTTCTTTTTCTTTTATTTCATC
>OZ010575.1:32210748-32225748 GCA_963932145.1 Acanthosepion lycidas
CTTTATGAATACATGATACTCTCTTCAGAAAGTCTCTGAAAATATTTTTTATTACATTTGTTTTTACTGAAGGCTAAGTTAAGTACAAAGAAGGATCTGCAATGTAATTGATCCTGACCTGGCATCTCGACTTCAGCCACTTTCTCACAGACATGATGTAGCTTTCTTCTGTCTTTTCTACAAATATTTTCTTGGCAACTGCTCTAATGAGCTTTTTCCTCTGGTGCCCCAACTATATGAATTTAAGCATGCTACTAGATTGGCATTTAGGTCTCACCCTTTTACTGTTGAAATAGTTAAATGTAACCACCACTTCTACTTCAACAGTTTCTTTTCTCGCACTTCCCAACTGTGGAACTCGCTTCCTTCTACTTGCTTCCCTGATAACTATGATCTTCAAAAATTTAAATGCAACATCAACCACCACCATCTGTTAACTTGATCTTTGTTCATCTTTATCCTTTCCTCAATCACCAATATCCCTAGTATTTTCTCTCACCTTCTGTAACCCCCTGCGTACTAGTGACACTCCCACCTTGCTGGGGTGGGGTGGGTTAATGATTAAAATAAAAAAATAAATAAAAAAAAGAGTAAGATATTTTTTCTCCAGACATATATGAGCCAGTTCTAAGTATTTTACTTATACAAATTTTCTTATAAGTAGACTAAGAATATTTATTCACAGGTAAGAAAGTGTTTTAGCTCTTTTAATTCATGGAAAATAAATTTAAGTAAACAGTTGTTAAAAATTCAATATAGAATTTTTAAAGTCTATGCCAAAAATTAGCTAGAACTAACAACAAAATGAAACAAGAAAATTATTAAAAATTCGTCATCTAAGTGATATGTTGTTCTTTCAGATCTACAAAATTAGGCAATGTGTGTACATGTATGAATACCATTTAAATTGATGGAGCTTTTTTGTTCATCCTCACCAAAAGTTAACATCGACAATTCAAAAGCCTAAAAAGGAAAATTGGCAATGTCTAACCTTCATGCCCACAAAAATGTGGTGTGTCAATAGGACAGTGATTCACCACTATTACTGTATACATTTTTGACTCCCTCAGCAATGTTTATTTGCAAGATTATTTTTAGAAATGGATTTTTTCTTTTATTAACCCAACATATTTTAATTTATTGCTTAAATATTATTTTTAATGGATACCCATATTTGAGTAGATGCTCCGTTTTATGTGTATATTTATTTATTTCCATCAACCAGCCTGAATTTCCTAGGGGAAACCATCATTAGATCTGATTTGCTTTGACCTCTCAGCTATTAAGAACCTCCTGGCCAAGCAAAGCCTGAATAGTGCTTTTGAACAGGGACCTTTCCTGATTCTTAAAATATATAACCCTGCTCAGTTTTGTATCCTAACAGCACAATTTAAAAGACAAAGAAGAAATAACGTTTAAACAATAAATTAAAATATTACAAAATTATAAAACCATGTGAACCAAGTACAATGTATTATTTATTACTTACTTTATTATAATGATTTATTACTTATCATTTTATAAAGAGATTAATTTGAAAAGAAACCTTTTCATTCAAAAATTTAAAATTTATCACTTAGCAGAATGAGGTTACCTTCAGCATCCTGACTCTAGATTTTCATAGGCAGACCCTCCAGCAATTAATCTGTCCACTTGTCAGGGGCTGGAAGGTCTGTATTCAAAAATTTATAAAAATTTACAAAAGTATTAAAATATGTAAAACAACTAAAATGTAAATATCTATTATTTACCTATTTATAAAAAACTATGAAAACATAATTTTTTTTTCAATCTAATAAATAAATAAATAAATAAATAAACAGTATTTAATATCTTTGTTATTAATTCTCAAGAATAAAAAAAATGTATAAATCCACTTTCATATGTTTGGGTTTTATTAAAATTCTAATCATCGCTTTTTAAAGTAATAAACATTGTGTCAAGTGAATAACCATCCTTTTATCACATCGTCTTTTTGTGAGTAAAACTGTTAAACATTGTCAAAATTTATTAATTTGCATTTCCTTTTTCTTGCCATCTAGAAACTCAGTTTGTAGTGTTAGTTAAAAATTTTAATAATTACATTAATTTTGATCTGGGAGAATCAAAACACTTCATCCTTTCTCCTGAATGAGTAGTTCTTATATATTTATATCTCTTGTTTTCTGTTTAGGATTAGGTTTCCAGTTCCTTCTAAAGTCTACTTCAACTCTATACTTCTAACATCTCTGGCTAAACTCTGTAATTTTATATATGAATTAATTTTTTTCCTCCTTGATAGGAGTAGTTAGGTTTGTCTGTTGCACAGTTCACACTCCTCTCTGGTCTTTTGAACAGTATGAGAAGTTTATCCCTTGTTTGCAGTTTAGGATCACATTTATGGTTCCTTCTAAAGACTACTTCAGTGTCTGATGTCGCCGACTGAATCGTGAAATTTATTTATTCATTTCTTTTTTTTTTCTATCTTCTTCCCCTCAATAGGAGTGGTTAGGTTCACCTCTTATCCAATTCAAACTCCTCCTGCATCTTTTGTTCATCCCTTGTTCCCTGCTTAGAATTGGGTTTCCAGTTCCTTCTAAAGTCTTTTCATTCACTTTCACTCCCAGTAACCCCCCCTTTCATCATAGTGGCATTATCACCTTGATTGGGGGGTGTGATTTAAAAAAAAAAAAAAAAATTGCATTCCAGCTCAGACAAATTGTCTGATGTTTGCAGCTTTAAGCAAAGAAGGGGCTATCATTGCTGTGAAGAAAAATTAACAATTTAGAACATAACATTTTGGAACTTTCCATTAGAACCCTCTAGATGCAAATTTCCTAAAGTCAGAATTGAATGTTAAGTATATTTCTTGAGCCCATTGGGTTAGAATTAAAATTTAGTATGTAAGTTATATACTAAATATAACCTCTCTCTCTCTCTCTATATATATATATATATATTGTAATAAAAAGAAAAAACAGTAAGATATATAATCTGGTGTTCTTATTGATATTTTTATTTTTACAAAACAGTGCTCAATGTAAATTTACACAGCATGAATATTATAAATTAACTAATTTAAAATATGGTTTCTTCACTACACAGGAGTTACCATGTTTCAAAAACCGAAACTAAAAACTTCAAATTTAATAATATATATATATATATATATATATATATATATATATATATATATATATATATGTATGTGATAACGATATATAAATTTTTATGTATCAAGAACAGTTTTGGAACAAAGATTTTTTTTTTAAATCTTTCACCCATTTTCAGCTTCTGGAATATTCTTATGAATTTAAATCTTTTTCAATTATTAATTTTAATAATTATTTATTTTGATTATGTCTATCCGAACTATTTTCCTCATGTTTTTTATTGTTAACACAATGTTTCGGTGATTATATCCTTTAGCCTTCTTCACGTGCTTCAGGAAATATTAAAGTGAACCCATTATTTAATCTAAATTGTTCATGTTCTAATGCCCATAACTAAAGACAACTTGTCTTGTTCCTTTTGGTAATACCCTGTTATTGTTTACCCAGTTTACCCTGCCTGGACCAGAGATTTAATTCATAATTGACATTGTCATCAAATTAACAAACCAACACTTCATCCAGTATTTTCCCGTGAGAAATTCAGACAGAAATAATATTGTCTATATGTATAAATCTATTTCTGAAAATAGTATCGTTATAGTAAAATATTAAATTTTATCTTTATAAATCCGTTTCTGAAAAGAGTCTGGTTATAGTAAAATATTTAATAATATTAAATATTCATTAATGTTAAATATCTTTATAAATCTGTTTCTGAAAATAGTGTTTATAATAAAATATTTAATAATATTGAATATTCACTAATATTATCTTTATAAATATGTTTCTGAAAGTAGTGTAATTGTAGTAAAATATTTCAAATAAAAATTTTGTTTTATTAAATTTTCTCAGATATATTGCCTTTAAATTTCTTTGTTTATATGAACTATATTTTTAATTTCTTTTTTCTTTATCAAAGTTGAATTTCACAAATTATTTTGAAGTACTTTAAAAAGCAAACAGTCAAAAAAAGAAAAAAAATACCATGAAATTACATAAAAATCACTTTACAAAATTATTTTTCCATCCTAAGGTAACTTAAAACTATGATGAATCTAAAACATTTTCATTGCAATTACTTGAACATCAAATCTTATAACTTCTATTCATGTGCTTTAACCATTAAGCTATTACCCAGAATGCAAAATGGATTACTGAGTAAATTTTCCCCTTCTTTTTTTATTTTTCTCTCTTGCCCTATTCTTAAAGTATGGACCCTAATGTTCTGGTTTTTATCAAGTTTCATTTTAATAATGGACAACAGAAAATGAACCCCTGCCAAAGTTGGAATCAATTTACCATTAATAAAAAATGGACAGACTCTATAAACTCATGGCTAGTGGGCAGATTATAGAAGGCACAAATAACATTGGAAACCATTCAAAACAGATATTTAAGTTGTTAGCATAAAGACAAAAATAAGAAAATACCCTGATGTATGCCTAATTTAGGCATTTTTTTTGTTGCCTTATTTTACAAAAGGAGGAAGTTGATGTTTATGTTTTACTTGTTAATGGATTATTTTCAATACCTATTTTTTGTCAGTTAAATAAGCCTATATAATTACCCACAATACCCTAACACCTGCTGTTTTGGTTCTACTGTTTTTGTGTCATTTTCTTTTTTAATTGGAATTTTTGAGATTACTTATAAATTCTATATCTATACGATATTGCCCGTTGATTACATAATGGTGGATTGAAGTCAGACAGTCTGGAATCTCCAGTTTTACAGGTGCAATGTTACACCTTACAATAAAATATACTTCACAAAGAAAACTGATAATTTTAAATGACAGAAATCATGAGTTTGTTGTGAGTCCTCAAAGATAAAATATATAAGCAAAAATAAAAATAATTCAAATTAAAATTTGCGCTTTCCTTTAAAAACCTTATCTGTTTTTTTACTCTCTTTAAACTTTTTCTATAATTCTTTCAACTAACGAGAAGGCAACCCTCAAATAAAAAGAGAACTAAGAAAAGACTGAACCCAGCTTAAAATTACTATAAAGTATGATAGCCTCTTTGAGTTTTAAAAAAGTATTAAATATATGAAAGGTGGCATATCTGCTTAACTTTGATCAAGGGATTGTTGTTGAAAGCATTCTATCACTGACATTCAGACATTATATTCATTGGAACCATCATACATTGTCTTGTACCTAAACAGGAAAATTTAATTAAAAAAGCAATCCCTGTCACTTAATTTTAATGAAACATGTAGTAATAGATACATAACAGTTTTATTAAATTCAATCGACATGGTCAGTATGTTTAATTTTTCATTGTATTTTTCCAGTTTCAAATAACATGTTGTATATTAGAAATACATAGGTGAAATATGTAGGAAATTAAATAAATGATTATCTGAATATAAATGTGAGCTTTTACAAAACAATACACTCATTGCATTCGTCTGTAATGAGTCCTGATAAAAATAATTATATAAACAAAAATAAAAAGAATTAAAATTAAAATAAGGAATTTGTTCTTTCCTTTAAAACTCTAATCTCTTTCTTCCTCTCTCTAAACTTCTTTCTATACTTCTCTCAACTAATGAGAATGTAACCCTCAAATATAAAGAGGAAAAAATAAAGATTGAACCCAGCCCCAAACACCAGAAACTTGTGGGATCAGAATATACTTATTTGTGACTGAAAAATACCAAAATCAAGGAGTTTCCATGCATAACTTTGATTATAAAAAAAAATGAAAAACAAAGGAACACCAGAAAATAAAATAATTTTGGCCACTCAAAAAAAATTGACACAAAGAGACTTTTGATGTTAACCAAAACCAATGTTCATTCCAGAGTCTGGCCAAAACAGATATAAACTGAGACCTCTTAGCTAGAAGCAGAAAGGGTGAGGAGGGGATGGAACAAAAGAACACTACTGTGAAGAAACCAGCCATGCATGACATGTGAAGTAGTAGTTAAGAGGTCATCTGATATTTCTGTGTTGCAAAACACAGCAGATTGACACTGCCCTAATTCTAAGATCACTACTACACCAATCATGGTCCGATTTCTAAATTCTCAAATACCAGGCTGAAACAGACATTTCTCCAGACATCGATCAATATCTGCCTTATTTAGAAACTTTTTGTTACACTGAATACCAAAGGACTCACTCAACACACTAAACAAAATAAATAAAAATATATTATTTTAAACCCTTGAGTAAGTTTGTTTTATTCCAAAGTTTCCACTCAAGAAAATCCTACCATCTACCTCCTAAGTTAAATAACATCACTCTTGAGTGCACTAATCAAAAACTAGTCATTTGGAAATATTAATAGATATGTTCATAAATTACCACATATATTTTACGTCTTTATTTTAATGTTTTTTAAAGTATGAGAAAGGGAAAATGTTGCATCATTTAATATAAAAAATATTTATTCTGAGGGAAACTATGAAGGTTTTACACATGATGTATTCACTTTTATTTGGTTGATCAAATGAGAGACTAAACAAAACTGGATATTTGCTAAAATATGTTTTTCTTCCAGTAATGATCCTATATAATAAAATCCACAAAGTGTTGCTTTGTTTGTTTGTCATATGCTTTCCTCTACCTTTACAAAATCAGGCTGAAAATGGAGTAATGCTGCCATAGATGGGCAGGAGCCTCCCAGTCTATTTGATAAATCTGCTGAATTATTATATTGTATTTGTACACAACAAAACAAACCCCAATCATAGGCTCGAAATTTCACATTTGAAATATGCACCATGCTAGAGTTCATTAAGATTATGAAAACATTTAAATATTTAGAGCAATTAAAAATGGAATATGCATACACCTGTGTTCCCCCTCATTGGAATATGATTGGCTGGTGTCTGTCATAAATAATGACGGACATGTAGGTATGACAGAGTCAGAGCATTAGTCTGAGAGCTAAGTCTATAACAACGCCCATTGAACTCTGCCATTGATCTACACTTCTTACCTGAGACTACGACGTGTACCAGTTGACTACTGTTACCATATTCTACTTGGTTATAGTAGCCAAAACCACTTAGCTACTTCATTCAAATGTATCCCATTCCGGAACATATCAGTTATAAAATATGATTTGGTAAAAATCTTACAAAATGAATACTGCAGATTCACCAACAATCAAATAATTTTGAAAATAGTAACATTTAAACCATCATAGTATTCAAATTTATTGATTATATATTTGTTTATATTAAATTACTTAATTATATATTCAATTTATTTTTTTTATCATTTCACCCCAAGTAAGGCAATAAAATCACTAAAATGCAAGAGTGTTAGAGAATGTGAGAAAAACTACTAAGAAGAGAGGACAATAAAAGAATAAGAATTAGCACAAAAGATAACAATTAACATTGATCTCCAAAAATTTAAATGCGAAGTTGACTGTCCACAAGCAAGAAGTGCAATAGAAGAAACTGTCAGCAGGGAACTTATGGCTATATCTAACCATTTCAACTTTAAATTAATAAGACCTATAAGTATATAGTCTAGTTGATTCCATTTACTTTCTTTTGCTTTGTTTTTATCAATTTAGTTGTTAAATATCCCTTATTGTGATGATAAAACTTCTGTCAAAAAAGGTGAAATGTAATAACATCATAGATTTTCTTATATATATATATATATATATATATATGATAGAGTCTATTGAAAGATTATTATTAATGTAACTGACTTTTTTAATAAAATATTTTGTTGAATATCTGGACATCTTTGGACGAAGGTTGAAAAAATATGTTCAGATAATTCAAAATTAGTTAATAAATGAATATCTAAATTATCTCATCCTCGGTCTGATGATAAACTATGTCCAACAGCAAGTCTTTTGATTATGTGGTTTTGAGGAGCATGGAACCACCTCTTAATTGCTGGTGTTTCCAGGTCCACCCTGACCAAGGGTGGTAGCACCTGTTAGGGTCCCAGCTATGGGCAAATAGTTAACCCCCAAACTGGGGTCAAAACACTATGAAAGTGTAAAAATAGGTTTTAGTACCAGAAATACTTTGTAAAAAAATTATTACCAGCTATACATTTTTGAAGGAAAAAATATTACCAACGATTTTTGAAGGAAAAAATATTACCAGCAATAAAAAATTGTCAGCATTAAATAACCCATTGAGGTTGATATGTTGTAAAACAAAACAAACCTAAATTATCAAAAAAGGATGAAGAAAAACGTAGTCTCTAAGAAATTTGACATTCATTTCATCAAATAACATTTTCAAACAATTTGTTCAAAATTTTATCCAGTTTATTTTTTATGAAAAAATGTGTCAATTTTTTTCTGTTACTGGTTGAACATGCATTTTTTTCTGCCATAACTCCCAAAGATGGATCAAAGTAAATGTATAATTGCAGGAATAACCAAGCTTTGATAATTCAAATGTATGTTCTTTGTATAAAATCAAGGAAATTCACAAGAATTAATTGAACTGATTTTATCATTTTTATCAATGTTGAATATGGTTTTCTAAATTCTCAAAATGCTTGTCTGAGTTGAATATCAAAATTGCTTTAGTTTGGATAACTGAAAAATCTTTGGATGATTTCAATTTTTCTCTTCATTTCATGTCTGGATAATTGAAGTCTGAATTGATTATCTATATATGGGAAGTACTGTAACTTAAGTATTTTTAATTTTAATTATTTTATTTTTGGTTTCCTGTACTGCCACCAAAAGTATCACACTCTTGTTATCCTCTACCTTTATAAGAGCCAGATCAGGCTGGAAATGAAATAGTGCTGCCATATATAGGTAGGAGCTACCCAGTCTTTACTGTCTTGTCATTATAGAGTTCAAAAGCATTTCTGCATCTTTATGGATGACAAAATATTTTCTACCCAACAAACCCTTTGCCATAGATGAAATATTGCAAGCCTCTCACTGCTCTATCACTCTACATTATATAGAGATGAAGTAAAGGTCAAATTTACCATCTATAGTACCATTTATTGTTGACTCCATTTGGTTATAGTGTTTAAAATGGTTGACTATGATCATAGTTCTTTTTTTTTGTGATTTGAGAGTTCATACAGGGTTATTATGTTCCTTCTAGTTGACAGAAATTAATTCGTTGCATTCATCCTTTCCTCTTCTTTCTCTTCTGGAGTTGTACATCAGGTCAAACTCATAGCCGATAAATCACCAACCCTTGCATCTTAAATTCCTACCTCAAATGAAGTTCCCCTTCACTGCAGTGTCTCTAGTCTCATACATGGTTTTCTTCTTTTTATTGGGGCTGACACATCCATGTTTCGCATTTGATTTTTGGTGGGATGCATTGTCATTGGTTGACTTTTATGATGTTCACTGACCCACATAAATTAAGACATGAAGTCCATTACCGAGGATAGGAACAATAGAAGGAAGGAAAAGAATATAGTATAGCGAGAAGTCTCTATTTTTGTATGGTGTTATTAATGCCTAATCCTGCTACAACTCTTTTCATGGAAAGTGTTCAGATTAACAAAAACTTCCTTAGTTCTTCCAGTTTTAACCTTCACAAAAAGACTTGTCATACCCAGGACATTGTAGCAAACCACCCTCATTCCTTTTATATTCCATTGGCGAGATGTAAGTTTTACTTTAACAGCTCCTTCCTATAAACTGTTGATTTGTGGGACCAACACCCAAGAGAATACTTCCTTGATCACTATAATGTTAATATGTTTAAGTCTAGAGTCAACCATTATCTTCCCCACATATCCACCTTAACTGTGACTTACTCTTTGACTGTCTACCTATGTGACCTTTTACAAGGTGAACATCATTGCAAAAAAAAAAAAAAAAAAATATTTAGAAATTTTGAGCTATTTTATGTTCCTACTTTGATTTTAATATCTAATTATTTCATAAATGTGCTTGTAATTTAAAATAAAATGAATCCACCAAATTTTCATCAAACAAGTGGAAGTGTTAGAATGCTTCTTAAAGAAAAAAGTTAGAAATTTACCAGCCTCATTTTTACCAAAGTTCTTTTGAAAGAAAGATCTGCACAAGTGACATGTTGAAAAAAAGTGAGTAAACCACTATTTAAATCCATATATATATATATATATATATATATATATATATATATATATATATATATATTTTTTTTTTTCTTACATTCTGATATTTTATAGATCTGATTAAATGAATTCATTTGAATATTTTTAGGAGTTTTATAGCAAATCTAACAAAATTTTTCTGTTTCTTAGCATTTTACTTAGTTTTTGGAATGCCTCTTTCACTATTCCAATGTATGTTTGGATCTCAGTTTTGCATTTTCCATCCTCTGTTAAAATGCTTCCCACATATTTGAATTTCTGCACCTGCTTGATAAGAATTTCTGCACCTGGATTGCTATGTGATATGGCAGTGAATGTTTAACAATATCACTAAGAATGAGAGAAAAACTAGAAGCAGAAGGATAACGAAAATTCCATGAACTGAACAAGTAAGCAACAAGAAAGTCTTAAAGAAACAGAAAGAACACCTCTACTCAGAATCAAGGAGAGAAAGCTGAAATTCCTTGGACATATAAGGAAAGAGGATTTGGAAAACTTAACCTTCACAGGGCATACTGAAAGCAAGAGAGATAGGGGAAGGCAGTGAGCCACCTACCTGACAAGCTTTTGTGAATGAATTGTGGAATGGGGCAGAAGCATTAGCAAATAGAAAAAAACTGCTAAGAACCACACAAGATAGAAGGATGTGGAGAGCCATGATCGCCTATGTCATGAAGGAATGCTGCACATAGAAGATTATGAATCTGATTTAAAACTTAAAAGAATTTTAATAATCTTTTTAAAGCTGAATTGAAAAAAAAAACACAACAAAAATAACAGAATAAAATGAGGTAATTTTTTTTTAAATCTGTTATTCGCAATATAATCACATAACAAAGCAACACACAAAAGCCATTGAGAATAAACAATAACAACTGGTAATCTGATTCAATTTTATATTTGAATATAATTTTATTTTATATTCAGTATTATATTTCATGTATGTACACTTAAAATCCATCAAGGATTTTCTTGATACAAGACAGTAAATGATGACAAATATTTTAAATAATGCACTTTCCTAATAAATTAAAATTAAAATAATTTTTGTTATTGGTATTTATGTCTGCTTTAAAAATTAAGAAAAATCAGTATTTCTTTTGTACATTCTCATGTAGATATATGAGAGGGTGCAGAAAAAATGAACTGAACCCTTTATTTAGTCCATAGGGTAGATTTTCCAAAATTCCACATACCACACCTTTGGATATCTTAGTTTCAGTTAATATCCTTTAGTAACTCAACCCTCCAAATAAATAAAGGTTTTGGTTTAAAATTCCAATGTATATAACCTGAAAGAGGCCAGAACATACAACGACCAAAATGTTGTGAATACGGCAATAAAGATGAGGACAACAGTCCAAACAATGTAAATAGTGTAATATATAGTGCTCAGTGTAATATAACAGAGCTGTTAAGTATATATTAATAGATACACATTTTTTCCTCACCAGTAGCACAACTCTGACTTGAGGTTTCATGCACAACACAATCTTCAAGTTGCACGTGTGTGTGTATATATATAATATATACATACACACACATATATGTTCATTATATATATATATATATATATATATATATATATATATATATTCATTGTGTGCACATATATATATATATGTGTGTGTGTGTGTGTGTGTGTTCATTATATATATATATATTCATTTTGTTCCTCTTATGTTTATGGAAAATATAAACACTTTAACTTAAAAACTAACAAGTCTTTATTTAGAGGGTTTGAAGGTATTTTTCTGTCTAAAAAATATTTCTATAAATGTAAGATATTGAATCAAGATTACACAAGATTAAATATAAAACAAATTTATGCTTTGACACTTTGAAGGATTTGTGTATAAGAAGAAACAAGTAATTTTATTGCCAAATATTTTTTATTTTATTCTTTTCATTGAAATGCTTTTTATTTTATTTTATTTCCTTTTCACAAATTCATTACTTTTTAATTCTGTATATCAATCCATTTCATATTCGCTGTTTTTCTATGTGTGTATCCGTTCCTTTGCCTCATTGTATCATTCTAAAATAAATTTTTTTATCATGATTCCTCCTTATTTTTCTTGTTCTTCTCTTAAAACCATTCCATGACAATTTTTATCAATTGCTTTATAATTCATAACATGCAAATTGTTTCCTGAATACAAAATTACAGGAAATATTACAAACATTTGATGTCACTTTATTTGTATTCTGTATAAAACTTTTTTAAAATGACTAACAGAAAAATTTAAGCACACACACATTTTAAGTAATTTGTGGATGTTTTTATTATAAACATTATATATATATATATATATATATATATTTGTTTGAATAAAAACAGACCACTTTAAGGCTCCATGTCAACATGGAACCTTAAAGTGGTCTGTTTTTATTCAAATATATTTGCTCTGAATTTACATTGAGCTCTCTGGATATCATCCTCCTTGGGTCTACCCGTACGGATTACCTAATTTTGCATAAACTAAATATATATATATATATATATATATATATATATATATATATATATATATATATATATATATAAAATTGCAAAGTACTGGTATTAATAAAATAGTGCTTTATGTAATATAACAGAGCTAATTATTATATATTAATATACATCTCATTCCTCACAGGTATTTTTTTATGGTTTTAAGTCTGTTTATTTTTTATACAAAATGTTTTTTTTAAAAAAAGTCCTGTAAACTGGTTTATGTTAAATATAAAATATAAATCCCGTCTATTTTAAATAACTTTTTTTCTAAATATTTTTTTAATACATATTTTTTAAAACATTTTTTTTTTTTAAATATTTAAAACAGAAATAAAATTAATCCCAATTTATTTTAAATATAAAATAAAAACATTGATCTCTGTTTATTTTAAATATAAAATATAAATATCATCTATTTTAAATACAATATATATGTTTTGTATTTTTTTAAATAAAAAACCATAATCCCCATATAATATATGGACTGCTCCAGCATTGCCATAACCAAATATTTTATTAAAATCTAAATTATGTAACAGTCAGTCTCTACTCAGAACTTGATTGTGCCTAAAACTCCAAGTCATGCTACTGGTGAGGAATAATATAAAAATATAGGTATACTATATTTATTGGTAAAAATGATGAATATCAGATATAGGCCATATATAAGTATAAAATATAAAAGTCGACTCTGAGGTTAACAGCTAGCAGCAATAGTCTGTTCATGCTTGAACACAATCTTCAGGCCATATTTTGGCCCAACTATTTATATATACTGGTCAGATACATTATAGGTAATAAGGGTTATTGTATTATCCTAATGGTTATTGGGTAGGTAATAACAGTTATATTTCAAATTATTCTAGAGGCTCTTGAGAAGAAATATTTGTGGTTTCCAAATACAGCTATTTGTAACTATTGTATAGTGTTGTTTATTTTTTACTTGTTATTTATTATGATTACTTGTTGTTGATTATTCTTATTATTAGGTTGGTGCAGAAATAATATCGTTTTTTGACGTCAAAAACGATATTATTTTTGCACCAACCTAATACATTTACTTTTGTTTGCAATTTGTCAATAATCTACTTAATTTGTCTATTTATTTTTTTTATATATGCTCTATTCTGTAATTGAGCACTTTTAGCCATAAATATAGCATACCTTAAAACTAGCTTTCTATCATGCACACACATTTATTTATACACTACAGTTCGAAGCCACTCCAGAATTAGCATGGGATGAACTTGTGAGAAGAGTAGGAAAAAAAAAAAATAAGTGAAAAAGAGTCATTGAAAAAAGAATGGAGTCACTTATACTTTGAGAAACTTTTGCAATGAATGCCCAAAATTTGTGCTGCAGTAATCAAAGCTAAAGAAGGATATTTTGACGAGAGCCAAATTTAATTATGAAATGCTTTTTTTCTTTTTGTCATAATAAAATTTCTAATAAAAAATTGTCTAACTTTTTTAACCATGTATAATAATTTTTTCTTATTTAAAGTACAAAACAACTACTTTTTGAGCCAAACAGGGTTGGCCTCAAACTTTTGAACTCTAATATATATATATATATATATATAAATAGAATATTGCTCAATAAGTGCTGGTGTTTATAAAATAGTGATCAATGTAATATAACAAAGCTGTAAATTATTTATTAATAATAAATATACGTTTTTTATTGCTGGTAGTATGACTCAGAGCTTCATGCTACCAGTAATGAAAAAAATGTATATTTATTATTAATATTTTATATATATTATGAGGCATGGTGGAGGAGAGCATAGTGGCTCGGATTGAGGAATCTGAGAGCCGAGTTCGAAATCCAGTCAAATCCATTACATTTACTTATGTGCTAAACTCTTGGGAAAGGTATTAATCCTCTTCTCCCTCTGCCTATGGGTAAATAGTAGGACAGACTGGGTTCTATAGCCTTGGATGGCAACTGGTCTACGAGAAGGGCAACTCTGAATTCAAAACCTGCGGAGAAGTGTTTGGGGACCGTGTGGCACGTAGTGCACCAGGTCTCTGTATTCGGCCCTTCAAAAAGAGTAGTTGGTTCTGCACAATGTCTTTACCACTATAATCAATTCATATGTGCTGGTGTCTGGGTTGTTGGTTCCTAGGAACTGAGCTGCTTCACCCTCATACATTGAATACGACAGGAGAGTTCACAATATATATATATATATATATATATATATATGTAAATGCAAACATATGTTTTTAATAATTTTAGTGTTTGAAATAGACACCCTGTTTTTTGTTGCTTTTTTTCGACAGCCCTGTGGTCTTGAGGAGAAAATAGGACCTAGCTGGGCTCTGGTGCTCTGTGGCCAAGTTGCTTAGAGC
>OZ010575.1:32228248-32230748 GCA_963932145.1 Acanthosepion lycidas
TGGAAAATTTCAAAAAAATAATGAGATTATAAAAAATATTTAATGTATCATTCCAACTGAATTATTTCATATAGAAATTTGTTTCAAAATACATTGTAGAACTATATATATAGATTCAATATATCAAATTAATGATGGGTAACTGGATGACAAAATGGAAAAACTATATGTAACATACTTTTTTTCATTTAAAAGGACTTCACCACAAAAAAAATTGTTCTTATTGACAAAATTATATATATTTAGGGAAAGGATAAAAAAATATAAACAATATATATCATTGAATACAGCTGACAAGAAAGACTGAATTAGAGACAAAACAAAACATCCCGGAAAATAGCTAAAGGAGTGTCCG
Organism: Acanthosepion lycidas; assembly: GCA_963932145.1. Lineage (NCBI taxonomy): Eukaryota > Metazoa > Mollusca > Cephalopoda > Sepiida > Sepiidae > Acanthosepion > Acanthosepion lycidas. Next base: position 32,228,604 of record OZ010575.1, read on the forward strand.
AAAGTGCTTGGGACAATAAAATTATGGGCAATTTTTATATTCTTTAACTCCTACAAAATGGAAAAATGTTAGGATACTGGAAAAACTGAACAAAAAATTAATTCAATCTTCCTTGTTGGTCATATTCAATGAAAGATGTTCGAAAAAAAAAAAAGGTTGTTGCCAAAATATACATTAATATATTATTTTTTTTAACAGATGAAAAAAATTTTAATTATTGTTAATTTTGAGTTATTAATTCTTTCATTTAAATTTCTGTTGCTTTTTTTTTTACTGCAACTCTGAAATTGTTATTTTCTGTTCATTAGCAGGGGAGATCACAAATAAGGATGAGTTGGAATTTTATGAAATGCAAGAGAAATTAAAAAGAGAAAGGCTGATTAAAAATTTAATAATAATTGACAATAATTCATCTACAAAATTCATAGATCTTAAGACTAGGTATAAAAGCAAGAGAAATATCCACTGTGCCTTGTATCCTGAAGAAGGTGTACAACAGCTGAAACGTAATAAATATGGTGACGAAGATGAGAACAATAGTCCGAATAATGTAAATAGTGTACATAATACCTCATCTCAGAAATATAGACAGATAGTTAAGACTAATATGACTTTTAAAATATTATTAATTCTGAAAATTATATTACATGAATAAATTATAACATGCCTTAACCAAATTATGTTTCCCATCATTTTTTGGTCTCTGTATGTGTTCAATAAAAGTGACTCACCTGATTTTTTTACTAAAAATATTTTTAGTCTACTGTTTTTGGGGTTAAAATAATTTTTAATCTTACTAATATAAAGACCCCTTCCTGACCACCTAGGAAAAAGTTTATTCACCCTAAGGTATTCTATTGATAATTATAAATTTGGACATAAATGAGATTCAGGAAAAAAAAACTCTGTGCAAAAAAAGCGACTCAGATATTGCATTCTAATGATTAAATTGGTAAATTTAAAGAGCTTTTGACAAAATATTGAAAACTATTTTACAATACACTCAGAACAATATTCTAGAGAATTCTAGAACAGCTTGAATTAAATTCCAGAAAGCCTCATACAGTATAAAAACAGCTTGAAATAGCCACTCAGAACCACTTAAGGCATCTATTATTGCCCTCTCAAAAGCAGGCAAGTCTAAGAGAGAAAATGCAGAAATTGCTATAACCTAATGATACTACTCCTGCCCAAGGAAGGAAACAAGGGGACGAAAGAAAAAGACTGATGATAGAACTGGCAGGGTAATAAAGAGAGAAGTTGCAAAGAAGAGGACTATAACAAGCCAAGAAATTGCAGCCAGTCTAAGCGAAGGGCAAGGTGTTAGTCTTGCTTCTTCAACAGTCTGGCAGTAGCTATTAGAAAAAGGCTACAAATCTTTTACATGAAGTTTTAAGCCACTAATAAGCAAAGCCAACAAAACCAAGAGACTTGAATGGGCTCACTATTACAAGAATTTCACTGTAGAAGACTGGAAGAATGTTCTCTTCTCCAATGAAACGGAAATTGAGCTAAATTCAAAGGATAAGTGATCTAAAATCTGAAGAAGTTTTGAAAGCTCTTTGAATTTAGCAGTAAGTACTATCAAACATCTGTTCAGTATAATGTTCTAGGGATGCTTTTCTTTTCATGGAATTGGTTTCTTAAAACCTATTGAAAAGACCCTCAAGAGCAAGCAGTACAAGAGAATTTTAGTCTTGTCAGCTCCCTTCTGCTGAAAAGGGGCAAATCAACTCCACCAAGCTCATTTTTATGCAGGATAATGCTCCCTGTCACAAATCAAAATTGATGAAGGAATACTTTGATGAGAAGCAGGTGAGTGTTGACATGGCTGCCCCAATCTCCTGACCTCAACCCCATAGAAAACTTATGGAGCATTATAAAGTACAGGCTCTCAAGAAAGCAGTTGAGCAACAAAGAGGATTTAAGTGTGAATTTCATATCCGAATGGAATTCAATGCTTGGAGATGAGATTTGCTAGAACCTAATCAAGTCAATGCCAAAAAGGGTTGAAAAGGTTATTCAAAATAAAGAAGGACCCTTAGATTATTAAAAATTTGTGACTATATTACCTATTATAAATAAATTATACCTCTGTTATTCTTTATTTAAAGCTGTTCGGTTATGTTTTGGTTGATTACTTGT